>CM065589.1:313265663-313920009 GCA_033119425.1 Bufotes viridis
AATATCTATCTATCTAGCTATCTCTCTCATATCTATCTATGTATTGATATGTGTCATATCTTTCTATGGGCCTGTCTCATCTATCTATCTATCTATCTATCTATCTATCATATCTATCTATCTCATATCTGCAGCGTACTCAAGTTAGGGTTCAATAGTGTTCCTGGGTGATGTAGTGCAGTTATGACCACTAACTTGGGACAGGCCGACTCTCTGGTTCTTCTGCTAGGACAGGTAGGTATAGGTAGAGTTCGTGACGCCAGTGCCAATTAACGGTGGCACACCGTTTGTTGATAGTAGGAATAATTGAGGGACCACGTTGCAATAAAACAGAACTTGAACTTTACTGAAGCTTGGATAGTAATGCATAGACATAGATGGAAGCGCAGTTCCTTAGAAGACGGTTGGTTTAGCAGGTTATAGGTTACAGTTCACATATGGCAGGCAATTACATAGCAAGGAGACTCACAGAGGGTAAAGCACAGGACTGTTGCAGTACAGGCGGCTTGCACTATCTACCTGACTGATCCTGGAACAGGGAAACTATCCTCCAAGGCCCCAATGCCCTAAATCTAGCGTATATCCTTGGAACTGTAATTATCAAGTACCTCCTCTGGTATGTGTAGTACCTCTTGCTTTACTGACTTCTGCTCTGCCTTTCCTCAGCTTCTTTAGGCTGGTTACAGTGATGATCCTGCTTCTGTAGGTGCTGACTCAGGAGGGGAACCTTTTCCTTGGATCTGGAACCCGGTTACAGGGACTGCAATGCCCTCTCCTAGTCTGCAGGCTCCAGGCCTGCACTGCCTTCACAGGCTCATGGCCTGGACTCAACTGCCTTTCCCTGACTGAGCCTGGATATATAAACTAGGGCTCCCTAGCTCCCTCTATTGACCTAGAGCTGGAATGACATCCCTAGCAGGCCTGCACATAGCAATAACACAGTAACAGGGAAATACATAGCATCACACTACATTGCATTTTATGACGATGACTTATACCAACCTCCCCATAAATGAGGGGAACGACAGCACTCAAGTGACCCTTCTGTAGTGTCGGGCATCACAACTCCCGTACACTACATATCTATCTATCAAATCAAATCAAATAAGCTTTATTGGCAGGACTAAATACATTTTAGCATTGCCAAAGTAAGTGGGAAATAATCGGGTAGGATTGGGGGATGGGGACACATCCAGGGTGGGGATAAAGGAGTCCATGGTATATCGGGCTCCTCTCAGTCTATCTATCTATCTATCTATCTATCTATCTATCTCCTATCTATCTATCTATCTATCTATCTATCTATCTCATATCTATCTATCTCTCTGTGTAAATTATAACTAGCGATTGTATTTTCACATTGGTATCGTTTTTCTAATACAATGTTTTTCCCAGGAACTTTCCGTACTTGGATTGTTGGGGGAAGGGAGGCTGCTCCCAATTCTCACCCATACATTGCCTCTCTTCAGTTTAGAAGACAGCATTTCTGTGGGGGATCACTCATTGCCCAGCGGTTTGTAATGACAGCTGCCCATTGCCTGTCAGATATGTAAGTAACATTACTAACGGGCTGCTCACATCTTGTTTCTGCTGTGCGTCAAGTGGATACATTTTCGGAAGTTCCATAGAAATTAATGGAGAGTGCAACGTGCAAATGTACAACCTCCATGGGACTGCCAGGAATAGCTCAGCCATCGCTTGACTATTTTCGGAACTTTCATAGAAATAAATGGAAGATAGCTGCGCATGCATGGCTGTTCTTTGTTCACTTCCGGGTCCCATTCTTTACATAGTCAATGCAAAAGAGAAGATGAAGAAACCGCGGCACTCACCACTCCTGTGAATCTTCGTTTATTGAAGTAAACTGACAAGGCATAAATGACATAAGGGCTGGGGCGGAACAACCCGACACTGAGTATACGATGAAGGCGACGGTCGTTAGGCGCGAAACGGCCGTCGTCTTCATTGTATACTCAGTGTCGGGTTGTTCCGCCCCAGCCCTTATGTCATTTATGCCTTGTCGGTTTACTTCAATAAACGAAGATTCACAGAAGTGGTGAGTGCCGCGGTTTCTTCATCTTCTATTTTGCATTGACTTTATACACTCTATCTTTTTGCCGCTGAGCACAACCGGTATCTGAATATTTATGACTGGGTTCCGCTATATCTACACTGGCCGTATATGCCTGATGTTGTTGGAGTAGTGCCGCACACTGTTTTCTTCATTTTTTGGACCATTCTTTACATAGAAGTGGGATCCGCACCTATCTGACATTTCTGAGATGAGGCAACCCTTTTAAGTGAATGGCACTGAGAGGCTTCACCAGACACAGCCCAAGCAAAATGTTGTGCGGTTTATAGAAAAAAAACAACCCATTATTCATCCTGGAGACACACATTTAAATGTCATGGTCAGTTCAAACATGGCTTTAGAAATATAATGGGAGAGGTACACAATTTAACTTATTTTAATTATGGCTGCATTACTACATCCAAAATGCTGGCCATACCTCTTAGAAGGTTCGTTTGGCTGACAGGTCTTTCCTGACTCCACCATATACATGCATCCTTGGCTGAGCATGTATGTATCCTGAATGAGAATAGAGGATAGAGCTGCTGCCTGAATTTATCTCCTCGATAACAGAAGCCCAACTGCCTGATCATTCTTTTGACCTAATTTGCGGACATTTATTTACTGTGTATGGCCAGTTTGCACAAATAAACTAATAAAATATCCCTGAATGTGATGTTACCAGTGCATGCTATAACATACGCCTTATTTTGATTTTCTTCCCTTTTACCACGCAGAAACCCAAATATGGTGACTGTCGTATTAGGGGCTCATTCTCTTCGCAGCAACGAAGCCTCCAGGCAAACGTTTAGAATTTCACGAGTCTTTGAAAACGGCTTCAATCCACAGACACTGGAAAATGATATCCTTATATTACAGGTGAGAATACCAAAACAATACTCTGGCTCACAAATAATAGACTAAAGGTGGCCTCCTGCATTAGAGGAACATTGGCCAAAACTGTCAACCATCTAATGCAGCAATGGCCAACCGGGGACGGCCACCATGCCCTTCTGTAGGCCGATAGCTGTAGGAAGACTGGGCATGCTGGGAGTTTTGCAACCGCTGCCGGTTGGGCCTTCACTGGCCTAATGTGTAAGAGGGTACTGCTTGTCCTCTGATGGAAGATGTCTGAGAAAAGAAGAATCATGCATGTTGGATTTCATCTTCTTTTTATTTTTGCTGATGTAGCTTGATAGGAATGTAGCTCTGAACTCCAGAGTTAATTTGATTAGAATCCCTCGAGTGAATGAGACAGTCCCAGCTGGAACCCAATGTATCACTTCAGGATGGGGGCGATTGGGAACACAAGCAAGAGGTCCAGACCGTCTTCAAGAACTCAATGTCACAGTGACTGCAAGAGATCAATGTCGCCCCAACAATATATGCACCGGAGTATTTATGCGTCAGGCTGGCATATGCTTTGTAAGTACCCAAAAACAAACTTTGCTTATTGCCAGGGTCGTACAGGCCCACCAGCAGGGGTGCACTACCAATGAGATGAGGAGGCGATTGCCTCAGGCAGCACCAGATAGGGGCAAGAGGGGGGATTATCTATTTCGTCAGTATAGTATTGGGAAGCACAGTGGACACAGCATGTGTTGCTGTATTACCCTGTATGTTTTGTAGCTCTGTATGTAATGTTTTCCAAGTATGTATTTAACAGTAAGGATGGAGGGAAGGGGGTTAGGTTAAGAAATTGTCATTGGAGGGTTGGGGCACCCTTTCAGTTTGCCTCAGCAGCAAGGCTAGGTGAACCCCTGCCCACCAGTGTACCAGAGATTCCTCCAGCGGGTCAAGGCTTTGAGGCAATAGTGCCATAGGCCCAAAAGTCCAAAAAAAAATATATTTAGAGCTGCCTTTGGAGATAATCATGCGCCTTTTCTTTAATTCAAAACCCATTAAACATTATTGATGATTATTGATATAGGGAATGGGCCCCAAGACTCATTTCCTCTGGTGGGCCCAAGGAACAACAGTCTGACGCTGCTTATTGCAATGTACTGTTTGAGTGCATACGGTATATCCTATTTTATAGCACGGCAAATATGGGACAGTTGGGCACAGGCCCCAATTCTGCTGGCTTTGAATAGGGTTAGAGAAATAGTGCCGCTATATATTTTCATTTATGGAAACAGGAAAGAGTTTTAAGGCAGCGTGGTCCACAACATGGGTTATGGGATGATAAAACAGGTGTGTATCTAATTTTTAACTCGGCAGTCCATATTTTAAGACTAAATGGTGCCATTTACACATGGGCCTCTTTTACTCATCCACTGCCCAATAGGTTTTACATCATGGAGTAAATAAGATATAAAATGAAAGATAAACCCTGTTGGAAGTTACTGTGTATGTCGGTCGACTGAAAATCCTAATTTTGCTTCCCACAGAAATGAATCACAAACCTTATTTTTTGCAATAAGAGTAATAAGAATATGACTAACATTGTTTCTAACATTTCTTTTAGGGAGACTCTGGAGGTCCTCTCGTGTGCAATGGGGTCATTCAAGGGATTTCTTCCTTCATAATCCGGACATGTGGAAGTGGGGTAGCTCCTGATTTCTTCTCCCGGGTTGCTATTTTCCGAGACTTTATTGATCGCTCTATCAACAGCTGACGGTGCAGAAAGCTCTCTTCTTCACCCATAAATAACTACATCGGTTAGATCGTCGGCTTTGACCCCTCCATAGAGCATTGCATAGTTTATATCACTTGACCTAATGACAATGTGAACATGTATCTGAAGTAAAGAAAATAAAGATTTCTGTCGCAGTGCTGCCTTGGTGTTTCTTTTGTCAATCTGTATGTGACCGTCTCACGGCATCATGGAAAGTTTCCTCAATAAGGGTTTGTTATCATGTTCAATCACCGACATACTTTAGCATCAGTGTCGGACTGGGGTTTCTTGGGCCCAACCCTATATCATTGATAAAGTCTAATAGGTTTTGAATCAATGTGATTAGCTCCGAATGGGATTTTTCTCCAGGACCTTTATAGCCTGTATAAAATGGCAGTCTACATAAAAATAGAAATAGTTTTAATAAACGGTTCTAATGTCTAGGATAAGTTGCATTTGATCATTGATCTAGAACATGTTTAAGAGTCCAAAGATGGGAACTATCTGAAAGCCTGGCAAAAACTCACCTAGTCCTTCATTCATTTTCTTCAATCCATCCCCTGGTAGTTCAATCACATTTTTTTCTATTTTGAAACGACTCATCTTTCACAACTGTTTGCCCATTCAAGGGTGTCACCTAGATGTATCCCACTTCATTAGGGTCTTGTTACACATGCAATTTTTAGGACTCCCCCCCCCCCCTGCAACTGCTGTAAACTCACAGCAAACAAATGTCACAAAACCAGTACATGTAACCCTGTCCCCCCCCCCCTCCCCCTTTCCAAACCTGGTCAGCATTTTTGGGTTGAAATGGTAACTCCCAGTCCAATCTGTTGGGTCTGCTGGGGACGGCCCAGCATTGCACCCAGCTGTCTTCATCATTCCTATAGACCACGGATGGCCAACCCGAGGCTCTCCAGCTGTTGCAAAACTACAACTCCCAGCGTGCCCAGACTGCCTACAGCTATCAGCCTACAGCAGGGCATAGTGGGAGTTCTAGTTTTACAACAACTGGAGAGCCGCCAATTGGCCACGCTTGCTATAGACTTTGACTGAAGCAGTGAAGGCATGCTCACCTTTGTTCCACTCAAACAGAGGATTGGTGGAAGTCTAGCTGGAAGTGAATAGCTTGTTGTTATGGGAATACCCTTTTATGTTTTAAAGGGGTTGTCCAGTTTCATGATATTGATGACTTATTCTCAGGATATATCAGAGCGGTGTGGGTCTGACTTTCATCACATCCCCCATCACCTATCTGAAATGTGTAAGTGCTGTGTCCTGTACAATGTTTACCTGCAGGCTGTCTACATTGTAACAGTGGGGTTGGGTCATTAAAGCTTCTTCGCCCACTCAAGTGCCGAAAAACTGTAATTACACTGCACCACCACTAAAAGTCCATTTTGGACCATCAGAGTAGCAGACAAGGCAATAAAAGGTATCATTTGTGAATGTGTTTGTGACCTACAATGTGATTTGAGCATTTTTACATCAGTAAAATAGATGGCAGAGTCCCTTTAAAATGTTTGAAGAGCGTCAGTGGTTTGTGATAGAGAGTGAAAAGCTACAGTTCAGACGCATTCCCAATTATACTTTGGTAGATAACCAGAATGTTAAAGACTAGCATTAACTGTAAATTATCTGGACTGTTCATAGAACAATACTGATGTGTGGTAAATTTGCACCTCTAAGGCTACTTTCACATATGCATTTTGGCATTCCGATTTTCAGATCTGGCAGAGGATCTCAAAACCGGGCCAAAATGGTTCAGTTTTGTCCCCATACCTTTTAAATGGAAAGAGATATGTTCAGGATGCCTTCCATTTTGTCAGCATTCAGTTTTGTGACCGGATACAAAACCACCATGAGCTGTGGTTTTGTGTCCGGTCATTGAAACGGAACAAACTGGATTCGTCACTAAAAACAATTAAAGGCAATGGTGACGGATCTGGTTTTTTAGGATTCTAAAAGCTGGATCTGTCACCCATTGACTTTCAATGTATTTAGTGATCCGGATCCGGTTTGTTCCTTTTCGATTTCACACAACCGCATCCTAAGGAACGAATGCATTCTGATGTGTAATCAAAACTGAACCATTTTGGTCAGGTTTTGAGATCCTCTGCCAGATCTCAAAACCTGAAACCAAAACGCATATGTAAAAGTAGCCTAAACTGGGATCTAGATCTACTTTTAAGGGCGGGTTCACATGACCGTTATGGATTCTGTTTTTCTTTTACGTTATAACATGGTTATAACAGAAAATAACAGAATCCATAAGACGGACGTCAAAACAGAAACCTTTGAGAAGCATTCCGTTTTGATCCGTCACAATAGAAGTCTATGGGCAGCGTAACCAATCCGTCCTGGTTTCCGTTATGCAGGACTGGACTTCTGCATAATGGAAACCAGACGGATCCGTTATGCTGCCCATAGACTTGTATTATGAAGGATCAATACTGAATGCTTCTTAAAGGTTTCTGTTTTGACGTCCGTCTTATGGATTCTGTTATTTTCTGTTATAACCATGTTATAAAGGGAAAACAAAAACAGAATCCATAACAGTGATGTGAACCCGCACCTAACTTTTTTTTTTACCAATTTTACGCCTCTGTCCCACACTCCACATTGCTGTCACTGCTGCTACGATTGAAGTTTTTTGTACAGTTCTACAAAGGATTATTACAATCCACTAATAGCGTGCTTTATTATATCGCCAGGGTCTTGAACAAAGTGTGAAATGAACCAAACATGCAGTAGCATTTTAGACTGATCCCAATCTACAAATGGTTGGGGCTTACTTGGCAGTACCCCTGTACCTCATACCTGAACAGAGAAACAGAGAAACAAGAATCTCTCAAAATTATAAAAATAATAGTGAGCTCCTCTCATTATTAAAATCTGGATTTTGAGACATACCTGGATGTATGAGTAAAGCTTAATATTTGTGTAACATGATGCAACGAGTTTCATCAGTGTCAATGTCTCCAGCCTGTATTGGCTTAAAGCACTTAAAGGAGTTGTCCAATGTTAAAAATGACTGCCTTTTTTCCAAAAACAGTGCTACAACTGTCCACCGGTTGTGACATATTTTTTGAAATGACAACTTTTAGTGAATGGAGAATCTAGGGACTTGTACAATTTGCAAGTATTTTACCATGAAGGAATCTGCCACAGAAAAGACAGGTTAAAGGGTTATTCCCATCTCAGACAATGGGGGCATATCGCTAGGAGAACGGAACCGGGGAGAGCTGTGGCTGGCGGACCCCCAGATTTCCCGGGGTCCGTCCACCACCATGCACTGCTCCCTGCCTCTCCCATAGAAGTGAATGGGAGCGTACCGCGCATGCGCGGCCCATGCTCCCATTCATTTCAATGGGGCTGACGGAAATAGACGAGCAGGGGCTCGGCTATATTTGCCGGCCCCATAGAAAATAAATGGAGGGCAGCTGCACATGTGCAGTGTGCCCTCCTTCACTTTCGGGGCTCCGTTCTCGATATAGGTGCAGGCCCCAGCGGTGGGACCCGCACCTATCAGACAATGGGGGCATATGCTAGCGATATGCCCCCATTGTCTTAGATGGGACAACCCCTTTAATGCCTTCCACATTACAGGCCCACTTACAATGCTGCTCTGTAGACACTGAAGCAATGGTGCTCTGAGTTTCCAAAGTGCACACATTTTTAGGTGGATCATACAGAACAAAGTAATGTCACAACCTACACAATACCTCAATAACAGTGCCAACAAATGCAGATACAGTGCATATGGTTCTTACACACACAACTAGTCTACTGTGGTTGATGACAATACTTAATACCCAAAGCAAAGATTTTTATTAAAAGCTATCAACTATAACAGCATATTTTATGTTATAATTCAACATATCATGTCAGTTAGACTTTGCAGTTGGAATAGGCGTGGTTATTTCAGTGTTATTCATCATGGTATCGACTATCCAAAACTTATAGGGATAGATGCGTGTGTACACTCCTGGACGTTTTAGATTGCCACAGACGCTAGATCCAGAAGACACTATAGCCTCGGCCACACCATTACATATTAAAGGTCCACCAGAGTCACCCTAATGAATGGAAATAGGAATAAACATAGTTATTTGAGACAAGGGTGGACACAGGTAGCTGAGGGCCCCAGGCAAAAACAGTATATAGGCCCCCTTCTTATTCAATATCTGCATCCCTTATATCTCTCATAAGGCCCCCCATAGACATTCAAACGCTGAATGATTCTTTGGCTGACGGCTATCTCTCCCGACTGCCCCATACGCAGACACTTCAGGATAGCCAAACATGTCTGTATATTCATTGGAGAGAAAACCACTGCTAGACAATTCCCGGGAGAACAAAAGGATTGGGTGAAAAATATCATTTTGCCCAACACTTCTTTCCCCCAACATCACCTGTCGGTGGAGGGTCGAGAACTGCCCATACCCAGTGTAGGTTGAACCCACCGTTCTTGGTGGTTTCGGCTGAGAATAGAGTAATGTGTATGGGGGGCATTTACAGGAGTACTCCCTTATCTCTCTTCCCCAGTAAAGCCATGAAATTCATTATCTAAGGGCAGTATTACATCAACAGCTTATCTGACCAATATCTGTCCAATCATAGTTGGTGTGTATAACAAAAGATCTGTGTGTGTAAACGGCCATCTGACCAATGATTGGTCAGATAATCTGTTGGTGTAATACAGACTTAATGCGTTTACCAGCAATCTAATAAATAGTAGAAAACTTCTTTTACAGTGACAGGGTCCCTTATCTACTGAACCCCTGGGCAATTGCAGAGATAACACATTGACGTTAATGCTATATGTCCACACATCATTTTATATTCTTCTTCTTTACAAACTCATCCATATACAACAGAACTATTGGCTTCTCTATCTCTGGATCTCTGGACAGTGGCCTGCTTTTAGACACATTTGTGCCTTCACATTTACAAGGGTCTTCTCCCTTTAAAGTAAATGTCCAACCCTTTTACTAGTAAAATCCTGTGTTGCTCAGTTTCTTAATACTCTGCAAAGAACTTTGGGGCAGATGTACTAATTCTGTCTAATAGTAAGACGGTGTAAAGGTAGACTTGACAATCTAAAACTGCCAGATTTATCCCAATGGCTGAAGCTGAAAAATTAGTTTGGTGCGTCTTTAGACTGTCTAGTCATAGTTTATACCACCTGCCCTTTTCTGAAAACCATTTTTTCTTTCCCACTCAGCCACGTCCCCTTGTCAGATGATGTAAAAAATGTGTTTACATTAATACAGGGGCGTCGCTATAGGGGATGCAGAGTTAGCAGTTGCTACCGGGCCAAGGAGCCTGAGGGGGCCCAAAGACCCTTGTGCCACATAAGAAGACACCAGTATTATAGAAAGTGCATGCTGGTCAAGTTTCACCTCTGGCTTGAGGGAAGGGGTTAGGTCACGAATTTGTTATTGTGGGGGCAATGTTTAAATTTTTGCCTCAGGCAGCACAAAGTGTCCAAAAGCACTGAGGAAAGGGGGGGCCCAAGCTGAACTCTTGGACCAGGGCCCATGAGCCTGTAGCTACGTCCCTGCATTAATGCATTTAGTGAAAGGCATGTACGTCTGTTTCTTAGTGCAGATTGCACCAGAATTCTTCAAACCATGACTTGCTGGAAATTTGGAGCTTTATTATTATAATTATCTACCAGTTACCCTCACCTCACATGAATCACGTCTGTTGTCGCCCGCACATATCATGTTGGCAGTGATCTCTCCATGGTAGTAGTCCCGACGGTTGCATATCTCTGGACTGATCACCGGGACCATTGCCTCATTCAAGACATCTGTCTTCCTTCCAGTTCGCTTGATTTTTCCCCAGCCAGCTACCAGACAAAGTGTGTTTGGTTGGATGACAATATCTTCCGTCTGGTAAGGTAGAGGACTTACTGATTTGCTGAGTGTAACCTTTTCTGGCAACTTTGTGGAAAAAGAATAAACATAAATTGTTGAAGGCAATACAAAGCCAGAAGATAAGAATTGAAAGTCACTTTTAAGGACCCTTTACACTGGTCGAGTAAGCAGGCAATTATGAGGAACAAATTGCCAGCTTGTCAGAGGAGGTGAGAACCACATTAATGTGCAGCAATCGCCTTCACTGTAAGTCAATGAGCGAACACTACAGCCATTTCTAGTCCTAATACAGATTCATTGCTTCGGGGCTGCCCAGAATCAAGACTGTGTTCTCCCCATCATTGATGCTTTCACCCGATGAGCAAGCATTTGCTCGTTCATCATGTAATTGGTGGCACTTTTACACTGGGCCAATTATTAGTAACGAGCTTTCATATGAACGTTCTCTACCAACAATCAGTGTAAGTTTTACACTGGTACAGTGTCAGGAGCCCACTATGCTCTCCAACAGCTACATTTCCCTGCAACCAAAAAAGGTAAGGTACCTTCACCTGCCCCACACTAAACGTGGTCAATTTAATGGTATGTACCAAATGTCCTACTAGAGATCTCTATGTAGATGAAACTGGGCAGTAGCTTAGAACAAGAATGAACACTCATCACCACACAATGAAAGAAGAAAAGGGCAGATCACAGTGGTGATTGTTTGTCCCCATACAGCAGAGGCGATTGCTGATTGCCGCTAGTCAGCTTCGTATAAAGGGAACTCTAAGATATGTGCACCTTATACCTGGTGGGTCCATCACATCCATGGACCAAAGCTTAAAAGGACACCAAACCAGAATGCAAGCAAATAAAAAGAAGTGTCTCAAAATCTTCTTATTTTTCTTGCACCTCTCCTGTCCAGTATCACAATTGCAGACCATCAAAATTATAAAAGAAATTCAGTGTATTCTTCTCCTATGTCTTCTCCCCCTCCCTCTTCCACATCTTGCGCTAATGCATGTGACCCAAGAAGTTTAGGAAGAGGGGCGTGGGTTTAGGCTCCATACTACGTCTATACAATGAGCGTGGCCATTTTGTTGGAAGGAATTTCTTAGTTACCAGTTGTATGAAATAAATACTGTGCCAGCAGTAGTACCAATAGTATCAGTGGTAGTACACACAGTAACATCATCCAGCTGTACCTTGCTGGCTCACAGTGGTAATAGTACAAGGTGATGTTGTGGCAGAACTGATATTACTGATTGCTAATACAGTGACAGAAGCAGTATCCGTATATACCATTGTACAAACAAACGCATATAGCATCAGGACAGCAATGTTCATACAGCCATTATAGTTCTACAGCTTTCCAAATCTCCTGAAAGGAAAATTTTAAAAGATAGGCATTCTGGACTCCTTATCTGCAGTGCTAATCATATATTACTGCAGATAGTCCAAGATCCTGGTGACAGATTCCCTTTAAAGGATAGGGCATCAATATCACATCAGCGGGGGTTTGCATCCTCGTCCTCAGCCTGTGATTCCAGGACCATCTGTCACATGGCCTTTGTGCAGCATTTAAAGGGAACCTGTCACCAGGAAATTCACTGATAAACCAGGCATGCTGCCTTGTAGGGCTCACTCTGCTGAATATAATGATCCCTCTCACTTGGTGATCTGTTGCTTTATTGTGGAGAAAAAGTACTTTTAATCCATATGCTAATGAGCTGATTGAGTCCAGGAGTTGATATGAGTCCAGTGTTTTTTCTATTCAGAGCTGTAGCCCCTCCCCTATTCACTTCAGATGTAAAAGGGGCGTGGTTTATTACATCATTCATTCATTTTAATAATTGTTTATCAAAAGTGTTTATCTCCCCATGAACAAACTAGCCCTTATTATAATTACTAACTTCAATAGTATATTCCTCCCCCTCTTTTTACCTCAGTAATATAATACCTTAGCATTCCCTGTTATTCATTTTCCCGCCAATTATTAAAATGAATGAATGATGTAATAAACCACGCCCCTTTTGCATCTAAAGAAGTGAATAGGGGAGGGGCTACAGCTCTGAATAGAAAAAACGCTGGACTCATATCAACTGCTGGACTCCAATCAGCTCATTAGCATATGGATTAAAAGTACTTTTTCTCCACAATAAAGCAACAGATCACCAAGTGAAAGGTATCATTATATTCAGCAGAGCGAGCCCGACAAGGTAGCATGCCTGGTTTATCAGGGAATTTCCTGGTGACAGGTTCCCTTTAAGTGAATGGCAGTGAGGAAGGGAATGCTATACAATGTATCATACATTAGTATCAATACATTAGTAACTGCCTTGTGATAACTTTGATAAATACCATTTGCTAAAATGAGACAACATTTTAACCCCTTCACTACTAGCGACCACAGCTAAAGTATGCGACCGGTGGGAATGCCGATCAAAGACTCCAAAATGAACCGAAGCTGCTGCACATTAGTTTCTATGGAGCCCCTGCCTGTGGCAGGGCTCTATAGGAATACATTGTTAATTCTCATACACTAATGCATTGGAATGTATGAGAGAAGCAATCTGATGATTGCTTGTTATTGTCCCCTACGGGAACTATAAAATAGTGTAAAAGATGTTAAAAAAAAATAATAATAATGAAAAAAAAAAATAATAATAAGAATTCAAATCACCCACCTTTGCCCAAAATGTAAATAAAAAATGTAAACAAAACACATCATGGGTATCGCCATGAGCGAAAACGTCCATACTATTAAAATATAAAAATATTTTTCCCATACGACAAACGAAATGGGGGAAAACATTTTAAATGGGCAATTTGCATTTTTTTGGTCCATACACTTAACTACAAAAAAGTTATAGGGGTCAGAATATGGCAATAAAAAGAAAAAAATATTTTATTCGAAGTTTTTATTTTTTTCAGTATTAAAATGCAAGAAAAACTATACATAATCGCACTGACCTGGAGAATAAAAGTAACAGGTCAGTTTTTCCGTATAGGGAGCGCCTTAAAAACAAAACTCATAAAACTGTGGCAGAGTTAAGTTATTTTACCCCATTTTGAATTTTTTTTCCAGCTCCCAACTTCATCATATGCAACATTAAATGGTGGAATTAGAGAGTGTAACTTACAAAAAACAAGCCCTCATATGGCTATGTAAACAGAAAAATAGAAAGTTATTTCTCCAGAAAGGCAGGGAGTGAAAAACAAAATTGCAAAAACGAAAAACCCTAAGTTGTATGGAACCATAACATGGCACTTATAGAAATCTATGGAGCCCTTATTCGGGTTATTATGGGCAAGGTACCGATAACTTTAAAGTGAATTTACCTTTAGAAGAAGCAGGTCATGCTGTTTAGTCGTTTTGTTATATAGAGGATGCATGATCTGGATGTCAATAAGATAAACTAACTTTTTAGGGTCGGTCAGAGAGTTAGTTCCCAGGACAGCTTGCAGAGTCTTATTAACGCTGGAACAGAGAAATTTGTTATTACATTGTTATTGAATTTTTGCAAGCATTTTAACCTAAAAATATGTTAATCTTATACATCGGGTACTACAAAGAACACGGATGATTCTTGTGTATTCTTAGGTTTAGTTCCACCTGATGCACAGACTGCTCTTTCCCCTTCCTCCCCTTCTAAACTACGGTAATATTCTTTGCTGAATCTGTCTTGATAGACAAGATGGACTGACAACTTAGGCCTCTTTCCCACCGGCGTTCCAGATTTGCTCCGGATGCGTCTTGGATGCATTGCGGGAAACCCGCGCGAGTGTGCACGCAATTTCCGTTAGTTTTGACTGCGATTGTGTTGCGTTGTTCAGTTCTTTCCGCGCGAGTGCTATGCATTTTGCACTCGCGTGATAAAAAACTGAATGTGGTACCCAGACCAGAACTTCTTCAATGAAGTTCGGGTTTGGGTTTGGTGTTGTGTAGATGTTATATAGCATTCTTAATATGGAATGCTTACTTAAATGTGGCTTAAGGGGTTAAAAAATAAAAAAAATTAACTCACCTCATCCACTTGATCGCCCAGCCAGCATTGTCTTCTATCTTCATTCAGCTGACCTGCACTGACGTCACCGCGCTTACCACGTAGTGAGCACAATTACATCATCAAAGGTCCTTTTGCAGGTCCTGAAAGAAGAAAAAAGAAGACTATGCCAGCTGCGCGATCAATTGCACGAGGTGAGTTAATTATTTTTATTTTTTAACCCCTTAAGCCACATTTAAGTAAGCCTTCTGTATTAAGAATGATATTATTTTCCCTTATAATCATGTTATAAGGGAAAATAATACAGTAAATTGACTTTAATCAATTTACTTACATCATGTCCTTAGTAACCATGCATGAAAATCACATTGCATCTGCACTTGCTTGCGGATGCTATGTGATTTTCACGTAGCCCCATTCATTTCTATGGTGTCTGCGTTGCGTGAAAAACGCAGTATATAGAACATGCTGCGATTTTCACGCAACGCACAAGTGATGCGTGAAAATCACTGCTCATCTGCACAGCCCCATTGAAGTGAATGGGTCAGGATTCAGTGTGGGTGCAATGCGTGCGCACCCGCGCGGAATACTCGCCCATGTGAAAGCGGCCTTACTGAAGGAACAGATTACATACTGGCCATAAAAGTCTATAGGGGGGGGGGAGGGGACACAGACATACTATAAATATACACCTAAGGAGAAAGGAGGGGGAGTAGGAGGGAGAAACTTCAGAGAGACACACACAGAGGTGGAGTGAGGAGCAATGTGCTGCTAGAGGGAGAGTAGTTTTAAGTACACTATACATATACATTCCTAATTGTGTACCTGTCTGGTTTGCAATGTGCCGCACTCAGCACCCATTCATCAGAGATTAGTACTCCACCGCACATGTGGATTCCATCCACTTGCAATGATACCAAGTACGGTCTAGAACTTACAACGGACGGACTTCCACCAAGGATTCGACCACGTGGGTAGCACTCTAAGAGGAAAGAAACCATGTAATTTTACACATATAGTCATGATTCCATGGGAAAGGGATATGATTAGAACCCATCTCATTAAACAATACTATTGGAATGGAATGCAGAGGATATTAAAGGTAAATGTACATCAAATAACATAATGTGTGACTATATGTAATACATTCAATAGCAACAAAGTTTGTTGTGTGAAAAAACACAATGTTGTCTAGAAACCTCTGGCCTCTGATATGCCATCACTCTGCCACCAAGATGCCACCACTCTATATGCTGGGTATGCCATCACTTTTCCCTGTGTGTTACCATTTTCTCTCCTCGATGCTCATTGTGTGTGTATATACTGTATGTGTATATATATATATATATATATATATTATATATATTTATGGAAAAACGAACAGCACTCCTGGGATCCACAAAAAGGTTTCTCTTTTATTCACCCATGTGATGCAACGTTTCGGCTCTGAACTAGAGCCGAAACGTTGCATCACATGGGTGAATAAAAGAAAAACCTTTTTGTGGATCTCAGGAGTGCTGTTCGTTTTTCCATCTATATACTAAGGGGTAAGCAGCCCATTCCCCGGTGAACGTGCACCCAACCTTCCCAATCATTTTTTGTAAGTGCCGCCATTCTTCTATACTAATATATATATATAGTACTTCGCACGGGTATATTTCATGTATTTCATTTAATGTTTCTGTGTGTCGTTAAAAGATATCGACAGTATCCCCCACAACAGTGACCTCTACAGCACCCCTCCCCGTTAACAGTGAACTCCACAGTCCCCCACCCTTTGGGCACTGACCCCCCCCCCCCACAGTGCCCCGCCTCCTTAAAATGGGACCTTCACAGCAGCCCATCCCCTTATCTTTGACCTTCACAGCAGCCCGCCCCTTTAACAGTGAGTTTCACAGCACCCCACTCCCTTGACAGTGACCTCCTCAGGGGCCCGTCCCCTTTACATTGACCTCTACAGCACCCCACCATTTAACACTGAGCTCCATAGGGGACCGTCCCCTTATCTGTGACCTCCACTGTTCCCTTCCCCCTCAACAAAGACCTCCACAGCACCAGTCCCTTTAACAGTGACTGCCACAGTACCCCGTTCTCTTAACAGTGACCTCACAGTACCCTGCTGCCTTAACAGTGACCTCCACAGCAGTTGTCCCTTTAATAGTGGCCCCTGCCCTCTTAACAGTGACCTCCACAATATCTGCCTCTTTAACAGTGACCTCCACAGCGGCCTGCCTCCTTAAAGGGGTTATCCAAGTTATATTTATTGATGACCTATCCTCAGCTGTTTGAAGAGAAGGTCGAGCGCCGTGCCAGCGCTGCCTCCTCGTCATGTTTACATGCTGGCCGTTGCATCTGCAGCGGTGAGCAGGTGTAATTATATCCAAGCCGTTCCATTCATTTCAATGGGACGGCTCTGTGTACATAGAGCCGTCCCATTGAAATGAATGGAACGGCTTGGGTGTAATTACACATGCTCACCGCTGCAGATGCAACGGCCAGCATGTAAACAATGACGAGGAGGCAGCGCTGGCACGGCGCTCGCCTTCTCTTCAAACAGCTGATCGGCGGGGGTGCCGGGTGTCGGACCCCCGCCGATCTGATATTGATGACCTATCCTGAGGATAGGTCATCAATAAATATAACTTGGATAACCCCTTTAAGGCCCCTTGCACACGACAGTATTTTACGGACCGTATACTGGCAGTTTTTTCAGTTCAGTATACTGACAGTATACTGAACCATTCACTTCAATGGGTCTGCAAAAAATACTGAAGTGTCTCCGTATGCCTTCCGTTTCCGTTTTTCCGTTTTTTCTGTTCCGTTTAGGGTCCATTCACACGTCCGTGTGTGTTTTGCGGATCCACGGATTCGTGGATCCGCAAAACACGGAAACCGGCGATGTGCGTTCCGTATTTTGCGGACCGCACATCGCCGGCACTCTCATAGAAAATGCCTTTTCTTGTCCGCAATTGCGGACAAGAATAGGACATGTTCTATTTTTTTCGGGAACGCAATTGCGGACCCAGAAGTGCGGATCCGCAATTGCGGACCCTGCCGGGACATCGTCTGTCCCCATTGAAACTAATGGGTCCGCAATTCCGTTCCGCAAAATGCGGAACGGAATTGCGGACGTGTGAATGGACCCTTAAATATAGACCATGTCCTATTCTTGTCCGCAAATCACGTTCAGTGGCTCCATTCAAGTCAATAGGTCCGCCAAAAAAACGGAACGCATACGGAAATGCATCCGTATGTCTTCCGTATCCGTTCCGTTTTTGCTGAACAATCTATTGAAAATTTTAAGACCAGCCCAATTTTCATTATGGAATTAATGTATACTGTATATGCCAAACGGAAAAACGGAACGGAACAACGGAACCGAAACGGAAACAAAACGGAAGCAAAAAAACGGAAAAACGGATCCGTTAAAAACGGACAGCAAAACACTGAAAAAAAAAAATGTTCGTTTGCAAGAGGCCTAACAGTAACATCCACAGTCAACGCCCCTTTAATAGTGATCTCCACAGTGCCCACCCCTTTAACAGTGACCTCCACAGTAGCTTCCCCTCTAATAGTGGCCCCTGCCCCCTTAACAGTGACCTCCACAGCGCCCTGCCCCTTTAATGCTAGGGCTAAACGATGACATGTGTTGCACAACATTTTATCTCAACAACAATTTTTATAATGATAGGCTATGGTGTCACACTGCGACATGCTGCGACTGCGACACGACAGTCGCAAAAAATACATCAAAGTCGCAGCATGTTGCAGTGCAACACCATAGACAATCATTATAAAAATTGTCACGCTACATTGATGCGACATCAATATCGCACGACAGATATAGCAGTGTAGTTGTGCCCTATGTATCGAGTGACTTATTGTCACGCAACACATGTCGTCGTGTAGCCCTAGCCTAAAGCTGACCTACAGTAGTGAAGAAAAATGGCTGGGCTGTTATGGTAATCTGGAGTAAAACTGTGTGTATGCAACCTTGTGTATGGCACTTATATGAGTGAAAAGACTTGCAGGCTTCTATTGGCTAATGCAGGTCATTTTTTGGGAATATCTCAGAAACGGTACGTCCTAGAGAGCTGAGAACCGGTCTAAAACCTTCCCAGACACCTGATGTTTTATAATATAAGAGACTAGCAGAAGGACCCAGCTTCACACGGGTATATTTAATCTATTTCATTTAATGTCTGTGTGTGTCTTTAAAGGGATTCTGTCACCTCTGATAACACAAATTTAGCTTTTAAACCAGCCATGCTCCACAGATTACCTTGAATCAGCTTTGCTTTTCTGTAATGAAATCCGTCCAGTAGTTTTGCAGAAAAACGACTTTTATAAATATGCTAATTAATCGTGAAGGTGCCCAGAGGGGCGTTATCTTCTACTATGGGTGCCAAGTAACGTCCCCCTGCAGTGCCCAAAACCGTCTCCTTACTCAATAAAAAACGCCTTCCTCCAGAATCCCTAACTGCCCACAGCGCTTCATCCCTCTCCTCCCCCTCCCTGACGGCCGAGCGAAGTCTCGCAGCAGACGCAGTACCCACTGAGGGCTGCGCCAGTGCGATGAGTAGGAGACTGAGGGCAGGAGCTTCATCGTCGTCACTGGGCATGCGCAGAGCGCCCAGTGACGTCCGATGCTCGCTCTTCCCTCAGCGACAGTGACAGAATCCATTTAAAAAAGATATTGACAGTATCCCCCATAACAATGACCTCTACAGCACCCTGCCCCTTTAACAGTGAACTCCACAGTCCCCCACCCCTAAACACTGACCCCCACCACAGTGCTCCGGCACTTTAAAATGGGACCTCCACAGCAGTCCATCCCCTTAACTTTGACCTTTATAGCAGCCCACCCCTTTAACAGTGAGTTTCACAGCACCCTACTCCCTTGACAGTGACCTCCACAGTACCCCGCTGCCTTTAAAAGTGACCTCACAGTACTCTGCGGCCTTAACAGTAACCTCCACAGGAGTTGCCCCTTTAACAGTGGCCCCTGCCACTTTAACAGTGAGCTCCACAGGGCCCACCCCTTAAACAGTGACCTCCACAGTTCTCGCCCCCTTTAACAGTGAACTTTACAGTGTCTGCTCCTTTAACAGTGACCTCCACTGTGCCCGCCTCTTTAACAGTGACCTCCACAGCGTCCACCCCTTTAACAGCGACCTCCACAGCGCTCGTCTCTTTAACAGTGACCTCCACAGCACCAGCTCCTTTAACAGTAACCTCCACAATGCCCGCCTCTTTAACAGTGACCTCCACAGTGCCCACCCCTTTAACAGTGACCTGAACAGCGCCCTGCCTCTTTAATGCCATGTCATGCGACATTTTGTCTCAACAATTTTTATAGTGATAGGCTATGGTGTCACACTGCGACATGTGACATGCTGCGGCTGCGACATGACAGTCGCAAAAAATCCATCCAAGATGGATGCATGTAGCAGGGTAGTTGTACCCTATGTGTTGTGCGACTTATTGTCATCCTGTAGCCCTAGCCTAAAGCTGACCTACAGCAGTGAAGAAAAATGGCTGGGTTGTTATGGAAACCTGCAGTAAAACTGTTTGCATGTGGAGACTAAGCGCCATGCGAGCTTCTATTGGCTGATAAGGGACATGTGACCGTGTGTATGTCAGTTGGGATATGAAGAGAAAGACTTGCAGGCTTGTATTGGGAATATCTCAGGAATGGTACGTCCTAGAGAGCTGAGATCCGGTCTACAACCTTCCGGGACACCTGATGTACCCGTGTGCCAAATTTGGTGAAGATCGACCCAGTCGTTTGGTTGCGTATAAAGAACCGACAGGCAGACAGACGTCGGGATAGACATACAGAAATTCATTTTTATAAGATAAGAGCTATAATGAAAGCTGTGCTGCGAGTGGTTGCTATGGGCAACACACAGTTTTCCTGTTAGACATTTTTAATGAATCTGCTCTACTAAATTACTAAATACAGTTTACGTGTAAAACAGCACATTTATTAGAATAGTCGAAGCAGAGAGATGAAAGGCAGGCTTAGAAGCTGTACCTCAACACTTACAGCTGATTGGCTGAAGTGGTTACATCATGTGGCTTGTATTTTATGCATTAGTATGATCATTCTCAATTCATTTTCAAACTCAATTTGTGTTTGTCAAAATGTAGAGAGCAGTCGATGTCACCTGGTATGGATTTTGGTGCCTTAACCTCTTAAGGACACAGGACGTACCTGTACGTCCTGTGTCCTGTCTCTAAAGATAGCGCCCGCTCCTGCTCCATATGGGCGCCTTAGCCGCGGGTGTCCGCATGGTTCCTGTAGCAGACACCCGCGGCTAATGTCCGCGACCGACAGCGATGCCGATCGCGGACATTTAACCCCTCAGATGCCGTGGTCAATCTTGACCACGGCATCTGAGTGCGCACAAACCGAAAGTTTTACTTTCGGTTTGCACTCCGGCTCCCCCGTGTGGCGATCGGAGGAGCCGGAGCGTGCCTGTAGTAGCCTGGGTTTCTATGAATGAAAGCCAGGCTGCCCTGTAGTATTTCCTATGGAGCCTTGCCTGTAATAGGCTTCATAGGAAATATGCGATTTTTTCATATATTCCAATGCTATTGCATTGGAATGTATGAAAATCGCAATCAGATGATTGTAAGTTATAGTTCCCCATGGGAACTATATAAAAGTGTAAAAAAAAAAAAAGTTTAAAAAATAAATAAATAAAAAAACCATAAAAGTTCAAATCACCCCCCTTTTGCTAAAATAAAAATAAAAAAAATTTAAAAATTTAAAAATACACATCATGGGTGTCGCAATGTTTGAAAACGCCCATAGTATAAAAATATAAAAAAATATTCCCCATACGTCACACAGCAAAACGGAAAAAAGCGTCCAAATGGCGGATTCACCATTTTTGGTCGCTTCATTTTCCACAAAAAATTACATAAAAGGTGATCAAAAATTCATACACACCCCAAAATGGTATCAATAAAAAGATAAGATTATGACGCAAAAAATGAGCCCCCATACAGCTCTGTACATATAATTACAAAAAAGTTATAGGGGTCAAAACATGGTGACAAAAAAGTAAAACTGATTTTTTACGAATTTTGAATTTTTTTTCACTATCAAAACGGAAGAAAACCTATACATATAGGGTATCGCTGGATTCGTACTGACCTGTAGAGTAAAAGTTACCGGTCAGTTTTATCGCACATCGGACGTCGGAATTTAAAAAGCAGCAAAACTGTGGTGGAATTGCTTTTTTCTGCAATTTCACCCCATTTGGATTTTTTTTCCCGATTCCCACTACATCATATGCAATATTAAATGGTGGCGTTGGAAAGTGCAACTTGTCCCGCAAAAAACAAGCCCTCATATGGCTATGTGAACCGAAAAAATAAAAAAGTTATGGCTCTGGGAAGGCAGGGAGCGCAAAACGAAAACTCAAAAAATAAAAAACCTCCGGTCCTTAAAGGGTTAATATAGAACCGAGTTACGTAATGCATCTTGGGAAGAATACATTTATCATAAAGCAATTGATAGAACATGCCACAATTTTAAAACTAGGTCCCTATGACTTCTATGGGTGCTGTATTTCCACTCCCTACAAATTGACACTTGTACAGTCATAATACCTTTAAAGAGAACCTGTCATTAACGTTATGCTGATCTCACTGAGGGCAGCATAAAATTGTGACTGAAATGCTGATTTCAGCGGTGTGTCACACATCACCTAAAAGTAAGTGGTTGCTGAGAACCAGCATCATAACTATTGCACCACAGGCCTTGAAAAGAGTCAAATCTACCTGAGAAGAGTCATGGTTATCCATAATCTCCTGCACTCTCACCCATCTGCTGATGATTGGTAGTTCTCTCCTAGAGAGAAAGGGAGAAAACTAGGTAGAAGACTGTCAATCATCAGCAGGTGGGCAGGAGAGCAGGAATCCATGAATAACCATGACTCTTCTCTGCAATGATTGTGATGTTGGTTCTCGGCAACCACTTCCTTTTAACTTATAAATGACAGACCGATGAAATAAACTCATCTGTCACTACTGTATTCTGCCGTTAGTATGGCCAGCATAAAGGTGATGACAGGTTCCCTTTAAGTTTTAAAATAAATCATATTAAATTATTTTTCTGCATTACAGGCTTCCCTAGAAAGAAGTACTGTAGATGCAGTCTATGGAAGTCTAAATATTGCCACCTCACAAGGGATGTCACAAAGCTTGACAGCACTTCAGAAGTCCATTTCATGGCTGCAGACTGCTAAGAAAAGGAACAGGTAAGCTGTTATTCGGTTATATCTTATATAAAAAAAAGAATATTCCAGTGGGAATCATGTAAGAAAATATTCGTTTACCTAGAGAATTGCTGTTACATACTTTTATAGCGCCCCCTGGTGTTCCTTTGACTCTTTCAGAATATCCACCTATTGTGTCCAGTGCTGTTGAGATGAAGCAGCTTTAGTACTAAGACATACTGATTGGCCTGCACAATAGAAGGAATCACTCCAGCACCCATGTACAAGATGATCTAGGGAATAGAAGTGAACTACTGAGCATGTGTGACCACTGGCACTGGACACATGAGGTGGACGTTCTGAGAGGGAATCAAAAGAACAGCAGAAGAATTTAAGAGCAATCTTTACACACAGGAGTAATTTTAAAATGACTACAAATGAAAAATTATGATTTGCCTAATCTAAAATAGAACTGCAATACTGAAACTGCGGAGCCACTCAGTCTATTGCCTTACAATCCGTTCTGGCAGCAACTTGTGCTCTGCTGGATGCAGCCCAGTTGGTTACTGCAATTTACATCTTTTTTATAACGTCTTTTATTATGCAAGAAAAACTGTGCGTAGACCATTTTCATACATTACATGTAACCTTTACTTTTTTTATTATTTGTGTTAGTCAGATTTGGCTTTGGCGTTGGATAGATTTTAGAATCATGTGAAGATCTAGATAGGGAAATATTCTTGCAATGTATGCAGGCAAGCATTTACAATTTTTGAGTTATTGTATTGCAATTCCTGTAAGCAAGATGCTCGTTCTGTCTATTTTTGCTTTGCTTTGTTACTAGGAAATGACGAGGCTGCCTCCCTACCCCCTTTCATGCTTCAGTTGTTATGGTTTCACAGAACAATTGCCCATTTAGTCAAGTAATCCTTCTGACCATTTACATTATAGCATCGTATATATTTTCTCATGCCTGTGAGCGAGCTGTGCTTCAAAACAGTCTGCAGCCAAAGTGTGTTAATAGAAGATTTGCTGAAAGAAGTTACGGCCCTTAGAATAATATAGACGTGACAACTGCAATCACAGGAGAAATGTAGCATAACACTTATGGAAATGTTCAGTACAATGAATACCTTACTGATACTCTACCTAGCAATTACTTAAAAAGGTGCTAGAAGTGCATTAATATGGATATTTTTTTTGTTGTGTAGGAGTAAAACACCCAATATCTCCAGTATATAGGTCTCCTGGAGTCAAGCCACCCAATGGCTGGTTGGACGACAAGCATTTTGGCCACACTTATTAATCATAGGGGTTGCTACCCAGCTATCCAAAAAAATCACTATTCATTCATGTATATTGTGACCACTAAATACCAGCTCAACCACCATACACACCTGACGTTAGACACAATGATGCATATATAAGTAATACTTACCATAACACATGATACTCAGTAGCACTACCAAAGCAGGCAGAAGGTTAGGCACAGCCATTGTGTATCGCCTAGTGTAACTCTCTCTGACTTTTCCAGATGTCTTCCCAGTATATGTAATGCTGAGTAACTCCCCCTGCCTTATCTAACACCTCCCTGTGCTGACAGCATTACTCTCTATATACACAGGAAGCCTTGAACAATTGTATAAACTAGTAGGTGAAGATTTAGAGACGCTTGTGGTATGGAAACCAGCAGACCCATCACACCATCTGCAAAGGTCTTTGTAGAAGAAAACCTTAAGACAAAAGGGATTTCCAGTAACCTGGGGGAATACAATACTCAATGAAATCTATTCATGCTGGAACTGAAGACTATAGGGTCATCACTGCGTTCTGTTTTCAGGTTCTTGGACATAGGCTACATGCACATGACCGTATGTGTTTTGCGGTCCGCAAATTGTGGATCCGCAAAAAAAAAAAAAAATGCCATCCATTTTTTTTTGCAGATCCATTGTAACAATGCCTAAAATGGACAAGAATAGGGCATGTTCTATTTTTTTGCAGGGCTACGGAACGGACATACTGATGCAGACTGCACACGGTGTGCTGTCAGCATTTTTTGCGGACCTATTGAAATTAATGGGTCCCCATCCTATCCGCAAAAAAAACGGAACTGACACGGAAACAAACAACGTTCGTGAGCATGTAGCCATACATAGTTTTCCAAAAACATTGCCACTTTTATTTATGGTATTACAGCTAAGCCCCATTAACTTGGACAAGGATTTGCTGCAATACCATACATAGCTCATGGATATGAATTGTACAGTTTCGAGGAAAAAAGGAGACTTTTTTTCTAGACCCAATCAACCTGTCGTGTACTTACCTGGCCACAATCCAGCAGTGTCTGTTTCTCCACCCAGCAGCTGCCATCTGTGTGGCGGTGCTGAAGGACATCAATGCGCCAGTCGCACAGCTGGAAAGTTGGCATGCAGACCAGTCAAAACGCCAATCCAGTCAGGCATCTGTCTCAAAATCCCATCAGAGGGCTAGACAGCAGATTAAAATCAGACACTGACTCTTGGTGAGTACGGGTGAGTCCTGGCTCCTTTTTGTCCTACTGTGCTTAGTGCTTATCCCTTGTTCTATCTTAGATTTTCTCAGTGTACTGACTGGCTTGGCTGCCGGTCAGCCCATGATAGAGCAAAGGCTTGTTCATTGGCTGTTTGACATCTTTCGCCATGATGAAAGATGTCTTATTATAACTACCACAGTCATTCCTACCTTATACTCTTCTATAAGTGATCGGCAGCACATCCCTGATTAGGGAGGAAGATGTGCTGCCGATCACTCATAGAAGAGATAAGGTAGGAACAACTGTGGTAGTTCCTCTCTCATTAAAAATTTGCATCGTCCTGTGTAGTCAGGCCTTTGCCAACAAGCTCCAATTGAAGATCGGGCTGTGTAATACCACCCTAAGATATGGAGGGGAGTTTCTTGATTCGTTCCTGTTTGACTAGACAGAGATTAAAGCAAACAAAGGGGTCAATATGCTCTCAATTACCACTGTTGCTGCAATGTAAGTATTCAGTTAATCCAAACCGAAAAAACAAAAAAAAAACATAGCAGCTGTATGTATAGGAAAAATGACACCTAGACAAGCTTCACTTGGATGTGGACATCTGCATGATGCCCTATAAAAGCTAAACTGGAGGATGCAATTGTGTACACTAACTGCAAACCAAAGTGGCAACTGTGCAAACTGAAAAGCAGCCTACCATTTACAAACCCAACCACTCAGCGAATCAAACAATATTTTGCAATATAGTCCTGTAGCTCAGCTTTGATAAGAAACCCTTAAATAATAAAATACTAACCCTTTAAGAAACTTTATATAAATCAATAGTACAGAAAAATATGAGAAACTCAGTAATAAATCTTTTTGTCTCTTCTTTTATCAGAAAGTTGCCTTTTCTTTTATCAGCTTCTTTCCTCCTCCTGCTTCCCTAACATTTACTCTAAATTCACTGCTAAATCCATCTTCAGAGACCATAACAGGCTGTTAGTGCTCACTGAAGGGTCACAATTCGCGGCCCACAATGCACAGCACGGGCAGCACACATCAGTAACTTTCCAGTCAGTTCAGGTTGTGCTGTCCTACACTGAGTAGCTGAAATAAGGTACAATAATGAGCATCGGTGAAGCATGGTGGCCCTGGGTCCTTGCAAGTTTGGGGCTGCATTTCCGCAAAAGGAGTTGTGGATTTGGTCAGGATTAATAGTGTCCTCAATGCTAAAAACTACCGGCAGATATTTATCCATCATGCAATACCATTAGGGAGGTGTCTGATTGGCTAGAAATTTATTCTGCAGCAGGACAATGACTCTAAAGATACAGTCAATTTCATGAAGAACTATCTTTAGTGTAAACAAGGAGTCCTGGAAGTGATGATATGGGCCCCACAGAGCCCTGATCTTAACATCATTAAGTCTGTCTGTGATTACACAAAGAGACTAAAGGATTTGAGCAAGCCTACATCCACACATGATCTGTGGTTACTTCACCAAGATGTTTGGAACAACCTCCCTGTTGAGTTCTTTCAATAACTGTGTGCAGGTATACCTAGAGGAAATGATGAAGTCACACCAAATATTGATTTTCAATTTATATTTTATATATTCACTGCATTTAGTTAATTGATAAAAAATAAACTATTCTATTTTATATAGTTTATATAGTTTTAAAAACATTCTTACTTTACAGCATTTTTTAATACCTGCATAAAACTTTTGCTCGGCACTATGTGTGTGTGTGTTGGATAAAGGGGAGGCTCTCATTGAAGAGCCAGCAATTCTCCCAGGCACTCAACATACTCAGCTTTCGTCTCAAATGATCATTGTCTGCAGTGGCCCCAGGAGTGGAGGGGAGTACAGGAATGAGAAGAGGTGAGTAGCAGAATATCTGGGGGGCTTAAAACATGTCAAAAACTTTAATGATATGCATTAAAATCAAATAAGCCCACCTGGGAGATAAATGTAGAGGTAAACCTAATGTGTGTCCACTAATAGGGTAGTGATTATATGTGTGCACATTGGAATCGACCCAGCAGGTGCCAGATTGTTCAATGCCGGCTCACATATATACCTAAATCGGTTGCCGAAACCTCCGGTGTCAGAGGACAAGAGACCCTGCCCCAACTAAAATGGCAGCGGTCTCAGTCTGGTCGCTCCCCCAGGACATGCATAAATATGTGACAGAAGAACGCAGCCCTGGTACAGGATGGGACCCGACTGACACCAACCCTGGATAGAGATGTTAAACCAGAAAAAATGGTGCCTGCAGAGGAGATATTGGCCCACAAAACGTTCAGCCAGATTAGCATGAACGAGTGGGATCCTCTGAAGCGCACCTACACTGCACAGAGCGTGCACTCAAAAACACAGTCTGACCGATCCCCCAATGCATGCGGCAATGGCGCTGTAGGCGTGCAGCAGAGGTACAGGACTGGACTAACTGTGAGGTAGGGAGCGCGGGAACCCAAGAGCAAGGACACTTAAAAAATAATACTCAAGCTCGACGCCTTTCATAAGTCATCAGGAGCATATAGGTTATGAGCGCATGGTGGTTTCCATTCATACCGGAGCGCACCACCATGCGCTCATAACCTATGCTCCTGATGATTTATGAAAGGCGTCGAGCTTGAGTATTAGTTTTTAAGGGTCCTTGCTCTTGGGTGCCCGCGCTCCCTACCTCACAGTCAGTCCAGTCCTGTAACTTGTTTTTGTCTGGAAAAACTGCTATGTCTTTGCCATTGAGTATCATTGAAGCTCTAATGTAAGTCTATGACAGACATAAAGTGTAACAATGTATCTGTTTGTGCTGAGTTTCTTCAATCCACCCCTCCAACTAGAAGGTTCTAGTTTACCCAGAAATTCTATATAAGGAGAGCCTAGTGTGCTGCAGTTAGGGAACAGTTCTTAGAAGGGGAGACTCTGCCAGACTATTGAGTGACCAGAAGAAGACGCTGAGACGGGGATACTCCGCCACAGGCCCTGGACCACCAGCCTTTGACCAGGGTACCAGCCTTCAGCGAGAGAGAGAGAGAGAGGGACAGCTACCTCAGGCCTTTCCTCAGCATCAAACTCTTCTTCTGCCAGGGAAGAGACTGTAGAAGCCAGCTCTATTCCTCTTCTGTATTGTTTTGCATCTGAATTTCTCCATTAAAGAAGAACATTGGTTAACTGCAGACCCTGACTCCCTGGACTTACTTACCCTGGGGTGCACCACACCTTACCATCCCTTCCGGAGAGCAGCAACACGTGGTGACACCTCAATGGTGTCTGGGGAACTCAAACCCGGCTACTGCATCTGTTTACAGGGAAGGTCTGGTTTGCTGTCTATATAAAGGATTAGGCTGCAGTCTATATTTGTGGCAACTGGTGTGGGTCTTTACTTCACAGCACAATGCATGTTTCTACTGTCCTGATAACACGTAAAACCACTTTCTTGTTATGAAGGATGTTCTTTTCAGATGGTGCCCTTCCATGCCTAAAGGGGGCAATACCTATGCCATATGATTACAGATATTCCATGCTTTATGCCCTGTGCTATCACAGCAAAAGAGTACACTTGCTCACATTCTTCTCCAGTACTGACCTTTGTGAGAGAAATCAGCACATAGAAAGTATACAATGTAAATTGCAATGTGTAACTTAATATGAGTTTTTTTGGCATAGACAAAATTTTCATTTATCACCTCAAGCAACAACAGTTGCAGAAGAAACAAGGTTTATTCTTCATTAATGACAATAAGTGCACTAGGCTGCCTAATCTTACTACCTATAATGTGATATTTTTGTGCTTGATTATGTTCCACATCTGCACTTCCCAGAACAATGTGGGTGGAGGAGATGTTACAGAATTTTTGAAGATATAGCAGCTATGTAATTAGCAGACTAACAATGATGACTAGTCTCTAATTTTGAGTTTTATTTGGTTCTGACTAGGAGACATGTCTTTATGGGTTTTGCAGTCTCCTAAAACAATAAACTTAACTATAAAAAAGAAGAAAAAACTCCAGCTCCAGCAGTGGATGGGATAGAATTAAATTTCGGTCTTTATTAAGCAATTAAAAACCCCAAGTCATATTGACACCATTCATGCCAGTATTGTCAACGCTTTTCGGACCAGATAATATGTACAGTCCTTCCTCATGACAGACATAGTGAGTTTTAGGAGGACATCAAACTGATATACCCGCTGATATGAGCCACTGGGGGGCTTATATGAGGCATGGGGGGCTGAAGAGGGGCACTGGGGGCTGATATGAGGCATTGGGGGCTGATATGAGGCACTGGGGGCTGATATGAGGCACTGGGGGGCTAAAGAGGGGCATTGGGGGCTGATATGAGGCACTAGAGGGCTGAAGAGAGGCTGCTGGGGGGCACTGGGGGCTGATATGAGGCACTGGGGGGCTAAAGAGGGGCATTGGGGGCTGATATGAGGCACTAGGGGGCTGAAGAGAGGCTGCTGGGGGGCACTGGGGGCTGATATGAGGCACTGGGGCTCTTATCTGAGGTCTGATTGGGAGTTATTCACATTGGGGTCTGATCTGAGCTCCTATTGGGGTCTTATTAAGATTGTGGGTCTTTTTGTTGCTGTCAGCTGAGGTCTGATTAACATTGGGGGTCTGACTGGTGGTCTGACCTTAGTTGTAATGAAAAATATTTTTTTCTTATTGCCCCCCCTGTAAAAAACCTAGGTCTTATGGGCCGGAGCGTCTTATAGGGCGAAAAATACGGGAAAGTTTAAAAATTATTTCTTCTCCCTTGATTATATTGATAGTGTGGGTCTGTATGTATGTATGCAGAGTATATTTGTGTATATATGTGTGTGTATATAATATATACATACATACATACATAGGCACACGCGCTTGTGTGTTTGTGCTTTAGGGTGCACACCCTAATGCAATTGGCTGTGCACGCCTATGTCACTGATTACAAAGGAGAATCTGCTGCCCAGAATAGATAATTTTGGTGTCCACATCAATGATACTTTCACCTGATGAACGAGTGTTTGTTTGCTCGTTAATGTGGTGATCGGTGGCACCTTTAGGATATTGCCATGCAGTTTTGGAAGCCAAAATCAGGAGGAGATCATAAAATTAGAGAACATAGAACGGATAGATCCGACTTCTCTTTTTTCACTCCTGGTTTCGGCTTCCAAAACTGCATGCAGAAATCTGACCGTGTGGCTGTATACAGTGCAATTATTGGGAATGAGTTCCGGATAGTCAGCCTAATAATCTGCCCATATAAAAGTCTACACTGTGTAAATATTGGACCGGATCTGTAAATCTGCCCCTATTTATACTACCTTAAAGGGGTTGTCCAGGTTCAGAGCTGAACCCGGAACTACCTCCATTTTCACCCAGGCAGCCTCCCTGACTTGAGCATCAGAGCAGTTCATGCTCCGATGCTCTCCTTTGCCCTGCGCTAAATCGCGCAGGGTAAAGGCATTTTCCAGAGTTCCGGTGACTAACTGGGTTCCCAATGGGGCTGCTAGGAAGCCCGGTGATGACACTGGCAGTGATGGGCGGGCTTTAGGTTAGGACAGCGCTAAAGCACGCCCATCTTAGCTGGTGATGTCACCGAACCCACTGCCGGGCGGAAGCTTCCGCCTGGCAGCGTGTTGTTGTAAACAAAAGAGCCCTTGCCCTGTGCGATCCAGCACATGGCAAGGGAGGACAAGATGCTCCGTTGCGAACATCAGGGTGGCTGTCTGGGTGAAATTATGGGTATGTCCAGGTTGGAAACCCAGACAACCCCTTTAAATAGCATGTTTTATCTAATATTCTTTCCCTGTTATATACATTTTCGGAAAACAAATAATTCTCACTTATACATTTGTATTTTGTGAACTTTGGCGGGACATTCAGGGGTTATTTTTTATTCTAATTATTAAGTTTTGTTTTTGACAATAGCTGGGAGAGTAGCTCCAGCAAGACATGCAAAGGGTATGTCTATGATTAGTGTGAGGCAGTGACAGGCCTCATATATGAAGAGGGAGGATATGTGTCTCCTAGAATGGTGCATGAAACCTATTAGAGGAGATGTATGGTATGATTTGCTATGATTTCCCCATGATCACGTGGCCTGAGGTGAGGCCAGGTGCGATAATCACTTGGGGATAAAGCAATTCTCACAGTAGGAGACTGGGGAAGGGAACTGAAGAGGAAGCCGGCAGAGGCTCTGTGTCGTTCCAGCCAGGAGGGCTGGGTGGCCACAAGGCTGAGGAAGCTTGAGTTTGGGGGGACCCAGCGACGCCTGAAGAAGAGAGGTGTCGCATGGTCAGAGTCAGGAGGACCGTTGAACCATATCCCCCCCAAGGTAATTCGCTGCTTCCACCGGGAGGACTAGTGGGTTGCACTGGTCATAGCTAGGAGGCTGTGTGACCGAAGCCGAATACCGCAGTGTGAACAATGACCTAGAGGTGAGTTAGGGAGACCTCTGTATAGTGAGTGCCTACCTGGGCAAGCGTTTATTGTTTTGTGTTGATGTAACACATTGTGATGTGAAGCTGTGACTTCATTGTGCCGAGTGATGCCAAACTTGGCTCTGTGACAAAAGAAGCACTGTTTGAGCTTGAAAACCCCCTGTATGATGAGAAGTCTGCAATTGCCAACCCTGAGAGAGAGAGCAATCCCATACATTAGGTACATGAAAGTAAAGAAGGATTGTTAAAACGTTTGCTTTATGTTTTTAAATAACAGCACTCCTGGCAATCAGCTGCAATCTTCAGGGAAGTTGCGAATGCCCAGACATTTTTATTATAGTAAATGTTTGTGTTGTCTATCAGAGTGGGATCTGCAGTTTCCAAGTAGAAAGTTCTCCTCTATGAGGTCCTAACATTGGGATTGGCCTCCCAGATGGGACAACCCCTCAACCAATTCCTGATGCACTCATTTTCTGTCTTGTTTTTTTTTTTTCCCCATTTTCACTTCTTACTCTTTGTTTTCCAAGAGCCATAACTTTTTTGTTTGTTCACATAGCTGTATGAAGTCTAGTGTTTTGTTGGTTATATTTTTTATTAACTTTAAAAAAAAGGCTGAATAGTGGGACTTCCAGAAGTTGGATGGTTCATCCATCAAATCCCAGAAAGAGTTGTAAGAGAAGTTTCTGTAGTGCAGGCATCCTCAAACTGCGGCCCTCCAGCTGTTGCAAAACTACAACTCCCAGCATGCCCGAACAGCCTCCAGGTATCAGCCTACAGCAGGGCATTGTGGGAGTTGTAGTTTTACAACAGCTGGAGGGCCGCAGTTTGAGGATGCCTGCTGTAGTGCATCAGTCATGTCAACAGCGGTCAGGAGGAGGGCACTCACACACATAGAGAGGGTTCTGGATGATCAAGACAGACGGATGCACACCAAAATCGTTGTATAAGAAGAGCTGTGTTATGTTAAAGGTGTAAGGAGGAAGATAAATAGCTGGTCAGCTCACCACACCAACACCTTAGCCACCATAGACAGGGAGTCCAGACGGTGCTCGGAAAAAAAGCTGCTCCGGCAGTGATGATAGTACTTGAAAATGGAATCCACCACAGCGTCCAATAAAACAATAATTCTTTATTGATCACTTAAAATCCCTAAAGTGCATGTAAAAAGCTAGGCGTTTCAGATGAACGCATTTCGCTCTTCATCATGGCATTTTTTGTTGCAGACAACATATTTAAAAGAGAAAGCACAAGTGGTTTCATCAGCATATTCAAAGAACCCAATTTAAAACCTTTTTCCATGGAAAAAAAGACACATCTTAAAATATCTAGGAAAGCACAACATAATATTTGCATTATATAAACAACAGATAGTATCTAATGAAAATAAGCGATATCTTATCTCAAATGTAATCCCCTGGGCATGTGAGTATCCAATTTAAGAATCAATGAAATTCCCTTGCTCTAACCTTTCGAGTCCTTGGCAAAATGCTGTGATACAGATGATGTACTTCTAGTGGTAGGTATGATCATGTCATTCTGGAGACACACAGGACCAACAACAGGTGTCATGGTGTGGGGCACTATTAGCTATCATGGCCATTCCCATCTGGCCATTCTTAACCCTTTCTACCCCAGAGGTTTTTTGTTTTTGCATTTTAGTTTTGCGCTCCCTGCCTTCCCAAGCAATTCCTCCACAGTTTTACGTTTATTTTATTTTATTTGCAACATTCAATATGCGATAAAACTGGGCAGTTACTTTCATTATACTTACATTTCACCTTATATGCATAGTTTTTCTTGCATTTTTGATAAAATAATAAAAAAGTTGGAAAAAATCAGTTTTATTTTTTTGTCACCATATTTTGACCCCTATAACTTTTTTGTAATTATGTGTACGGAGCTGTATGGGAGCTGATTTTTTTTGTGGGGAAATCTGTACTTTTCATTGATACCATTCTGGGGTGTGTATGACTTTTTAATCACTTTTTATTACATTTTTTTTTGTCGAAAATGAACGACTAAAAACATTGAATTGGCAATTTTGATGCTTTTTTCTGTTTCGCTGTTTACCGTATGGGGGAGATATTTTTATATTTTTATACTATGGGCGTTTTCGCACATGGTGATACTTATGATGTGTATTTTTATTTTTTTTTTGTATTTTTCTTTTGGGGAGAGGGAGGTGATTTAAATTTTTATGCTTTATTTTTTTTTACTTTTTTAAAACTTTATTTTTTTTACACTTTTTTTTAAAGTTCCCATAGGGAAATATAACAATATATCATTAGATTGCTATACTGATAGACCCCAACCCATTAGCATTGGATTCTATGAGAAAATCGCTAGTTTGCTATAGAGCCCTATTACAGGCAAGGGCTCCATAGGGAATACTATGCAGCAGCCTCCTGTCATTCGCAGTGGGCTGCTGCACGCAAGCTCCTGATTATCCGATCGCCTTCTGGTGTTTGGCGCTTAGATGCCGTGGTCAGGACATTAACTGCGGGTGTCTGCTATAAGAAACTGCAGGCTATGGCTCCCGCTCCACTTACCCTGGGTTCAGACCTGAGCGTTCTTGAAACACGCGTTTTAGTCGCGCGTATTTCAGCGCGTTTTTGCAAATAGGAAACGCGCGTCGTGCGCGCGTTCTTGTGATTGACTACTGTGGTGTCAATCACAAAACACGCGACAAACGCCCCCAAAAAAGCTCAAGTACTTGTTTATGCGTCGGGCGTTTTACAGCGTTTTTCAAACGCGCTGTAAAATGCTCAAGTGAGAACCAGGGCCATAGGAAAGCATTGGTTTTCATGTGTTGAGCGTTTTACAGCGCATTTGAACGCGCAGGGTTAGGAGCGGGCGCCATCTTTAAAGACCCAGCAAGCGCCGTACTAGTACGGCACTGGTCGGGAAGGGGTTATTCTGTAAGATAAGTTATATTGCCCCATTTTCCGTGAATCTAATCAGCAATGTGAACGCTTGATATTTTCATTCTGGTTGCTATGACTACACCCAGAGACATTTTGTGTAGGAAACATCTGCATGCTTACTGATCTTCCGAAATGTAATATCTACCATATACATTAAAGGGGTTATCCAGGAATAAAAAAAAATGAAAATACTTAAATTTTTTTTATAATAAATATATTCACAAATACCTTTCATTACTTATAATGGCTTGTTTTGTCTAGGGAGCAATCATTAAGTGAAATAAAATGGCTGCCGTCCTATCAGTACACACAAAACCTGTCCTAATCACACAGCAGGACAAGTTACTTCACCACAATGAGCTGCCTCATCCTCCTCTCTGCTCTGCTTGTCAGAAATCATGATCCTGAATATAGGCAGCAGTACTTGTATGCAGTCTCCATTACCACAGCCGCACATTACCGCAGTCTGTCCTGTCTGTCCTCTCTGTAATTCATGTCTCCTCATGAACTAAATTCCCCAGAGATTCAGCTAAAGTTCTTATCATCTATATTCAGGATCATAATCCCCGACAAGGCGGAGGCAGCTCTTGACCTCAGTGTTGTAAAGTAACTTGTCATCATGTGTGATCAGGACAGGTTTTGTGTGAACTAATGGCACAGCGGTCATTTTGTTTTCTCTGATTGCTCCCCAGACAAAATGAGCCATTATAAATAATGAGAGGTATTTGAGAATATATTTATAATAAAGTAATATTTAAGTATTTTCATTTTCTTAATTTCTGGAGAACCCCTTTTAAGCCTTAGGATGAATTTCCTTGACCTGCAGTATACTGGACAATGATGTTCATTCAGAGGTGAACACTTGTTTAACAATGTATTTAGCAATCATGACCTCATGTTAGTTTTGGATCCAGTCCTTCACTTACAAACACATACCAATTCATGCTGATGTGCAAATATTCTCAGCAGAAACACAATGCCTAACCTTCTGCCCATCTGCTCTAATCCTTTAAACTAAAAAAATAAACACATGAATAAATACTAGTGTTTCCTGCTGATATGGTTTCTACTGGTGGGTCTCAGGCTTTACGAATAAGAGTTCTCTTTTGTTAGTACCGATAGATAATGAAGCAGCAGATCTCAACAGAAATTCCAGAAAATTTTTCTGTGTGAAATTAAAATCGTGCCATTGTCAGAGCGTGGGCCACACGCGGCAGAAATATGGATTTTCCACAACACATGTAGTTCTTTTGCATTTAGCCATGGATGCATTGCAAATTCTCTGCTACAAAACACATCCCATGTGAAAATACCCTTAAAGTCTTTTTAATCAATTTGGTATAGTGTGTTTTACATTGACTCACTTACACAGCAGAGGACCTGTATGGGGGCACATGGAGTCTTATACCCTGTGTGCCACAGTATAATTGTGCATTGTGTGGCATGTGTGTATCTATTGTCTGACAGCTATCTACTGTATGCATACATACTTAAAGGGGTTTTCCAAGATTCTTTATACTGATGACCTATATTCTGGATAGGTCATCGGTATCTGGTGGGTCTGACACCCGGAACCACTGTGAGCGCCACGGCCTTCTTGCATCTTGTACATTGTATAGCGGCTGTGCTTTGTATTGTGCTTAGCCCCATTCACTTCACAGGAGCGCTGGTGCCTTCAGAAACAGCTGATCGGCAGGGGTCTTTGGTGACAGACCTCCACCGATCAGGAGCACCGCTGCCTTCTAAAAACAGCTGATCGGCGGGAGTCCCGAGTGTTGGACCCCCACCGATCAGATATTGATGACCTATCCAGAGAAGGGTTCATCAGTAAAAAAATCTCGGAAAACCCTTTTAAGGCTGTATTAGGCTGGCAGATTGTCTGCCAGATGATCACTAATGAACGTTCATAGTAACGCTTGTGTAATACTGCCGCTGATTACAAAATAAGTGAGCAATCGTTCATCGAACAATCAAAATCTTTCAACAGGTTTAAAAATCATCGTTTGCAGGCGGCAGATCATGGTGTGTAATCACAATCTGCTGCCGGCAAAGAATTATTCAGTATAGGGAAGAGTGATGCCATTAGCGATCATTTATCCCCATACTGAGGAGGAGATCGCTGTAATAGTAGCGGTCTCCTCCACTGGTGAGCAGGCGATTGCTGGAAGGAACGCTTCCCTACTGACAATCGTCTGCCTGATCTGATTGTCTAATACAGCATTTAAGGTGGATTTACATGCACCAATAATTGGCTTAATGCTTGTTCATCGGGTGATCCTGTCATTCATGCAGGCACTCCAATCATCATTCCTGAGCAGCAGATTATGCTGTCTAAACAGAAACAATGATTCGGTATGAAGAAGAGGGATCGCTATAGCAATCCCTCGTCCTCATACTGTGAAAGAGATCGCTGCACGTAAATTCAGCTGTCTCATTCACTGAGCGAGCAGCTGACTGTCAGAAAAGAATGCTTCCTTCCCGTCAATCGACTGTTCCATTGACCCATGTAAACTCGCCTTCACACCAGGAATGCTATTAAACGATGAAGATAAAAATTGAGAGTCCCTTGTTCTTGATACCTTTTAATGGCTAACTGAAAAGGTGACAAGGACAAAACTTTTGAGACTACTTAGGTCTCTTCATCAGGTATGGTATAACACAATATCAGATGTTTATGCACAAAAGGACATATGAACAGTTATGGTAAATCTAGTGAACCACCTACTGGCACCTTTAGCTAAAATAGACATAAAAGGGCTTAACACCATTCTTGTTGGGTAGAGGGTTATCACAACATTATTATCATCATCTATAAAATAAAAAAGTTCATGGAAGTGTTATGCCAATCCATGGCCTTCCATAGAGCAAGTCCACATTCCAAGGACTTGCCATCATCAATTACTGACCGACCACCATGAAGGAGACCATGTAACCCTTCATGAGACTCCAACCCCCACCCACCAAGACCAAGGCCTGCTCCACCACATCCTGGATACCTGAAAGAAATATATTGAGGCCTATATCTATCAAGTGAATACCATCAGACCGCATTAAAGGACTGTTCTCTCCCTCAAGCTGGTGATAGCTCGCTAGATAGTAGACAAACCTTGAAAAGTGAGAATTTTCTGTTGTTGCTTTCGACCAGCCCCGTATTCTGAGTTCCCAACCACATCACTCTAGGGATAATCTTAGACCAGACTAATATCAACTTCAGGAAAAAATATCTGAAAACTGCTTAAGGTCTGAGCACATAAGCGTCAATAACTCAGCCATATGGAGAAAACATAAGTCAAATCGCTCAGAATGACGGACCAGAATAACCCAACAACTCCCCTGCTAATCTTCACAGCCTCCTGCAAACCTTGGGACCAGCAAAGATCCCCGGATCCAATACTCGCTTGTGTGAAAGGGGCCTTAAACTTTGGATGCTCAAGTTACAGTTAAAAAAGTGCTATATACAAAAAGAAGTGTCCCCTGGAGGTCCTTTAATGACCCTTTGGAGGGGGGGGGACATATTATGTCCCAAACATCAATGTAAAAAATAAGTAATAAATAAATAATAAAATGCATATAAAAGACAAAAATTTTGAAGATTAAAATACCCACACCAACCAAAAAAATAAAAATAAATTATATATGAAAACGACTGAGACTAAATTGGGAACTCAGTTTAATGATTCACTTTAGTGTCAGTTTGCATATTTAAAGGATAAGGAGGTATAGTTTGAAAATGACTTTTTAAAACGTTTTTGCTGTTTTACACAAAAAGAATAATACAGAAAAGAATGCTAAAAAAACTCACAGGTGGCCAAGGTGTCACATAAAAAAAAAAAACGTTAAAACAATAATTTTGTTAGTCCAACAAATAAAAAGGGACACCGTGTGTAATCACCAAAACAAGTGCCTGGTCACTAAGGCCTGGGCCTTAATGGGTTAATGAGCACTTTCCCTGCTAATAAGGGAAATTACTTACTGGTTATTGCGCCTGTCAAACGGATATAACCTATTACTGGGGGACAGGAGGCGGTAACAGCCAATGGGTGATGCCCGCAGTGATGAAAGGTGCTAATTCACGACAGGCCTGCATTAAAAATCAGTCAGCAAACTAACTGTCCAAAAAAAGAAAAAATTGTCAATGCAGGTAAAATAACATTGACTGTCCTTTAAAGGAGAACATATTGCTTTTTCTTTTAAGAAGTTCTATCCTACAGTAAACAGGATTTCTGCAGAACACAATCTGCTGAGTACACTGAAAAGACTGAATCCAGGAAAAGATAAAGGAGGAGGAAGTAGATTGCATGGGGCTCAACTCAACACATTTTCTTTGGCGCCCATCCACGCCGTTCTGTTTATAGCCTAAATAACCCTGTTTCCTCTGAATTTTGCAGAGAAACCAACATGACTTGTAAAAATGCTGGAAAAGTAGATTTACAACACAGACCTGTAGAAAAGCTATGTAATGGAAGAATAGCTGTCCTTTCTTTACATGCATTAAAGGAAAAGGTCATCTATATCTGATTGCTGGGGGCACCCTGCACAGCTTACCTATAATGCCTTTTAACTATTTGCCTGGGGACAAACATAGATAGTAAAAAAATAGCATGTTGGCCCCTTGCTGCTTAATTTATCAAGAGTAATGGGTTCATCACAGTGCTCCTAGTACCCTTGCTATGGCTCTCTACTCCATTCTTCATCTAATGCATCCGAATTCTAACAGTAATTTAAGCCAAAGGAACCCATGTGTCCATTTTTATAGTGGTATGGGTCCTTCTTGCCTATAGGGTCCCTGTGCAGTTGTGTCTTCTGACTGGTAGCACTAACCCTTACTACTATACCAACAAAAATACCCAGGGGTACACATAACCTGAAGGAGAAATTTATTCCAAATTATTAACAATAGCCAAAAGGGCTGACGCCCCACTGGTCTTGCTGCCCCTCTCTAACAGGCCAATAATTTATCCAACTTTTTATAGATAGGGATGAGTCACAACGTTGGGGTATTGACGTGTATTAAAAACTACACACATCCCTGTTTTGATATTCTAATACAAACCGGATTCCAAAAAAGTTGGGACACTAAACAAATTGTGAATAAAAACTGAATGCAATGATGTGGAGATGGCAAATGTCAATATTTTATTTGTAATAGAACGTAGATGACAGATCAAACGTTTAATCCGAGTAAATGTATCATTTTAAAGAAAAAATATGTTGATTCAAAATTTCACGGTGTCAACAAATCCCCAAAAAGTTGGGACAAGTAGCAATAAGAGGCTGGAAAAAGCCTCTAAATTTGAGCATAACGAAGAGCTGGAAGACCAATTAACACTAATTAGGTCAATTGGCAACATGATTGGGCATAAAAGGAGCTTCTCAGAGTGGCAGTGTCTCTCAGAAGCCAAGATGGGTAGAGGATCACCAATTCCCACAATGTTGCGCAGAAAGATAGTGGAGCAATATCAGAAAGGTGTTACCCAGTGAAAAATTGCAAAGACTTTGCATCTATCATCATCAACTGTGCATAACATCATCCGAAGATTCAGAGAATCTGGAACAATCTCTGTGCGTAAGGGTCAAGGCCGTAAAACCATACTGGATGCCCGTGATCTCCGGGCCTTTAAACGACACTGCACCACAAACAGGAATGCTACTGTAAAGGAAATCACAGAATGGGCTCAGGAATACTTCCAGAAACCATTGTCAGTGAACACAATCCACCGTGCCATCCGCCGTTGCCAGCTGAAACTCTACAGTGCAAAGAAGAAGCCATTTCTAAGCAAGATCCACAAGCTCAGGCGTTTTCACTGGGCCAGGGATCATTTAAAATGGAGTGTGGCAAAATGGAAGACTGTTCTGTGGTCAGACGAGTCATGATTCGAAGTTCTTTTTAGAAATCTGGGACGCCATGTCATCCGGACCAAAGAGGACAAGAACAACCCAAGTTGTTATCAACGCTTAGTTCAGAAGCCTGCATCTCTGATGGTATGGGGTTGCATGAGTGCGTGTGGCATGGGCAGCTTGCATGTCTGGAAAGGCACCATCAATGCAGAAAAATATATTCAGGTTCTAGAACAACATATGCTCCCATCCAGACGTCATCTCTTTCAGGGAAGACCCTGCATTTTTCAACAAGATAATGCCAGACCACATTCTGCATCAATCACAACATCATGGCTGCGTAGGAGAAGGATCCGGGTACTGAAATGGCCAGTCTGCAGTCCAGATCTTTCACCTATAGAGAACATTTGGCGCATTATAAAGAGGAAGGTGCCACAAAGAAGGCCCAAGACGATTGAACAGTAAGAGGCCTGTATTAGACAAGAATGGGAGAGCATTCCTATTTCTAAACTTGAGAAACTGGTCTCCTCGGTCCCCAGACGTCTGTTGAGTGTTGTAAGAAGAAGGGGAGATGCCACACAGTGGTGAAAATGGCCTTGTCCCAACTTTTTTGGGATTTGTTGACACCATGAAATTCTGAATCAACATATTTATCCCTTAAAATGGTACATTTTCTCAGTTTAAACCTTTGTTCCGTGATTTATGGTCTATTCTGAATAAAATATTAGAAGTTGGCACCTCCACATCATTGCATTCAGTTTGTATTCACGATTTGTATAGTGTCCCAACTTTTTTGGAATCCGGTTTGTAGTTATATATTCAATTATTAATTGGTGTACCATGAATTGTTAGTGTTGCCACGTACACCTCTATTCATACAGAGAGACTGGAATGCCCAATATCCAATCTCATTAGCCAGGACAAGACTGGTCAGGTTTTCAAAGAGCTCAAAATAACATTGGATGGTTTATTGGCCTGATGAACATGAGGAGTATCACGAGTGGGGCTTCGGTCCTTTTGGCTGTTGTTAGCAACTCGTACTGGTCTCTCTCTTTAGAGCTCCAGCTCTTCTTGTCTGGCATTTGGTCTCTGCCTTGGCAAGGCCATCTATCCAGCAAGTCATCTTATCCTCTACAGTCAACTCCTGCAGGACATCATGTGTCACACTGGCTGGGAGGTGCAAGCTCCACAAGGCCGTGTGACCTCACCTCCAAGAAGAATCTTTTTATGAGGGCCCCTAGGTGTCTGCCATATTTTGCTGCTTTCTCTGTAGAGCAGTCCAGTGTCCTTATTTGTTGTACAACAGTACCATCTAGTGGTCGTATCTCACCACTACATCCCATTTAAGGGAATCTGTCACCAGTTTTATGGTGTCCTAAGTGCAAAATAAACGAGTGACAGGTCTCCTTAGCAAAATGCTGGGTCACTTTCTTTAATTGACCCAGTCGTTTTGCCAAAATCCTGTAGTGAACATCTCCAGTACATGCCAATGAGTGTCCATATTCGGTGAGCTCCTGGCTTTCCCCGCCAGGAGTTCAGCTTGGGCCCCCCTTCCCTCAGTGCTTTGTGTGTCTTCTTATGCGACACAAGGGTCTTTGGGCCCCCTCAGGCTCCTGGGCCCGGTAGCGACTGCTACCTCTGCACCCCCTATAGCTACGCCCATGGGGATGAGATATTATGCTGAAGCAGCAGCGCTGCTTATTATTTCAAGGAACTCATTGAGGTGGGTGTCCTTCTCCATCACCTTACACTGCCAGTGATGCTGTTACTGTAGTTCTTATCCTTTATTTAAAGGGGTTGTATAAAGGGGGCCCCTCTCTATGATATTTAAATGTCATAATAGGGCATATGGTTGGGGTTGTCACTTTAATACAGGCATTAGTAACATTACTTAAATGATCCATCAAGTGTTAAAGCTCTGTTTTCTTTGCTCTGGAGGCTCAAGTCTTCTCTATGTGCACATATAGACATTTTCTGTGGCTTGCTTCCACTATGAGACATGTACCAAATATAGCTGTATTATATTATACTGAAATTACAAACTGCTTGTGCAGCTGTATTCAGATCAGTTCACATTTAAGCCTCATTCACACGTCAGTGTTTGGTCAGTGATTTCCATCTGTATTTGTGAGCCAAAACCAGGATTGGAGCCTCCACAGACATAAGGTATAAGGCTACATGCACACGACAGTTGTTTTTTGCTGTCCGCAAATCGCGGATCCGTCTCCCTTTTTTTTTCACATCCACATCCTTTCCTTGTGTCCGCAAATTTTGTAGGTTGTGTTTCCGTGTGTCTTCCGTTTTTTTTGCGGATCCGCAAAAAAAACTGAAGGCTTGAAACAGTTTCTTAAAGTACCTGCACAAGTGCCCTGGTTTGCAAGCAACCATCCGCAAAAAAAACGGATGCGGATGGAAAAACGGAAGGCTTCAGTGTGGCTTCCGTTTTTTTTGCGGACCCATTGACTTCTATGGGTCCGCAAACCGTTTTTTGCGGACAAGAATAGGATATGCCATATTTTTTTTGCGGACGTGAAATGCGGAATACGGACGCGGACAGGAAACGGAAGAGGCATCAGTTTTTTTTGCGGATCCATAGAAATGATTGGGATCTGCAAAAAAAACGGAACGGAAGCCGAGAAAAAACACTGTCGTGTGCATGTAGGCTAAGGGAAAGATCTGCTCCTGTTCGGTGTTAGAGCTGCACCTGGTTTTGGCTCACAATTACTGATGTGATGTGTGAATGAGGCATTACACACATGCTGGTTTTGCTGAGCATCAATGGTCCATGGCAAAAGAATGGTGCTCCCATCTGGAGTGACTTTTTCATTTTTTTGCTGCTAAGGTCAGGAGAGCAATTAGAAAGGCAAGGCCCAATAGGTCCCCCACAGCTAGACCTCAAGACCACCCACACATGCCAACCCCCCCCACCTACTTAGTAATTATACCTTCTTAGTGCCCCCACACAGTAGGTATGCCCCCTTAATGTCCTCAAACATAATATAAGTGAAGGCCCCCAGTGATACTCTTCTAGCCCCATTTTCCCAATGACAGGCACATAAACTTCTCTCCCCAGCAGTTGCATGCAGTGATGTAATTGCATCTGATGGGATGAATAGACGATGACAGGCCTGAGGATGATCTCCAGCCTGTGCGCTCTTCTACTCAGTCCAGCAATGCACCTGCTGAAGAAAGAACAGAGAGGAGGCTCTTACATTGAATCCATGCTTCTTCACTTTCTTCTTCTCCTCATAAAGCTCAATCCCTTCACATAACATGACTTTATCACATGTCCTTTACCACCTCTTTCCCTTTCCACTGCTGTGCTCCGCACTGATCACAAGATGGTGATGTCATCATACGTTCTTCATCACAACCATCCACTGCTGAGGTCCGTGCATCCTGCAGCTATTAGCAGAGCACTTTTGCAATGGGCCGCCCCTATGGCCGATTGTGTCCCAGGTCTATAGGAATCCTGAGTGGTGTGGTGCATCCTTAAGTCTCTGTGTGTGTCATGGTGCTCCTACTTGAATACCGTCACTCCCCAGGGTTAGAGTCCGAAGCAATAAAGAGGAAACTAAGGGTGGAGGTGGAAAATATGTCGAGTCCATGCTCTATGAGCTACTTTCCTTATGAAACTTCTGCTGCTAAAAGTGGAACCTTCTCCTTGCTGCTTCATCTTTCATGTCTTCTCAGCTTCATTATTAAGTCTAAACTGGAATAATCTAGAACTGCAACCCCTCCTTCTGGTAAGAAGCAGAACTGGCCCACTTCTGCCCAAAACGGGGAGAATGTAATGGTAAGTTCCATTCTATCTAAGGATCTGTCTCTCTGCCAGATACACTGCCACCTGCTGGTGAACAAGGCATATTACATGTACAAAACAGTTTCACAACAATAATAGAAATGCATAGTGTAAAAGACCCGGAAATAAATACACATATGGCATTAATGTTAGACCGTAGGAGACAGAAGCAGGGTTTCGGAATGGTAATACCACTTTGGGGTATTACACTTTGCGGGCCCCAAAGCAGTTGCTACCACAGTAGTTCTGCGGCTCTGCCCCTGTTACGAGTCAGGAATCTTTTTCTGGCAACATGATGATGTCATGCTCTAGTATGGGAGGGAAACCCCCATACCGAACATAGGAGGGAAAGGAAAAAGGCCTGAAAACTAGGGAAGGAAGATGGACACCTCCTAGTGAAAACCCTAATCAAAGCCCTGACTGACTACCAGTATGAAAAGACACCAGAGGTAGGTGAGTTCATACACAGGAATACCTAAAGTCCTATCTAACCCTAAAGGACCCTGGTACTAATGACAGGAATGAGACATCCTGTTCCTCCAAAGGGAAGGATGAATGGGAGTCTCCCTAAGGCCTAATACAAAACAACAAAGAAATGCAACACACAGAAAAGCCAAAATACAAAGGGAAAGGTAACACTTAACTTCCAAGAAGCTACGACGGCACCAGGAACTCAGCCGAGATCCAAACACCAGCTATCCACAGGTCCAACTGAAGCTATAAAAGGCACAGCATTGTGGGAGAGACAACTATAAATAGGGAAGGTTAAATGACCACAGTAGCAACACCTGGAGGTTAAGGGTGTGGCCAGTACCAGAAAGAACACAGACGCCTATTGATCCACAAGGTAAACATGTCAAACCAAACCATGTGTTGCCAGTCTCAAAGATCTCCTGCCACTCACTGTCGCGGAGACATCCGTATGTCTTGGTACGTCCGTGACAGATGATATAGCACTCCTCCAGTTTTACATATACGGTGCTGTGTTCTACTATAGGGCTCTATATACATTAACAGCACTCTATATATCGCTGTAGGGCTGTATATATAATTGTAGACTCCATATCACTATAGGGCTCTATATATAGTTATGATGTTTCTCGTCTAAGGGTATATGTGGCAAAAAAGGGAGAGGCGCTCATAGGGTAGTAGGTTTTTAGTCGATTGATTGAAAGAAAAGATGGTTAGGCTCACCTTTTGGTGTTGTGCAAACGTAGGCACAACACTAGTGTACTAGTGTAGGCGTATATTTGGATGATGGTTGGTGCTGCCGGTATTGTTCACTCCTCACTTGTGGAGTTGCCAGTCCTCCAGTGGAGTGATATGAGAGACAATAAATGGGTGTGGAGAAAATGGGGTCCACAGTTTTCGATACCTTCTGGTGAAATTACATGACCTCAAGCAGTTGAAGATGATTCCTTTTATTTAAATATAGATGACAACGCGTTTCGGAGTTAAAAACACTCCCTTTTCAAGTCTGTTCTGGGGATCCGTGCCTCCTGGTCCAGAAAATGCGCCATCTGGACCAGGAGGCATGGATCCCCAGCACAGACTTGAAAAAGGAGTGTTTTTAACTCCAAAACGCATTGTCATCTATATTTAAATAAAAGGAATCATCTTCGACTGCTTGAGGTCGTATTATTGCGCCAGGAGGTATCAAAAACTGTAGACCCCATTTTCTCCACACCCATTTATTGTCATCTAAGGGTAGGACTATATATTTAATGACTGGGCTTCATATCTCACTACAGGGCTGGATTTAAAATGATGGTACTTTGTGTGAGTAGACTCTACCAGAGGGAAACATCAAAATGAAACTGCACGTCAGGCAAAAGGAAGATAAACAGACTAATCATAATCCCTGGCAGTCTTCTTGGGATCACCTATTGTTCTCTTCTACAAGCGGCAAAGCTAAAAGGTAATCAGTGTAAATACACAAGATATTTATGTTCCATACTTGTCATACTTGACACAAGTCATAATATTCAGGGCTTAGAACTGGTGAATCATTGAAGTTATAATATGCATATTTCCAGAGATTTGAGCAAAGTTATGTAGTCTGGGGGGATGTGTAGAAACAACCGTGTGCATTTGTTCAACTGTTCCGAAAACTCCCATAGACTGCAATGAAGAGCAATGTGCAGCTCCATGTTCTCATTTTCTTAGCCACCATTGAGCATTTTAATTGATACTCAAGATACGTGTCCTCTCTCTAGGTGGCTCCAGAAGTCGTATTCTACCTATCGGGTATGTAACCTGCAGAAAGAGATACAGATTAGTTATTGGCCAATCTTAAAGGGGATTTCTGGGATTTACATATTGATGGCCTACTTTCAAGATAGGTCATCAATATCAGATCGGTGGGTGTCTGACTCCAGGGACCCCTGTTGATTAGCCATACGAAGAGGTCATGTCGCTCAGGCCTTTTCCTAGGCTAGTGACATCACATTCATCAGCAGGCTGGGACTGGCCCACAGGGGTACAGGAGAATCCCTCGGTGGGCCCCTGAGCAAGGTGGGCCCCTTGTCTCCCACCCCCTGCACAAGAGGCACATAACACAGTAGACTTACTGCACTACATACATATATTCAATGTACAGCACCTTCACCAGCCTATGTTCATATAAAAAACTTGATAGATTATTAAAGAAACTCCCCAGTTTATTACTATATACACGATCAGAGCAGAGCTGATGACTTCTAGGTGTAGAGGATAGCTACCAGTATCCTCTTTTCCCAGGACCTACCTTCTCAAAGTTGCTGCAGGGACCCCCATATTCAATCATCTAGTAGCATCTTGCTGCTGTGTGAGCAGGTACATACGGTGGGCCCCCAAAATACATTTTACTGGTGGGCCCTAGGCACTTCATCAGTCACATGGCCTCCAAGTGAAAGGGGCCAAGCTCAGATACCAAGCACAGCTGCAATCAAATGGACAGTATGTGCTTGGTAAGCTGTGAGGAGGCCGCGGCACTCACAGTAGCTCTGCAACTTCCTCAAACAGCTGATCGCTGGAGATGCTGTGAGAACCTTTGCAAATCTTATATTGATGTCCTATCCTGAGAACCCCTTTAAGTAAATTATGTTATGTAAAATGCTAGTATCATTGGTGGAATATATTATCATGGAAAGTCAGTTTTGCAGAAGTGTGGATTTGGACCAAATTTATCAAATATAACATGAGTAGTTCTGGAGAGAAACTAATTATCCTAGTTAGCCATGCTGACTTTCCCAGCCACTATTCAAAACAGAAGTGAATGGTATAAAAATGCAAAACGTCAAAATTAAACAAAAAAAATAAGCTCAAAAACTTTCAAATTCCTATTTCGCTACTTTTCAAGCCAACATTCCAGAGTGCATGGCTTGATATATTCATCTATTGTGTTTTCTAACCTTTTACAGTACGTTATTGGAGCTCACTCATAGAAGTGAATAGAGGCGAGCTTCAATATTACATACAAATGATAGACACACATGATACTGTGTCTAGAAAAATAGAGGATGTGTTATAGAACTCCTTTATTTCCTATTCTTTGTGTTATCAGTACTTGAAGTCCAATGGCCCTAGGATCAGATTTCTAGAGCTTCCCACTAATTCGTTTGGAAAAAACATGCTTGTTGAAAGGAAAGCGGGCTAATTAGGAAGCCTGGGCAATGTTTATTCCAGTTGATTGTCCTTTTATTGTGAATCCTTAAAAATATCCCTCTAGTGTCTCTTGTAGGTAGCTTCCCAGGGGCGTAACTATAGGGGAAGCAAGGGAAGCGGCTGCTTTGGGGCCCTGACCCAGAAGGGGCCCATCCAAGAGGAGGAGGAGAAGTACTAAAATAATTTGTCAGGGTCTCTCAACATTATTACACAATGAAATTATATACAATGGCAGTGTAGAAAACGGATGGAACAGCTGCCGGGCCTGGTCTAAAAGAGAGATTTTACTAGCCACAGGAAAGGAGGCAGCATGAAAGGAAGGGGTTGTGAAAAAATTACTGGGGGAGGGGGCCCCATTCAAAAATTTGCTGTGGGGCACAGTTAATTCTAGTAACGCCACTGTAGCTTCCCTCTAAGTCAATGCCACAAAACATAATTCTAATGGGTCAGGTATTGACCTAGAGGGTAGCTACCTATAGGTGGCACTAGAAAGCCATCTATAGACTAAAGCTGGAGGAGAGCTAATTTGCATTGCCTGTAAGACTTCCTGTACCATCTGAATCTTTGCTAGGAGAACCAGTACCTTCCAAGAGCTTCTAAAGTCTATTAGTCTTTCACCTAAACTGCCCATTATAGAACACGAACACCATTATCTGCATTATAGTCCCCATATTGGAATGCTACTTACTATATAGCTGTCCGTGGCTTATTTTTGCTAAAAAACACTTTAATTCAATATGTTAATTAGGTTCTGAAGGTGCCCAGGGGCGGTGTTCCAGCGGCCGGTGCCCAGGCCCCTCGTCACTTTTCATATGAAACCCCTCCCCTTTCACCCCTCTGGCCCGCCCTAGGTTCTTCAGAAATCCAGAGCCAGCGCCGTTCACAAGATTTGCCGTGCCTGCGCACTGCCTTCTACAGAGTTGTGCCTGTCTCGTTGCACAACCTAAGCTGGTGAGCATATTTATACTGGTTTAATTCTTTTTGTGTCTACCCCCTATACACAATGGAGCACCTCATGGTTTCTTGTTTATGGTTAAACCAAGTACAAGACATTCCTGAAATCATACTAGTGGTCAACAAAGAGATGACAAATCTAAACGAATCCTAAACCTATGCAAAATCTACCTTAAAAAGGCCTTGGGTCCCAATAGATGGCAAGGAGAAGTCTCAATGTGAAGACCACAAGATCAAGGAACTGGGATGTATGGGAGCCATAATTTCTCTATCTTGGTGCATCTGTTATAAACGGGAAGAATGGACAAAGATGCTATATGGTGTCAATTAGCATTATAATAATACAGCACAATATCCAGTAGAGCCAAACATCTTTGTAAGGAGTTGTAACTGCGTGGGAGGGGAACTCCACACCAAACAAGAGGAGGGAGAAGGTATCAGGCCTGGAAATTAGGGAGAGGAAAAGGTCACCACCTATTGAAATCCTCACCCTAGCCCTGGCTGCTAACCGAATGAACAGACCTCAAAGGTAGGACTGTTCATTCACAGGAACCTAATGCCTAGCTAACCCTGTAAGGCCCTGGGGATAGTGCTGCACCTGAGACTAGAGGTGTGGTCATTACCATCAACAACACTGCAAGAAGTGAAACCAAAAGAGACTGTCAGATGACATCACGTGCGGCCAGTCTCTCCGATCTTCTAACCCCCGTCACTGGAGGGATCGTGACAGTACCCTCCCCCCTTCTACAGGTGGTCTTCGGACACCGAGGGCCAACTTTATCCGGATGAGCTCTGTGAATGGCCCTCACCAGACGACTAGCATTGTTGGCTGCGGGGATCAACATCCTCTCCTCGGGTCCGTAACCCCTCCAGTGAATGAGATACTGGAGGGATCTACGGAGAACTCGGGAGTCAATTATCCTGGCAATTTTAAATTCCAAATTACCGTCCACCATGACAGGAGCAGGAGGCAAGGAGGATGGTGCAACAAGTTCCACATATCTCTTCAACAATAACTTATGGAACACATTATGAATTTTCAAAGCTTGAGGAAGCTCAAGACGAAAGGCTACCAGGTTAACAATGACACTGATCTTATATGGACCAATAAACCTTGGACCCAACTTCCAAGAAGGTATTTTGAACTTAATGTTACTTGTGAACAGCCACACAGAATCACCCACTCTTAGGTCTCGACCACTCATACGTATCTTGTCAGCCATACGTTTATACTTTTTGACCATCTTTTTCAGTATATTTTGACTTTTCCGCCAGATAGATGACAAAAAAGAGGAAAATCTTTCCTCTTCAGGTACACCACAAATCTCAGTGCCAGACAATGGGCCAAATTGCGGGTGGAACCCATATGCCCCAAAGAACGGCTACTTATCAGTGGACACCTTTCTATGGTTATTTATGGCAAACTCGGCCAAATCCAAGAACAGAGACCACTCCTCCTGGTTCTCTGAGACAAAAATCTCAAGTAAGTCTCCAGAATCTGATTTGTGGGTTCAGTCTGTCCGTTTGACTGAGGATGAAAGGCCAAAGAGAAGGACAATTGTACCCCCAGACGAGTACAGAACGCCTTCCAGAATTTGGAAACAAACTGAGTGCCTCTATCAGACACCACATCAGAGGGAATACCATGTCATTTCACAATGTTGTCGACAAACACCTGTGCAAGAGTTTTAGCATTGGGTAGACCTGGTAATGCTATAAAGTGCGCCATCTTACTAAATTGATCAACGACAACTAGAATCACAGTTTTCCCTAAAGAATTAGGTAAATCTGTGATAAAATCTATGGATAAATGAGTCTATGGCAGGCATCCTCAAACTGCGGCCCTTCAGCTGTTGCAAAACTACAACTCCCAGTATGCCTGATCAGCCTACAGCAGGGCATTGTGGGAGTTCCAGTTTTACAACAGCTGGAGGGCCGCAGTTTGAGGACACCTGGTCTATGGTCTGGACGGGATGGGCAGCGGAAGTAAAAATCCGTAAGGCCGAGTATGTGTCACCTTATCACGTGCCACAAGTACCACAAGCTGACACATAGTCCTTAACACACTTACGCAACCCCGGCCACCAGAATCTACGAAATATGAGATCGACAGTGGATCGGCTCCCAGGGTATCCTGTGAGAATTGTACAGTGATGTTCCTCGAACACCTGGTGACGTAATTCAGATGGAACAAACAACTTCCCGGAGGGCAAGAATCCAGTGCATCTCCCTGGGCCTCCACACCTCTGCCTGAAGGTCGGGATATAAGGCGGATATTACTACCCCTATGGACAATATCGGGACAGGATCTTCCGATTCACCTCCCTCAGTAAAGCTACGCAACAAAGAACCAGCCTTGACGTTCTTAATCCCAGGGCAATAGGTGACAATTAAATTACATCTGGTAAAAAACAACAACCATCTGGCCTGTCTTGGGTTTAGTCGTTTAGCCAACTCCAGGCAAGCCAGATTTTTGTGATCAGTAATCACAGTAATAGGATGAATTGCTTCTTCCAACCAATGATGCCATTCTTCAAAAGCCAACTTAATGGCCAGCAATTCCCTATTACCCACACCATAATTTCTTTCAGCAGTCGAGAGTTTCTTAGAGAAGAATGCACATGGGTGCCATTTACTAGGTGAAGGACCCTGCGACAAGACCGCTCCTACCCCAACCTCAGATGCGTCAACTTCCACAATGAACGGCTGTGACACATCCGTTTGCACCAGTATAGGGGCAGAAGCAAAACACTCCTTCACCGCTGAAAAGGCTTGTAATGCTGCATCAAACTAAGTAATGCTGTATCAAACTAAGACATCTGAACCTTTCCTAGTCATGTCCATTAAAGGTTTAACCACAGACGAGTAGTTCAAAATGAATTTAAGGTGGTAGTTGGTGAACCCCAAAAACCGCATAAGCGCTTTCAAATTTTTGGGTCGATCCCAGTCCAGCACAGCATGGACCTTCTCAGGATCCATACGAAAACCATGAAGATGAGAGTAGATAACCCAGGGATTGCACTTCCTGAACAGCAAATACACACTTCTCCATCTTAGCATACAATTTATTCTCTCTTAGGATCTGTAATACCTATCTCACATGATCCTGATGAGTCTCCATGTCTGGAGAATAAATTAGTATATTATCCAGATACACAACAACAAACCTCCCCACCAGATGATGAAAGATGTCATTAATAAAATGTTGGAAAACTGCAGGCACATTGGTTAACCCAAAAGGCATGACCAGATTCTCAAAATGACCCTTGACCGTTAAATGCTGTCTTCCATTCATCCCCCTTCTTGATCCTTACCAGATTATATGCCCCCCTCAAATCCAACTTGGAGAACACCTTGGCACCGACAATTTTATTAAACAAATCGGGGATCAAAGGAAGGGGATAAGGATCACGGACAGTAATATGATTGAGTTCACGGAAGTCCAGATTGTAGATCAGACCCAGAGCTCTGAAAAACTCATCTACCGACCGGAGGGACTGCGATCCGGTCGGCAAAGAAAAGGCCCAAGCCTGGGTGTCTCCTTTAAACAAAGACATGATTATACCCACTCTTTAACTCTCATCACCAGAAGAGCGAGGACGCAGCTTAAAATATAATTTGCATGACTCCCTAAACAGAGTGAAATTATCACTGCCCCCGTAAAATCAGCTACCTCCAAAGACAACCCCTTTAGTTGTCCGACCAGTGGAGAGATCGGAGCCACACTAACACAAACAAAAATGGCAGTTTTGGGCGATGGATAATGTCACGGCGTGGTGTGGGATGGGAACTCCACACCAAACAAAAGGGGGAGGGAGAAGGTATCAGGCCTGGAAACTAGGGAGAGGAAAAGGTCAGACTCATCACCTAATTAAATCCTCAGCCTAGCCCTGGCTGCTAACCGAATGAACAGACCTCAAAGGCAGGACTGTTAATTTAGTAAAACCTAATGCCTGGCTAACCCTGGAAGGCCCTGGGGATAGTGACTGGGCCACAGACAACCTGTTCCTTCCCAGCTGAAGGAACAGGAGTCTACCTCAGGCCTAATAACAATAAAACACCGGGGAAACAACGCAATACAAATATAAAGGAACGAGACACTTAACTTCTGCAGTAAGATGGACGAGCAGAAACACCGGAGAAGACAACACACCAGCTCTTCCACAACCAAATGAAGCTATCCACTGCATGGAGTGATGGGAGTAGCTAGACTAAATAGGGTAATAGTAATGATCACTATGCTGCACCAGAGACTAGAGGTGTGGTCAACTCATTACCATCAACAACACTGCTCGAAGTGAAACCAAAAGAGACTGTCAGATGACATCACGTGCTGCCAGTCTCTCCGATCTTCTAACCCCCATCACAGGAGGGACTGTGACAGGTGTCTGTTGTAACAGACTGTGAGAAAACATGACATTTCAATGGTCGCCATCCAACATAAGAGCAAAACTTTGTGAACAACCCTTGAATTTCGCTAATTGGTGGGGGGATTTGCATGAAATAAGGAGATGTAGGAAGGGGTTAATTGAATGCCAAAATATTTTCAAGACTTCTCCTTCCACGATTAGTGGTAAGAAGTTTTTAGAGACCACAAGATAGTTAGAGCAAAATGAATAGACTAGGCTTGTTTTAGCTGAGTTCATTTTAAACCCTAAGAGTAAATTGTACTGGTCCAAGGCCCGAAAGAGTGAAGCATAATAGGACATCATTAGCAAAGAAAGTTATTTTTACCTGAATAGGATTCAGCGAATACTATATCTCCTTATGGAGAGTGCCTAAGTGGCATGAGGAGTCTTCTAGGCCATGCAAAGCTTCTCTGGAATTCTCTGGAGAGGGTATGCAAATGAGCTCTTAACAAGTTCTGCCTCTTATGCCACCAGATGTAAGGCAGCTATCCTATAAGTCAATGTTCGACCCTTTAAATAGGCCTTCAGACATGACTCTGAAATTAAATAAGCCAACACCTTACCTGCAGACAGCAGTTTCAGGGTGATTGCCGCTCGTAAGTGCAGAGCAGAGACAACTGGTTTAACTGGAGGAAAGGCCTAAGTCAGGATATGGGGGGTACTATCTCTCATTGGGGAGAGTGCCTTAATCGGCGTGAGGAGACTTATAGGCCATACATGCTCCTATGGAATACTGGGAAGAACAGGATACAAATGAGCTCTTAACAAGCTCTTTCTCTAATGCCACCATATGTAATTCAGCTATCCTATAAGTCAATGTTTGACCTTTTAAACAGGCCTTGAGACATGACTTGACAAAATGATAATTAAGCCAGCACCTCATCTTCAGGCAGCTGTTTCGGGGTGATTGCCCCTCATCAGAGCATTTGCATACACTCTTCCTGAGGAGGAAACACTTATATCTGGGTTCACTCTAATACAAACTACTAGATCTTTTTTTTTATGAAAAGTAAAGTATGGGCAAATGACAAAACAAGCCATTCTGCATCACATGTCAATTTTGTGAGTATTGATATGTGACTGAATGTAACTGTAATACAGAATAATGTGACATAAATTTGTCATACCTAAAGGGTAACTGTCATGTTTTCATAAAAAAATAAATACATTTTAGCATATGTTACTGCTGCAGCAGCATTATGCATAAATCAATCTTTAGTCTCTTTACACACCACTGTTTTCCTTGAGTTTTTCCCTTAGTTACTGCTGTTTAAACATTTACAATATGAGGACCTTCTCAAGATGGCTCCTCTGCCAGTTCTCTGAGGCCAAAACTGCTTTCCCTCACTTCCCATACACACTTGCTGTAGCCAGCAGCTCCCTGCCAGCCAATCAGATTGTATTACTGAGAGACACGCCTCCTCACTCTGAAGCCTAATGCAGGCATGCAGTGTGAAGGACCGCCCCTCTGTCTTCTGTTTATACTAGCAACGGTCTTTTAACCCCTTAAGGACCCAACCATTTTTCACCTTAAGGACCATGCCATTTTTCCAAATCTAACATGTGTCACTATATGTAGTTATAACTCTAAAACACTTTTACTTATCCAAAACACTTTTACTTATTCAGGCCATTCTGAGATTGTTTTCTCGTCACATATTGTAATCCATGATAGTGGCAAGATTGAGTTTTTGGGGACGTTACAAGAAGTTTAGAAGCAAATCTCGAATTATTTCAGAAAATTTCCAAAATCCACTTTTTAAGGACCAGTACAGGTCTGAAGTCACTTTGTGAGGCTTAAATAATGGAAACCACCCAAAAATGACCCCATTTTAGAAACTACAACCCTCAAGGTATTCAAAACTGATTTTACAAACTTTGTTAACCCTTTAGGTGTTCCACAAGAATTTATAGAAAATGGAGATGAAATTGCAGATTTTCACTTTTTTGGCAGATTTTCCATTCTAATCAATTTTTTCCAGTAACAAACCAGTCCAGCAAAATCTGCCTTCCAAAAACCACATGGCGCTCCTTTCCCTCTACGCCACGGATGTCAAACTCGTGGCCCTCCAGCTGTTGCCAAACTACAACTCCCACAATGCCCTGCTGTAGGCTGATACCTGTAGGCTGTCCAGGCATGATGGGAGTTGTAGTTTTGCAACAGCTGGAGGGCCACGAGTTTGACATCCCTGCTCTACGCCCTGCCATTTGGCCATACAGCAGTTTACGACCACATATGGGGTGTTTCTGCAAACTACAGAATCAGGGTTATAAATACTGAGTTTTGTTTGGCTGTTAACCCTTGCTTTGTTACTGGAAAAATTGATTAAAATGGAAACTTTTCAAAAAAATAGCTGTTTTGGGACCGTTTTTATTTTTTGTTATTTACATCGTTGATCTGACAGGTAAGATTGTGTGCTATTTCTATAGAGCAGGTTGTTACGGATGCGACAATACCAAATACGACTACTTTTTGCGGGGTTTTGTTTTAGTTTTACATAATAAAGCATTTTTGAAAAAAAGGGTTTTTTAATGTCTCCAGATTCTGAAAGCCATATTTTTTTATTTTATTTTTTGGGCAACTGTCTTTTGTAGGGGCTCATTTTTTGCGGGATGAGATGACGGTTTGATTGGCGCTAACTTGGGGTCCATATGACATTTTTGTCGCTTGCTAATACACCTTTTGTGATGCAATATGACAAAAATGGCTTTTGACACCGTATTTATATTTTTTTTTTTTGCTGTGTTCACCTGAGGGGTTAGGTCATGTGTTATTTTTATAGAGCAGGTTGTAACGGAAGCGGCGATACCTAATATGTATACTTTTTATTTACTTATTCAATTAAGTTTTACACAATAATATCATTTTTGAAACAGTTTTAATGTTTCCATAGTCTGAGAGCCATATTTTTTGGGGCATTTGTCCTATGTAGGGTATCATTTTCTGCACGATGAGATGACGGTTTGATTGGCACTTTTTTGAGTGCATATAACTTTTTGACCACTTGCCATTACAGTTTTTGTAATGTGAGGTGACAAAAATGATTTTTTTTTACATAGTTTTTATTTAATTTTTTTTCCGGTATTTTCCTGAGGGGTTAGTTCATGTGATATTTTTATAGAGCAGGTTTCTATGGACGCGCCAATACCTAATATGTATACTGTTTTTTTATTTATTTTACTTTAACACAATAACCGCATTTTAGAAAAAAAATTATGTTTCAGTGTCTCCATAGTCTGAGAGCCATATATCTTTTTATTTTTTTGGGCGATTGTGCTATGTAGGGCCTCATTTTTTCCGGGATGAGATGGCGGTTTGATGTAAGGTGACAAAAAATGGCTTTTTTTACACCATTTTTTTTAACGGTATTTACTTGAGGGGTTAGGCATGTGATATTTTTATAGAGCAGGTTTTTATGGACGAGGCGATACCTAATATGTGTAGTGCATTTTATTTTTATTCAGTGATATGTTTTTTTTTGTTTTTTTGACCCAGACCCACTTGGTTCTTGAAGATCCAGTGGGTCTGATGTCAGTATAATACAGTACAGTACACTATATAGTGTACTGTATTTTGTACTTTACACTGGCTGGTCAGACTTCTGCCTTTAGCAGAAGTCTGATCACAGTTACTATTACTATGGCAAGTAGGACGCCTCTGAAGGCGTCCTGTTGCCATGGTGACCATCACCCGCTGCCAGAACACAGCAGCAGGTGATGGGGAGGGAGGGGGGCCCCCTCCCTCTGTGATCTCATCCTGTCGGGGGGCTGCAAAGGCACAGCAGCCCCCCGATGGGAGAGGGAGGGAGCTCCCTCCCTGTTAACCCCTTCTATACAGCGGTCCGTACGGACCACGGCATGGAAGGGGTTAAATGGCTGGCATCTGTACAAGCACATTTAAGGTTTGGAGGGGTCGTTGGGGATATTATTTATACATTTTATAAGGTTCTGATTCCCGCAGTCACGGACTGCGGGGATCAGAACCTTTGACCCAGCATCAGAAGCCTCTGATTGGGTAGTCCTGACAGACCGCTCTGATTGGTCCCCGGCCGGTTAGCTGAGACCCCTTGCTGTGTGTAACAGCCGGGGTCTCAGCGCTGTCACCATGTCTGCAGACATGGTGACGGTTTAACTGTAGGACGAGAATGCTCGTCCTAATGCACTAAGTACCGTTCAGTTAGGACGAGTATTCTTGTCCAGGGTCCTGGAGGGGTTAAGGGAACAGTGGAAAGGGACAGAGGTAATTACAGATCTTTTGACAATCATTGTCAGACTAACTCAGGTATACATGCCTAGCTCTAATAAACTAGCAAATAGCAAAAAAATAAAAATAAAATATGACAGTTACCCATTAAAGGTTCTCTGTCACCTGAAAAATGGGTATTAAGCTGGCTGACATTAGTGATGTGCTAATGTCATGTCAGCTGAACATAATATTGAACATATATTAGTGCCATCTCACTGCCTGCCTGTCACGACCCGTGGTTTCGGTCGTGACTCTGTTGTGTCGCATGCGGTTGCCAGTGGCGAGGTTTGCCGCATGTGAAGTACTGTTACTTAGTAGTCTCACGTGCGGTTGCCGCTGGCAACATGTTTGGTTATGCATGTGTGTCTGGTTTCCCATTGGTGTTGTTGGCAGCGTAGCAGCCTGAGCTTTGTGCTAGGTGGCTCGCTGTCAATGCACGCGGTTGCCTTCGGCAACGTGTGTTGGAGTGTTTGCACTTCCCCTGTTTGGTGTGCATGGGGTTAAGGTGTGTTTGTTAGGTGTGGTGGGTGTGACCTCATATATGTTCCTTATATGTTGGTGTGGTGGAGCCTGAGGTCAGTTTGGTTTTCTTTGTCTGTCTGTGTAGGAGCTCTGCTCCCGGGCAGAATGTTAGTCTGTGTGAACAACCTGTAATTGTTATATTGTTTCCCTCGCTTGTCTGTGTGTCCCCTCCTGCGAGCTTCTGTTGGCCCTTCCCCTCCTGGTGTATGTTGTGATGCTGTGGGCTTTGTTTGGAGGTTTGTGTTGTGGTGTGTCTCCTCTGGAAGGGGCTTGCTTTCCCGGAGGGGTTTAAGCAAACAACTAGACAGTGTGTTTCCGGTCCGTCTCGTTGGCAGCAGGTAAGTGTTGGTAACTTATGTTGTCTGTTGCCTTGTTATACTTACCTGCCGTTTGGCTGTGTATCCTGTCTAGTTGTTGGCCAGCTGCTGGGCCTCTGGAGATGCCTGCTCATCCGTGGCTCTGGATGAGAGGATGGTCTCTGCCCTCTTTCCTTGCTAGGGCAATGCAGGGATATCAGGGCTCCAGGTTCGTGGGCATGAGCCTCCTTACCATCTGAGGTGGCTCATGCATTAGGAGTCTAGGGGCAGTTTTAGGGATTCATCAGGAGGTGATCTGCTCTTTGTTCCCTGCATTCCTGCTCAGCAGTTGTGGACAATGCACAGTGGGGGGGTTTCCCCCACTCCCCACTATGACACTGCCACCGGTATTGAGAAAAACAAACTTATAATATGCTTATTAGCCTCTAGGAGCAGGGGGGCATTGCCCCTGCTCCTAGAGGCTCCGTTCTCCCAACTGTGGCCACGCCCTGCTTCACTAGACGGCGGCAGGCAGTGAGATGGCACTAACTAATATAGTTATGTTCAGCTGACATTAGCACATCGCTAATGTTAGCCAGCTTAATACCCATTTTTCAGGTGACAGAAACCCTTTAATATGCTTTTATGTCAAGGGTAGACTTTACAATAAATTTGTGGTAGTTACAGAATTTTCTTTTTGCAAGAAACGGCTCTAGTAAATCTTTTTTACAGTTTAAGGGTGTCATCAAGTGGTCATTTTATGCGTTACATGATTTTAATGGCGAAGCTTTTTCCTTAAGATTTGAGTATGTATGTGGTGCATGGTATGTACTGCTTGAGTAAAAATAATTCCTTAGGCAGCCATAAGTAAATATATATATAATTGTATCATGTTAGCCAGTAAATAGAAGATAAAAAACGGAAATAGTCCAAGTAGCCACGATTCCTTTTAGACAGCCATAAGGACAGAAAATGAGCTAACATTTACATTGCAGGTTGAACAGAAACTTGACACTTACAGTGGTCCCTCAAGTTACAATATTTATTGGTTTCAGACGACCATTGTAAGTTGAAACCATTGTAACTTGGGTTTGGACTGTAGCTCTATGGAAAATTAGTGTTGTGTCATCCCATGATAACAGGGAATGAAGATTTATGAAAAATAAGCAGATAAGGGTGGGTTCACACTAGTGTCAGGGATTCCGTTATTGCTTTCGGTAAATAACGGAATGCCCAGACAGAATGCAAAATAAAAGCCTTTAAAAGGCATTCCGTTTGCTTTCTGTCATAATACAAGTCTATGGAAAAGCATAACGGATCTGTCCACAGAACTTTGTTTTCCGTCTTGCAAAACGGGACCCAGACGGATCCGTTATGATTTCCCATAGCCCTATATTATGACAGAAAACAAACGGAATGCCTTTTAAAGGTTTCCGTTTTGCATTCCGTCATAATAGAAGTCTATGAGCAACAGAACGGATCCGTCCTTTCGTCTTATGGATTCCGTTATGTTCCGTTATAACCACATTATAACGGAAGGCCATAACGGAAACCATAACGCTAGTGTGAACCCACCCTAACTAAGTCAGATAAAACAAGTCAGGAGTAGATGCTGGAAGCTGTAAATAACTTTCTATGATGAGGACAGGAGCTTCTTCAGACTCCTGTAAAGCACTCAGTGTACCATAAAAATTAAATGGTGCTGTCCTCACCTGGAGTCCAAAGGAGCAGCTCACCCTGCCACAGACAGGGGGCAGTACAGGGTACGTAGTACTACAGAGAAGCTACTACACAGCTAAAAACAGTGTTTTACCAGAAAAATGACCATGCTGATTGGTTGTATCTGAGCCTGAGGCATTGTATGTTGAGTCAGGTTACAATGCCCCAGGGAAAAACTATTGTATACTGATTATAATGTATCCTGAGACCATTGTTGTATAATGTATACCTCCTGTGCTTTAGTGATCGTGATTTAATGTATTCTTTAACCAATTTTTGGTGACTCAGGGGGCTTTAAAATTAGAGAGGGGAGGAGTGTGAAAATCATATAGAGTAATACGTGAATAAGACATGATTGAAAAAAAGGCATGATTATGTGAAAACCATGATTATATGAAAAATAAATGATAAAAAATAAAAATGGATAATTATATGAAAAACATAATTCTATAAAATAATATTTATATAAAAGTGATACAAGTCAAAGTGTAGTGTTACATGATGTAAATACAAAAACCGAAAAAAAAACGATATGTAAAATACCATAATAAGAGTGAATGGAAAAAATGTGATTAGAAGCTCATATCCCATCATATGAATAAGACAAATTGCACATAAAATACTTAATTGTGAATTATAAAAGGTGAAACCAAAAATCACCACGACAAGTGCAAAAAAAAATAAAAAAAAAATATTTTTTTCTTTTATTATTTTTTTTTATTTTCCCTCTCTCTCCCTTCCCCTGCCCCTTTCTTTATTCTGCATTTTCTTTTTCTTTTCTTCTCTTTCATCGCCCCTCCCTCAGCTTTATTTTTTTCTTTATTTTTATTTTATTTTTAAATAGGACCAATATTTAAAAGTTGTAAAGTGCCTAATAGTATAGGAGGGTGAAGCATAAATTAAAAATACAATACAGGACATAATACATATGTAGTGAGAAGTCCAAAGTGATGACCTAAGACTAGGGATGAGTGAACCCGGACTGGATAGTTTGTGTTCATATCGAATTTTGGGGTGTTCGGGACACGGACACGGACCCGGACCCGAACATTTTCAAAAAAGTTCGGGTTCGGGTCCGTTGTTCGGCGATTTCTTCCTGCTTTCTGAAGGGCTGCACAGCAGCCAATCAGCTAGCGTTTTACTTCTTGCCCTAAGAAGCCATCACAGCCATGCCTACGAATGGCACGGCTGTGATTGGCCAAGTGCAGCATGTGACCCATCCTCTATTTAAACTGGAGTCACGTAGCGCCGCACGTCACTCTGCTTAGTGTAGGGAGAGGACGCAACTTCTGTGAGGGCGAGATTAGGCAGGGAAAAGTCAGCAAAAACACTGAATGAAGTGATCGATCTACAGCTGTGAATCATTCAACTTCTGCTAGTTAATTGCTCACTGGCTTTTAGGCTGCACAGAGCGTTTTTCTGTCACTTTGATCGGTGGCCATTTTGTGTCTTGTGGTGCACCAGCACAAGCTGCCACCAAGTCCATCAATCCTAGTTTGTTTGTTTTTTGCTATATCCTACATCAGGGGCTTGGCTGTGCTTATTGTCACCCCTAGAAACTCAGGATAGAAATTTCTATGTTTTATTAAGGGGTTACATTAAATTGCCAAAATAGCAATCCCCTAAATCTGGTGTTCCAGCTGTGGCTAGCCAAGTGTAATACTGTCTGCTGTATTGCAAAGGATAGATTTTTTTCTGTGGTGAAATTCGATTGCCAAAATAGCAATCCCCTAAATCTGGTGTCCCAGCAGTGGCTGGCAAAGTTTAATAGTGTACGGCAAAGGATATATTTTGTTCTGGGGTGAAATTCAATAGCCAAAATAGCAATACCGTAAATCTGGTGTCCCAGCAGTGGCTGGCCAAGTTTAATAGTGTCCGGCAAAGGATAGATAATTTTCTGAGGGGGGAAATTCAATTGCCAAAATAGCAATACCGTAAATCTGGTGTTCCAGCTGTGACTGGACAAGTTTCATAATGTCTGTCATAGGATATATTATTTTCTACGGTGAAATTCAGTTGCAAAAATAGAAATACGGTAAATCTGGTGTTCCAGCTGTGACTGGACAAGTTTAATAGTGTCCGGCAAAGGATAGATTTTTTTCTGGGGTGAAATTCAATTGCCAAAATAGCAATACCATAAATCTGGTGTCCCAGCAGTGGCTGGCAAAGTTTAATAGTGTCCGGCAAAGGATAGATTTTGTTCTGGGGTGAAATTCAATTGCCCAAATAGCAATACCATAAATAAGTGGTTTCAGCTGTGGCTGGCCAAGTTTAATAGTGTCCGGCAAAGGATATATTTTTTTCTGGGGTGAAATTCAATTGCCAAAATGGAAATACAGTAAATCTGGTGTTCCAGCTGTGACTCGACAATTTCTCTAGTGTCCGTCAAAGCGTCAAAGAATATATTATTTTCTGCGGTTAAATTCAGTTGCAAAAATAGAAATACAGTAGATCTGGTGTTCCAGCTGTGGCTGGACAAGTTTAATAGTGTCCGGCAAAGGATATAATTTTTTCTGGGGTGAAATTCAATTGCCAAAATAGCAATACCATAAATCAGTGGTTTCAGCTGTGGCTGGCCAAGTTTAATAGTGTCCGTCACAGGATAGATTTTGTTCTGCGGTGAAATTTAATTGCCAAAATAGCAATACCCTGAATCTGGTGTTCCAGCTGTGACTGGACAATTTCCCTAGTGTCCGTCAAAGGATATATTATTTTCTGGGGTGAAAGTCAGTAGCAAAAATAGAAACACAGTAAATCTGGCGTTCCAGCTGTTGCAGGCCTAGTTTAAATCTGTCCGTAAAAGGGTATATTTTTTTCTGGGGTGAAATATAATTGCCAAAATACCAATACCCTGAATCTGGTGTTCCAGCTGTGACTGGACAATTTCCCTAGTGTCCGTCAAAGAACATATTATTTTCTGGGGTGAAATTCAGTTGCCAAAATAGAAATACAGTAAATCTGGTGTTCCAGCTGTGATTAGACAAGTTTAATAGTGTCCGGTAGAGGATATATTTTTATCTGGGGTGAAATTCAATTGCCAAAATAGCAATACCATAAATCAGTGGTTTCAGCTGTGGCAGGCCAAGTTTAATAGTGTCCCGCAAAGGATATATTTTTTTCTGGGGTCAAATTCAATTGCCAAAATAGCAATACCGTAAATCTGGTGTCCCAGCAGTGGCTGGCCAAGTTTAATAGTGTCCATCAAAGGATTTCTTATTTTCTGGGGTGAAATTCAGTTGCCAAAATAGAAATACAGTAAATCTGGTGTTTCAGCTGTGACTGGACAAGTTTAATAGTGTCCGTCAAAAGATATATTTTTTTTCTGGGGTGAAATTCAATTGCCAAAATAGAAATACAGTAAATCTGGTGTTCCAGCTGTGACTGGCCAAGTTTAATAGTATCCGTCAAAGGATAGATTTTGTTCTGGGGTGAAATTCACTTGCCAATATAGCAATACCCTGAATCTGGTCTTCCAGCTGTAGCAGGCCAAGTGTTAATCTGTCCGTAAAGCGTGCATCTCCAAGTATATTTCTTTCCGTAAAAGGGTATATTACAAAAAGTGTTACATTACAATTGCTGAAAGCATAATCCTGTAAATCTTCACACACTATTGTGCATCTCATAGTGTATTTCTGTCTGTAAAAGGGTATATTACACTCAAGGTGTATATACAAGTGCTGAGAGGGTCATCCTCGATAACTTCACACGCTACCGTGCATTTCCAAGTGTATTTCTGTCCGTTAAAGGGTATATTACACAAAGTGTTAAAATACAATTCCTGAAGGCATAAACCTACATATTTTTTCACACGCTACTGTGCATCTCCAAGTGTAAATCTGTCCATAAAAGGATACCTTTCATCCAGGGCCTAAATACTAGGCCTACAATTGATATTCCCCTAAATCAGTGGTTACTGCTGTGCCTGGATTAGTGTAATATGGTACATAAATAAAAAGGCAGATAGTGTTAGGTGCCTGTAAATAAAGGCCTGAATTTGAAATCAATACATTGGGCCAAATATTTTTTTTCTTATTGTGGTACTTGTTGAACAGTAGCAATGAGGAAAACATCTAGTAAGGGACGCGGACGTGGTGGTGTTAGTGGACCCTCTGGTGCTGGGAGAGGACGTGGCCATTCTGCCACAGCTACACGTCCTAGTAAACCAACTACTTCAGGTTCCAGTACTCGCCAGAATTTACTGCGATATTTGGTGGGGCCCAATGCCGTTCTAAGGATGGTAAGGCCTGAGCAAGTACAGGCGCTAGCCATTCGGGCGGTTGACAGTGGATCCAGCACGTTTACAACATTATCTCCCACCCAGTCTTCTGCAGAAAGCGCATAGGTGGCACCTAAAAACCAAGCCCATCAGTCTGTCACATCACCCCAATGCATATCAGGGAAACTGTCTGAGCCTCAAGTTATGCAGCAGTCTCTTATGCTGTTTGAAGACTCTGCTGGCAGGGTTTCCCAAGGGAATCCACCTAGCCTTTCCCCAGTGGTGGAAGACATAGAATGCACTGATGCACAACCATTTATGTTTCCTGATGATGAGGACATGGGAATACCACCTCATCGGAGTCCGCACGTCTCTGATGATGATGAAACACAGGTGCCAACTGCTGCGTCTTTTTGCAGTGTGCAGACTGAACAGGAGGTCAGGGAGGAAGACTGTGTGGAAGACGATGCAGGGGACGATGAGGTCCTAGACCCCACATGGAATGAAGGTCATGCCACTGACTTTCATAGTTCAGAGGAAGAGTCAGTGTTGAGACCGAGCCAACAGTGTAGTAAAAGAGGGAGCAGGGGGCAAAAGCAGAACAGCCGCCGCCAAGAGAGTTCGCCTGCTACTGGCCACCGCCACCAGGGACCGAGCACCCCAAAGGCAGTTTCAAGGAGTTCCCTGGCATGGCACTTCTTCAAACAATGTGCTGACGACAAGACCCGAGTGGTTTGCACGCTGTGCCATCAGAGCCTGAAGCGAGGCATTAACGTTCTGAACCTTAGCACAATCTGCATGACCAGGCATCTACATGCAAAGCATGAACTGCAGTGGAGTAAAAACAAGGAACTCACTCAGGCTCCCCCTGCTCCCTCTTCTGCTGCTGCCTCGGCCTCTTCCTCCGCCGCAGGAGGAATGTTGGTACCTGCCGCCCACCAAACAGAGGATGTGCCACCGACACCACCACCTGCGTCACCAAGCATCTCCATCATGTCACACGGCAGCGTTCAGCTCTGCATCTCACAAACCTTGGAGAGAAAGTGTAAATTCCCACCTAGCCACCCTCGAGCCCTGGGCCTGAATGCCAGCATTTCTAAACTACTGACCTTTGAAATGCTGTCATTCAGGCTGGTGGACACAGACAGCTTTAAACAGCTGATGGCGATGGCTGTCCCACAGTATGTTCCCAGCCGCCACTACTTCTCCAAGACAACTGTGCCTTCTCTGCACAACCAAGTATCCAATAAAATCAAGTGTGCACTGCGCAACGCAATCTGTGGCAAGGTCCACCTAACCACAGATACGTGGACCAGTAAGCTTGGCCAGGGACGCTATATCTCCCTAACTGCACACTGGGTAAATGTAGTGGCGGCTGGGCCCCAAGCGGAGAGTTCTTTGGCGCACGTCCTTCCGCCGCCAAGGATCGCAGGGCATCATTCTTTGTCTCCTGTAGCATCTTCCTCCTACTTGGCTTCCTCCTCCTCTGCTTCCACCTGCTCATCCAGTCAGCCACACACCTTCACCACCAACTTCAGCACAGCCCGGGGAAAACGTCAGCAGGCCATTCTAAAACTCATATGTTTGGGGGACAGGCCCCACACCGCGCAGGAGTTGTGGTGGGGTATTGAACAACAGACCGACCAGTGGTTGCTGCTGGTGGGCCTCAAGCCCGACCTGGTGGTGTGCGATAAAGGGCGAAATCTCGTCGCAGCTCTGGGACTAGCCGGTTTGACGCACATCCCTTGCCTGGCGCATGTGTTGAATTTAGTGGTGCAGAAGTTCATTCACAACTACCCCGACATGTCAGAGCTGCTGCATAAAGTGCGGGCCGTCTGTGCGCGCTTCCGGCGTTCACATCCTGCCGCTGCTCGCCTGTCTCCGATACAGCGTAACTTCAGCCTTCCCGCTCACCGCCTCATATGCGACGTGCCCACCAGGTGGAACTCCACCTTGCACATGCTGGAGAGACTGTGCAAGCAGCAGCAGGCCATAGTGGAGTTTCAGCTGCAGCACGCAAGGGTCAGTCGCACTGCGGAACAGCACCACTTCACCACCAATGACTGGGCCTCCATACGAGACCTGTGTGCCCTGTTGCGCTGTTTCGAGTACTCCACCAACATGGCCAGTGGCCATGACGCCGTTATCAGCGTTACAATACCACTTCTATGTCTCCTTGAGAAAACACTTAGGGCGATGATGGAAGAGGAGGTGGCCCAGGAGGAGGAGGAGGTTCAGGGGTCATTTTTGACCTGTTAGAAGTGCCTCAGAGGGAGGTTTTTTGCAACAGCAGAGGCCAGGTACAAATGTGGCCAGCCGGGGCCCATTACTGGAGGATGTGGTGGAGGAGGATGAGGATGAAGCAGGTTCACAGTGGGGTGGCACCCAACACAGCTCAGGCCCATCACTGGTGCGTGGCTGGGGGGATACGGAGGACGATGACGATACGCCTCCCACAGAGGACAGCTTGTCCTTACCTCTGGGCAGCCTTGCACACATGAGCGACTACATGCTGCAGTGCCTGCGCAACGACAGCAGAGTTGCCCACATTTTAACGTGTGCGGACTACTGGGTTGCCACCCTGTTGGATCCCCAGTACAAAGACAATGTGCCCACCTTACTTCCTGCACTGGAGCGTGATAGGAAGATGCGCGTGTACAGACGCACTCCTGAGAGCATTCCCAAATGTCACAGGGGAACAAGTGGAAGCCCAAGGCGAAGGCAGAGGTGGAGCAAGAGGTTGCCAACGCAGCTGTGTCACGGCTAGCTCCTCTGAGGGCAGGGTTAGCATGGCAGAAATGTGGAAAAGTTTTGTCACCACACCATAGCTAACTGCACCACCACCTGATACGGAACGTGTTAGCAGGAGGCAGCATTTCACTAACATGATTGAATAGTACGTCTGCACACCCCTCCACGTACTGACTGATGGTTCGGCCCCATTCAACTTCTGGGTCATTATATTGCGGTGCAACCAAAAGTTGAATGAACCTCTCCTCCGTCTAGGTGCCAGGGGCCTAATTATCTGAAAGTGGCCTGTTCCAGTGGTGGGTGACATGAAGCCTGATTCTCTGCTATGAGACCTCTCTCCTCCGTCTGGGTGCTGGGGCCTAAATAAATAAAAGTGGCCTTCTCCATTGGTGGGTCACTTGAAGCCTGATTCTCTGCTATGGGACCTCTCTCCAATTGATATTGCTTAATTTTTTATCTATTTTATTTTAATTCATTTCCCTATCCACATTTGTTTGCAGGGAATTTACCTACATTTTACTGCCTTTTGCAGCCCTCTAGCCCTTTCCTGGACTATTTTACAGCCTTTTTAGTGCCCAAAAGTTCGGGTCCCCATTGACTTCAATGGGGTTCGGGTTCGGCATGAAGTTCCGGTCGAGGTCGGATCCCGAACATCCAGGTGTTCGCTCAACTCTACCTAAGACCATATATAATTATAAAAATAAAAAATGAAAATAGAAACATAATGAGAAAATTTGGCGTATGCTGACCCATGGAAGGCCAATAAATAAGATAAAAAAGAAGAAGAAATGAAAACCTACAAAAAAAGACTAAAAACCTGTGGATTCATTAAGTGCATTCGGGCGTAGGGTGTTCAATTTCCAGATCCATTTGCATTTCAATTGTGCCAATTTCTTGGAGATGTCTCCACCATGAGTGTTCTTCAAAACACAATCTATACCTCGAACTTTCACAGTTCTAGTGTCACAAGCATGATCAAGTTTAAAATGTTTAGCAACAGGCTTCAGATTTGTAATATCTCTTTCATAGGCAGCAGATGAAATGTCCCGAACATGTTCACGTACTCTGACTTTCAGCTCCCTAGTAGTAAGGCCTACATAAATTTTTGGACAAGGACTAGTGGCATAGTAGACAACTGCTGTACTGGAACATCTCAGGCGATGCGTTATTTGAAAAGTCTTCTTACAAGTCGAGTCATGGAAATCAGTAGCCCTTTCCATATTAGAACACGCCAAACATTTTCCACATGGTGCAAAACCCCATTTCGGCTTTTCAATTCCCAGGAAGATGGGAGGGGTCTGTTTCATGTAACAGCTCCAAACCAAATGATCTTTTAGGCTTTTTGATCTCTTGGCCACCACCGACGGTGCTGATGCAATATATTTTGCAAGAACCGAATCCAGTAAAAGGACAGGCCAAAACTTTTTCAAACGATTTTTAACTTCAGGCCATCTGGAGTGGTAATTCGTGATAAATCCCACTTTGTTGTCGCTTGACTTTTGTTTGTCAGAAAAAAGAAGATTATGGTGAGAACACAATTGTGCTCTTCTATGAGCTGTCTTAATGGAACGTTGACTATATCCACGACTCGAAAAACGCTGCTTAAAATCGTCTGCATGTTGTTCAAATATACGATCTGTAGAACATATCCTACAAGCACATAGAAACTGTCCGATTGGAATTGAGTTAATCATCTGGAGGTATCTTGGCATTCTTGTGAATCTTCAGTAAGAGGTAAAGTGTAGGCATTGTAGGTTCCTTTACTGATTTCCATGACTCGACTAGTAAGAAGACCTTTCAACGTATCACCTGACATGTTGCAGTACAGCAGTTGTCTACTATGCCATTTGTCCTTGTCCAAAAATTTATGTGGGCCTTACTGAAAGTAAGAGCTGAAAGTCAGAGTACGTCAACATGTTCGGGACATTTCATCTGCTGCTGACGAAAGAGATATGACAAATCTGAAGCCTGTTGCTAAACATTTTAAACTTGATCATGCTTGTGATTCTAGAACTTTGAAAGTTCGAGGTAAAGATTGGGTTTTGAAGAACATTTGTGGTGGAGACATCTTCAAGAAATTGGCACAATTGGAATGCAAATGGATCTGGAAATTGAACACCCTACACCCGAATGGACTCAATGAATCCACGGGTTCTTCTTCTTCTTTTTTCTCTTATTATTGGCCTTCCCCGGGTCAGCATACTCCACGTTTTTTTATTATGTTTTTCTTTTCTTTTTTTATTATATATTGTCTTAGGTCATCACTTTGGACTTCTCACTACATATATATTATGTCCTGTATTGTATTTTCAATTTATGCTTAACCCGCCTATACTATTATGCACTTTACAAATTTTATATATTAGGCCCCTTTAAAAAGAAAAGGAAATAAAAGGAAAAAAGGTGAGGGAGGGGAGATGAAAGAGAAGGAAAAAGAATATGGAGAAACAAGAAAGGGGTGGGGGAAGGGAGAGGGAGGTAAAGGGAGGGAAAAGGGAGATCGAAGAATAATAATAAAAGAAAAAATATATATATTTTTTTTATTTTTTTGGTTTCGCCTTATATAAATCACAATTAAGTATTTTTGTGCAATCGATTTCTTATTCACATGATGTGATATGAGCGTCTATTCACATTTTTTCAATTCACTCTCATTATGGTATTTTACATAGAAATTTGTTTTTCGTTTTTTGTATTTACATCATGTGACACTACGTTTTGACTTGTCACTTTTATATAATTATTATTTTTTATATACTGTATTTTTCGCTTTATAAGATGTACCTAGGTTTTTGAGGAGGAAAATAAGAAAAAAATAATTTTGAACCAAAAGGTGTGCATTCGGTGGGTTTTGAACTAATGGTGATCTGTGGATGACACTGTTATGGAGGGGATCTGTGGATGATGCAATGTTATGGGAGATCTGTGGATGAAGCACTGTTATGGGGGGGATCTGTGGATGATGCATTGTTATGGGAGGATCTGTGTATGACACTGTTATGGGGGATCTGTAGATGATACTGTGATGGGGGATCTGTGGATGATACACTGCTATAGGGGGATCTGTGGATGACACTGTTATGGGGGGGGGGGGGATCTTTGGATGAGACACATATAGCATCTTATGCTGGTCCCCTCTGTGTCCTCTCATGTCTCTGTGTAAATAGTGACCCCATTACACCAGGCCTCGCTCACAGCAGTCTTCACATTTAAAGTCTATTCATGTAATCCTCAAGCAGTGGCTCTGCTTTGTTAAACTACCATAATTGTCTCTAGTTGTACTCACTATCAAAGCAGCCGGCAGGCTGGCAGCGTAACGTCACTCACTCACGCTCCTGCTCTGCTAGCTTCATTAATGAAGTGGGAGGAGCATGACCGAGTAAATGACATTATGCTGCCAGCCTGCCCGTTGCTTTGATAGTGAGTACAACTACAGACAATTATGGTAGTTTAGTTTTTCCCCCACTTTTAGGGGGGGAAAATGAGTCTTATAAAGCAAAAAATACAGTAATTATGTTTTTATTATATATAATCATGTAATTCTCTATTATTGTATTTGTATTTATTAATTCATGGTTTCTTCCCTCTTTCTTTCTAGATTATTCTTGTAATAATTTGTATGACAACTATACATTATATCTATCTGTATTATTGTGATCTGGAAATAGGCATTGCCGGGCATTTATCTGATGCCACCGGCATGGATCTCACAATGATTCGCATTGCGGGTTCTGCCTGCGTCATCATGTGACATGGAACGTGGTCACGTGACGCCTCCCTTTATACTCATATAGCCCGGGAGTTTCTTAATTCAGGTGCAGTTGATATGGATTATTAATTGGATGGTGTATTCTGATTGGTGTTCATGGGTATATAGTGTGTGTCCTTCAGTGATGACGCCACCCCCAGACGAAGGTTCGCCGAAACACGGTCGTGGTTGGCGCCATTCTGGAGGGAACACAGTATGGGTAATTGCTTTTTGTCCTGCACATCCTGCTATTGATAATCATCGCACTTGACACTTTATTGTTTCTCTTCCTTTTGTGGACATATATGAACTATTCCCACTGTGTTCTCCTCTAGTAGATGTTGCCTTTTCCCTGCACTTATACTTGGTCTTAACTTAATGTATTTGGGGGCGTGGCTTGGCTGCCGAGCTGAATGGCTGCCTGATTTCCTAGCTCCGGCACATAGCGACCTGAAAAAGCTATTTTCCCCTCTCATCAGCCATCAAAATTACTCAAAGTGGGCACCAACCCTGCAGCCAACACCCCAGGCATGCCCAGAGGAAAGAAAACCCACCCTAAACAGGGTAAACTCGACTTCTACTTTGAGAATGGAGTGGACACGGTACTAACAGGCCAGACAGAGCAGCATACTCAACTGTCTACTGTGAGACCGGAACTTGCAGCTTCTACACCGAAACATCGGGTGGACACCCAGACTGAGCCAGCTCCTCTTCATCTACCTCCACTGCGGGGAGCCCGGGTAGCAGAGAATCAGTCTGCCATCTTCCCCAGCAGAGGGGAGACGAGCCGACCAGAGGCTGAGTATTCGGCATGAAGTCACAGAGGAGGTAAGCAGGGGGACCCCTGCAACTCACTCTGTATCATCTATGCAGGGCTTCCCAACCTCTGAGTAGCCTGCCTCAGGGAACCTCCTGAAGGATATGTTGATCGCCTTCAGTGCGACTTTGCATCACGAATTCTCTACTCTATTGTCCCCACTTCATACCTCCATTTCAGACTTGGATACCAGAGTATCCCATGTAGAGCTTAAAATGGGGGAGTTTGCAACTTCCCATAATCAGCTCATTGATAATCATGAAGATCTTTCTGCTGAGCTAGACCATCTAAAAGCCAAAATAAATGAGCTGGAGGACTTCTCCAGGTGGAATAATATAAAGTTTAGAGGGATCCCAGAAGAAATTGGGCCTGCAGATCTATCAGAATACCTGAGATCACGTATGCAACAACTCCTAACCGTATACTTTCCTCAGGACTTGATTATTGACCGTGCACATAGAGTCCCCAGGCCCAAGCATTTGCCAGTAACAGCTCCTAGAGATACGCTGGCCAGGATTCATTTTTTCAAGATCAAAGAAGCTGTATTATCAGCAGCCCGTCAACTCCCACAGCTACCAGCACCATATCAGCCTGTGAGATTATACACAGATCTCTCTGCAGCTACACTCCGGCAAAGATGACTACTAGCTAAGAGAGCACAAAATAATGTATAAATGGGGCTTCCCTGTGAAGTCGATCCTGAACCACGATGGGAAACAACATAGCATTGCTTCGCTGGAAAAAGGTCGTCGTCTGCTGGGATCTTGGAACATCCCTGTACCTGCCCCAGATGACATCTCCCACTCTCCTCAGCAGCACCTACAGCCAGAGTAGCACACTCTCAGCGCAAAGAGAGGGACCAAACACTGACTGATGAGGCTCATTTGATGTGCTATAGAGCCTACCGTCAGTGCTAGGCATCAAATGGGACTTTTCCCCTGAAAATCTTACCTATCCGGATTTCATACCCCTTCGGGTATCTGAGTAATTACCGATCTTTTTGAACTTTTTGTTTCTCTTTTATTTTCTCTTAATTTTAACCTTTCAGTTCAGGTATTTGTTATTATTGCTGTATACCAGTTCACATTGTTTAGTCTTGGGGGTAATTTTCAAAACTGCGGTCCGACATGATATAGAGAGGGCATTATGTCCCTTATATGGTCTGAAGGTAGATCCTATCTTCCTAATATTTTCCCATGGTTCTTAATATTGTATCCATCAATGCTAAAGGTCTGAATAACCCTTAAAAAGGCCATATCTGTGATCAGAAGCGGCTCTTCTAAAGGTGGACATACTCTGTGTGCAAGAATCGCATATTATTAGCAAAGATGCACACAGGATAAGACACCATTTACACTCTCAGATAATACAATCCCACTACTGTAAAAAACAGAGAGGGGTCATATTAGCCTTTAATAACTCTATTTCTGTCACATTTGATACCACTATTGTCAACGTGAATGGCAGATACATTATTGTGGTCTGCTCGTTAAACAACATCTCTTATACTCTACTTGCTGTATATGTACCTAATAAGCATTAGATCTACTTTTTAAATATAGTACTAGCTAAAACCGCAAAAGTGGCAGAAACATTATTGTGGTCTGCTCGTTAAACAACATCTCTTATACTCTACTCGCTGTATATTCACCTAATAAGCATCAGATCTACTTTTTAAATATAGTACTAGCTAAAACCGCGAAAGTACGCAAAGGTCATTTAATCTTATGTGGAGATTTCAACATAGAGCCTGACGCAGAAATAGACTCCACGGCAAGTAATAGAGGGTCATACTCCACCTTGAATTGAGGCGAGAAGAATTGTATGACATGTGGAGGTTACATCATCATGTGGAGGTTATATCATGCTGCAGAAAATAATTTTTCCCTTTTCTCCCCAGTTCATAACAGCTACTCACAAATTGACCTAATCCTGGCCAGCAGATCACTCTTACAGCTAGCATTCCAATCCAAAATCAACACAATAAAATGGTCAGATCATGCTGCTATCTGCCTTTCTATTCAAGAAACCTATAATGTAAGAGACACACTGTGGCGCTGTAGCCCCTATCTCCTATCTAATAAGGTACACAAAGCAGTATTGACCACTGCTTTAAATGAATACTTTAGTTTAAATTGCGATTCAGTTTTAAGTCCACACATATTATGGAATGCCCATAAAGCTTTTATTAGAGGGATACTTATCAAATTAGGTCACCAAGCGAAAAAACAAAGAGAACAAAAGCTGCAATCTATACTCTCCAAATTAACTGCACTAGAATCCCTCAATAAAAATACCTTCTCTCCACATAGAGTCGTCCAGATTCATTCTCTCAGAACACAACTTAGGGCTCTTTCACACTAGCGTTTTTGTTTTCCGGCATAGAGATCCGTCGTCGGGTCTCTATGCCGGAAAAATCCTGATCAGGATTATCCCAATGCATTCTGAATGGAGAGAAATCTGTTCAGGATGCATCAGGATGTCTTCCGTTCAGGACCGGAACGTTGTTTGGCCGGAGAAAATACCGCAGCATGCTGCACTTTTTGCTCCGGCCAAAAATCCTGAACACTTGCCGCAAGGCCGGATCCGGAATTAATGCCCATTGAAAGGCATTAATCCAGATCCGGCCTTAAGCTAAACGTCGTTTCGGCGCATCGCCGGATCTGACGTTTAGCTTTTTCTCAATGGTTACCATGGCAGCCAGGACGCTAAAGTCCTGGTTGCCATGGTAAAGTGTAGTGGGGAGCGGGGGAGCAGTATACTTACCATCCGTACGGCTCCCAGGGCGCTCCAGAGTGACGTCAGGGCGCCCTACACGCATGGATCGCATGGGGCGCTCTGACGTCATTCTGGAGCGCCCCGGTAGCCGCACGGACTGTAAGTATACCGCTCCCCACTACTACTATGGCAACCAGGACTTTAATAGCGTCCTGGCTGCCATAGTAACCTCAAAGCATTTCGAAGACTCATCAGGATCCTGATCAGTCTTCTAATGCTTTCAGGCGACTTGCGTTCTGACGGATCCGGCGGGACTGAAGTGCCTGCCGGATCCTCAGAACGCAAGTGTGAAAGAGGCCTTAGAGAATGCCTTCTTTTAAATTATGAAGAGTCTGCGATCAACCAAGGCAAGGTATTACTCACAAGACAATAAAGCGAGTAAACTGCTTGCCCGCCGCACAAAATGCGAGCGGCTAAATCAAGAATCCCACATATTATTCATTCCCCCACTGGCAACAAAATCTATGACCTGAAAGGTATGGCGGATCAACTTGTATCATATTATTCAGTGTTCTACAATCTCAAAGACTCACCTGATACTTACATTGCTTCAGCTTCGGAAAAAAGTGCGTATTTAACAACCTTAAACCTCCCATCCTTGTCTCGCCAACAAAGTGGTCTCTTGTCCAGCCCTATTACGCAATCTGAAGTGATCAAAATTATATCCTCTCTGAACAAATCTCCGGACCCTGACTGTTTATCTCATTTATATTTCAAGTCCTTTCAAGATCAATTGACTTCCTATCTCATACCCGTTTTTAATAGTGCATTTACTGAAGGATTTTTTCCTGCAGAAATGCTTGCAGCTACTATTGTAACCCTTCCAAAGCCAGGCAAACCCCCGACAGACCCCATAATTTTAGACCTATCTGCCTTTTAAATACCGATCTGAAAATATACGCTAAAATTCTGCCACCAGACTAGCTAATGTTTTACCCTCCGTAATAGATGCTGATCAAACAGGTTTCGTAAAAGGGAGACAAATTACGATAACACCCGCCGGACCCTGAACCTGATTGACCATATAAACAGTAAGCGGGAGTGTCAAATATTTATTTCATATAAAATATGAAATAAAAATAATTATGAAAATTAAAAAAAAAAAAAATAATTTTGAAAAATTTTAATTGGCGGACATAATAACGCCAGTTCTTTTATCGATGAGATCTAAAGTCAATTTGTGCAGATAATGAAACAAAGCAATTAATTATATAAAATATAATTTATTACAAGTAAATACAATCAAATGGCATACAAATTGTTACAAAGAAAATCTGAATACAATATCAAAATTGACCGCTAGATGGTGCTCCACCGTTCACACCAGACTCACTTAAGTTGCTAAAGCCAACCAGCACAATGCTATTCTTAGCACATGAACACCAACAAAGAAACAATAGGAATGAATCTGTGGAAAATCCCTTATGCTCAATCAAAGAATATAGCAGTAAGAGACAATTTATAAATCCGCCCGCTGGCCTAACTACGGATAATAAAATCCGATCAGAGATCTTACTCTGATAGAAATATTATAGGAATTTTAATGATGTGCACTTTCATTAAAATTTCCCATAAAATTCTGTTTTAATACTAATGACCCACTCAACATGGAGTCTTGACTATATGCCAATTTAAAGCGATTTATAATTACTGCAAATAAAATAAGTTATACGTTACCCCTGACTTCGGGACAGAGAGCTTTCAGAAGGGACCCAGCTTTCCAAGATTTAAATCCGCAAGTTTCTTTGTGAGTCTGTGTATCCCTGGAAAAGTTCCTCAGGGCTGGACGTGGTGGAGATGTTCTGTGATCTGTGACGTCCTTTGTGATGTGATGATGATGTGATCTCTATTGGACTGATGATCTTCTCTCTTTTATGTCTGTCCCAAACTGGATCAGATATGCTAATCGTTATCTATGCCCAGTCCCCTTGGATTAGGGATTGCCAATAAGATAAGTTGGGTGTGAACGTATACTAATTAGGGGATGATGTCATCAACCCAAATACCTGAGACACTTCTGTCCATCTACTACTTGATGGCACTGTTGTATAATATTTTAAAGTCCAAATGTCCAGGAAGGTAAAATGTATGCACCTAATCTGTTCACATGACTTCCTAACCTTTTACCCATTATATCATTTAAAGGGTACTCTTCCTGACACCTCGGGGCAGACAAATTGGCGCTATTAGAAGTTCCCTAATCTTTAAATTTATTGGGCAGATACGAGTACAATGCTCCTAATGAACTCAAACCATTCACTATATCATCCAAATGACGGATTAATAGTGCCCAAGATAACTGAGTTGTTCTTACAAAACCAGCCTATATGTTCTTTTGGAGAGTTTACTCATTAATACATGGATGGCATAATATATATAAATATATATATATCAATATTATGATATTTTATCAATAGTGGGATATGAATATACAAACATTATGTGTATCATTGGTTAAAATATACTAAGACTACATATAATCACACGTGGATATATACTTTATATGTGGAGTTTATGGAATGATACCGCATACCGATGTCTTAAACAATAACCTTCCTTGACCTCGGTACATGGTCGTGTCTTCCAGACAGTGTAAATAAGACCCACTATATCCTTTAAGACAAACCACATCTGTCGGCAATAACTTTTTAGAACAATACACACTGTATCCCAGTGACTTGCCGTACCGGGTACACTTAGCCTGACCTTTTTCAGGCTCACTCAAACAGAGAGTTTGGTCTCTTAAAGGCAATGAGAATCTCTATCTTGGTTCTAATATCGTCAGACATTATTGTGTCTATATGAATATGCCCGACATAATCCCCCTTCATTTCAAATCGTTCCACCAAGTGTGAATGTATTTGAAATGTGCAAAGGGCTTTTCATATGTTTTCATCGTGATTCACGAGCGCATAGGCTTTGGTTACCAAGTTCCAATTTAGAGCTTGGCTAAAGTCTTTCTAAATACACTCTCTTAGAAATATAATTCTGAACAAACTATTCGTTATTCTCATGACGATTTGCGTGAGTCAATAACTTAGAATATAAGTTTGTGGTAATAACAGTATCTTGTACCACGGTATATAAATACGATAAATGTTTTTCTGCTTTTCCATCTCCGCATGATTGCTCATTAAGTTACTTTTAGTGAACTGAGCTCGAGTTCCAAAGTTTTGATGGAGATGGAGTTGGCAACTGTTACACTTGTGGCAATGACAGCGCCCACTACGCTAAAAATTATAGCGGCTACGATCGCAGAAATGAATCGCTTTGGTCTTTGACTTGTAGAGAATTGCTCTCTGGTCAAGGTCTTCTTTGCTTGCTTCAGGATCTGGGTAATCCGCTCTCGGGAATATCCGATGTGCATCTGGTACCAGGCTTGGATCTCCGGCGACTGGATCTCGGACACGTTGAATTGCCTTTCGACAAAAACACGTGGGTCCAGGCTGGCGTAGACCTTCTGGGATAATATCCTCTTGTTCGTTAAGATGAATCCCGATGTATCCTGCAGCACGATTCCGGACGAAGGACCTGGCACAGCAATCGGCTCAGCATGGAACTCCTTCCCCAAGATCAGGACGATGTAGATAATGGCAATCATCTTCGATGCCATTTTACGCCTATAAAATATTGTATGACACATATGAGTACATACATTTTTAACTTTCTCCTGCAAGAGTTACTAATACCATATACTTTTGATTGGCATAAGTTCTTTTCTTGGACAGAATAAGTTCTGGTCTTAGAGGTGAGTCAAGAGATGTTTTAGTTACAGAGGAAACATACATCAGGATGGGTTAGTACACATGTACGCTCATACGATACCAATCCTTGTTTCCGTCTTTAGCTGGAACCGTCAAATCTCTTCACCTCTTTTCATCCAACTCCTTCAATCTCTCGAAGTCGTGCACTAGGATGACAAACACGTAGTTGATTAATGTGCACCCATTTTTCAATAAACTCATCCCCCTTAGGGATTTTGATCTTGTAGACCACTGGAGATAATTTGTCAGTGATGACATAGGGACCTTTCCAGGAAGGTAGGAATTTTCTCTCCTTCACTTGATCCCGAGCGAAGTTATAGAGATAAACCTGATCAGAAGTTTGGAACTCTTTCTGAGTAGTCTTCAAATCGTAATACGTCTTAGCACTTACTGCGGCTCTCTCTATATTCTTCTGTGCAAGCGTAAAGCATGCTGAAGGTGCTTGCGTAAATTCTCCACATACTGATGTGATGTTGTAGCATTGATCAAGTTATGGTCTGTCGTCCGGTAAAGTAAATGCTGAGGTAACACCATCTTCCTACCCGTGATCATCTCGAAGGGAGAAAGCTTAGTTGCTGCACTTGGAGTAGCTCTAATGGCCATGAGCACCAAAGGCAACTTCACATCCCAGTCCTTACCAGATTCATTGACAAACTTTTTCAGGATATTCATGATGGACTGATTGTAACGCTCTACTCCACCACTAGAGGCTGGTCGATAAGCTATGTGTAGCTTCCTCTTTACCCCAGGATTTCCCACATCTTCGTCATCACCTCACTGGTGAAGTGACTTCCACGATCGGATTCGATGCGCTGGGGAAGACCAAATCTAGAAAATATATGGTTGATGAGTAGAGATGCACATACACTGGAACTGCATGTTTTACATGGCAAACATTCCACCCATTTCGTGAACAAACATGTCACAGTCAACATGTATCGGTTTCCTTTTGATGAAGCTGTTACTGGTCCGATGAATTCAATTTGGATGTCTGACCATGGCATGGACATCCCCCTTTTCATAAGCGGTGCCCGATGATTGGGTCCTTGTGGTTGAAATTGAGGGCATATTAGACATCCTTGACAGTATGTTCGTATGTCCTGTAACATATGTGGCCAGTAAGCATAGTCCCTCAACAATTCATATGTTATTTTCTCACCTCGATGACCTGCTGTTGGGGCATCATGGGCATGTTGTAGCATCAGACCTCGGTATGCTGCGGGTACTACCCACTGTACTATACCGTTCTTTGAAGTCCGTATCAACAATCCGTCCTGTAGTGAGAATTGGGACTTACTTTTCATTAAAATCCGTAGCTCTTCCTTACCTTCACAGTCCTCCGTGGTTATGGGACAATTCTGTGGATCCTCGATATGTTTATAAAAGAGACCAATGATTGGATCCCCCTTCTGGCTCGCAATGAGGTCCTCACTAGGGGAATCTTGGCTCCACTGCGCTACATTGGCTTCAGCTCCCTTTTGGGCCTGACTCCTTGTCATAGCATCCACTTGGATAGCTCCCATGAGGTCATCCACATCCAAGACTTCTCCATTAATGGCTGCTTGCTTGGCGAGGGAATCCGCTAGGTCATTCCCATCTTTATCCACACCCGGATATTTTGAATGGCCCCTTACCTTTTTCCAGTAAATGGTGAAACTGTGGGTAGTAACCATTTCATCAATTTTGCAAAACATTTTACCATGTTTGACTGGTTTATTGTTACTTCTCATCATGTTGGACCTTTTCCACCCGGGAAAATACTCCACAAAACTGTTACGAATATAATCAGAATCTGTTATGATAACGAATTCTTTTAGATTATATTCGATAGCCATTTGTACGGCTTTGTACACAGCGGTAAGTTCTGCAATCTGGCTGTTTTTGGAACCGATCTTATATCCGATGGATACGTCTGGGAATATGTTATTCCACACGATTCCAATCCCTGCAACTAGTGTACGTTCAGATCCTACATTGTTATGAAAAGAACAACCGTCAACATACACACATGGTAACGACTTGCAATACTCCTCTTCGTACGATTTATATGGGGATGATGATTGTTCCTCCAGGAAATCATTTTCTGGTGACTCACCTTTATGGTCCGCATTGGAACAATCATGGAGTTCAGCCAATCCTTGAGCAACTGGGTTCTTGTTATTTTGCTTGTACCTGATCTCCAATGGCCATCCCATCAAGGACATTGTCCAGGCGGTTATCCTGCTGTTAGACAGGTTTCCATCCCTTATCCGATCACTTTGCAAATATTGCAGTGGTTGATGTGCAGTTTCCACAATGATCCTTTCGCCTTGGATAAAACTCCTGAAATACTGCAAAGCCCACACAGTTGACAACAGTGCTTTTTCACAGCTATTAAACTTTACCTCAACTGGTGACAATGACTTGCTGGCATAGGCGATGATTTTGTTTCGGTTTTCCTGTTTCTGGAAAAGAACCGCACTTACGCTTTTGTCGGTGAAACCTGTTTCCACAAAGAATGGTTTTCCACCTTCCGGATAAGCAAGGCATGGAGCCTGGATAAGTCTGGCCTTGAGCTCGGTTATAGCTTGCTCATGACGCTCACTCCATTCCCATTTTACTCCTTTCTTTAGCAACTGCAAGAGAGGTTTTGTAACCTCGGCATAATTATCTATGAACTTACGTGAGTAGTTCATCATGCCTAGGAATGATCTCAACTCTTTGATATTTGTAGGAGATTTTGTGTTGATCACTGCCTCCACCTTCTTCTTCTGTGGGTTGATTCCATCAGCAGTGACTTCATGGCCAAGGAAATTCACCTTGGTCCGACACCATTGGGCCTTCTGCAAAGAAAGTTTCACACCTGCTTTCCTCAGCTGGGTTAGTACATGTCTCAGCTCTGCAATATGTTCCTCAAAAGTTGTACTTTTGATTAGGATGTCATCCACATAGGATAAGGTACCTCGTTCAGCGGCATCAGGCATTGCCTTATGCATGAACACTGCAAATTCGTGGCCCGCATTGATGTACCCGAAGGGCAGTCGGGTCCACGCATACTGTTGTTTGCCAAATGTAAAGGCCAGTTTGTACTGATCCCGTTCATCCACCTTAATCGTCCAATATCCTTGCGCACAGTCAAGGGCAGTAAAGATTTTGGACCCCTGGATTTGTGCCAAGCACTGGTCAATATATGGCACGGGCCATCCGGACATGTAGACTCGTTTGTTTAGTTGCCTTAGGTCCGAGCAGAGTCGAAATTGACCGTTGGGTTTGAGGACTCCAAGTATTGGATGATTGAACGAACTGTGTACTGGACGGATGATACCTCTCTTCTCCAGGTTTTTGACGATTTCCGATAGTGACTCATAAGCCGCCAGCGGAAGTCGGTACTGTTTAACAAAAACAGGAGGTGCATTGGGATCCGTCTGGATTCTTGCAACGTGTAGGTCAGTTTCCCCACAGTCATAAGAATCCTTGGCAAACATCTCCTGGAACTCCGTAAAGAGTTCCCTTAGCTGTTGACGCTCCGATTCATCAGAGCATGCATCGGCTATGGAGAGTTTTTCTTCCACCCGTTCCTTGAGTTCTGGGAAGATCTCAGGCTGACTTAACTCATAAGCTTCCTCAAGCTCAGTAGTTAAATCGTTCTGGGTGTAGCGTACCTTATCCTTTCCTTGCTGGTATGACTCGAACTCCTTTTCATCGATTTCATGATTGAAAACCAATGATGTTTCCTCGATGTGGCATGTACCTTCTTCAGCGCTGAAAGGATAAACAGAGTGAATATTAAACAACCCCTCAGGGTTTGAGGAAAAACTTTGTTCCACTACCTGTTCTTCGGTCAGGTATTCATCAGGTATTAATCCGATTACATCATTTTGGAATCCAAAAGTGTAGTATTCCGAATCCATAGCTAGACCAATCACAGTGTCCTTTTGTAGGGATATGCTATGGGGAACCATGTTATACACTACCATCTGTAACGGATCCTGATGGATATTTATCAGAGGAGTAGGCTTTACCTTTAGGCCGAGTTGCTGCATTCTGTTAGATAAACAGATCAACGCGTCTGCGTTCTTCAGCTTCTGTCCCTTCTCTACTTGAATGGGAAGAAGAAATGGTTTGCATCCTTCAGGGATTTCAACCTTCTCAGCAACCATAACATTCACGGCATAGGGCATCTGCTGTCCCCATCTCAAGGCTTGCTCTACATCCTGGAATCCCTCTGGGTTTCCTGGTAATCTGGACCATAGAGTATGGTTCACCAGATCAATCTGCACGGCAAATCTGTGTAGAAGGTGTCATTACCTACATACATTTGGTACCGTGGTTCATTCAACACGATGAAGATGTGTTCTGTAGTCTTATTTCCTATGGAAATAGATAATATGCATCTCGCAATGACGTTGTGACTCTGGGAATCTCCATCCAGGTCATGAATCCATTGGTCCTGTGGAGAGGAACTTTTATCATTTTAGGGTTAGTAACCTGTTTTAGAAGACTTAAGCTTATATAGCTAGCTTCGGATTTTAGATCCAGTTTGGCGTACTTTACCCGGGCTATATTGTTCACCTGTACAGGAACCAATAAATTGTCATTGACCTTTTCAATCCATACCATTGATTGAGTATGTTTGGTCAGGTCCGCTACTTCCTGATTTCCCCCTTGAAGAGAAATGGTTAAGACATCATCATCCAGGGTTACCTTCTCGATTCTTTCCCTTTGGATAGTAATGATGTGAGCGGCACCGCTGACATCCTCCTCGGGCTTACCATTTTTCAGGATCGTGACATCCGGCGATTGATTGTTCCTGAAATGAACTTCAATAGAGTTAGGCCTCTCTTCAACCACATGACAACTGCGTTGTGTTTGCGTGTTACAAGAATGTTCATAGGCAATGGGTATCTTCACCTGAGTCCATACGGCTTCATTAATGAAGTCGACTATGGAACTCAATCTTTTCAATAAATCAATTCCTATGATCAACCGATCATACGGAAGATCCACAATCAATGTGGGATGTCTAATTGTCTTCTTGCCAATCTTAAATGTCAACCAGGATGTCCCTTTTACCTGTAAGGCATCTCCACCTACACTTATCAAAGAGCCATCAAATGACCTTAATCTTGGCTTCTTTGATGTTAAATCCAAAACCTGTTGGAAATAAGTGTGAGATAAAATTGTTGCTTGGGATCCAGTATCTATAAGACCTTTGATTGGTCCGATAAATTCATTTTGGAGATATGTATCCACAAAGTATCGGCGATCAACCTGAAACAAGTCACAAAGAAAGTTAGGATGTTTACCCATCTGTTGTCTGAGCGGTTGACCTCTCTGCAGCTCTGTGACCTCTGCATTCCTGAGTCTCTCAGGACAAGCTGCAGGAGCAGTATCAGCCCCTCCCTTTGGGAAGAGCTGCGTGACACCACAAGTCACAGCTGGCTCACGGCTACATACTGGAACGATGGGATTACACCCTGGAACAGACATCTGGTTCATGGAATTGACATTATTAGACTGCAAAACAAAAGACATATTAGACATTTCCCCCCTGGCCCTAGTTTCAGGGTCAGGGGTGCTGCAAGGAAATATGGGATTAGAAATCACATCAGATTCTACCACAATCATCTTAATATCCTTGCAGTGGCCTGGGTTCTGACCCGGCCTAATCTGCTTTATGAGGTTGAACTGCTGGGACCGGCAGTTGCTCCTAAAAAAGATTCAGGCTGTTTTCCTGGGGATGTCTGAGACAACTTACTTACCATGTCACTCAGCTGGGCCACTTGTTCTGCCAGCTGATCAAACCTATTTGGTTTGCGCGGATTTTGGTTTTGTTGGGCACCCTGGTTATTGGTAGGTGACCTACTCCTGGGTGAATTTGAGTGTTCCTGCCCATCTTCCCTCTGTGGTCTGGGCCTGTTGTTCCAGCGCCTATAACCCTGGGGACCCCTATTATTAGGGGGCCTATATCCATGGGGGCCCCTATAGTAATAGGGACGGTAATTAGACTTTTCATTACCCGAATTATTCCCCTCTGATCCATCAGTATTTTGGGGTCTGGTCTGCTTGGGCGGTCCTACTTGCGGTCGCTGGTTCTGTTGAACAGGTCCTGTGGGCTGAGGGAACCTACGTGGTTGTGATTCAAATCCCAGGCTAGTGTTTACCTTAGCTTCAGCTACACTTTGTTCTGGGGACCTTTTGAGTCTCCTCTCACCTGAATCATGACACTCACTGATATTATACAGCGTAGTGGCAGCCGTTACCAACCTATCCAGGGGAGCTCGCACGTCCAGATCTCTAGCTAAGCTAAGTTTGATCTGGGTCGGCATAGCCTCATAGAATAATTGTTTAAACTCCTCAGACTCCCAATTTGGGGACCTATATGCTAACCCATAGGCATTTTTGAGGACAGAGAGGAATTCTCGGGGACTTTGATTGGGCCTACATGTAAGTTTATAGATGTCCCGTTTTGCGGCAGTAATAGTTCGATACGGACCAAATTCAAGTTTAATCTCATAAATAACACTTTGCCAATCTTGTATTCCTCTCTCCCTAAAGGAGGTAAAGTAATGACGATATTTATCATCAAATGCCCATGGCAGGAATCTGATCCTGTCAGCATCAGAGTATAATTCTAAAGAATCCATAGTGGACTCATACAGCTCTAAGTGGTTCGATATTTGAAAAGAACCCTTCTTAGAGAACTTAGGGACAGTTGCATTTAAAAATTTGATTATGCTAGAGGAGCTTTGATCCTTCTCTGCATATTGGGACCTTTTCTTCCTAGAAACCACCTCAGCATATGATGGTCGCCTGGGACCCTGATCCTCTTTATGGGAATACCTGCGTGGCAAAGAATAAGACACACGCATTCCCACATCACTTCCATCAGACTCACATGCACTCTGACCACTCTCATCAGACACATATGACACAGGTGATTTAACCCTAACTCTTCTCTCCAAGGGAATATGTGGAGAGACACCTCTTGGGGCTTCCGTGTTGCTGGCGCCTAGTAAGGCGGTCACAGTTTGAAATGCCCGACTCAATTGGGTTAAGGCCTCCTGTGTGATCGCGCCAACACTTTCAGGTTGCTGAGTGTCTTGGATGGGGTCTGCTCTAGGAGCATGTGATGACATGTCTGGATATAGGGGAGTAAGAAATGGAGGGTCAGGAGATCCCACAGCATTAGGCGGATCCCTTTCAGCATCGACTATGTTATTGGCTGATTCGCCTGTCTGCTGAATTTTTGAATACCGGAGATGTAACTCTTCTAAATCGCGTTTTGCTTTTTGATACGCATCATGACTGTGATCAAGGTCGTATTTTAAGTCCTTGATCATGTCCTTCGTAGACTTTAGTTCTGCTTCTAGCTGGATTATATGAGACTTCGTTCCCGTTATGGTCTCATCTCTCTTTTCTGAAAGAGAACTGACAGCCAATAGTGCATATAAAGCAGGTGGCAATGCATACAATAAGTATTGGTCCCTTTTGGAATTATCGGTTGCGAAATCCATATATGTCAGGTATCTTTCAACCATGCCACCTGACTTCCACACATCACTACGTTCTTCCATAGCTCTCATCCGCATCTCATTAATCCAATCACTCATTTCCTTGTCCACTTTAAACCGGGAATAAATATATTTTATAATCTTTTGGATTAACTGCTCCGGGTAAGATGAACTATCTGCTGCAGCAGCATGGCCATCACCCGCATCACTGCCTGCTGTACTCATGTTTCTGATCACTGGTCAACAACAATAACAATTTGACTTGCCAATAAGGAATACAAAATATTTTCACTAATTGCACAAATTAGTTATAGAAATAACTCATCGATCTCAGCAGTGCCTCCAGAATGTCAAATATTTATTTCATATAAAATATGAAATAAAAATAATTATGAAAATTTAAAAAAAAAAAAATTAATTTTGAAAAATTTTAATTGGCGGACATAATAACGCCAGTTCTTTTATCGATGAGATCTAAAGTCAATTTGTGCAGATAATGAAACAAAGCAATTAATTATATAAAGTATAATTTATTACAAGTAAATACAAACAAATGGCATACAAATTGTTACAAAGAAAATCTGAATACAATATCAAAATTGACCGCTAGATGGTGCTCCACCGTTCACACCAGACTCACTTAAGTTGCTAAAGCCAACCAGCACAATGCTATTCTTAGCACGTGAACAACCAACAAAGAAACAATAGGAATGAATCTATGGAAAATCCCTTATGCTCAATCAAAGAATATAGCAGTAAGAGACAATTTATAAATCCGCCCGCTGGCCTTGACTACGGATAATAAAATCCGATCAGAGATCTTACTCTGATAGAAATATTATAGGAATTTTAATGATGTGCACTTTCATTAAAAGTTCCCATAAAATTCTGTTTTAATACTAATGACCCACTCAACATGGAGTCTTAACTATATGCCAATTTAGAGCGATTTATAATTACTGCAAATAAAATAAGTTATACGTTACCCCTGACTTCGGGACAGAGAGCTTTCAGAAGGGACCCAGCTTTCCAAGATTTAAATCCGCAAGTTTCTTTGCGAGTCTGCGTATCCCTGGAAAAGTTCCTCAGGGCTGGACGTGGTGGAGATGTTCTGTGATCTGTGACGTCCTTTGTGATGTGATGATGATGTGATCTCTTTTGATGTGATGATCTTCTCTCTTTTTATGTCTGTCCCAAACTGGATCAGATATGCTGATCGTTATCTATGCCCAGTCCCCCTTGGATTAGGGATTGCCAATAAGATAAATTGGGTGTGAACGTATACTAATTAGGGGAATGACGTCATCAACCCAAATACCTGAGACACTTCTGTCCATCTACTACTTGATGGCACTGTTGTATAATATTTTAAAGTCCAAACGTCCAGGAATATAAAATGTATGCACCTAATCTGTTCACATGACTTCCTAACCTTTTACCCATTATATCATTTAAAGGGTACTCTTCCTGACACCTTGGGGCAGACAAATTGGCGCTATTAGAAGTTCCCTAATCTTTAAATTTATTGGGCAGATACGAGTACAATGCTCCTAATGAACTCAAACCATTCACTATATCATCTAAATGACGGATTAATAGTGCCCAAGATAACTGAGCTGTTCTTACAAAACCAGCCTATATGTTCTTTTGGAGAGTTTACTCATTAATACATGGATGGCATAATATATATAAATATATATATATCAATATTATGATATTTTATCAATAGTGGGATATGAATATACAAACATTATGTGTATCATTGGTTAAAATACACTAAGACTACATATAATCACACGTGGATATATACTTTATATGTGGAGTTTATGGAATGATACCGCATACCGATGTCTTAAACAATAACCTTCCTTGACCTCGGTACATGGTCGTGTCTTCCAGACAGTGTAAATAAGACCCACTATATCCTTTAAGACAAACCACATCTGTCGGCAATAACTTTTAGAACAATACACACTGTATCCCAGTGACTTGCCGTACCGGGTACACTTAGCCTGACCTTTTTCAGGCTCACTCAAACAGAGAGTTTGGTCTCTTAAAGGCAATGAGAATCTCTATCTTGGTTCTAATATCGTCAGACATTATTGTGTCTATATGAATATGCCCGACAGGAGGAGGTGTTGCTGATCACTCTTGATGCCGAGAAGGCGTTTGACCGCTTAAATTGGTCTTTCGCCTTTTCGGTATTGGAAACTATGGGATTGGGTGGGACTTTTATCAATGTGATTGGAGCCCTCTACTCAGGCCCTACTGCAAAATTATTTATCAATGGGGCCTTGTCTTGCTCTTTTACCTTAACAAATGTCACACGCCAAGGGTGTCCCCTCTCGCCGGTAATTTTTATTTTAGCGATAGAACCTCTCACACAGGCCATAAGACAACACCCGGATGTCAGCGGTTTACAAATAGAGGGAAAGCAGCACCGATTATTTTTATATGCAGACAACGTCCTACTTACATTATCCTCCCCTAGTGTAGCTTTACCGGCTGCAATGTCCCTAATTAAAACCTACGGTCGTCTATCTTACTATAAAGTTAATGAGGACAAGTCCCAAATTCTGCCTTTGAAAATATCAGACCAGTTGCTTCTCTTCCTGAAACGGGACTTCCCCTTTGATTGGAGACAAGACCATATACAATACTTGGGAGTTGCGAATATCTAAGATGTATTATCCCAATTATGTTCCACTATTAAATACGATTAAACAAGTTGCTGCTTTTTATATCAAATACGAAATCTCCTGGGTAGGCCGAGTAGCAGCATTTCAAATGCTTATCCTACCTAAATTGCTCTTTCACTTTCGAATGATTCCCATTATAGTCCCCAATTTCTTCTTCAGGAAAGCACAAAGCTTACTAATTTTATATAGTCAGGGAAGAAACCGAGATTAGCGGTGGGTATTATCACTAAAGCCAAATTCAAAGGCGGTTTAGGCCTACCCAACCTGTTAGACTCTTTTTTAGCGACCCAAACACAAGCTCTTAGAAAATAGTGGACTCAGGATGTTACTACCCCGTGGGTACAGATTGAATCCAAGTTGGCTCCTAACAAACACCTACAAACTCTCCTGTTAAACAGCATAAGCAATTCCCCACTTAAGCCCCTGCCCTTACCAAGTATCTAGAAAGCAGCGGTCCACCATAACAACACTCATAAATATATCCCCACTAAAGACATTGCCCCTTTGCAACTGGTGGAATTACATCTCCCAGAAACCGATCAGAGTAATTGGCGTTCCTTAGGTCTCTTGAGTGTCTCCCAACTATATAAACAAGGATGTGGTTAAATCTTTGTGAGCTACATCTCGAATTCGGAATCCCTAATAGAGACCTTTTCAAATATCTTCAGGTACGGCATCTATTGCAAAAAAAATTCCACATTGTTATCCTATAGTGTGCAAGCACAGCCACCGCTGTTGGATTACAGGGTGGATGTAAGCCCTGGAAACAAGCAGTGTATAATGTAATGGAAAAATAAAAGGACACAATATGGATAGTAACAATACGTTAGTAAGTGCCTTGTATTAAAGGGGTTGTCCCGGTTCAGAGCTGAATCAAGGACATATCCCCATTGTCACCCAGGCAGCCCCCCTGACTTGAGCATCAGAGTAGTTCATGTTCCGATGCTCTCCTTTGCCCTGCGCTAAGTTAGCTTTGCAGTTAACGGTTTTAAAGCCATTTTTTGCGTGTATTAGTGGAAAAAGAAAAAAAAATATTTGCCACTCAGCGGTGTAGTTATCTGTTCTAAAGCCCTTTTTTCTGTGTATTAGTGGAAAAAGAAAAAATATCTTTGCCGCTCAGCGGTGCAGCGATATATTCGGAAGCCCCGTATTACATGTATAAGTGGCGGAAAAAAATATGTTCGCCGTCCAGCAATGTACTTCTCTGTTGAAAAGCCTCTTGTGTAAAAGTAGAAAAAACATTAGGAAGCAATTTTCATTCTGCGGTGCAGTGATATATTCTGAAGCCCTGTTTGAAGTGTATTAGTGGCGAAATAAAAATATATTCGCCGTCCAGCATTGCATATATCTGTTCAAAAGCCTGTTGTGTAAAAGTAGAACAAAATTTGGGCCTAATTGCCGTTCTGCAGTGCAGTGATATATTCGGAAGCCCTGTATGCCGTGTATTAGTGGCGGAAAAAAAAAATATTCGCTGTCCAGCATTGTACTTTTCTGTTAAAAAGCCTGTTCTGTAAAAGTAGAAAAAAATGAGGACCTAATTGACGTTCTGCGGTGCAGTGATATATTCTGAAGCCCAGTTTGCCATGTATTAGTGGCTAAATAAAAACATATTTGCTGTCCAGCGTTGTACTTCTCTGTTGAAAAGCCTGTCATGTAAAAGTAGAACAAAATTTGGGGCTAATTGCCATTCTGCGGTGCAGTGATATATTCTGGAGCCCAGTTTGCCGTGTATTAGTGGTGAAATAAAAATATATTCGCCGTCCAGCGTTGCATTTGTCTGTTGAAAAGCCTTTTGTGTAAAAGTGGAAAAAAAATTGGGCCTAATTGCCGTTCTGTGGTGCAGTAATATATTCTGAAGCCCTGTTTGCCGTGTATTACTGGCAAAATAAAAATATATTCGCCGTCCAGCATTGCACATTTCCGTTGAAAAGCCTGTTGTGTAAAAGTTGAAAAAAATTAGGGCCCAATTGCCGTTCTGTGGTGCAGTGATATATTCTAAAGCACAGTCTGCCGTATATTAGTGGCGAAATAAAAAATATTTGATTATTTGATCTAACAGTATGTCAAAGAGAGAAGTGCCAGGCCCTGCACAGGGGAGTGGCAGAGGCATAAATGTTTCTGGCGCAGGCAGAGGTCGCAGCAGAGTAGGGCGCCGTGGCAGCAGGGGTCACTTCGAGAGGCCTAAGCTCCCAGTTTCAGCTAGCGGTTGTGTCGTGACCAGCAACCAGCGGTTCTTGAATGGTTGACTCAATCTTTGACTTCGTCGCAAGTGACATCAGACACCCCCAGCCAAGAGTTAATGGGTTCATCAGACACAACTCTTAGTTGGCATGGTCCAGGAGCAGGCCCTGTGCCCTCACCTGTCGTCAACCTGCCTTTGTCCTTTCCTCCACTAGGCGGGCAAGTTGTGATGAGGAGAGTGGCGTTAGAGCTGGTGTTGCGAGCGGTCAGGCTCCTCACCCAGAGACGGTTGAGGAGGACATCAGTGACGTGCAGAGAGTACTCGATGATGATGTAGCTGATCGCACTTGGGAGCTGGGTGACGAAGAGGCTTCATTTTTCTTTTTTTTCTTCTTTATATAATAATGTAATATTATAAAATCTGTTGTCCATGATAAATCTGCAGCATGGGGGCTCTGTGTGGCTTCCACACAATTTCAAAATAATCCTTCAGCGGGGCGAATAGATGCCGGATGACCGGGACGCTCCATGACCTTCCCAGGAGCTGCTGTCGGGAGCAGCGGTTCATTTCTGAGATGTCCGTATAGTGCGGGGGAATCCAAAGACCCTCTCCATCTTCATGCACCACAAGATGTCCCCCTTCCCATCCATGATGACTGGGAACTCATGATGTTTTCCCTGATGTAGAGACCAGGGGCTGGTAGTTATGGTTTGAATCTTGATGAACTTCGCAACTCTTCTGGGCTCCAATCTTGAAGCTTTGCCTTCTTATTGTCTGTAGCTACTAGAGGCCTTTTCATGCCAAGCAGGTTCCCCCAGAAGTATCTGGCTCGATGAGCAGCCGATACCGCACTTGCATCAATCTTTACAGGATTTGTGTCCCTGTGGAGAGAAATAGTTTTTTGGAATGCTTTCTCCATTGCAACCAGGTCGTTGAATAAACAGAAGACTGGGCGATTCTCTCTTGTCTTAGGCAAAACTTTATTTTTTTATAAAATTTACTAAATATTAAATTGAACCAAAACTTGATTAAAATTATAAGAAAGTAAACTTAAATTCACCAATATATTATTCATGGACAATCAATTTGCCAAGCCTTTTGTGCCAGAGAGCATGTATTATTAAATCGTGTTTTAAGCAACACTTTATAAAGTTGAGAAAGTTTAACCTTCTGTTCTGTCCCATATTCCCTATAAATGAAAAGACGAAGCGGCCACTCTGTGGCCTCCTGATGCTGCTGCCACCTCCACAATCTCCTGTCGTGGTGTCACTCTGTGGCCTCCTCAAGCTGCTGCCACCTCCGCAATCTCTCGTCATAGTGCCACTTTGTGGCCTCCTCATGCTGCCGCCACCTCCAGACTCTGTCATTGGGCCACTTTGTGGTCTCTTCATGCTGCTTCCACCTCACCACTATGTCATAGGCCCACTCTGTGGACTTCTTATGCTGTTCCCACCCTCCCCACTTCATAACTGGGCAAGTATTTTGCCTTTTTGGCTCGGCTGACATTATCTTATATTTGACCCTTTTTCTGATCTGTCAGAAGGAAGGAAAAATTAGACACACAACGGATCTTCTCTGTGTAACAGCTTTAAGGCTTGTATGGTCCCATCAGAATTGGCTTGTGATTTGGTAGCCAAAAGCATGGGTGGGTACAAAACACAGAAGACATGCAAATATTCAGTTCACGTGTCATCTCTGTTTTGGATCCACTCCTGTTTTTTTGGGCATTAGCAATACTGATGGATTACTGACCAAATGCTGACCGAGTGAAGGCGTATGCTCCACAGACAGGATCAGTTTTTTGGGGGTTATTGTTCTGACAAATCAGAGGAAGGGCAAAATAATCAGTGACGTCAACACAAACTTACTGCTGACACCCTCTCCACTCTGTCAAGGGGAGCTCTACTTTTTTAAGCGTTTAATAGAGTTGGTTCTGTTTACATCTATGTGGAATCAGCTTACAACGGTGTAAAAGGAGTGCGCTTCTTCTTGACACTAATATTGACCTGTAAGGCTGAGTTCATACTTGAGTTATTTAGTCAGTTTTGGCCCCGTGACTGCCCAAATAAGTGAAATGTGGAGTGATTCTAAGATCGACGCCTGTCATCTGCATGTCATACGGACTCGCAGTATTATTTCACTACCAGAGCAGATTCCCTATGCGTGTTACTGCAAGGCACAGTGTTCTACAACACCATAAAGGCTCTCTGCAGCCAGAAAAGAGCATTTTTTTTACGTAATTCGCCGCAAATATATTCGAATTGAACCAAATTTTTCTGGAAAAATTCAGCAAATCGAATTTTGGAAAAATTCGGTCATCTGTATGTCTAAACGTTTAGAGTTGGCTATTACTTTTTCACTCAAGGCATAACTTGTTTCAGTCAATTATTCCATACGTTTGACTGCATTTACCTGTTTATTTGAAAAATCTATTCTACTTCTTCACCCAGTACTGACTGCAAAAATTTGTGTTACTTGGTTAACAGGAAGCAGACAACTACAAGAAGGGACATTCAGAATGTGACTACAATAGCCTCATCATCTACAAGGGACAGAAAAAATCCTAAGTGGCAAAAGAAGACTTACAAAAGATGATGGAGATCTTCTGTTGCCACCTGATGAGTGCAGGAATGGCCCAGGCAAATTTCAGTAAATATTTTACTAAAGACGGTTTTCATTTTTAGGTTAGTAATGCTTTATACTTCAAGTTTCAGTTCTTTGCCATTTTCAAGATACTTGATAAATTACATCTGCAGGATCTGCACCCATCTCTCTTGTGGGTATGATCTGGAATCCTGGCTGTTTACCTTGGTCGCAGGGGCGTAACTACCATAGCGGCAGACCATGCGACTGCTATGGGGCCCAGGGCAACAGGGGGCCCAGTTGGGATCATCCCCTCTTCTACTGGGGGTGAAAACTTGGTCGGAACTCTACCCTGTAAAGGAACAACTTTTAGCAAATGAGGCAATGGAAGAAATAACCCAAGGGTCATTGAAATGGGGCTTAAAGTGTAACTGTCGTTTCATTTTTTTTTTTTTTGTTAATGTGTAGGGGCAGTAATAGGGAACATTTTTGTAATTCATTTTATTTAGCCAAAATGTTTATTTTCATTTGTAAATTGGGGCTGAAATGTCCCATAGCAGCGCTCTCTGAAAATAGCGTTGCTATGGACCATCCGTCTTCTAGGAGAGACGGGCTGTGCGGCAGCTGCTGGCTTCCATCTGCCCTTTTCTCCTGCTGGGCACAGGTGTATTGTGTGTAAAACTTAATTCTACGCCACCGCCCCCCCCCTACGCCACTTACTAACCTGCATTCCCGGCTGCTATTAATGAGCTTTCCCTCTGCCTGCGCTCCCTGTAGTGAGCGCTTACTGCTCACACAGACACTCCCGGAAGTAGCCGCCAGAAATGATTCCCGTGTGAGCAGAAATCGCTCAGTACAGGCAGTGCAGGCAGAGGGGAAGTCATTAACAGCGGCCGGAGAGCAGGTTAGTAAGTGTAGGATTATAACTAATACAAGGGAGGACGTAGAATTAAGTTTTACACACAATACACCTGTGCCCAGCAGGAGAGAAGGGCAGGCGGAGGTCTGCAGCTGCCGCATAGCGCGTCTCTCCTAGAAGATGGATGACCCATAGCAACACTCTTTTCAGAGAGCGCTACTATGGGACATTTCAGTTCCAGTTTTCAAATGAAAATAAATGTTACAAAAATGTTCCCTGTCACTGCCCCTACACATTAACAAAAAAGAAAATGAAACGGCAGTTACACTTTAAGCGGAAACCCTTCTGTCCTGCGTGGGGGGGCCTGGTTTGATCCTTGCTATGCGGCCCTTACTTCTCCAGGTACATCACTGCATGGTTGGATGCCTAATTGAGAGAAGGCATGCCATAGATTTTACCATCCTCTTTTGTTCATCATAAAATTTATATCTGCAAAAGGTTTTAAAAGAGTTTCCAGGAGGAGAATATTATGATCTGGCACTCTGGTTAGTGCTGCGGCCCCTTTCTAGGCTAGAAATATCACATTTATCGGTCACATGCAGCGTTGGACTGAAGTCTCTTGGGCCCACCAGAGAAAATGATTCTGATAAATTTATGGAAGAATTAAGTCAGGTCAATTTACAAAGTCTGTTCATGGGAGCACTAGTTAGACTAGTTATGCAAGAACCGGCACCCAAGTAGTTGTGCCCAGTTGGCGCTTGAGACATACATTTCTAGGAGGAGTAACAGAGGAATGCAACAGAAGGATGCTCCAGAATTGTTATTACATGGGTAATGCAAGTAGTTACTAACACAGACCTGTCAGGAGAGGTGAAAGGTCCTCTTTTAAGTGTGCTTTGTATACTAAATAGGGAGCAACGAAACAATGAGCATAAGCCCTTCTGATCGCCTGCCCTGAACCAGGTCATCAGTAATGCTGGGTTTACATCGGGAAATTGTTGGGCCAATTATCGGGAACGACCGGTAATATGTACGCTCGTCCCCGATAATCAGGACGTGTAAAAGTGCCGCAGATCACCTAATGAATGGGCAAAATGCTCATCAGGCGAAAGCATAGTTGATGTGGACACCTACATCATTGTTTCTGGGCAGCAGATCCTGCTAGGTGAAAGTGCTCTGCTGCTCAGAAACAATGAATCTGTACGAACACGAGCGATGGCAACGCAGAGGAGACAAAATAAGACGAGGACCGCACCTTATGTGTGAGCCACAACTTGAACTGGAAGCCGGCCCCAGATATATAGAACTGCTTACCATGTGGTGGTGTGCTGCGAGCAATAGCCTTTTTCTGTGGTTCTTTGCCACACAGTGGAAGAGATTGCTGCATGTAAATGAATTGGTTTCTTCCCAATAATTGCTTGCTCAGTCATTGTGTGTAAATGCGCTTTAAAGGAAGCTACTTTTCTAGTGTTTGACCCTTGACTCAGCCAAACATGCCTTATCTCAGTCTACAAGAAGTGCTAAACTCAGTGCAAGATGTTTGCACAGTGAAATCTTATTGCAGCACCAAAGACAGTTAAAAACAAATGTTTCTAAACCGCTTTCAAGGAAACATCCGATTTCTCAAGACACACCAGCCACACTTACAAAAATTTGTTGAGGTCCTCTGAAGATCACAAAGGCCTTCTTAAAGCTGAATGTATGCATGCAGCTCACCTACATCACAAATTAAAAGGAAGTTAAAGGGGGTTTTTAGGAACCCAACATTTTTAATGTTTTTTTACAATGTCCAGAATGCTCTAAAAAAAACAAACAAAACATAAGCCTTACTCAACCTGCTCAGTCCTCCACAGTTCTAGCTTCATCATCCTTGTGATCCTGGCACTGAAGGGATGATGTACTCAATTATGTCACGTGACCGCTGAGACCAGTGGATGGATGCATCTATCAAGCGGAGTATTTGCCGATGTCGTCTTGGCAGCTCTGGAAACAAAGACTGTCTGCACGAGAACGGCAAGGGATTAAGTAAGTCAGTAAACCAATTTTCTTTTTTAAATTTAGAGTATGCCTTTAATATTTTTGCCAGTCCTGGAAAAAGCTTTGATACATGATTGCAGGCACAGACAAATCAATTGTTCATATACCTCCGAAACGAACTGCATTTATATGCCAATGACTTTCAATGCCAGTTCAAATACAGAGCCACACATTCCAACTTGTATGCTGTTTAGCAGACTTTGTCTTCATCACTAGAGTTTGTATGATTTAAAGGCTATGTTCCCCTTTGGGGGAAATGGTCTTAAATTATTGCATTGTACTCATTTTGAGCTAAAAATCATTTTTTTCAATTTGTCTTTATTAAAAATTTCTAACCCCTTATTCTATGCAGCCTTGAGATTCTCAAGCAGCAGGCTCTGAATGTTTACTTTGTTCTGTCAGGCAGCTCAGCTGACGGCTCGTTATCTCGGACCTCCTAAACACTCATTATAACTTAAAGGGGTTGCCCGGGTTCAGAGCTAAACCCAGAAACACCTCAATTTTCACCCAGGCCGCCCCCCTGACTTGAGCATCGGAGCAGTTCATTTTCCGGAGTTCCGGTGACGAACCGGGCTCTCCATGGGGCTGCCAGGAAGCCCGGTGACGTCACCGGCACTGATGGGCGGGCTTTAGCACTGCCCTAGCCTGTAAAACGGCTAGGGCAGGGATAAAGCACGCCCATCAGAGCCGGTGACGTCACCGAAGCTTACGCCCGGCAGTGTGTTATTGTAAACAAAAGAGCACTTGGCCTGCGCAATCTAGCGCAGGGCAAGGGAGCCCATCGGAGCACGAGATGCTCTGATGCTAACATCAGGGGGACGGCCTGGGTGAAATTATAGGTATGTCCGGGTTCAGCTGTGAACCCGGACAACCCTTTAATTCTTATCTTACTATAAGAATGTGGCTTAAAAAAGTGTTTATGACATTTTAGTAATTTAGAGATCAGGTTTATTAGATGACTGGGTATGATTCACGTAGCTAGACACTTAACCCTTTGTGACAGAATGGCTGAATATTTTTTTTAAAGATCTATAAAAAAAATGATTTTTAGCTCAAATTAAGTAAAATGCAATCATAAAAAATTGCCTTCCCAAAGGAGTAAATAGTCTTTAAGGCATGGCAAGTATCAAGTTAGTCATATAAGCACACATCCCAACTTTTTGGATGGTCAAAGAGGAACATTGGAACATTTATCTACATATTTCAATAGCTTTTTAGGACTCTAAGCTTTGTCCCAGGACCCAAAAACAGTGGCCACAACTAGGGGTGAGCAAACCCGAACCTTTGGGCAGTAAAGGAATTCCCTTATAACGGAATATAACTGAAATCGATGATGGAATCCAAACCAGAAGCCTTTAAGAGGCATTCCGGCATTGATCCATCATAATAGAAGTCTATGGCCAAGCATAATGGATCCATCTGGTTTCTGTTATGCAGGACCGTTTTCTGTCCTGCATAAGGACGGATTCCGTCATCGATTTCAGTTATATTCCATTATAACTAAATCCATAATGGAATTCCTTCACTACCCGAACCCGGTGAGGTTCAGGTTAGTTCATTCCTATCCACAGCACATACAACTGTATCACCAGCCTCAGGATAGTTATATAGTTGAATAAGGTGTTGGGGCACAGAAACCGATGGTGCTTGTCCCGGCCATTCACCCTCATAGACCACAGACCACTAGAAACCGTCTGCAGCATTATCCCACATGACAAGAGATATGAAGCGGTCAGAGCATTCCTGGAAGAAAATGAGTTTGTAATCATCTTACTCCTATATATTTTGGAACATAACGTGTCGCTAGTTCCACCATCTCAGTGGAGTGGCAATAGGGAGCCCTTGTGCCCCTGCCTTTGCAATCTCTACCTGGGATGGTGGGAAAAAGTGGTGGTATTCAGAGATGATATGGACCATTGATGTATTTATTTTATGGAATAGCAAGGTTTGGTGAATTTATCTTGGTGTCTAACCAAAATAATTTGTTTTTTTTTTTCCCGTCAAATAAATGAGACATCTGACCTTTTTGATTTGTCCATTAATATTGACCAATCAAGGAAAATTGTGTAAAAATGTTTCAGAAACCTACAACAATTAACACCTTACTGAGGTGGGAGGTGGACACCCAGAGGCTTTGAAATACATATTATTGGCACCTACGATACAGCCAATAGGGAAATATGCCAGATCCTCAGTAACCATTGGGGTATCCTCACGACAGATCCGGACATAGGACACCTAGTCAGTGATTATCCATTAAGGTGAACATCTGTCTGACATCAACAAATAGGAAGATACTCCTATCTCAAAACATGTCTGGACACCATGCAGGGGATGCCTCTTGTATCAGCTTTCAGGGTATGGAGCATGTAGAAGCACCCTTGAGGAGGGGAAGGGGATCTAGATAATTTGCTTTTGTGCAAGGAGGCACAGTGGACCTTCACAATACAAACTGTGAAACCACTGGGTCTCAACAACTATTTCCTACACATGCTTAATTTAACCCCTCACTCACTTCCTGTAAAAGTCGATACGGTCAGTGGGTAGTATTACAGTACAGATGTAGTGTTATTTTACATACTCCTGATTTTTTACCTACAGGTGAAAGTCGAAAAATTTGAATATCGTGCAAAGTTAATTTATTTCAGTAATGCTACATAAAAAGGTGAAACTAATATGAGATAGATTCATTACATGCAAAGCGAGATATTTCAAGCCTTTATTTGTTATCATTTGGATGATTATGGCTTAAAGCTTATGAAACCTCAAAGTCACAATTTTGAGGTACCCTTTGCTTAGGGGGTATGGATTAATAAACTGACTAGAGTGTGACACTTTGAGCCTAGAATATTGAACCTTTTCACAAAATTCTAATTTTAAGCTGTATAAATGCAATTCCTTTTAATTTGCACTACTGAGATAAATGGACTTTTGCAAGATATTCTAATTTTTCGAGTTTCACCTGTATATTTTCTATAGCATATAGGTGTACCTCTCATGCATGAAATATAACATGCCGTGCATACTTTTTACTATACAGACATAGGGGTCCCATTTGTACATTCCTAAGACCGTCAATCCCTTTTCCATGCTGCCTACTCCATTTATTATCGCATTGGCAACATCTTAACAACCAATCCTTTCAATATTGCGATAATGCCCAACCATAGTAACATTGTTTATCTCTGATGTGTATATTTGTAACAGATTTTACCTTTAAAGGGGTTCTGCAGTTTGTTTAAACTGATGTCCACCCTCTGGATAGATCATCAGCATCTGATGGCCGGGAGTCCGACACCCGGGACCCCCATCGATCAGCTGTTTGAGAAGGCAGTGGCACTCATGGAGCGCCGCGGCCTTCTCACTATTTACTGCAGGACCAGTGACGTCACGACTTGCATCAACTGGCCTGGGAGTGGCTGAGCTCTGTTCACTTGAATGAAGCTTAGCCGCGCCCAGGCCAGTTGATACAAGTCATGACGTCACTGGTCCTGCGGTAAACAGTGAGAAGGCCGCGGCGCTCAGGAGCGCCGCTGCCTTCTTAAACAGCTGATCGGCGGGGGTCCCGGGTGTCAGACCCCGGCCGATCAGATGTTGATGATAGAGGATAGACATCAGTTTAAACAAACTGCAGAACTTCTTTAAATAAGACTATCCCACTGAGCATCTGCGATATCTGTGAATGAAAGGGGAGGTGACGGTAGTGCCGAGGCCACACATAACCGTCATAGAGCCTGAGGCTACACAAAGTCTTTACACGCCCTCCGTAGCGTGCAGCGTCCCGATGTCCGATAACTGTACAATGATGCATCCACTCCTGAGGACGTGCTGCATGATGTATATTGCAGCGTAGAAACGCAATGAGTGGGACGCAGCTATAGGTAGCCTAGGGCCAGAGGTTCTGAGGTCCAGTAGAGATTTAGCTTATTCAGCCATTTTCAATATGTGGAGATTGTGACATATAAAGGGCTATTCTTATAGGGAGATAGCACTTATACTGCTTGTGTTCCTCAAAAGGGAGCAGTAAACTACTTAGGTGGCATGCAGCTAAAAGGGTCATCTGCTTCTTAACTATTAAAGGGGTTCTCTGGGCTTCTAATATTGATGAGCTATTGATGACACGGACTGGATGAGGCAACGGATCTCCCATGCACTAAAGCCAACATGCACCTTAGCTGAACCACAGGTCCAAGTTGAAAAAACTTGGAGTGATATACCACAGGAGGATAATCAGCATACGTATGACCGTTACCATGCCAGAAAGAGCCTGTATCGCAGTAAGCAAAGATGCCAACCAGTATTAATGTAACTGTGCCTCAACATATACCCTGCTGCAGCACCCAAAATAAAGGGTGAACCAGGTCATCATTTTACAACAGCGGGGGCCCAAGTCCTGGCAACCCTGTCGATCAGCTGTTTCAGGAAGCCACTGCACTCACTGAAGCTCCGGTGAGCGATGCAGGCTCCCAGCAGCTTTCCAAGGACAGCGTCATACATCGTATAGTGGCAGTGCTTGGTATTGAAGCTCAGTCCCAGTGACTTGAATAGGGCTGAACTGCAACTAGGCCATGTGACCAATGTACAGTGATGTCACTGGTCTAGGTAGAGGCTGTGACGCTCATGGCCTCTTCTAACAGCTTGTATGCAGGGGTCCCAGGTGTCGCACCCCACAGATCTGATACTGATGACCTATCCTGAGGATGAGTCATTAAAAATTTTTTCCTGGATAACACGTTTAAAGTCAGGTCCAACAGAGCTGAATTTGTCTAGAGTGGAAACTCGATGGACTAGTCTCACTGGTACTGAGTGGGTTAGGTTGTGATCCAATCACAATTCAGATCTCACTTAGTTCGTATGCTGAGAAATGTCCACGATACACTTTTTAACCCTTTAAAGACGGTGACCACTTGTGAGCGCGGCGGGCACCATAGCCATGGGGTGCTTGCTGTTTCATACAGCAGATACGCGCGGCTAATGTCGAAGCCAGACCACGGCATCTAGATGTGCTAAAATCTAGAAGCGCGCACTTCCGGGTGTGCTCCGGCTCCCCCCGGCGAGGAACAGGGGAGAAGGATGCATTGTGCGCAGCTTCAGTCCTCCGGAATTAAGGAATACATACACTTCAACGCTGATACATTGGAGTGTATGAAAAAAGCAATCTAATAGTGTAAAAAAGCCTGTACTATTAAAATGTAAAAATATTTTTACCATACGGCAAACAGCGAAATGGAAAAAAATAAATAAAAAGCCAAAATGGCCGATTCATTATTTTTGGTCACCATCTCCCACAAAAAATAAAAAGTGATCAAAACACCCCCAAAATGGTATCAATTAAAAGTCTAGATCGTCCTGCAAAAAATGAGCTCTCACACAGCTCCGTGCACATAAGTAGAAAAAAAAGTTATAGGGTTCTATAGGGTTATAGAATATGGCAATGAAAAGAAAAAAATTCAGTATTGAAATGCAGGAAAAACTATACATATGCAATATCATATGAAATATTAAATGGTGGAATTAGAAAGTGCACTTATCGCACAAAAAACAAGCCCTCATACGGCTATGTGAATTGAAAAATAAAGTTATGGCCCCGGATAGGCAGGGAGTGAAAAACGAAAACACAAAAAGGAAATTCCCATCCCAGACACAGATGGCATATCGCTAGGACATGCCATCAATGTAAGATGTGAGCGGGTTATTTACATGAATAAAATATGGATTCTATTGAACTTTTTCCCATAATACTATATATCTATCTGCTCAGCTCCACCTGCATTTTCATGGTGAAAGGTCTGCTTTCATTAAAAACAGCGTCATTTTATTCAGGGTCAATTGCTAGTGCTGACTCCTAGTTATCCAATTTAAAAGTGACACAAAATATAAAAAGAGCCGTTTTTATTATTAATAAGGAAGCTCATATTTACAGCTGTTGTTTAGCCTCTTGGCAACTTCTGCATCATGGACTGAAACTATGCTGATGAATAAAGAGTCATTCCAAGGCTTGACATTATGGATTTCTATACATGGAATTTGGTCAGTCAAACCGCAGTGCCAGGCTATACAATCAGTAGCAGTCCTTTCACATATGAGGAAACAGAAGAGATGTCATGAATACATATGGGGCATTTTTCTCCACAGTCCTCCGCATAGACAGGTTTTGATCCATCGTTGTTCCCACTGCTTCACTGCTATCGCTTTGTTTGGAGATTTCAGCATGGTTACGCAGCCGCATCTGAGGACCGGGGAAAAAAAAAAAAAAAAAAATTAATAGTGTTCTGTCCAGTTCATCTAAATCTAAGGCCCAACTTTAAGGTGGATTTACATGGGGAGATAATCAGGAACGAATGTTCCTGTGAACGCTTGTTTCCGACAATCTGCCCATGTAAAGGTGCAGCTGATCACCTCATCAACAAATGAAACGCTCGTTCCATAGGCTGAAATCATTGTTCGTGCAGGGACCTAAATTATTGTTTCTGGGCAGCAGATCGTGCTGTTTAAACAGTACTCTGCTGCCCAGAAACAATGCAGCTGCATGAGGCTTGTCCTCATACTGTGGAGGTCATGGGGGGGGGGGGGGGGGTTGTACCCCCACCGTTCAGATACTGATGACCTATGCAGAGGATAGGTCATCCGTTGTAAACTCTCGGAAAACCCCTTTAATAGGAATGTCTCACATATAATTTTCTCTGACATTTAAAACCAGATAGTGACACTTATCCTTTTCATCTAATCCATTTTTATTTTCCAATTGTAGATTTTTTTATTTTTATTCTACAGGTGTGACCAAAAGCTTGGAGACCCATACAAATTTTGGAAGGTTTGCTTCTTTTCCGTCAGGCTTTTCTATGTTATATTGAAGTACAATTATAAGCATTTCATAATTGACAGATACATCAAGTTTAAGTAGGCTCAGTATTTACAGGGTTGACCCGTCTTTTTCAAGGCTTCTGCAATTCACCTTGGCATGCTGGATATCAGCTTCTGTGCCAAGTCCTGACTCCTACAACCCGTTCTTACCTAATCAATGAATGGCGTTTATCACAATTTATGTGCTTCTGTTTGTCCACCCATTTAGAGGATTGACCACACGTTCTCAATGTGTATGAGATCTGAGGAGTTTCCCGGCCATGGACCCAAAATTTTAACGTTTTGTTCCCTGAGCCAGTTATCACTTTTGCCTTGTGACATGGTGCTCCATCATGCTGGAAAAACTGAACTGAACTACAGTTAAGGGGTTATACCTATCTCATCCACTGATGGCATATCACTAAGATATAGGTGGGACCAGCACAATTCTCACGATCACTGGAGGTCCCAGGGATCAGTTCCCACCGGTCAGACAATTATCCCCTATTCTAAGTTGTCCCTTTATGCCAAGATTCTACACCTAAATCTACAGACAAATGAACAGCATGTTCGTTATTGTCAGGGATTCTGCACTGAAAATTTGCTCATTAGCTTCAGTAAAGTAAAATTGAACTAATCTGGGTGCGGATCCACCAAACTCACCGAGTGCAGGACTTGGAGGGCTCAGTGGGACAGGTTCCTAGATGAAGCCTTCTTAGATGATCAATTTTTGGTTGGGTGGGTGATCTGAGTAAAATAAAAAATAAAAATTAGCAAAGTGTGCACATTAACCACTTCAGCCCCCCTAGCTTAAACACCCTTAATGACCAGGCCACTTTTTACAATTCTGCACTACACTACTTTCACCGTTTATTGCTCCGTTATACAACTTACCACCCAAATGAATTTTACCTCCTTTTCTTCTCACTAATAGAGCTTTCATTTGGTGGCATTTCATTGTTGCTGACATTTTTACTTTTTTTGCTATTAATAAAAATTTAATGACATTTTTGCAAAAAAATGACATTTTTCACTTTCTGTTGTAAAATTTTTCAAAAAAAACTACATTTCTATATAAATTTTTCTCTAAATTTATTGTTCTACATGTCTTTGATAAAAAAAAATCCAATAAGTGTATATTTATTGGTTTGGGTAAAAGTTATAGCGCTTACAAACTATGGTGCAAAAAGTGAATTTCGGCATTTTGAAGCAGCTCTGACTTTCTGAGCACCTGTCATGTTTCTTCAGGTGCTAGAATGTCAGGATAGTATAAATACCACCCAAATCACACCATTTTAGAAAGAAGACACCCCAAGGTATTCGCGGAGGGGCATGGTGAGTTCATGTATCATTTCATTTTTTTCACAAGTTAGCGGAAAATGACACTTTCTGAGGAAAAATAATAATAATAATAAAGTTTCCATTTCTGCTAACTTCTGGCAAAAAAATAAAAATCTCCCACAGACTCACTATGCCCCTCAGTGAATACCTTGGGGTGTCTACTTTCCAAATGGGGTCATTTGTGGGGTGTGTTTACTGTTCTGGCATTTTGGGCGGGCTAAATTGTGAGCAGCCATGTAAAGCTAAAGGTACTCGTTGGAATTTAGGCCTTTGCGCACTCAGGCTGCAAAAAGTGTCACTATGTGGTATCGCCGTACTCAGGAGAAGTAGGGCAATGTGTTTTGGGGTGTATTTTTACATATACCCATGTTAGTGAGAGAAATATCTCTGTAAACTGACAACTTTGTATAAAATTTTTTAAAATTTTCGTTTACAGAGATATTTCTCACACAAAGTATGGGTATATATAAAAATACACCCCAAAACTCATTGCCCTACTTCTCCTGAGTACGGCGATACCACATGAGTGAAACTTTTTTGCAGCCTGGGTGCGCAAAGGGGCCCTAAAACCAATGAGTACCTTTAGGATTTCACAGGGCATTTTTACGCATTTGGATTCCAGACTTCTTCTCACGCTTTAGGGCCCCTAAAATGCCAGGACAGTATAAATACCCCACATGTGACCCCATTTTAGAAAGAAGACACCCCAAGGTATTCCGTGAGGGGTATGGTGAGTTCATGTAAAATTTTATTTTTTGTCACAAGTTAGTGGAATATGAGACTTTGTAAAAAACAAAATAAAAAAAAATAAAAATAACGAGATTTTTGTATAACTTACCAGTAAAATCTCTTTCTCGCTCTTCCTTGGGGGACACAGAAGACCTTGGGTATAGCTCAGCTCCCTAGGAGGCGTGACACTAAGTAGAAACTGTTAAGCCCCTCCTCCATCAGCTATACCCTCAGCCTGGAGAGAGAGACTGCCAGTTGCGTGTCCAAGTAGTGAGAAAAGGCAAAGCCCAACAAGTGGAACCAACAAGCCAACTACCCAACGGGTAAACCAAGTCCGGAAACCATGTAGAGAAAAACAATGAATGGGTGGGTGCTGTGTCCCCCAAGGAAGAGCGAGAAAGAGATTTTACTGGTAAGTTATACAAAAATCTCGCTTTCTCGCCCACCTTCCTTGGGGGACACAGAAGACCTTGGGACGTCCGAGAGCAGTCCAAGAAGGGAGGGACCACAGCCCAAGGCGAAGCACCCCAAGGCATCAAGAAACTGCCGCCTGCACAAGCTCAAGGCAGCACCTGCCAAGCCCGAGTATGCGCCCTGTAGAAACAAGGAAGGCGTGTAAGGAAGACCGGCGGCTGCCCTGCACAATTGCGCGGCCGAGGCTCAATGCCTCCGGCCCAGGAGACACCAACCGCTCCAATGGAGTGAACGGTGACATGGAAGACAGAACCCTGCCCCTGGCACGGAAAACGCAGCAATAGCCATTGCGAGGAAGCGGGAGAGCCATCCTGGAGGCCGTGATACCCTTGCGCGGACCTCCCAGGAGTCAGAGCGCCGAAAAACAAGGCCGGTGATCACCAAGCAAAACCGCAAAGCTCGAACAACATCCATTCGAGCGTCCGTTCCCGGGGACAGGAAGGGAATGACGATGGCCTCGTCGAGATGAAGGGCAGATAACCCTTCCAGAAGGAAGGAAGAGACGGAGAACAGCCCTGTCCTGGTGAAGGACAGAAGGCTCGGAACAAGAAAAAACGTATTTCAGACTCCGTCTGAGAGACATGAGGGCCACAAGAAAACAACGGACTGAACAGAAGAAGTAGAGAGAACTTCTGTAACGGCTCCAAGAGAAGAGTGGAGCCCGAGATGCAGCATGTAGTTCCCAGGCGGTACCGGGGACGGTACAGAGGAACCAAGGAGCCACTAGAAGGACTTAACAGGCCCAAGAGGGTCAGTGAATGCTGGAGAGGATGGACAGCGCCGACAGATGACCCATAGGAACAGAGTCCCAGTCCCAGGTCCAGGCCGGACTGGAGAAAGGACAGAACCATGGGGAGAGAAAGGCAGAGTGGGGAACGCCCAGCTGCCCACAGAACCCCAGGGTAAGAACTCTAAGTCCGATAATAGATCCTGGACGAAGCACGGACGGGAGCGAACACAAACGTGCCCGCTGGAATCGCCAGGCAAGCGGGAAAAACCCCTTGATCAGGTGCAGGCCAGTAACACGGACAGAGGAGTCCGGCAAAACTGGACCCGTCGGTCCACAAGCAATTTCATCCCGTAGCCAACGGAGTGGGGAGCAGAAGGGCAGGCGGAAGGAACCAAAGGGGTCCACCCTGCATCAGACAGATGCCAGGACAGAACAGGCTAAAGTCCATGTCGATGTTGCCACCAGAGCAAGGGGTTCCGCTGTCCCGGTGTGGGGGAACCGAGGACAATCCTGAGCGAAGGGAGTCCCCAGGCAAGGACAACCTCAGGAAGGGATGAAGAAAAAACCTTGCAGTAGAACGCAAGGCAGCTGCTCCCAGTGCCACAGGAAGGTAGCAGTTGCGGAAGCAAAAACAGCAGGTATTGAAGGCACTACAGGTACCAACTGTAGGAACCCAGAATCAAGCCTAAGGGTCAGGTAACCGATAAGGTAGGTCCACAGCAGGACCCTCGCCTAGAATGGAGAACGCTATCTGCAACCATGCGGGAGGACAGAACGCGGTAGACTCGGTAAGCGGGCGCACAGCTAGTACAGCCAGTGTGAACGAGGGAGACGGTGTGAGGCCCCAAGGAACACCAGAACCGTCCAAGGGAACGACCATGCTCTCCCCGAGGGGAGGGCAGTGAACCCCCGAAGCCTGACCGGGGCGGAAGCCACCGTGGCGTGATACGCCCCAAGCGGAAGCCAAAACAGAGCTGGCGAGAAGAAGCAGTCGAGACAGAGGCCGGCTAATACCCTCCAACCGAAGGAGGGGCGGATAACCGGGTAGTCGTAGTAGGACAGCTCAAGGTAGAACATCCGCTACAGTGTGAGTCACCAGGCTCACCGCCTCGCAGAAGGCGAATACGCTGAAGAACTCAAAGTGGAGGTCCCCCGGACCTGGATAGTCGAGCACCCAAGAGAAGTTGGGTGACCTCCCAGAGAAGAGCAGCCCGCATAACACCCTCCTGACTAGAACTGAAGCTCAGAGAGCGCCCATAGGAAGGAATTATACTACACAGTATCCGAAGAGGAGGAAACAGGCAGTAGGAGAGGGAACCGTAGTCCGCCAGAGCAAACGTGAGTTTGAGGGGCGCTGCAACAGCACTCCCATCCCTGTGACCGCTTGCGCAGGGAAGTAATACAGCGGGAAGACGAACGGTTACGCATCCAGGAACCACAATACTCCCCAGGTGGAAAGGCCAAAGAACATGGTGGATACCGTCACAACGGAACCGCACCGCCTAGCTCAGTGCAGTAGAGGGCAGGCAGAGCCCGTGCGGGTCAGGTGGAAGCAAAATGACCTCTTTAGAGAAGAGTGTAAGGCTCGCGGCTATTATCGTATGTCGCAGGAGGAAGGGAGGCGTACGTACGAGCAGCCCCGTAAGCCGAGAGAAGACCAACCCACCACGGGAGGAGGTGGTCTGCACGGCCCAAACAATGCACAAGAACGTTCACTCACTGCAAAGCAGTCACCCAGCGAAGGGGCTAGCCACAGAGTCCCACAGTATCTACGGACGTGCAAGGTGCCACCTGGAAGGGAGTTATTACAAGACTAGTACGGCATGCGATGGACGCAAACAGTCCATCCGGCAAGGGGGAATGTACCCAGCAAACACTGCATTCCGCAGGAAGTGCTAGAGTCCCGCCCCCAAAAAAAAAGGGGCAGGGGGGCATAAGGCCAGTACCGACTACAAAGAAGTAGGACAAATCACATTCCGCCCAGAAGGGGGCCATGCACATGGCCGCCGGTATATAGTATGAACGCATGGGAAGTCCGCCTAGCGAAGGAGGACATGCACAGGGCCAATCTCGTAGTAAGTGATGGTGTGATAATCCACCAACACCGAATTTCGTGAGAGTGCAACTACTCCGCCAATGAAGAGGGACATGCACGAGACCAGCACAGCATGTACAAGGACAGCCGCGAGTCTTGGGAGCGTGACAAAATTCCGGCCATAGAATGAGGGGTGGTCATACACAAGGACAGCACCGTATCCAATGGAGGTGTAAGCATTCCACCCATGGAAAAGGGCCGTGCTGATGGTCAGCAAGGCGCCCGGTGAGGGTGCAGTATTCCGCCCAGGAGGGGGTCATGCACAAGGGCCACATTGCATCCAAGTCGGTGAGAATGCTTGTATGCCGTCTGAGGGAAGGAGGCCTGCCCATGGCCGGCAGCGAATCCAGTGAAAGCGCAGCATACCGCCTAAGGAAGGGGGTACTCACATGGCCGGCAGCGAATCCAGCGAGAGTGCAGCGTCCCACTTACGGGAGGGGGACGTGCCCATGTCCAGCACCGTATCTGGCGAGAGTGCAGCATACCGCCTAAGGAAGGGGGTACGCACATGGCCGGCAGAGGATCCAGTGAGGGTGCAGCGTTCCACTTATGGAGAGGGGACGTGCACCTGGCTAGCACCGAAGCCTGTGAGAGTGCAGCATACCGCCCAAGGAAGGAGGTACGCACCTGGTCGGCGAAGAATCCAGTGAGGGTGCGGCGTCCACCCATGGAAGGGGGACGTGCACATGGCCAGCACTGTAGCAGACGAGAGTGCAGCATACCACCTAAGGTAGGGGGCACGCAATTGGCCGGCAGAGAATCCAGTGAGGGAGCAGCGTCCACCTATGGAAGGGGGGCGTGTACATGGCCAGCACCGTATCCGGTGAAAGTGCAGCATACCGCCTAGGAAGGGGGTCATGCACATGGCCGGCAGCGAATCCGGTGAGAGCGCAGCGTCCGCCTAAGGAAGGGGGACGTGCCCATGGCCAGCACCGTATCCGGTGAGAGTGCAGCATACCGCCTAGGAAGGGGGTCATGCACATGGCCGGCAGCGAATCCGGTGAGAGCGCAGCGTCCGCCTATGGAAGGGGGACGTGCACATGGCCCGCACCATATCCGGTGAGAGTGTAGCATACCACCTAGGAAGGGGTCGTGCACATGGCCGGCAGTGAATCCAGTGAGAGAGCAGCGTCCGCCTAAGGAAGGGGCGTGCACATGGCCGGCAGTGAATGCAGTGAGAGCAGCGTCCGCCTATGGAAGGGGGCGTGCACATGGCCGGCAGTGAATCCAGTGAGAGCAGCGTCCGCCTATGGAGGGGACGTGCACATGGCCAGCACCGTATCCGGTGAGAGTGCAGCAATCCGCCCATGGAAGGGGAAGCGCACATGGCCAGCCCGCAGTCAGGGAAAGTGCAGTATTCCGCCTAGAAGGGAAACATGCGCCTGTCCAGCCCCCAGCCGGGAGCGCGACATGCCGCCTATGGAAGGAGGGCATGCGTACGGCCACACTATTAGAACAGGCTGGAGCGTCCAGCGCAGCTTTTTTTTTTTTTTTTAATTTAACAAAGCCTCCCTCAGACTGGAAGGCCCACATAAATGGCCCAGCCTCACTGAGAGGCAGAAAAAAGGAAGAACCCCTTACAAATCCCTACGCAGGAGCCGTTCCCGAGAGGGCCGGCACCGGAGGGGTTAACAGGGACAGACTGGGGCGGAGCCGCGGTCTCCTGAGGGAGGAGGAACCCCAGGCGGGAAAAATTCGCGCCTGGGAGAAGTTCCCGCCCCCAACCAAGGCCGGAGTTGCGGCCGAGTAGGCCGCGAAGCCGGGGCCTAAATTTGCGGCACCCGGCCGATCGGGAAGTACCGCGGTCGGTCCGGCCTGGAGGGAGACGGAGTGCGAAACGTCCACAAGGACATGCCGGCCGCGGGTGCCCAACCCGCGGACCGGAAGAGGTAGGGACCTACAGGCTCGGAATTGCGGCGCACTAGGCCGCAAAGCCGGGGCCTAGATTTATGTGGAGCCCGGCGGACCGGGAACACCGACGGTGGGCCGGGCAGCGCGGAGGTCCCGGCATTTACTGGTGGCCGCGGGTGCCCACCCCGCGGTCCAGAATGGACCTTGTGACCAGTGCCGGGTGGGGTTGAGGTCTGGGGGTGCTGGTGAGGGCCTCGCAGGCCCTGCCGCAGGGAAGAGGTCAGTGCGGCTGTTGCCGCTGGAGATGACCGTCCCTATACCATGGAGGTAGAGGCCAGGGTGGTGGGGATGGTGGTGGGTTCTGGAAGCAAGGATTGCAGCCCCTTGCTGACACCCCAGGAGCCCAGCCTAGGTCCAGCAGGAACAGACGGGGAAGGTAGCCAGATTCGGGAGGACCCCCAGTGAGGGTCAGTCACGCAGGAGGCCGGGGTGAGGGGGGCGTAGGGCTGGATCAGCCTCATCTCACCGTCAGCCGTCTTCACCCTCAGTCCATTCCAGCAGGGTCGCCCCTTCAGCTACTGGCACCGCAGTGGCAGGAAGCCGGGGAGGGACTTGGCGGGCGGGCGACCCTTGCGCTGGCGGGATGTAGGGGAGCAAGTGCTGCCCAGATCCACCTTGCCTTCTGTGGGGGAGGCAGCAGTGCGGTTAACCGGCACTGGCGCAGCTCAACCCCGGGAGAACAGAGAGGTCTAGTGCGCCTCTGTTATCCCAGATCTGGAAGAAGAAAAAATAAAATAATAAATCAAAAATAAAATGACAAGGAGAAGCAGCCCTGCAGAGCAGGGAGTGTCTTGCCTCCTTGGACACTAAGCAAAAAACTGGCAGTCTCTCTCTCCAGGCTGAGGGTATAGCTGATGGAGGAGGGGCTTAACAGTTTCTACTTAGTGTCACGCCTCCTAGGGAGCTGAGCTATACCCAAGGTCTTCTGTGTCCCCCAAGGAAGGTGGGCGAGAAATATCAATTTCCGCTAACTTGTGCCAAAAAAAAAAAATCTGTGAACTCGCCATGCCCCTCACGGAATACCTTGGGGTGTCTTCTTTCCAAAATGGGGTCACATGTGGGGTATTTATACTGCCCTGGCATTTTAGGGAACCTAAAGCGTGAGAATCCAAATGCGTAAAATGCCCTGTGAAATCTAAAGGTACTCATTGTTTTAGGGCTCTTTCGCATCTTGGCTGCAAAAAAGTTTCACTCATGTGGTATCGCCGTAATCAGGAGAAGTAGGGCAATGTGTTTTGGGGTGTATTTTTATATATACCCATACTGTGTGTGAGAAATATCGATGTAAACGACAAATTTTAAATTTTTTTATACAAAGTTGTCAGTTTAGAGAGATATTTCTCTCACCCAACATGGGTATATGTAAAAATACACCCCAAAACACATTGCCCTACTTCTCCTGAGTACGGCGATACCACATGTGTGCCACTTTTTTGCAGCCAAGATGCGCAAAGAGGCCCAAATTCCCATGAGTAACTTTTAGGAGGGCATTTTTACGCATTTTTCTTCTCATGCTTTAGGGCCCCTAAAATGCCAGGGCAGTAGAAATACCCCACATGTGACCCCATTTTGGAAAGAAGACACCCCAAGGTATTCCATGAGGGGCATGGCGAGTTCATAGAAAAAAAAAATGTTTGGCACAAGTTAGTGGAAATAGATTTTTTATTGTTTTTTTCTCACAAAGTCTCCCTTTCCGCTAACTTTTGACAAAAAGTTTAATTTTTCATGGACTCACTATGCCCCTCAGCGAATACCTTGGGGTGTCTTCTTTCCAAAATAGGGTCACATGTGGGGTATTTATACTGCCCTGGCATTTTAGGGGCCCTAAAGCGTGAGAAGAAAAATGCGTAAAAATGCCCTCCTAAAAGTTACTCATGGGAATTTGGGCCTCTTTGCGCATCTTGGCTGCAAAAAAGTGGCACACATGTGATATCGCCGTACTCCGTATAAGTAGGGCAATGTGTTTTGGGGTGTATTTTTACATATACCCATGCTGGGTGAGAGAAATATCTCTGTAAATTGACAACTTTGAATAAAAAAATTTAAAAAGTTGTCATTTACAGAGATATTTCTCACACCCAGTATGGGTATATGTAAAAATACACCCCAAAACACATTGCCCTACTTCTCCTGAGTACGGCGATACCACATGTGTGACACTTTTTTGCAGCCAAGATGCGCAAAGGGCCCAAATTCCCATGAGTACCTTTAGGATTTCACAGGGCATTTTTACACATTTGGATTCTCACGCTTTAGCACCCCTAAAATGCCAGGGCAGTATAATACCCACAAGTGACCCTATTGTGGAAGAAGACACCTCAGTATTTCGTGAGGGGCATGGCGAGTTCACAGAAAAAAAAAATTTTTGGCACAAGTTAGCGGAAATTGATTTTCATTTTTATTTTTTACAAAGTCTCATTATCCACTAACTTGTGACAAAAAATAAAATTTTACATGAACTCACCATACCCCTCACGGAATACCTTGGGGTGTCTTCTTTCTAAAATGGGGTCACATGTGAGGTGTTTATACTGCCCTGGCATTTTAGGGGTCTCCGCAATCATTACACGTATGGCCAGCATTAGGAGTTTCTGCGATTCTCCTTATATTGAGCATACGGGTAATAAGATTTTTTTTCCCGTTCAGCCTCTGGGCTGAAAAAAATAAAAAAAAATGAACGGCACAGATTTTTTCATTCGCATCAATCAATGTGGATGAAAAAATCTCTGCCAAAATCAGTGACTGCGGTGCGGTGGGCTGGGCACTAGCTACCTAACAAGTAGCTAACTAACTGGCGGGGATAAGGGACCCTTATGCCCCATTCACACGCCCGCAATTCTGTTTTCGGAACGGAATTGCGGACCCATTCATTTCTATGGGGACAGACTTTGTCCCGCTCGGATCCGGAATTACGGATCCGCGCTTCCGGGTCTGCACTTCCGTTCCGCAAAAATATAGAACATGTCCTAAGCATTTTCTATATAGTTCTGGCAATGTGCGGATCTGCAAAATGCGGAAAGCACATTGCCGGTGTCCGTGTTTTGAAGATCTGCGGATTGGATCTGCGGATCGGATCCGCAAAACACATATGGACGTCTGAATGGAGCCTTACAAGGGGTGTGATCAATCACAGGGGGGTGATCAGGGGGTCTAGATGGGGTGATCAAGGGGTTAACAAGGGGTTAATAGGTGAGGGGGGGGGGGTTAGTGTAGTGTTTGGTGCAACTTTACATAGTTACCTGGTCCTCTGGTGGTCGATCCCAGCAAATGGGACCACCAGAGGACCAGGTAGCAGGTATACCAGACCTGCTACCTGCCATCTACAGCCTGCCAGCGATTGATCATCGCTGGCAGGCTGTAGTTCAACTCTTGAGGCGCGCGTTCACAGGAACTCGCGCGTCTCGCGAGATGACGCGCCGATGCGTCCACACAGAGCTACAGGACCGCCCGCAGGACGCATCCCTGCATTAGGCGGTCCTGTAGTAGTTAAAAACTACACTTAAATTGAAGCTGCCGAATGCATATGTAATGTTGGCACACTGTAATCCACTGTGCAAGGAGCATTGGGTCATCATAACCATTTTAAAAAGGAGAGATAAACATGGGGTTTGTCAGGCTTGGGAGTTGACAACAATAGATTAAAAAATTGCAAGAGTCTGAATATATAATGTGCAAGGCTGACATTTCCAGCTGATCTGTCCTGGCTTACCTTGTATAAGCTTCATACTGTACAGAGGCATGGCTGGGGGCACCAGGTGGCTTCCCAAATTGTAGGCGTAGAGGCAGTTTGCTCTGGAGTCGGCTGATTAACCCATTTCCAAGAGGCAACCAGTCCATGTTAGGGATGAGAAACTGGCTAGGTAGCAAGCAGCACTCATCTATCAAAGCCTCATCTGGTTCACATGGATGATTTTCATCACGGCCTACAAGAAAAATTTATAAAGGTATAGAATGTTACAAGGTAATTCATTTAACACCTAGAAATCTCTAATATAAAAATTTACAGAAAATTCGCTATTTTCTAGATTTGAATTTCTCAGCTTTTAAAGACAGATAGTGATACCTCATAAAATAGTTACTAATTAACATTCACCATATGTCTACTTTATGTTGGCATCATTTTGTAAATGTTACTTTATTTTTTAGGACATTACAAGGCAACAATTTTAGATTTTTTTTAATTTTTTTTACAATTTTTAAGGAATCTAGCACGGACCATTGAAGGGCTTGCATAATAGAAACCACTCATAAATGGCCTCATTTTAAAAACTATACCCTTTTAATTATTTAAAACTGATAGGACTGTGAACTGTAGAAACTTAGTTAACCCTTTAGGTGTTCCACAGGAATTAAAGCAGTGGAGATGCAGATTTTGAATTTTAATCAATTTTCCTGTAACACAGCAAGGGTTAACAGCAAAACAAACCTTTATATTTATTACCCTGATTCTGCAGTTTACAGAAAAACACAATTAACCATTTTTTATGACTACAGCAACAGCCCAATTGTGGTTGTAAACTGCTGTACAGGCACAGAGCAGGACTCAGAAGGGAATATAAGCACCATTTGGCTTTTGGAGGGCAGATTTTGCTAAAATGGTTTTCAGGTACCATGTCACATTTGAAGAGATCCTGAGGTACGCCTACAAAGCAAACCCATTTTGGAAACTTTACCCCTTAAGGAATTTGGTCCCTGAGGTACCAATACAGTGAAAAACCCCAAAAAGTAGCCCCATTTCGGAAACTATACCCCTCATGTTATTTATAAAGAGGTGGAATGAGCATTTTGACACCAGGTATTTCTGCAGAAACTAATGAGTAGGGGACTGTGCAAAATGTAAATTGCAAGTTTTCCACCAATATGGCATGTCAGTCCCCAATAAGCTGTGCCCAGCTTGTGCCATCTGAGACATACAATGCTCCTAAAATTGTTAGGCGGGTTCTACCGACTTCTAAAATGCCATAAATGTGGTCATAAACTACTGTTTGGGTAGATACACTGCAGGGTTCAGAAGGGAAAGACCACCTTTTGGCATTTTTGATGGTGGATTTATGGAAACCGTGGAGCTATTGAACAGCCTCTGGGATACCAGTACAGCCATTTTTTTTTATATTTACTCTCGATGGACCTGTGTAAGGGCTTATTTTTTTGTGGGACGAGTTACCATTATCAGTCCATTTTTTGGGAAGTAGAATAAAGAAAAGATAATAAATAGCTTGATGAGGGAAAGGCTTATTTATTTTTTCACACTCTAGAAACTGCAGACCGCAAAACACATACGGTCGTGTGCATGAGGCCTAATCCAGAGAAATGTTTCTTTCTAATGCAAATAAGGTTTCCAGTGCTCCATGAGTGGGCCAACTCCATTTGGTGCAACTAGCATCCCTTGCGTCATCTCAACCAGCGTTGAGATCTCAGGAGCTGTCAATCAAACAAGAGGGGAATGCGCTGGGTGGAATTAAGGTGAAGAGATTGTGCACCAATCAAAGCAGCTCTGTCCACGGCACACCAATAACCTTATTTAACCTCCCTAGAGGTAATCCTGAGTGTGGCTCGGGATTAATTTACACTGCAAGAAGCGGTAACCCCGAACAACACTCAAGATTACTATGGGTTAATTAGAAAAGGGCAGGAATGGATGTGGACAGCACACAGTGTGCTGTCCACATGCACATTTCCGGAGTGCGGCACGAACTTCCAGCCGCAGCTCTGGAAGAATGTACCTCTTCAGGTACGAAAATACTGCAGGATTTAGACCGCCAGGGAGGTTAAATAAAAATAAAAAGTAGTATTTCTCGGTATTCGAGGACTGGATTTTCACAAGAAAGACATGGTTATGTTTTGGGGCACCTACTCTACATGGCGGTATGCTTACTTTAAAACCAAATTTTAGAGGAGACAGACTTCCTTTAAAAAGGAATAGGTTGCAGGATATCTAAAATGTTGGAAATACTTATCAGTACTGCAAGTACTGTTCAAGTGTCATACAACACCTGATTACTGGGGTTTCCCAGGGGTTTACTGCTGATGGTTCATCCTCAGGATAGATCATCAATACCAAATCAATGGGGTTCCAACTCCTGGCCCTGCCACTGATCAGCTGTTTGAAGAGGCTGCAACACTCCAGTAAACGCTGCAGTCTCCTTACAGCTTCCCAATCACAGCGCTATACATTGATAAGCGGCTGTGTTTGGTCTTGCAGCTCAGGCATATTCACTTGAATGGGACTGAGCAGTGCCTAGGCCACGTGACCGATAAACGTGACGTCACTGGCCTAGGAAAAGCTGCAAGAAGGCTGCGGCGGTCAAACAGCTGGTGTCGGAACCCCATGGATCAGATGCTGATGACCTAGCCTGAGGAGACGTCATCAGTATCAAACATTTGAAAAACCTCTTTAATTTACATGGACCTACTGGAAACAGATTTGTCTTATAATTCAGCAGGTGAAACATTTTTGCAATTCACTTATCAGCCATTTTAATTGGAGCAATTATAAAGTTGAAAAAACTAAGGTGAAAAATCACAAGACACTATAAAATAAACATTTTGGGGCACATTTATTAAGGCCAGCGTTTTTAGATGCTGGTCTTAATAAATGCCCATAGCTTGCGGAGGTGGTCACAATTTTAGACCTGGCGTGAGCGGGGAAAAGTCGCAGATTGCGGCACAACTGACCTTTGCGCCGCGATCTGCTCCTGAAATACACCTAAAGTAGGTGTATTTCAAATTAGTAAATTACCCCCTTTGTACATGTGTTCAAGCACAGAAGAGATTTTGGTTTAAAAATGTATCCTTACAGCACATCCAGAGTCGAGTGAGCAAACGGAAAAGTAAAGACATGCTATCCTGTGTGTCCGACGTGGCTGTGTACACTGGAAGGCAGCTGAGTTTCAGAAGACCCCAAATTCTGATCATCACCATCAATTCACGCAGTGTACCCAGTGATGCACCATCCCGCAAAAAGCTGTGGCCAGGACGGAAGGAGGAGCCCTGTTGAATACATGTATACATCAAGCCAGTGCAAGTCACAATCATATGACAAATATGGTGGAATAAAGAGGGCATCCTGACCTAGAATACAGAAACAGGCTCCCATGTGTCACATCCGGTGCCATAGCACAGAGGTAATATCTCTATAAATGGTGATATATGGAGACAAGTTGAGTCTATGGATCCATAGGACAGAGCCACCGGGACTCCGTGGACCTCTTTACAAGCTCCATCGGCTGGCTCTCCCATGCCTATGGAGCTTATGGCTACACAACTACCCAAATTCTGCTCTAGGATTAAAAAGCATGGCAAAATTTCAGTTCTAACGCGATTTAAAGTTATACACGGAATAGATTTGATAATGAATTACCTGATTTGGAAGGCTGGCCAGTAGATACAACACAAAATCCCCAATCCACTGGATGAGCTGCTGCAGTGACTGAAGGGTCAGGGTGTCAAGTACAAATTCCTCTGTCTTTAAGTTAATCATAACCTTGTCTATATCTAAAGACAGAAAGATTGACTTACGTTTATTGACATCAAAGACTGATTTCACTTGCATACATGAAACGGCAGCTACGTCACCTCACCCGTGTCAGGAAACTTATTGCAGATCTCAGTGAGACGGTCTCCTGGACTTTTGTCAGGCGTGTTGAGAACAGGCGGCCGAAGTAAAGATTTCAAGGTGCAGCTGATGGAGATGAGGAACAGTTTGGCATGGTAGTCACAGACACGAGTGATTGTACTAGGCGACAGCTTACAAAGTGATGCTTTCATGGACAAAATCCTGGTGGAAAGGACCTGAAAAGGGTTAACGATCATTTTTATTTTCTAATATGTAAATGCCATGATTGATGTAAAAAATAAATTAAAATCAGATATCTAGTACATGACAATCCATTTCCAACAAAGCTACAAGCAGCCCTGTACCTCACATAGATTCACAGCTTCCCCCATTCATTGCTCCAATCTCTCTGCTAGACTCTCTTCAGGCTGGCAGCTCGGGCGCGTGTCCTTTCTCCTGCAGCTCTCTCCCTGTCAGAGCTCAGGGGGCATGTCCTTTCTGCTACAGCTCTTTCCCTATAAGTGTCACAGCTTCTAACAGTAGATATGGTTGGTGGCAGTTAAAGATGGAACTGAGCATGTGCGACCTCCTCAGTAGGAGATATTACTATACAGATTAAACACCAGGGGGCACCATTATAATGAACTAACAGGGAATATCCCACAAATTGTACTACAATGTAAATTAGAATAGTAACATTTTATGCTTAATTATATTAAAATATTATAATGGAATGTAAAATTTAATAGTGGAACAGCCACTTTCGAGGGGAAATCCAGTTACAATGATCTATTATAGATACCGGAAAAATAACACTGCACTGGTAAAGCCTGTGTGCTTGGACTAACTGCCAGAAAGTTGTAGAAAATTATTAAAGGGGTTTAAAGGTCTGAAAAAGCCCCCATCTCCAGGCAGATATGGTCATAAAGTAATAAAAGAATACACGCACACCATTGTTCCCACGCTGCCAATCAGATCCTCCTCATAACTGCAGATGTGATGCCATCTTCTTGGATGCAGCGACGATGAGCTTGTATACCCCCAATTACTAGCCTCAGCAGTATACAGCACATGACCACTGAGGCTAGTGGTAGCCATCGCTGTAGCCACACAACAAGGCCTGGCAGGTAGGACCAGATCACTAACACTGGGGGGAGTAGGATCTCCTGACTAATATTTTATGAGTCTTGCCTGGGGGAACCAACGCTGGGTCACTTATTGCTTTAGGCCTAGTCATTTTCTTAAAATCCCTGATAACAAGCTCATGCACTACATTAAGAACACTCCAGTGCTCAGGACTCACTGGATCTCCTCAATAGGGATTTTAAAGGGGCATTTTTAACTAGCTTCCAGAGGTGTGTGGTACCTAATGAAAATATCTTATTCACCTGGTCCATTCTGGCTCCCAGGTTCTGTTCGGCAATCTTCTGGCCCCATGACTGTTTACTTACAGCTGGGGTATGGAGAAGGTAATTTGCGCTGCTGAAGCCAACAACTGGCCTCAGTGGCGACATGTTTCCACACGGCATATCACTGCTGGGTCTCATGCCGCTTTGGGATAAGTCAGTCACCACTTAGGTCAGTCATTGGCTACAGTGGCGCACAAGACCCTGTCCATACCTTGGCAGGAAGTAAACAGGCTAGGGATCGGAAGATCGCCCAATGTTGCCAGGGAGAAGGAGTGGTGGGCATCAGGCAAGGATGATTTTTCCATTAGGTACCATACTCTCTCAGAGTTGGATAAAAAATAGGATTTTTTTGTGCTTTCCTGTAAAATTGCTCATATCATTGGGGGACACAGAAGACCATGGGACGTTAAAAAGCAGTACCATGGGGAGGAAACAAGACCAGAACAAATCCAAAACCTTTCATAAGGCCCCGCACAGAATTGCGGGGGAAGGACACACCAAAAAAACTTGAAAAAATGGGCAGGAAGAGCCATTCACAGGAATGCGGCTGAATACACAGAAGCCCCAGATGGGCAGAAGAACAGCACAGGGGACATAAGCCACGGCTTAGGAGACTTCAGAAGAAGTGGAGAACATACAGAATATCCACAGATGGACCAGAAAGAAAACAAGTCAGTCACCAGACCAAAGAGAGCGACTGCAGGAATACCGTAGAGAGAAAATAATATATATATCTATCAATCACACCCTAGAGTGATCAACAGACACGACATGAGAAAAAAAAAACTGAACAGAAAAATGGTGTCTGGAAACCTAGAGAAACAACTGCAGACATTAGGAATCTTGCCCCACATTGGGGAAGAAGTAGGGTGCCAGAAGGCAACAACCCCGAACTGCATACCAGGCTGCCAGAGGAGAAGAACACTTCAGCAAGACCATGAACAAGTCAGGGCTAAAGAACCTGGATGTCTGACATAACCATGGCCCACAAGAAAAAGATCTCGAGGGAGAGAAGAGACACATTGGAAAAAGGCAGTGGAACTGACCCAAACAAAATCACAAAAAAATTAGGGATTAACCTGGTAGGAAAAAGCGTGTCCTCCGGGCTAAAGAAAAATTCCCTTTCAGACTTAAGGCTAAGGGGTTTGCCTCATAAGAATGTTCCCCAAGGAAAATGACAATGTGGACAAAGAGAGGAGAGAAGCCGCCTGATACCTATAGAAGGCTGCCTGGACTGGCACACCTAACCAGAAACTAAAGAAAAAAATTAGCTAGTCTAAGGGAACAGGTAGAAGAGACACTGATGTCTGAAAACATGAAGGTTGTGTAAACCCATCAGACACTAACGACCAGCACTGCGGAACCTCTCCGCCAAAAGAAGTAGAGAATGTGGCTATCAAAGGAATGTACAAAACGGCCAGACAGGAACCAGAGATGGCAGAAATATTGTGCCAGGTAGGAAGTGTGGACTTTGAACGCCACAAAATCCCAGAAAAAGAAAACTGAGAAAACAACCAATACTACCAGCACAGGCACTCCACTGCAGAAAAGGGGGCATACGATAACCCAATGGCTATGGAAACTGTCTAAGCAGGCAGAAACAGCATCTGGGGGAAGTGCAACTACTCGACCTGCGGAAGTTGAGAAGTAGAAGAGGCTGATGCAGCTCAGTAGAGAACCAGTATTAGTGGCGACAATAAGGAGCATACCCAAACTCCACCAGGAGGTAATGCTGGTGCAGTCACCGTAGCAGATGGTAGCGGCAATGCACTACATTGGAAGGGGACAAGGCGCTAAGCCAGTGCCATAGAAATCAGTAGGTTATACCAGGTACAGAAAACCGAACTAATGCCCACCAGGAGTGAACAAACCCATCACCTGCAGCTAGACACAAGCACAGCTACAATGAGCAAGAAAATTCCACCCCCAAAAGGAGAAATGTTCTGTAGAAACTACACGAAAAGCTAGGGCCGATACTCCATATAGAGGAAGGGGGTACGGCAAGAATCTCCGATGCCCCGCCGACTGACAAAGTGTCCTGTAGCCAGAACACAGTAACTGCCTCTGTTTGGCCAGCGCGTTTAAGCGATGATAAATGTCTTAACAGGATTCAACCATTTGTAACATCAGATCTTTCTTCTAGTCATCTCACCCGTAGTATGTGACTAGTTATGTCCATATATCTCCTACGGGCTGGGTATGTCCATGCAATCCCCACACTCTACATAAAAGTGGGCTTGGTTGGTGGTCACACTAACGTTTTCTTTGCGTTAGTAGGGCATATACCACATGATATATCAAGTGTGGTTAATTACATATAGTTAATTAGCTGCGATATTACTATCTGTCCAGCACTCCTGTATTGACAAGTAAGTTCTGGGCAGAGATCAGGATGGCAGCGGCAGCCGGGGAGCAGGGACATCTTGAATGAACTTAATTAATTATGGGATATATAAGGAAGCAAAGAAATGTCGCCATTCACCACTGAGGAAGGGGCAAGTTAATGATCGCCCCGAAACGCGTTTGGGATTTGGCGACCTTACCATAAAGGATCTACGCTTCAAAAGAGTAAATTACATCACCTCTCCTGTCTGGATTAATCTAACAGAAAGATTTGAACTTAATCATCATACAAGGACCTTAGTACGACACTCCGGTACAGCCAATAGCGCTATCCCTTTGCCGTCACGTGGGACGCCACTGAGTGACGTTAGGACCACGTGGGACGCCGCGCCAGGTCCTAGCAGGGAAGAACCAGACAGCGCACTGAAGCCGAAGTGATCGAGAGGCGGAGGGTGAAGACCGGTAATGTACTGACATACTTATTGTTGGACATACTTATTGTCGATCATATGAAAAAGACCTAAGTGGACATGCTCTAATACAGGGCGTACCAGCAGTAGCGTGTGAACTTACTTGTCAATACAGGAGTGCTGGACAGATAGTAATATCGCAGCTAATTAACTATATGTAATTAACCACACTTGATATATCATGCGGTATATGCCCTACTAACGCAAAGAAAACGTTAGTGTGACCACCAACCAAGCCCACTTTTATGTAGAGTGTGGGGATTGCATGGACATACCCAGCCCGTAGGAGATATATGGACATAACTAGTCACATACTACGGGTGAGATGACTAGAAGAAAGATCTGATGTTACAAATGGTTGAATCCTGTTAAGACATTTATCATCGCTTTAAACGCGCTACCAAACAGAGGCAACTATACTCTATTGCACGACGACTGCAAATATTCAATATCACCCTGTGCTAGGGTATATAGATGTATGAATAGGTGGATCTGGACTTTTTAACGTTTTTAGTTTTTTATGGATTAGTTTTTTATGGATTTTTTATGGATTTGATGTGTATTTTTTGGTTTACATGTTTTGAATATATTTGAATAAATATTGCAAAATAACACAGGCCCATGTGAATCCAGATAAGTTGAGTGCCCCCACACAAAAACACATATAGACCATGAACAAGTCAGGGCTAGAGAACCTGGATGTCTGACATAACCATGGCCCACAAGAAAAAGATCTCGAGGGAGAGAAGAGACACATTGGAAAAAGGCAGTGGAACCGACCCAAACAAAATCACAAAAAAATTAGGGATTAACCTGGTAGGAAAAAGCGTGTCCTCCGAGCTAAAAAAAAGTTCCCTTTCAGACTTAAGGCTAAGGGGTTTGCCTCATAAGAATGTTCCCCAAGGAAAATGACAATGTGGACAAAGAAAGGAGAGAAGCCGTCTGATACCTATAGAAGGCTGCCTGGACTGGCAGACCTAACCGGAAACTAAAGAAAAAAAATTACCTAGTCTAAGAGAACAGGTAGAAGAGACACTGATGTCTGAAAACATGAAGGTTGTGTAAACCCATCAGACACTAACGACCACCACTGCGGAACCTCTCCGCCAAAAGAAGTAGAGAATGTGGCTATCAAAGGAATGTACAAAACGGCCAGACAGGAACCAGAGATGGTAGAAATATTGTGCCAGGAAGAGAGTGTGGACTTTGAACGCTACAAAATCCCAGAAAAAGAAAACTGGGAAAGCAACAAATACTACTGCAGAAAAGGGGGCATACGATAACCCAATGGCTATGGAAACTGTCCAAGCAGGCAGAAACAGCATCTAGGGGTAGTGCAACTACTCGCCCTGCGGAAGTAGAAGAGGCTGATGCAGCTCAGTAGAGAACCAGTATTAGTGGCGACAATAAGGATAGTACGACCGCTCTAACCGGCAAGGGAAGAAATGCACACAACTCACGTATGCAACCGGATAAGTGCATACCCAAACTCCACCAGGAGGGAATGCTGGTGCAGTCACCGTAGCAGATGGTAGAGGCAATGCACTACATTGGAAGGGGACAAGGCGCTAAGCCAGTGCCATAGAAATCAGTAGGTTATACCAGGTACAGAAAACCGAACTAATGCCCACCAGGAGTGAACAAACCCATCACCTGCAGCATAGCTTGGTATGGGGATTTGACCAGTGCCATAAGAAATATGTGTACCTCTCAGCCCACGTCTTAGGAACACTATACATACCGCCATGCTTGGTCGAGCTACCGCACCCAGTGATGGCAGAACAGGAGCACAGTGCCAACTGTGGGAGAAGGAAAAGTAGACACAAGCACAGCTACAATGAGCAAGAAAATTCCACCCCCAAAAGGAGAAATGTTCTGTAGAAACCACACGAAAAGCTAGGGCTGATACTCCATATGGAGGAAGGGGGTACGGCAAGAACCTCCGATGCCCCGCCGACTGACAAAGTGTCCTGTAGCCAGAACACAGTAACTGCCGCCATTTGAAGAAGGAACGCAAACACTCTCCCCGGGAAGGGGTCACACAGTAGCCCAAAAATCTATGGCCACCCCAAGACTGCCTCATAGGGGGAGGCCATACCAGCACCCATGGCCTAACTAGAGGAGGGACTCCACCTGGAAATGAGGTCACAGCAGTAGCCACCATGAATTGGTGCTAGTGTATAATCCACCTGTGAAGGAAGAAAACTGGCACCCAGTGAAGACGTTTCACATACTAAAGGAGTGTGGAGGCCGAGCGTGCCAAGAAACAGCAACAAAATTAGAATGCTCCCCATAGGGACTCAAGGCACGAGGAAAGGTATGTAATGGGTTAACACCCTGGGAACGCCATGCAGGCGTCCGACACCAATCCGAACAATGGCTACCTGAGGAAGGGGATAGCGTGAAAGTAGTCACAGTATCCAGTGGTAGTGACATTCCAAAGTGAAAACTCCAGCTCACCTATAGTTAGTTGTATTCTCTGCCCGGGTGCACGGAGTTAAGATGATAGGCCTCAATGCAGACTTGAAGAAAAGAAAAACGAACTCCGGCTCTGATACTTTAGAAGTGTCTCTCTGTCTTTATTTATTTACAGGATACACATCCTCAATGGATTATGGCTGTTGACGCGTTTGAAAAATTCTTATTCGTGACAGAGAATAAGAATTTTTCGAAACGCGTCAACAGCCATGATCTATTGAGGATGTGTATCTTGTAAATTTTATGCAAAGCTATTGAATAAAGACAAAGATAGACACTTCTAAAGTATCAGAGCCGGAGTTCGTTTTTCTTTTCTTCATATCCAGTGGTTGTGCCAAAATACCACATAAGACGGGGGATAAGGCGATTGTAGGAACCGTGTCCAACAAATAGACCACCCCTGTTACGGGATGCAATGCGACAGGAGAGAAGTGAGAGTAGTCGCGGTAGTCAATGTGCAAGCAATCACTCCACCTAAGAAAGATGGATAATGCAATAGAGTGGAAGCTTCAATAGGTAGGGGAATTACTCCACCTACGGAAAGAGGGAGACCCCGACATGATGTACAGTATCCACTGGTAGTGCAACTACTCTGCCGTTGGAAGGAGGGTAATACTACAGCAACTACAGTAAGCAGTTGTAGTGCCCTGCTCCACCTATAGAAGGGGGAAAACCAACAGGACAGATGATATCCAGTATTAGTGCAATTACGCTGCCTGCGGAGGGGGTTAGGCGACAAAACATATGGTATCAGGTTGAAGTGCAATTACTCCGCCTAAGGAAAGAGGGTAATTGCGACAGTCTGAAAAGGATCCAGTGGTAGTGCAAATACTTCCATGGAATAAGGATAAATGCTACAGACTGTACAGCACCCCATGGAAGAGCAAATACACCCACTATAGAAGGGGGCAATACTACTATAGGCTCCAGGGGTAGTGCCAATACTCTGCCTGTGGATAATGGTACTGGATGTACGGCATCCCGTGGTATTGCTAATACTCCGCATATGAAAAGGAGAGTAATGTTACAGGCTGTACAGTATCCAGTGGTGATGTAAACACTCCTCCTATGGAAAGAGGGTAATGCTACCAGATGTATAGGATCCCATGGGAAGTGCAAATACCCTGCCTATGAAAAGAGAGTAATGATATAGAATTAATAGGATCCAGTGGCAAGTGCAAATACTACGCCTATGGAAGGAGGGTAATGTTACCGGCTGTACCGTATACAGTGGTAGTGCAAGTACTCCACCTATGGAAGGAGGGTAATGTTACAGGCTGTACCATGTACAGGGGTAGTGCAAGTACCCCGCCTATGGAAGGAGGGTAATGCTACAGTGGGTACAGCAACCTGCGCAAGTGCAATTAATCCACCTATGGAAGGAGGCAATGCTACTCCAGTGGTAAATGCCCGTCTACTGGTAGTTTACCTACACCGCTTATGAATGGAGGGCAATGCTATAGGACGTATGTAGCTAGCGGTAGTGCAAGCACACCACCTATCCATTGCGCCACTGGCCCCACTGTAGTGTTATAGGGCAATGGGAACTAGGTCCAAAATAGGACCAGAACTCCAAGGGTTAATTGTTGTTAAAATTACACTGAGCCCCAATCCTATTAACCTTTTCTTGAGTTATAACAAATCACTTTTCCCGCGGCCACAGGAGCTCTGAGGCAAGTAAGGTATTAAACAGTAGGTTGGGGCGGAGCTCAGTGGGCCGCTGGTGGAGCGAAGATATGGGCGCCGGGGGGGCTGGATAAAGGAGATCGAGGGCCGATGAATCACGGGCTACAGGAACAGGGCCAAAGTTATAAAGATAAAAAAACTACCAGCAAACTAGCAAGATTAACCCCTAGAACCTAGTAAAAGGAGGAGCAGGGAGGCCAGCAGGGAAGATTAACCCCTAGAACCCAGTAAAAGGAGGAGAAGGGGGGCTCAGGCAAAGGTGGGCCAGTAGGTAAAGGTAGGCAATATACTTACCTAGACATTTTTTGCCCACCCCGATTCCAGCAGTGTCACCTTCCTCAGTGTACTGCCCCTTGGGGAGGGCATCTACACTGGTAACAGGGGGGACTTCTAGAAGTAGGAGACAAAGTGACACTGTTGCTGGCGGGTAACAGTGGATTTGAGAGCCACTGTTCCTCGTCGTCTTCCAGATGTGGGGAACGAGCAGCAGGCTTGAGGACCCACTGGTCTCCCCCCTTAAGTGTAGGGAAAACAGGTGGTTAGAGCCCACCTGCAGCCTGGACCTGAAAAATCAAAAAGGAAAAAAGCTTTGGCAGACCAGCAGGAAAACATGTCTGCTTCCTACGGACACTAAGCTAAAACTGACTAGCTCAGTGTCTGCAGGAGGGGTATAGCTGAGAGGAGGAGCTAACACTTTGTCGCCTCCTAGTGGCAACAGCTATACTCATGGTCTTCTATGATCCAAAATGATACGAGCGAGAAAAGCCCATAATCCTGAAATATATCTTTAGGAAAACAACCAGATCAAAACGATTAAGTTTTAAGTGACCTAGCATTTCAGTCAGGGCCTCTCACTAGTTTATGCTGTGCTCAGATGGGGCAGCAGAAAATTGCTGACAGATTTCCTTTAAAGCCCTTTTGCACTGTTCAGAGATTTCTAAGGTAAGCCTGCACCTGATGAGTGCTCCCCTCCTCTCAAGTGACAGATTCACTTTTAGGAGAACAGCATTATCTAGTGTAGGGTTGTCACGATACCAACATTTATGCCACCAGTGTTTTTAATACTGAGGTTGGTGGGTCTGAGGGGGGCGCACTGTGCCACCAATGAAGATAACTAACCTTTTACTACAAATACAGGCGAGGTGTTAATTGCCGTGGATCGCAGCACCCTGACATATAGGTCGGGTGCCGGGTATGTGATTCTGCCACTGGCACCCGCCGTCGGTATTTGAATTAATAGGTTAGTTATCTTCATTGGTGGTGCAGTGGACACAGCCCATCCCCTCCTCTTCCCAATAGTGGCAGTGGCACAGCGGGGAGGGAGTGACTTATTCCTTCTCCCCTGTGCTGCTGATGAGAACATGGAGCATGGTGAGAGCAGCGCACACCATGTTCTCTGATACTAGGCTGTGCAGTAGCGCAGCCTAGTATCGATAAAAGGCAAATCCCAGTAACGAATCGATCCGGGTACAAAAGTATCAATTCGATACCCGGTGCAACTCTAATCCAGTGTCTACCTAGAGAGAGCACTCTCACCTGTTGCAGCGCAGCATTCTGTTTGGTGTACTCCTCATGCAGCTTCTCTACTAAATTGTGTACCATGTTTGGCTGTACATGAAGCAGAATGTCCCACCAGTCATAGCCTGTCACCATGCAGTACTCAAGAAGGAAGAGCAGATGGCGAAGTGACGTAGTCATATCAAGTGCATGTCCCATGGAAGGCGAGACCCTCAGCATACTGAGCTGTAAAACAGAGAACACAAGTCAATGATAAAAAAAAAAAAAAAAGAGGGGGGTGGGGGGGCGGGGCGGGAACATAAACTTGAAGAAATCAGATCCAGTCATGTTCTTCCCCAAAATGTGATCATATTTCTGCATGTGAGCATGCTCATATAATATGCGAAATAGTGGGGTGGAACGGCAGGAATAGAGGTCAATGAAATGCCATCTAATAGGTGCAGGGGGTGATTAGATTTGCAACTGCCCAAACTCTTACTCAGCAGAAGCAAAACCCATCACCCATAGAACACATATCCTGTCTGACTGGTAAGGAGAGGTGATAACATGAAGAAAGGTCCATATCTCCCTCCCCAAGGTCACAGTTGCAGACAATGATCTTTCTTCCTGATGTCACTTACAGTTTCCCCTCACCTCTCCCTTACACAAAACCAGGAAGTACATCATTTCATGCTGAACCCGACTTCAACGTGACCTAAATATTGCATTTAGAATCGAAAGGAGTCTGGAATTATTTAAAAGCAAAGATTCTGGGCTTCAAAAACATAGTAAGCTGCGGAAAGCTTTTAGACTGCGTTCACATCTCCGTTAGAGATGATCCAGCAGCCTGATCCAACAAAAAAAAGTTACCAAATAGGAGTATTTTTATATGATTTTTATGACTTTTGCATGAAACATTTTTATGTCTTTGCATTCCAAAGGTCAGAAGGTATTCAGGCTTTTTTATGGGATGAGATGGGGGTTTAGTGCCATTTTGGCATACATGGGACTTACTGGGGGGCGGTCAGCAACAATTCCGCTACCTTTTGTGTTTTGTTATTTTCATTATTCATGGGTGGTGTAAATAACGTGTTAGGGTACTTTCACACTAGCGTTTTGGATTCCGTTTGTGAGATCCGTTTCAGGGCTCTCACAAACCATCCAAAACGGATCAGTTCAGCCCCAATGCATTCTGAATGGATAAGGATCCGTTCAGAATGTATCAGTTCAGCTCCGTTCCGCTTCTATTCTGTTTTGGAGGTGGACACCAAAACGCAGCATTTTGGTGTCCGTCTGAAGAGACGGAGCCTAACGGATCCGTTTTTAATTACTATGTAAGTCAATGGGGACGGATCCGTTTTCAATGACACAATGTGGTGCATTTGAAAACGGATCCGTTCCCCATTGACTTTCAATGTAATTCAAAACGGATCCGTTTTGGACTTTGTCATTTTTCTTTTAACTAATGCAAACGGATCCGTTCTGAACGGATACAAACATTTGCATTAGAGGTGCGGATCCGTCTGTGCAAATAAACAGACGGATCCGCACCAACGCAAGTGTGAAAGTACCCTTATCTATATTATATGTGTTCTGTTGGACCCTAGATGTGTGCATTTGTTACCATGTTTACAAAATAAATACTTTTTATGGAAAAAATAGTTTCTTATTTATTTTTGGTTATAAAATATAAAGTTTACTAACCTTTATTTTTTCCCTCTCACTAGGGGACATTGCCTTGATTATGCAGTGGTATACTTTGTATACCACTGCATTATAGCCTATCAGGCAGTCTATTAGGCTGTGTCTGCTGCACAGTTTATTATTCATACAGTCAGGGCAGGCCTAGGGGCCTTTGTGTAGGACCCAGTCTGCCATGGCAATGCATCGGCCCCCTGTGGTTGTGTTCCCAGGGGGCTGACGTGGTAAAAAGCCTCTGTAAGCCTAGATGCCATAGTTGCTACAATCGTGGCATCTAGGGAGTTAAAGGGGTTATCTGGGAATTTGATATTGATGGCCTAGGCTCAGGATAGGTCATCAGTATGAGATTGGCAGGGAACTTACCCCTGGGACCACCACTGATCAGCAGTTTGAAGTGGCTGCTACACTCACAGGAGCTCCAGTGAGTGCCACAGCCTTCTCACAGCTCACCAAGCACAGCGCCCTACATTGTATAGTGGCTGTGCTCGGTACTGCAGCTCTGCCCCATTCACTTGAATAGGACTGAGCTGCACCTAGGTCACAAGACCTATGCATGGTGACCTCATTGGCCTATGAAGAGGCCTAAGTGTTCAAGGCGTGCTGTGTACTCTCTGAATAGTTGATCAGGAGTCGCCCCCCCACTGATCTGGTATCGACGACTTGAGATGATCCTGATAAGAGGTGATCAATATCAAATTCCCAGATAACCCCTTTAAGTGTCTGGAGGGGGGGTAATCTCTTCAGTCCCAGCAGCCCACACCAGGATTAATGGCACAGGCTGCTAGGACTAAAGAGTATAAGGCTGTGATGACAGAGTGCTCGGGAAGAAATTAATTAATTTAGATTAATCGCCCAGCCCTAGCATAATCAATGCTGCTGGTCAGTCCTCAGTCTAGCATAAATGTGGCTGTTGTTCACACCACAGTCTGGCATAAACGATGCCACCGATCATTCAATAAGGACACAGTGCTACAGTGGCACTTTATTTTTACCAGCCCTTTTCTGGTGGTGTATTTCAGAAAAAGCTGCTGCTGAATTTCTGTGATGAAAATTGAGCAGCAGAGTTGTTCTGTGTGGTTGCAAGTTTATACTGTATTAGTGTTTCATATTTTCTGTCTACCAACCTTTCCCTGAGTGTCCAAGCCAACTAAAGCGAGAGAGGTCCAAGACATCTGTAAAGCTTTAAAGTGTACACATGGGGTAGGAGATCGCTGGCGTTTTAAGCTGGGTTCTTCAGATTGGCGCATAGAGGAACCAAATAAGACAGCCATTGTCTGTAGGGACAGTCTGTGCACAATATGCACATTGCCATCATGGAATGCCAGGGCAAGACCTGGAAATGAAATGGAAGTCTAATCAGAAAAGGAGGTACATCCACAAATAACCTATTAACTCACACTAAATCTTCAATATAAGAAACCTGATTAGGATTATCATACCTAAACCAGGATAGAACTTTGTGTCATTCGCGACTTTGATGTCCGTGTTAGTAAGTGAAATGGGTAACTTGGGCAATGCCACAGCAGAAACGCGCTCTAGCTCATTGGTAGCAGACAATATCCGCCACTTCAGGATCATTGGTTGCTTATCACTTACTGCAAGACAAAAGAAGATTGCATAAGGGTAGGTTCACATGGAGTTTTTGCGTGCTGAAAAAAAGCTTGGGGTTGTCTCACTTCCGTAAATGGCATTTATCATGTAGATGCAGTTAATACAAGGCACTTACTGTATTGTGATTGTCCATATTATCTCCTTTGCTGGCTGGATTCATTTTTCCATCACATTATACACTGCTCGTTTCCAGGGGTCATGGCCACTGCTGCAGTGCACATAGGGTGGCTGAGACAGGAGCTGCAGCGCATGTGTGCCTATGCGCTCCTGTGGTCCCAGCCACCAGAGAGGCCGATGCTTTTTCTTATAGTGTGTAATAGGGTTGCTTACTGCTCCCCTATGCTGCACAGGAGAACATGGAGCGCGGTGACAGCAGCATGCTCCTTGTTCTCTGATACTAGGCTGCGCAATAGCGAAGCCTAGTATCAAAAAAAGGCAAATCCTGGTATCGAGGTCGATACCAGACAAAAGTATCGATTGGGTATCGAAACTTCGATTCCCGAAACAACCCTAGTGTGTAAGCACGACCACCACTGCTGGATTACAGGGTGGTCATAACCCCTGGATGCAGTTTTGCTTATCTCAATGTGTATTCCCATGTCAGCCATTTATGGCACATCCACAAGGCCTGAGACTGCTCTATCCTCTCCCCACCTGGGTTCAGCAGTCAGCCAACCTCGTGAAAAGCTCCTCTATCTGTATAACTTCCGAAGACGTGAACAGGAGTTATTAACGTGTAGCTGAGTGAGCTTGGCTGTTTCCATAATCCCTGGACAGAGGAGCCCGGCTCAGACATTTATATTCTGTGGAGCCCCCACCGATCAGATACTCATGACCTATCCAGAGCATAAGTCCTTCAGTTCAGAAAACCCTTTTAAATTTTACAGTGGAATATGACAGACTTGCAGGCTGTTATACGGGCAAAGGGATACATGGATAGGGTGCGCTCAGATGTCCACATACTTCATGCAGTGTAATGCATATACAGAGAGTTCATGGAAGTACTACTTACCACCGGGGGACAACTGCTGGAAAATATTATTAAGAGGAAGCCCCTCTTTCCTCAGGGACCAGCACTCTGCTACACTGGAACACTGATTAGAGGCACAGAGGAGCACCTATCGAAACAGAAGACGACATTTTTACTGCACCGTCAACATAAACATAAAGAAAACATGCGTCCATTAAGTTCCACCAGGGAAAGGATGTGAATAAAGGGAAAGGATATTGGTGAATTTTGGAACTTTACTGTCCCCTATTGATTTAGAAGAATTAAAAAAATACACTAGCACATAGCCAGTAGTGCATGAACCAATCTGCCTCTAAAAGACCACAACCCAATTACAAGCTATTCTGATTGTGGGAGTCCAACACCCGGGACCCCTGCTGATTAGCTGTTTGAGAAGGCACCAGTTCCTGTGAGCGCTGAGGCCTTTAATCAACTTTTCCTAGGCCATGTGATGTCCCGTTCATGTGTCTCGTGGCCTAGGCACAGATCAGCCCCAAGTAAACTGCAATACAATGTACGGCGCTGTGCTTGGTGAGCTACTACGAGTGCCGTTGCCTTCTCAAACAGCTGATCGGCGGGGGTCCCAGGTGTTGGACCCCTACCAATCAGATACTGATGACCTATCCTGAGGAGTATATGTCTCGGCAAAGACCTTTAATATGCTTCCTATAGAGTGGACCCTAATGTGCCTGAGATAGGGGAAACCAGACTGAGGTCCATGGGAGACAGGACCTGATGTGTGTAAGGCCATCTTTGTAGAATACTGAAGCAGTTACAGGTCTCTACCTGTCAATCAGCTCCAGCCCAGTATAAAATGAAGGAAGTGGTCTGACTGGTTTCCCTTTGTGCTTCTTCAGTTTTAATGCCATTAGAAGGAAGAAAAACAACATGTATGTACATAGCTTTCTACACTTTGCATTTACCTGCTCAGACATATCTCGAGCAAGGAACTTGAGATGTGTCACTGCGGGAAACTTGTCCTTGCGTGCAGGATCTGTGGTGCAGCGCATGAAGAGTGACGGAAGGATCTCGGTGTCGATTTTACACTTTTCACTCACAACAGACACACAGACTTTATAGAACTGTATTGGGGACGTGCTGCTTCCGTCGCATGTGGCTACTACAATGTTCCCACCTCCTGTGAAGGCAATGTCAGCCAGGGCCACCCTGCAACGAAGGCGGCACAGGCTTTCTGTGGCTGTCAACACTTGTCCATTGGGCTTCAGCAAAGACACAGTCACCAATCCACTGACAGTAACAGCGATCCAGCCTTCCATTGGTTTGCCTCCAAACAAGGTGAGGGATGGGGAAAACTTTACACGAGAGAATTTCTCGCCAAAACTGGAAACTCCAGACTGGTAAAAGAGAAGAAGACAAAATAATGATAATTTAAAGGGATTCTGTCACCTGGATTTTAGTAATAGAGCTGTTCACACCACCACATCAGTCTCCTCGATTTGTATTACTAGTATTAATCCCATCTGTCTTATCGTTTTGCTAAAAACACACCCTTTTATATATTTGCTAATTACCTCAGTAAGGAGCCCAAGGGGCTGTCCCTCCGTCCGTATGAGCCCAGCCGCGCCCATTCTCTAGGAGCCCAGCACCGTCCCACTGCTAATTACTCACGCCTCTCATCGCCGGATCCAGCGAAGTGCGCAGACAGCTGGCACATGCGTACACCACGCTCAGGTGCTGACTGAGGTTATTAGCATATATATATAAAAGCGATTTTTTAGCAAAACGACAAGACAGATGGGATTAATACTAGTATATTTTAATACAAATCGAGGAGACTAATGTGGTGGTGTGAACAGCTCTATTACTAAAATCCAGGTGACAGAATCCCTTTAAAAGGGGTATTCCGGAAGGGTAAAGTTATCCCCTATCCACACAATGAGATCAGTGGTAGGACCCTTACTGATCTAATAGTTATTTCCTATCTTGTGGATAGGGGATAAACTGACATTACTGGAATACCCTTTTAGGACATAAGAAATATACTACGCTCCCAGAAGAAATGCTATTCTAAACAATTATATCACTGACCTTCTCCACGTGAAGTGCCAATTTCACCCCATTATGAAGCCAAGAGAGTGCGACAATAGGGTCACCATCAACTTCACTTCCCACTAAGCTCTGCCAGCTATTTGCTAAGTGGTCAGTCATACCCCAACATTTTATCACCCCATCTGCATCAGCTGAAAGAAGACGGGATCCTATGAAGGAGGAAAAAAACATTATCTATTCAAGCATCCATTGGCTTGTGATCTCCAGTAGACCAGCTTCTGGCAAACCTACTCGCAATCTCATCAACTTCAGTGAGAATTACAGATTAATACATTTACTGAGTCAAGTATTGTTAGGCCCCATTCACACATCTGCAATTCTGTTTCACATTTTGCGGAACGGAATTGCGGACCTATTCATTTCAATGGGGACAGACGATGTCCCGCCCGGTTCCGCACCTCCGGGTCCGCAATCTCGTTCCCGAAAAAAATAGAATATGTCCTATTCTTGTCCGCAATTGCCGGCGATGTCCGGTCCACAAACTGCAGAACGCACATCGCCGATGTCCGTGTTTTGCAGATCCGGATGTGTGAATGGAGCCTAAATGAAAGCTACTGAAGTTACCAAAATCTTGTCATCCCTTACCAGACTGGTCCCACTCCAAGCTAGTGATGACTTCCTGGTGGCCGGAATTAATGGAGTAGACGTCCCAAGGGTGTTCGGTATCCAGGATGTGAATCATGTGGGTAAGATCTTCAATGGAAAAAAAGACAATTAAATATACGTTTACAGCAGGCATGTCCAAACTCTGGCCCTCCAGGTGTTGCAAAACTACAACTCCCATCATGCTTTTCTGTAGGTTGTCCAGGAATGATGGGAGTTGTAGTTTTGCAACATCTGGAGGGCCGGAGTTTGGACATGCCTGATTTACAGTGTTGGAGATTTGTAATCATCTTCCTTACTGATCACTGGATTGAACATCACTAGTTCCAATTTCTTGCTTTATTTTGCTCCAAAGACTGACGTGCAAACTAAAGTACCTGAGCAAGACCGAGCACTGTGACCCCTACTCCTCACAATGAGATTCTTCTGGATTTGGTCACTAGGGAGGCACAAATCATGTCCCTTAGGGTCCATTCACACGTCCGCAGTGTTTTGCAGATACGCAAAACAGCGGGCCGGCACCCCAATAGAAATGCCTGGATCGACGTGTTGGATTTCCAAGCCCGAGATGTCTTGTAGCGGCTTTTCACCCTCTCCCCATTCACTACATAGGCTTGGTTTGAGGATTAGGAGAGATAGCCTGCAGATGAAGGAGCATTGTACGACTGTTAAGGCTACTTTCACATTAGCGTTTACAATTCCGCTATTGAGATCCGTCATAGGATGTCAATAGCGGAAGAAAACGCTTCAGTTTGTACCCATTCATTGTCAATGGAAACAAAACTGAACCTAAACTGAATGCACCAAAATGCATTCCGTTCCGTTTGGTTGCGCTCCCATCGCGGACAGAATAACTCCGCAAGCAGCGTTTTTAAATCCTCGATGTGGTGCGGAGCAAGACGGCACACAATGTAAGTCAATGGGGACGGATCAGTTTTCTCTTAAACACGAGAAAACGGATCTGTCCCCCATTGACTTTCAATGGTGTTCAAGACGGATCCGTCAAGGCTATAGAAGACCGGATAATAAAACCGGAACCGTTCATGGCGGATGCATGCGGTTGTATTATTGTAACAGAAGCTTTTTTGCAGATCCATGACGGATCCGCAAAAAAACGCTAGTGTGAAAGTAGCCTAACTCGGTTATGGCCAGCTTAAAGGATATGGAAACTTTGGGGGCATTTTTTTTTGTTGTTTTTATTGTTGCATTCTACTAATTTTGGGTTAAAAATCATTTTCCAATTGGTCTTTATTAAAAATCTTCAACCGTTTTGTCTTCTACAGCTTTCAGTGAAATTCCCCAGTGTGTTCAGTCTGCAGCTCTCATCTCTAGTTCCCTGACAGCAGATAAACTCTCATACACGGTGAAGTCTTAGGCTACTTCACACTCGCGTTTTGTGCGGATCCGTCATTGATGGATCCGTTCAGATAACACAACCGTCTGCATCCGTTCAGACAGGATCCGTCTGTATTATCTTGATCATTGCCAAGACGCATCCATCTTGAACACCATTGAATGTCAATGGAGGACGAATCCATTTTCTATTGTGCCAGATTGTGTCAGTGAAAACTGATCTGTCCCCTTTGACTTACATTGTGTGCCAGGATCCGTTTGGCTCAGTCTCATCAGACGGACACCAAGATGCATTCTGAGCGGACCCTTCTGCATTCAGAATGCATTAGAATGCAAACTGATCAGTTTTGGACCGCTTCTGAGAGCCCTGAACGGATCTCACAAACGCAAAGCCAAAACGCCAGTGTGAAAGTAGCCTTAGCAGTGTGATAATGATTCACGTTATGAGCTGCTAGAGAACTGGAGATACGGGCTAGAGATGGAGCTGTCAGAGAGGCTTTCTCACAGATTTCAGGGAAAGTACGGAAGAACAGCCTGCAAGGGGAATTAAAATTAAGGAGGCTGGAGAGGAAAAAGGTTGACAATATTTAGAAAAGACGCCCAAGATAAAAAGAAAATTTTTCCAGGGGAAAGGGCAGATTTTCCTTTTTTTTTTTTTTAAATAAAACTTTATTTAAATCTTATTTTTAACACTTTGCAATCTCGCAAGAAACTTTGGATACTTCCATAACACACTGTATTACTTATGTAGTACGGTGCATTATGCTGTCAGTAGAAAGCTGACAGGCAATCTATTAGGCTGACCTGGGGACCTTCCATAGAACCTCAGTTGCCATGTAGAGGCATCGGCAGCCCATGAATGCATTAGAGGTAGGACGACAGATGACAGAAGAAGCACCTCCCTCTCAAACCACTTAGATGCCGCGTTCACTAATGCAGTTTTTCCCAACCAGTGTGCCTCCAGCTGTTGCAAAACTACAACTCCCAGCATGCCCACACAGCAAAAGGCTGTCCGGGCATGCTGGGAGTTGTAGTTTTGCAACAGCTGGAGGCACACTGGTTGGGAAACACTGCACTAATGGGTTCATAAATTATCACTCACTGTCCTTGTGATTTGCTTCAAGTTAAGGTTTTATTCTCCCGATAATACCGCAGGAGTGCCCAGTGGCCCTTACATAAAGAGAGGTGGCAGAGAGCTGTCTCCAGAGATCCAGCACTGGAGCAGCGATGCCATCACACCATGCACTCAGTTGGTCAGACCCGCACGATGTAATTTTCGGCCCACCAGATCCATAAGCCCACCTCTACTTGCATTATGTAAATGAAAGGGGTTGCCCAGATAGGAGAATCCTTATAAAGCAGGCATGCTCAACCTGTGGCCCTCCAGCTGTTGCAAAACTACAACTCCCAGCATGCCCAAACAGCCTACAGCTGGGCATTGTGGGAGTTGTAGTTTTACAACAGCTGGAGGGCCGCAGGTTGAGCATGCCTGTTATAAAGGAACTGTCACTTACATTCTCTTCCTAAAACTAAGACATTCTCGAGGTTTCAGGCAGCTGAAATCCCTGGTGGCCAGTTGCTGTCGCAGGTGGTTGGACCTTCTCTTGGGTACCACATGGTGCCAGTTCAAAAGAAGTGGGATCTCTGGGAGCTCCTTCCTCTGTGATGTCCATATATTTAAGGAAATCTGTCATCACAAGGCACCCGGCACAGATGAAGTAATGGTCAGTAGGCATGCACCAGATGCAGCTTGTAATGACGTTCCAAGCCTGTAGGACGCCAATTAAAGGGGTTCTGCAGTTTGTTACCACTGATGATCTATCCTCAGGATAGATCATCAGCATGTGATCGGCCGGGGTCCGACACCCGGGACCCCCGCCGATCAGCTGTTAGAGAAGGCCGCGGCGCTACAGGAGGGCCGCGGCCTTCTCACTGTTTACTGCTGCTCAGTGAACAGAGCTTAGCCTCGCCCACGCCACTTGGATACAAGTCGTGACGTCACTGGGCGGGGCGCTAGCAGAGGTAAACAGTTGATCGGCGGGGGTCCCGGGTGTCGGACCCCGGCCGATCACATGCTGATGATCTATCCTGAGGATAGATCATCAGTGGTAACAAACTGCAGAACCCCTTTAAGGGTCCATTCACAAATCCGTAGTTCTGGGTCCGGACCCGTTCATTTCAATAAGGGCTCATGCACACGATCGTATTTTGTTTCCTTATCCGTTCGTTTTTTTTGGCTGATAGGAGGTGGACCCATTCATTTCAAAGGGTTCGCAAAAAAATGCGGACAGGACACCATGTGCTGTCTGCATCAGTATGTCTGTTCCGTAGCCCCACAAAAAAAAAAATAGAGCATGTCCTATTTTTTTTTTAGTTTGCGGACAAGTATAGGCATTATTACAATGGATTCGCAGAAAAAGAGAGATGCCATACGGAACGTCATCTGTTTTTTTTTTTTTTTGCCTAACCGCGAAACACATACGGTCATGTGCATGAGGCCTAAGGCCGCAAAAGATGCTGACAGCACATCGTGTGCTGTCCGCATCCCTGCAAAAAAATATAGAACATGTCCTATTCTTGTCCACAAGAACAGGCATTTCTATTATGGGGCCGGCCATATTTGGTCCGCACACCGCCGATATCCATGCTTTGCTGATCCGCAATTTGCAGACCGCAAAACACTTACGGACATGTGAATTGACCCTAAACCTGTAAGGGAAATGTCCAGAGCGGCTGCACCCCAGGGACTCCTTTTCACAGATTGATCTTCTAAGTCGTCCGGTTTTAGAGTGACCCCCTATAGAAAATGCACCCACACTATGGGCTTCATGTACATGGGCTGGTCAATAACTGGGGGATGTCCCTTCCATACAGACAAGCATGTGGAAACAAAGGCAGCAGTCCCCCAAAACCAGCAATCTGGGACCAACTTTATCGACTGCACTTTACAGTACATCCAAACTATGTAAACTTTATTTTACCTTTAAAACATAAATGTATGATACACTAAATGACGTCACCGGCAGGTCAGGAGTGTTAGGAAATTACCTTTCTCCTCTTCATTGCGCTGGTCTGTGGTGAAGGCAATGAGGTTGCGGCAAGACCAGGCACATACTAGGGGGATGGAGGGGCAGTGGCTGGTCCGTGGTTTTCTGTCCCACTCACAGATGTATGCCACGTCCATGATGGCTGCCTGCCCGCCAGGGCTCCGGGGTGGAAGGCTGCAACAGGGATAATGGGGAAAACGATGATCACGTGATAATAACGTCTAGCGGGGTAACGACCCCGCGAAGATACGGAACGTCCCAACCAGCAGCCTGCGGCTGAGCGGCGTCGCTTCCCGATGACCTCAGAGAATTTTGCATATCACTCTTTCCCAGGATGCATTGCATGAGTAACAGCACCCGTAATGTGTGGTATCTTTAGTAGTAAAAGTGAATTACATTAAACATTTTGCACAGTGTAATAAACAAGAAATTCCTTAGAGATGAATAGAGGAAAACATTATTACCTTGTCGCCCTAATATAAAATTATACACTGTGAGGGACTATATATAGCTAGTGCGCCACCTGCTTGTTTGTGCTCGCTTCGGCAGCACATATACTAAAATTGGAACGATACAGAGAAGATTAGCATGGCCCCTGCGCAAGGATGACACGCAAATTCGTGAAGCGTTCCATATTTTGTTTCCCGCATCTTATATCTCCTTTTCTTTTATGTATGCATCTTTTTTTATTCTGCAGCAGTGTTTTAACGTGGATTCACTTTATGTCACTTTTGTCAGACTTTTTATATACTCTCTAGATAATATAAGCCTGCAGACTAGCATGTTTGTCGCCATAGGCAGAGGGGGATAAGCGGCTGCCTGTCATCTTTGATGCCGCTTATCTGAAAAGGAACCGCTATCCAAAAGGAAATGTCAGTGCATCATCAGAAATAGAGCTATTGTTTACATCAGGTTTTTATGTTTTAGGATACGCTAGAAATGTGCGATTGGTGAGGGTCTGACCCCCACCTGTAAGGCCTAATTCACACGTCCGTAGTGTGTTTTGCGGAAACATGGACACACGGATCCGCAAAACACGGACGGCTGCAATGTGCATTCCGCATTTTGCGGACCGCACATTGCTGGCACTATATAGAGAATGCCTTTTCTTGTCCGCAATTGCGGACAAGAATAGGACATGTTCTATTTTTTTGCGGAAACACGGATGCGGACATCACATAGTGTGCTTTCCGCATCCATTCCTGCCCCTTTGAAATGAATGGGTCTGCAACCCTTCAGCAAAATTGCAGATGGGATGCGGATCCATTTTGCGGACGTGTGAATGGAGCCTAACACAAAGAAGGGCATGCAGTACCAGGCCTGCACAACAGTATACCTACCCACACAAGTATACCTGGCACTGTACATAAATGCCACTGGAAGAGGGCTGATCTACATTACCAGACACCGCAGGACGAACATGCACAACACGTCAGCCCTGGTTGTGGGTCCTCCGGAGGGCACTGTGGAAACTTTTTGCACGGAACAGGGCTTACACAAAAAATTGCAACTTTTGTACAACGGAAAACTGTCATACAAGCTGGATAGAATCCCGGCTTCTCTTCAAGGTATATGCCAAGGACGTATACATTCAATGGAGGTCTACGACAAGTATTTTTCTGTCGATGGAGCTGTTATCGGGGCAGGCGTGGACCAACTGTGCCAACTAACTACTTTGGGTAAAACTTAAAGGGGTTATCCAACCCCTATAATGTCCCCCCCCCCCAATGCCCATGCACTACTTACCCCACTCCCGCGTCGCTCCTGCTCCCCGCATGGCCGCAGCTGCATCCCCCCGTTGAGCGGATCAAAACATAGGGTCGGGGGGCAGCCAATAGCAGGCCTCAACAGGGACAAGCCTCCTTAGCGCCCCCCTCGATGCTGCTACCTCCTAGAGTAGTCTCTGTGTAATTTGCAGCTGACCCGCAGGAGTCAGAGACACCAGTGCAATGCACCAAGTGGTCAGGTAATAATCAGGAGACAGGCCAAGGTCAGGGCTGGCTGCATACACACGTATCTAAGAATGAAGTCCAAGGTCAGGGCTGGCAGCTAGGCATCAGACAGAAAATAACACCTTATGCCAGAGACTAGGAAACTTAAAGGGGTATTCCCATCTCAGACAATGGCGGTATATCGCTAGGATATTCCCCTATTATCTGATAGGTGTGGGCGGGTCCCACCTCTGGGACTCACACCTATCTCTAAAACGAAGCCTAACATGAGGCTGACAAAGTGGTGGGCAGCGGTGCCGAGTCCGGCCACCACCAAGCCTTCCTATTGGTTCACCAAATATAGCCGAGTGGCGTGCTCGGCTGTTTTCAGAAACCCCATAGAAACAAATGGGAGCGCACCGAACTTGCGTGGCCTCCACTCCCATTTATTTCTATGGGGCCGATGGAAATAGCCGAGCCAGCACTCAACTATACTCAGCAACCCCTTAGAGATGAATGGAGGGCAGACGCGCATGCGTGGTGCGCCCTCCGGGACTTTCCTGGCTCTGTTTACGAGATATCCCCCATTGTCTGAGATGACACAACCACTTTAAAGGGAACCTGTCACCGGGATTTTGGGTATAGAGCTGAGGACATGGGCTGCTAGATGGCCGCTAGCACATCCGCAATATCCAGTGCCCATAGCTCTGTGTGCTTTTATTGTGTAAAAAAACTGATTTGATACATATGCAAATTAATTTGAGATGAGTCCTGTCCGTGAGATGAGTCACGGACAGGACTCATCTCAGGTTAATTTGCATATGTATCAAATCAGTTTTTTTACACAATAAAAGCACACAGAGCTATGGGCACTGGATATTGCGGATGTGCTAGCGGCCATCTAGCAACCCATGTGCTCAGCTCTATACCCAAAATCCCAGTGGCAGGTTCCCTTTAACTCTCAGGCACCCTCCCACTGGTAAGGGGGTTTAAGTACCCAGGGAATATCAGCCATTGGCCGGGGAAGAATTTGGATGCGCGCCTTTAAGAGGCCAGGAGTTAGCTCAAACATGCCCTAAGGAACAGGCTGGAAGGCTCAAGGTTCACATAGCAGCAGATCACTAGCTGACAACAGGTTGTTTTTGGTGGCACATTTGTAATTTGGATGAGGTTTTTTTGCTTCCCCACTGACTTCTATGAAACCCACAATCAAATCTAGTTCCAAGAAGCAGTGGCGTTGTGAGGGGGGTGCAGCGGGTGTGGGCCGCACCGGGTGACACCACCAGGAGATGAGCGCTTACATTATGGAAGCACTCATCGCCCTACATTCATCTGTATCGCCGTCCTCAGGACAGCAATACAGATGGCTGTGCTGTGGGGCAGGGGAGGGAGAGGCGTCTTTATTCCGTGTTCCTCTGATAGGCTGCCATATCAGAGGCCGGCACGATTGCTGGCACATGGGGGGACACTATGGGGCAATGCCTGGCACATGGGGGACACTATGGGGAAATGCCTGGCACATGGGGGACACTATGGGGCAATGCCTGGCAAATGGGGGACACTATGGGGGCAGTGCCTGGCACATGGGGGACACTATGGGGCATTGCTGGCACATGGGGGAAACTATGGGGGCAATGCTGGCACATGGGGGACAATATGGGGCATTGCCTGGCACATGGGGGACCTTATGGGGGCACCTACTGGCACATGGGGGACACAATGGGGGCATGGCTGGCACATGGGGGACAGACTGCAGCCAGGTTACATCCGTATGAAATGCGTTTTTCGCTGAAGCCCCATTAACTTTAATGGGGCCAGGGCTGCATGAAAAAACGCAGAATATAGAACATGCTGCGATTCTCACACAACGCAGAAATGATGCGTGAAAAAAAAATGTGCACAGACCCATTTAAATGAATGGGTCAGGATTCAGTGCGGGTGCTGTGCGTTCACTTCATGCATCCGCGCAGAAAAATCGCTCGTTTGAAAAGGGCCTAATAGTTGCAACTTGATGCGAGTGCTGTAATAAAGTCCAATGTATTCATGAAATGCGCCCTGTAGCAGGTAGTCCCATTGCCAGCTTCCCCCCTTAAAGGGGTTATTCTGGAAAGGATAATGATGACTTATCCTCAGAATAGGTCATCATTATCACATCAGCGGGGGTCCGAGTCCTGGAATCCAGCTGATCAGCTTTTTCAAGGAGAAGCTGTGGTGAGCCGGCAGCTTTTCAAGGACATCGCCGTATGTCGTATAGTGGCAATGCTTGGTATTGCAGCATAGCTTCATTCAACTTATTGACTTGAATGGGGCTGAGCTGCAACTAGGCCACGTAATCGATGTACAGTGATGTCACTGGTAGGGTGGCCACCTGCTTCACCCCAAAAAGCTGGACCTTATAACCAAAAGAAAAAAGTACTGGAAGACCTGAAGGTGAGCTGCACAGGCCAGGAGTGCTTCTCTCACCCTCAGTCAGCGTGACATGTCTCCGGCTCTAGTGACTGGGGATGGGAGGAGCCTCAGTCAGTTAATTTGTCGCTGCAGCTCATACTCATGTTGCTGTCTAAGCGTGGAGCCACTGAAAAGGACACCCCAGTCCGTCCAGGCCCTGCGTCTGATGGAGCACAGGGAGCCAGAAAGCCGGACGTCTGGCCACCTTAGTCACTGGGTAAGGAAGAGGCAGCATGGAGCACCCAGCCTCTTCTAACAGCTGTGGGGGTCCCGGGTGTCAGACCCCTACCAGATCTGGACCTATTCTGAGGATAGGTCATCAATATCTTTTCCCGGATAACCACTTTGAGCCAATTTCATGCAAGCGTATTCAGCGCGAGAAATATGCTCAGTGTGTCAGAGGTACTTCCCATCCTGAATGCTGTTCCTATGACATGGACTCATGACATTATGGTGATTTATAATGCTGTGTGTTCCTGCCCCAACTCAATAATAATGAATTGTACTGACAGCATTATGTGAGTACAAACTGCAACATAGCACATCATAATCAGAACTAACACACACACTGGGGCAGATTTACTATTGAAAATGCACCCTTTTTATTGTGAGAAAGGGGGAGTGGCTTCAAAGGAAAGAGTCGTGGCCTAAACATGCCCCTCCTGAGCGCCATAAAATGGTCTAAAACTATGCCAACTTGTGAGAAAGGGGGAGTGGCTTCAAAGGAAAGAGGTGTGGCCTAAACATGCTCCCCCCCAAGCGCCATAAAATGGTCTAAAACTATGCCAACTTATAGGTGTTGTAAACTTAGACTAGACAGTTTTTTTGGGCACATGGAGAGATTTTTGGCTGACAGAACACTAATGTTAACCTGGCACAGGTTTACGATACTCCAAATTTACAAAGGTCTATGCATATGAACAGTAAATTTGTCTAGTAAAACTGTGATTCGTGTTCTTACTGCAAAAAGCGCCATTATTAGTAAACCTGCACTAACCCCTTACCTGCAGCGCCATATTAACTCCGGCTGCTGCTCTCCACTTCCCAGTCCTGAATTTGATACATAGGCCCTGGCCTCTTAGCTAATCACTGGTCACAGCAGTGGCCCAACTAAGGGATCATGCACATGACGGTTGTTGTGCGGTCTGCAAATAGTGGATCCACAAAACATGGATACCAGCCATGTGCATTTCGTATTTTGCGGAACGGAACAGCTGGCCCCTAATAGAACAGTCCTATCCTTGTCTGTAATGCAGACAATAATAGGACATGTTCTATCTTTTGCGGAACAGACATACGGAAACTCAATGCATTTTCTTTTTTTTTTTTGCAGACCCGTTTTTTGCGGACCCATTGAAATGAATGGTTCCGCATACGGTCCGCAAAAACGGATCACGTCTGTGCCCTCCCTAGCAATACTTTAGTCTACATTGTTCAAATATAGTACTTCGGGTCCATTCACACGTCCGCAAGTGTTTTGCGGTCCGCAAACTGCGGATCTGCAAAACACGGACACCCGCCATGTGCGTTCCGCATTTTGCAGACCTCACGTGGCCGGCCCTGTGATAGAAATGGCTATTCTTGTTCATTGCTGCGGACAAGAATAGGACATCCTCTATCTTTTTCGCGGGGCTGTGGAACAGAAGTGGAGATGCGTCCGCGTGCTGTCCGCATCTTTTGCGGTTCTGTGTAAATGAATGGGTCCGAATCCATTCCACGAAATTGCAGTTGAACTCCTCACTGATCTAATAATCATTATCCCCTATCCTGTGGCAAGGGGATAACTTGATATAACTGGAATACCCCTTTAAAAAAGAATTGCATTGATACAGTCTATGGTAGTATAACGCTCTCAATAAAAAAGACACAAAATCCATTTTCTCTGAACCCATTTATTGCACGCTCTGTGCCCACATGTCGGTTAGTTAGCACCTGCCAGCTGCATGCAAGCCTTGCTTTAAGACTCAATGATCATTCATAACATCGAATGAACAGGAAGAAAGTGACCATACAAACTTTTTAGACGAAGATAGAATCACTGAACTCTGGGGGTCATTTATCAAACTGGCGTAAAGTAGAACTGGCTTAGTTGCCCATAGCAACCAATCAGAATCCTCCTTTTATTTTTACTAAAGAAGCTCTCCAAAATGAAAGGTGGAATCTGATTGGTTGCTATGGGCAACCAAGCCAGTTCTACTTTACACCAGTTTGATAAATGACCCCCTCTGTCCGTATAAATTCACAATGTCCTTCTGTATGACAGACGGCTTCTTCTCCAATACTATACGAATAGTATACACAACCATAACGTGGTAATTAAGAAGCCTAATGGCCAGGTCCTGCCAGGCTGGTGCTGTGCTTCACTGGCTCTGTGACTCTTCCTTTAGAAGTTCGGAGGCGGCCGCTGAAGTTAAAGTCCCAGCAATCGGTAACTTCTGGCATATACCGTGTTCAAGTGATACGGTAAAATTTACTATGGGATTAAAAGCCCTTCAAATGGGTTAAGAAGAGGAAATAGTTTACATGAACAGAAGTATATTTAAAAATTAGACACTTCACTGATGACTACGACATCTCCATAACCCCACGTGCCCCAGCCACACACAATGGTTTGGCTATGTCAATTTTTTATCTGCTTGTGCAGCCGGCTATACAAATACACATGTACAAGTCTACATAACACAACTCTCATTTGCTTCATTTGTTGCCTATTGCTCTGCAACCTATATTACTGATCAGCTGTGAGCGTGTGAGAATATCGGACATTTAGAGAGCCAGGAAAGAGAAGAGCAGGCCACAGCGGAGTAATAACACGCTGTGCGGAGCAATAAAGAACAATGCTGCTGGTAGACGGTTTGCTGGCTAAGGGTGCCTTCAGACGCGGCAGGTTTTGTTGCAGAATTTTCCACAACTGAAAATCAGTTCCAGCAGCACGAAGACTTGCAGCACTGGGGTCCTAGGTTCGAGTCCAACCGAGGACAACATCTGCATGGAGTTTGTATGTTCTTCCTCTGGTTTCCTCCCACACTCCAAAGACAGACTGATAGGGAACTTAGATTGGGAGCCCCATTGGGGACAGCAATATAAAAGGCGCTATATATAAGTGCGTGAAATAAATGAAAGTAAAATTCATTTAAATTGGGCGGCAAGCACATGTACTTCTGCAAGCCTCACTCAGGTGAGCGGAACTGATTTTCAGCAAAATCCGTAGCGTGTGAAGGCACCTTAACTCCCCAAGTATAGGGCTTGCATCATTATTTCATCTGGAGGTAGGATGAAAGCAGCAATTCTGGAGGGCAGAACTCTCTGTTCCTGTTGACCACACGCATCTGACGTTTGCCGTCGAAATTGGAACCTAGACAGAGGGTAAAAAGGGTAATTAAAAAAAGAAAATGAACCAACCATTATAGTATTCATCAGTGTCATATTCTCGTGGAGCTGAGCATTTAAAGTGATACTGTCATGAGATGGGGATGCTTTATTCAGGGGCTAAACAAGCTGGCACACAGCCTTTTACTAGAGATGTGGGTACTGTACGCCACTTCAGCCATGCTTCTGGCGGTATATTCTGACAGTCAGAGGCTCTTCTCCATTCAAAGTAGACAAGGTCTCTAACTGCTGGTTTGATGCTTAACCTAATTCATATTAAAGGGTTTCTGTCACTAGAAATGTGCCTCCTAAGCTGTCTGACATTAGCTATGGGCCAATGTCAGACCAACCTAATAATGTAAATCAAATGCCCCTCTGACCTGTAATAACTCTAAAAAAACTATTTTATATCATATGCAAATTTGCCTATAGGAGCAGGGAGGGCGTTGCCTCTGCTTCCAGAGGCTCTGTGTTCCCACCTGTGGCCACGCCCACTTCATCTGATTGACAGTGCCGGGCAGCGCAGCTCTCCTGCCCTGTCTTCATGCCGAAATCCCGCGCCTGCGCCGTCCGCTTGTGTATTTGGCGCAGTGAGCTGAGGACTCTGGCGCCTGCTGTCCTCAGCTCACTGGGCCTGCGCTGAATTCACAAACAGACGGTGCAGGCACGGGATTTTGGCATGAAGACAGGGCCGGAGGCAGGAGAGCTCCGCTGCCCGGCACTGTCAATCAGAAAAAGAGGGGCGTGGCCGCAGGTGGGAACTAGGAGCAGGGGCAACGAGCATATGATATAAAATAGTGTTTTAGAGTTATTACAGGTCAGAGGCATTAGATTTACATTATTAGGTTAGTCTGAAGCTTATGTTAGACAGCTTAGGAGGCACATTTCTAGTGACAGAAAGCCTTTAAAGGGTTTATCTAATTTCATAGTATTCATGACATCAGTTCCATATTGATAGGGGTTCAACTCCTAACACCCCCACTGTGAAAGGGCCGCAGTGCTCATGTCCTAATCTGTTTTCCTGCACGCCATCCTCTTGGTAGCTGTTCATCCTGTTCACTTGAATAGGAGAGAAAGCTGTAATTACACCGCGCCACCATTACAATGTAGGTAAACGCTGAAGAGGATGCAGTGCTAGCAAGACTGCCGCGGCCCCTTGGGGGTTGCCTTGAGTCAGACCACCATCAATCTGATGATAATTACCTATTTTGAAGTCATAAACATCATGAAACCGTAAAACTCTCTTATTATACTTAATAGGCCTTGACACCTACAATCATCTATGCTGACGTTTAAAGGGTTAGAAACTCACTGCCTGACCAGACGGTAAAAGAAAAACAAATAACACTATTTAGTTATAATGATAAAAAAGTAGTGCCTCACAGCCTCCGGTGCTCGTGTGGCCATCTACGATGGTCGTCAAAGCCACACGAGTGTCGGAGGCTGTGCTGCAGGTTACCAATGCGGCCAGCGTTCCTCTGATTGCTAAGGCACTAGTCTGTAGGGCAAGCTCTTAATGTGTGGAAATAGTATGGAAACGCGTTTTGTATCTACAGCTAGTTGTTGTAGCAAGCAATGTAACAGACACTCATCTGAGCAGAACCTGGAGCAATAGTCGTTTGGCAGAAAGCAACGGCTGATGGGTCTGTGAAGGCAATAAAACAGCCCTTACAGTACAATACAGACCTAAAGCCAGCCTCCCTTTGACTATGTGTTACCAAGGAGGGGTCTGATGTCCATTTGTAATGGTCTCTTCCTTGGTCAGTTATATGGTGTGAATGGGATGTATGACTAGGAGATATAGATGCATTATATTTGCTTTGGCTAGCATCCCGTAGACCAACGGTCAATACAATTTAGGAGTGGGGTCCCTATTATCCCATCAGGGACACACACCTATACTGGCCGGCATACTCCAAACACTACATCTAGCCTGAAAGTTTAAATAGCCACAGGGGCTTCAATACCTTTTTTCATTATAACCAAAAGGTTTCTTTTTCATTTTGCTTTTCCCGTCTGGTCAGGCAGTGAACTTCAAATCTATTTCAGACTGTGATAATTGACATTTAAAAGGGTGCCTATCATTTTAGCAAACTTTTTACATTGGCTTCAGGTGTTGAGGCCCCACCAAAATCACTAAAAAGAAGGGACAGAAGTGTTCAGCTCATTTTTGATCATCTCAGCTAGACTTCATTCTGTGAATCAGTACAAGGTTTCCTCTGTTCTTCAGTGAGAGAAGAGCAGAAGAAAGAAGGGACACCATGCTGAGCGCTTCTTCCTCTTTGTTTTAGTCATCGGTGGGGGGCTCGGCTCCTGCACTCCAATTATCAAAGCTTCTGACATGGCACTTTGTTTGCTAAAATGATAGGTATACTTTAGTGAGAGTTGGTCAATGTAGTTCAAGTACCTACTGACGTGTCCATGAAAACCAATAATTTCCAGAACAAAATGGACTAGCACTGTTCTACAGGGACACTGAACCCCAATGAGATAGTAATTTTACTGGAAATCTGGGCTCTGCTGAATGGATGTTGCTGCTCCATAATTTAGGAAACGGGGAGTCATGAGATCAAACTCCACCATTGTAATCTTCTAACATGCAGCAAGAATATGACAAAATATATTAATTTTGGGCAGATTTTCACCACTTAAAAAATAGGGGGGTCACAGACTGCATCACATGATGGGATTCCTTTTAAGAGCTGCTGACTGATTGGAAGGAACCATGTGATATAAGAAACGGGAAATACTTTCTTTACCTCTCCTTTTTTGGACTTTGAGGGACTGTTTAGCGGGTACAACTGTATCCATTAGCTAGGGTATAACTATAAGAGGTCTTATTTTATTAGGTGACAGTATCACATCCCAATTTAGACCTTCACATGGATAGCCCTCAGCCATTTGTCCTGTTGGCAAGGTCCCAGGAGCCTGTATTCTCATGGTTAGTGGTGAGCAAACTTCTGTTTTCAAGTTCGGCGTACAAGGTTCGGGTTATCTAAGAATTTCTTTATGGATTTCGCTACTGTGGACCATAACTTATGCTCCGTGGTAGTAGCAGAATCCATAATGGAATTCTTAGATAACCCGAACCTTGTACGCCGAAACTGAAAACAGAAGTTCGCTCATCCCTACTCATGGTGCACTGCAAAAACACATGTAGTAAAGCCAATTGTCAGCATCCCATGGGATGCCCGGTGTCTACACTGCAACAAGAGAATACAGACTGATGGCATCATACTGGAGTACTGAATACCGCTAATACAATCAAAGCTCGTGCTTCAGTAATACGCCAGGTCTTAGTATCCGTCCCAGACACCATAACTGCAATCGAAGATTTCCCAATCTGCATCCCACACAAATCCCAGAGTCCTTACTGGCAGAGGCCAGATCCATGTACTGACACACAGCATGCAGCAGGAGGCGCTGATAACTGCGAAAGAACCAGATGAGAAACAATGAGTCTGAAATATATAGCACATGGAATGTACTATAGAAAATTGCAATGCATTTATTTTAAACGGTTGTGGCGCTGGAGATCTTCTCTAGTTAAATAGACAGATTAAGAAATAATATATATTCTCACCAGTTTATATAGAGCTATAATCTACATATAACAAAAACAGAACCCACATCTGTACACAGAAAAGAGATGTCAAATAAACGGCACATTTTGTGCTGGTCCCGATTCGCTGTATGTATTATACAATAGGTTTGCATTTATAGTACTGCTGGTTGCTACTAGAATTATTGACATCAAAACCTTCTGAAATGCTCAATTGGGCCAGGTTCACATCTGTGCTGTGAACTCTCTTCCGGTCACTGTATCCCGGCTTTCGGGCAGACAAAAATAAATAAATATTTTAATATATATATATATATATATATATATATATATATATATTATATATATAAATAATACTACATAAAGCATTTTTGCCCAGTTGAAAGCAGATATGTATACCGTAAAGCAGCCGGATCCCAATAAAATGAATGGGGATTGAGCAGTGCATGGTGGATACAGTGAACTCCGGCAGTCTGCTCCTCCACCGGAAGAGACTGCCGGAGATCACAGCACAGATGTGATTGAGGCCTTAGATTTGGTTAAAGGACTTTTCTGTGTTATAGATAATGATGACAACCTTTGCATAGCCCAGGGCTGGCCAATCTGCGGCCCTCCAGCTGTTGTAAAACTACAACTCCCACTATGCCCAGCTGTAGGCTGATAGCTGTAGTCAGTCTGGGCATGCTGGGAGTTGTAGTTTTGCAACAGCTGGAGAGCCTCAGGTTGGCCATCCCTGGCATAGCCAATCAATATCAGATCGGTAGAATAGGCCATTAGCCGTTCGCAGCAGGCGCCAGAACTAACGCAGAGAATGGAGTCGGAAGCACAACCCCATCCACTGTGTGGCAGCCATGCCAGGTTGCTGCAGCTCGGCTCCAATTCAGGTGAACAGAAGTAGAGCTGCAGGAACCAGTACTTGGAGAAGAAAGAAATGTTGAGTTCAACAGTCTGCACAATTTTGAAATAATGATGATGGCCTAGCAGATTCACATATACTATTCACCTTTTACACAAGCAGATTTCTGCCTGCAATAAGTACCGGTCGAAGATCATGTGCTCGCTTGTCAGCTGAACATTGGGTATGTTTATACAGGGTAATGATTGGGAACATGATCACAATTGTTCACATCATCATCTATACGAGTAAAGGTTAGAAGGGGGGTAGGGGATACCGTCCTTTCCGTCTCCCTTCACTGGTCTTCCTGTCCCCATCTAAACTTCCATATGGATGCGGTCACTTGTGCCGTTGCAGCCAATGATTAGCCTAAGGCGCCATTCACGTGTCCGCAAGTGTTTTTCAGATCCAAGCACATCGCCGGCACTATATAGAAAAAGCCTTTTCTTGTCCGCAATTGCGGACAAGAATAGGACATGTTCTATTTTTTTTTTTTTTCGTCTGTCCCCATAGGAATGGATGGGTCCGCAAAATGCGGAACAGAATCGCGGACGTGTGAATGGGGCCTTAGAGGTGACGTATTCCCAAGCAGCATATCACTGCTGGGTGACACGTCACCATTGAAACCAATGTTTGGCTGCTGTGGCGGGACATGATCCTTTCCGTGTGGAAGTTTACAAATGGGGCCAGAAGACCTGTGAAGGGTACTGGAAAGGAGCAGCAGAGTGAAGGGTTTTCTGTTTTGTTTTTTTCAATAGGCTTGGGCTGAAATTTTCAAAAGTAAAAAAAGGTGGACAACCTCTTTATCTTCAATGGTTTGTATTGTATTTGCAAACATGATCAAATTCTAAAAGGGCGTCTTCACACGTAGCAGGATCTTTCTGCGACTGAAAATCCGTTCCATTCATTTGAATTGAGTTGCTTTGGCAGCAAGCATGTGGATTTCTGCAAGCCTTGGTCTGATGAATGGAACAAATTTCCAGTCGCAGAATTTGCGAAGGCATGCTAAAAGTTGCAACGAGCTACATTTCCTGCTGTCAGTTTTACAAATAAGGTTACTGCATAAAAACAGAAAAATGGAATAAAACCAAGATTAAAGGGGTTGTCGCAGTTCAGCAAATAGCATTTATCATGTAGAGTAGGGTAATACAAGGCACTTACTGATGTATTGTTATCTATATTGCTTCCTTTGCTGGCTGTGTCCCCCCCCCCATCACATTATACACGTTTGTTGCCATGGTTACGACCACCCTGCAATCCAGCAATGGTGGCTGTGCTTGCAGCTTTTTCCTATATTGTGCAAGCATGACCACCACTGATGGATTGCAGGGTGGTCGTGACCATGGATACGAGCAGTGTATAATGTGAGGGAAAATTAATCAGCCAGCAGAGAAAGCAATATGGACAATCATATGCAGGAACTTTCTCTGCATCATAAATACCACTTGCTGAACAGAGGCACCGCTGCACCGCTCTGTACCAGCAGAGGAGCATGCCAGACCCTTCTCTGCCAATGTATCTTTGTCCTTGCTGAATATCTTCTGGCTTCATTTGGGCAGACATTCCTGCGTGGCAAAGCATACGAAGCTCCTTACATCCAAACCATTTCTTCTATCTCCTTTTCCCCTTTATTAACCCTTGATGAACCCTTGCTTTGGGGGAAACGCGTTGGAGAGCAGGAACTATTAAGCTACCATTTACACACGCATTGACATCATATAGGGTGTTGTTAGGGTGGCTTAGAATAGGAACGAGGACAGGAAGCCCCTACCTTCTGGGGGTATTCCTGGGCTGGGGGCTATACAGGGTCTATCAGGTCGAGATTATCCCATTCCCAATATTGTCTCTTTTGACCTACATTTGATATCTATTGTTATCCTTTACCATAACAGACTTTTTCGCTATTTTTTTCAGTGTGTTTTTAACACTTGATTAACATATATTTTAAATTATACCTTTAATAAAGGTTTGGTTTTAGGGATCACGCCTGTTTAGAGAAATACACCAAAACTGAAATATAATTGCACTCAAATTCTGAGTAGTTAAAGTGGTGCTCAACCTAAATGTGTCTTTATTAAAACATTTAAACGGAGATGTAGTTAAGGCTACTTTCACACTACCGTCAATATTCTCCGGTATTGAGATCCGTCATAGGGTCTCAATACCAGAAAAAAACCTTCTGTTTTGTCCCCATTCATTGTCAATGGGGACAAAACGTAACTGAACAGAACGGAATGTTCCAAAATGCATTGTGTTCTGTTCTCATACCGGAGAGCAAACCGTAACATGCTGCCGTTTGCTTTCTGTCATGGGATGCAACACAATAGAAAACGGATCCGTCCCCCCTGACTTTCAATGGAGTTTATGACGCATCCGTCTTGGCTATGTTAAAGATAATACAACCGGATCCGTTCATAACGGATGCAGATCATTGTATTATCAGTAACGGAAACATTTTTGCTGAACCCTGCTGGATCCAGCAAAAACACTAGTGTGAAAGTAGCCTTAGACACCCTGATAAACACACTTTAACATTGCCCTTGGTCTTCAAATACATGCCCGTGGGGCAATTTGGTGGTAAGCTTTTAAAGGGTTTTACATTAGTGTAACTATCACTTAAATGTAATTAAAATGTTGCTCCTGAGAATGGGTATGCCCACACAGGGTGTATATGCTGCAGATTTTCCCTGCAGAACTGCGGATGGTAAATCAACAGCATTTTACAGCAGCAGCAAAGTGAATCCGTGAATTTAAATCCACATGTACATAATAAATCCATGTGGAGACTGAAATGCACTGCAGGTTTTAAATTAGCAGCATGGTCAATTTATGCAGCAGCTTTCCCCAGTGAATTTCACCCTTTGCAAAGCATAGTTACTCGGGTTATGATACTTAAAGATATCTACCCCAGGGGTAGGAGCCATTTTTTGAATGTATTGGTCTGTCATAGGTTATAGGGCTAGTGAAGGGCAATTGAGGGGAGGTTCGAGGACAGGGAGACCCCACCACTAGGAGTTGTCCCTGGGCTGAGGTTACATAGGGCCAGAATAAGGGAGAGATACCCACCTGACCCTAGGAGCCTTTTACTCCATAGTCCTTGCATCAGTATATGTAAAACTTCCTCATCCAGACCCACCATACCCTATACCCTAGACAGGGGACACTCTCTGTTGCTGGAGAGTCATATGAAACGTGTCTGCAGCATTGGTGACTGATTTTTAGAAGCACCCGTTATACCCGATTTACTTATTTGAGTTATTAAAAGTTACGTTTTAACATAAAGGATTTTCTCTGCTAAAAAAAAGTTTCTTTGCAAAGCATAGGGTGAAGTCCACAGCAAAATCGCCACGTGAGCACAGAACAGAAGACCCATGGTTGGGCTGAAACTCCGTGTCATACATCACCAGGATACTGAATTTGGGTCACATAAGCCATGCATAAACAGCAGGACGTGGAAAATTAATAAAACATAACTTTTACTCGATAATCAATTTAAAACATGATCCCATTTATGATATTAGAAAAATATAGAAGACAGAAACTGGATACCAGACAGAACTATAGTTCAATTCAGGACAAGTCACAGGTAACCATTTGTCACAATCAAAAAAAGTGCTCGGCGGCACCAAAGAAAACCATTTGTCCTACCTTGGTTGTGGTACATTCAACGGTAGGTAAAATGAGAGGGCACAGGACCGGACGGAGTGGGCGGGGGAGGCAAGACAGTGGAAAATAAGAGAGAGGTGCAATATGATATACAAACACCTAGACGTCCCTACAGTGATTGGGACCACTCTTTCCCTGTTAGCCTAACCACGGAGCTACCGCCCTGAAAAGAACGACCCCGTCCGGAACCTGTCCCTCAATAGTGGAGGACCCTGTAAGCCCTAGTGCAGCTAGACCCTACATGCATGTTTCATCACTTAAGATTCATCAGGGAATACAAGCGCACAGGGAAACACACCAGATAAATGCAACAGAGAGTCAGTCAGCAGTCACATACAGACCAGGGCCAAAAAGTTATTGGATAAAGGCATTGGTCACATAAGATTGGATCTACTGGCTATAATAAAATAGCTAGGGGTCAGTAATAAATGCCCTTAGATGACGGCATAAAATGAAAACAGCCCATAGATGCAGGCTTAAACAGACCAAAGACACAGATACCAGTGTGTGATAAATCCTGGACTGTCCGGTCAGTTTCAGGGCCGCTGGTAGGAGGGCAGATGATGTCCTGCCCAGGTCAGCATTAAGAGCACTCTTTTATACTCACATATAGCATCGGCAGAGACGCCGGGCACAGGTGTGCGCTGACGTCATCAGAGAGCGCCTGCAAGCCGTCTGGGATGCAGTGGAGAGGCGCGGTGACGTCATGATCATGTGACCAGTCACATGATCGGCCCCAGCGCGCAGCCGCACTCTGAATCCAGGCTAATGGAGCGATATGTGCGGACCTGTATTGTTTATGTTGTCGCCCAGCAACCGGGATGAAAGTTGTAGGCAACAAATAATCGCACACTGAACGTATGCAATTGAAGAATAAGCCAATATGGGGGCATTTTATCGCATAAGATATAAGAAGTTAACTTAGCAACTGGTTGTCAAAGAGGAAAAACTGACATGACCTTTTAGGTCCCGAGCATAAATATGCCGGATCTTCACATACACATAAAAGAAGACAGAGGGGAAGGTTTTCAGTATCGAAAAGACTGATGTTTCCAAGTCTAGAGGAAACAGGCAAAATTCAGTTGGTCATTGAGTCCAGATGGATACACAGTACGAAGAGTGTGAATCCATCTGGCTTCAACTGTAGGAGGGACTTGTCCCAGTCTCCCCCACGAGCCGGACACGGGATGGTGGCAATGCCCATGAACTTGACACACTTGGTGTCACCAGAGTGATTCTCATGTATATGGCGTGATATCGCCGTGTCCTTTTGTTAGAGATGTCACACAGATGCTCCCCACGCGTCTCCGCAGTTCTCTTTTGTTTTACCGATGTATTCCATCCGGCAGACACAGGTCATTTTATAAATGACGCCTTTGTGCGACAATTGATAAAATCCTTGATCAGGAAAGATTTATTAAGATTGGTACTGAAAAGGATTTACCAGTTTGGGTATACTCACATGCCACGCAGCCACTACATTTAAGGAACCCAGGGGTTTACGGTTAAGCCACGAACACCAGTGGGTTCTGGTTTGTAGTGGCTGTGGACCAGCATGTCCCTAAGACTTTCCCACGTCTGTAGGTAACCTGAGGATACTCATGAATGCTGTCTCTGATGTCAGGGTCCATGAGTAGAATGGGCCAATGTTTATTTAAAATAGTCCTTATGCGTTGGGATGCCTCATCATATGTTGTGATGAGTCTCAACTTTGTGGGAGGTCGGGTTTATCCTCGGGGTCAGAAGTTCAGTCCGTGAAGCTACTAGAGCTTTCTGATATGCTGGTTTCAGGACTGAATCTGGATAACCCCTAGCGAGAAACCTCCCCTCAGGATCTGTGCCTGGTTCTTAAGCGTCTGGACATCAGAACAGGTGCGCCGAATGCGCAGATACTGTCCCCGTGGTATCCCTTTTTTAAGGGCCAGGGGATGACTGCTTTTCCAGTGTAGTACTGAGTTGGTGGAGGTTGGTTTACGGAAGATGTTGGTATGAATGGATCCCGTTGGATTTCTAGAAATCTGGATGTCCAGAAAAGAAAGGGTATCACCCCCAATTTCAAATGTAAACCGTAGCCCAATTATACTCTGATTTTAATATCTGACGATATTTTTATTATCTGGAGTGGGTCCAAGACATCCTTCCAGAAACTGATTGATGAGTTAAATCAGAATAAAATTGGGCTACGGTTTACATTTGAAATTGGGGGTGATACCCTTTCTTTTCTGGACATCCAGATTTCTAGAAATCCAACGGGATCCATTCATACCAACATCTTCCGTAAACCAACCTCCACCAACTCAGTACTACACTGGAAAAGCAGTCATCCCCTGGCCCTTAAAAAAGGGATACCACGGGGACAGTATCTGCGCATTCGGCGCACCTGTTCTGATGTCCAGACGTTTAAGAACCAGGCACAGATCCTGAGGGGGAGGTTTCTCGCTAGGGGTTATCCAGATTCAGTCCTGAAACCAGCATATCAGAAAGCTCTAGTAGCTTCACGGACTGAACTTCTGACCCCGAGGGATAAACCCGACCTCCCACAAAAGTTGAGACTCATCACAACATACGATGAGGCATCCCAACGCATAAGGACTATTTTAAATAAACATTGGCCCATTCTACTCATGGACCCTGACATCAGAGACAGCATTCATGAGTATCCTCAGGTTACCTACAGACGTGGGAAAAGTCTTAGGGACATGCTGGTCCACAGCCACTACAAACCAGAACCCACTGGGTGTTCGTGGCTCAACCGTAAACCCCTGGGTTCTTTTAAATGTAGTGGCTGCGTGGCATGTGAGTATACCCAAACTGGTAAATCCTTTTTCAGTACCAATCTGAATAAATCTTTCCTGATCAAGGATTTTATCAATTGTCGCACAAAAGGCGTCATTTATAAAATGACCTGTGTCTGCCGGATGGAATACATCGGTAAAACAAAAGAGAACTGCGGAGACGCGTGGGGAGCATCTGTGTGACATCTCTAACAAAAAGGACACGGCGATATCTCGCCATATACATGAGAATCACTCTGGTGACACCAAGTGTGTCAAGTTCATGGGCATTGCCACCATCCCGTGTCCGGCTCGTGGGGGAGACTGGGACAAGTCTCTCCTACAGTTGGAAGCCAGATGGATTCACACTCTTCGTACTGTGTATCCATCTGGACTCAATGACCAACTGAATTTTGCCTGTTTCCTCTAGACTTGGAAACATCAGTTTTTCGATTAATTGAAAATCTCTCCCCTCTGTCTTCTCTTTTATGTGTACGTGAAGATCCGGGCATATCTATGCTCGGGACCTAAAAAGGCCATGTCAGTTTATTCCTCTTTTGATAACCAGTTGCTAAGTTAACTTTTTATATCTTATGCGATAAAATGCCCCCATATTGGCTTATTCTTTAATTGCATACGTTCGTGTGCGATTATTTGTTGCCTACAACTTTCATCCCGGTTGCTGGGCAACAACATAAACAATACAGGTCCGCACATATCGTTCCATTAGCCTGGATTCAGAGTGCGGCTGCGCGCTGAGGCCGATCATGTGACTGATCACATGATCATGACGTCACCGCGCCTCTCCACTGCATCCCAGACGGCTTGCAGGCGCTCTCTGATGACGTCAGCGCACACCTGTGCCCGGCGTCTCTGCCGATGCTATATGTGAGTATAAAAGAGTGCTCTTAATGCTGACCTGGGCAGGACATCATCTGCCCTCCTACCAGCGGCCCTGAAACTGACCGGACAGTCCAGGATTTATCACACACTGGTATCTGTGTCTTCGGTCTGTTTAAGCCTGCATCTATGGGCTGTTTTCATTTTATGCCGTTATCTAAGGGCATTTATTACTGACCCCTAGCTATTTTATTATAGCCAGTAGATCCAATCTTATGTGACCAATGCCTTTATCCAATAACTTTTGGCCCTGGTCTGTATGTGACTGCTGACTGACTCTCTGTTGCATTTATCTGGTGTGTTTCCCTGTGCGCTTGTATTCCCTGATGAATCTTAAGTGATGAAACATGCATGTAGGGTCTAGCTGCACTAGGGCTTACAGGGTCCTCCACTATTGAGGGACAGGTTCCGGACGGGGTCGTTCTTTTCAGGGCGGTAGCTCCGTGGTTAGGCTAACAGGGAAAGAGTGGTCCCAATCACTGTAGGGACGTCTAGGTGTTTGTATATCATATTGCACCTCTCTCTTATTTTCCACTGTCTTGCCTCCCCGCCCACTCCGTCCGGTCCTGTGCCCTCTCATTTTACCTACCGTTGAATGTACCACAACCAAGGTAGGACAAATGGTTTTCTTTGGTGCCGCCGAGCACTTTTTTTGATTGTGACAAATGGTTACCTGTGACTTGTCCTGAATTGAACTATAGTTCTGTCTGGTATCCAGTTTCTGTCTTCTATATTTTTCTAATATCATAAATGGGATCATGTTTTAAATTGATTATCGAGTAAAAGTTATGTTTTATTAATTTTCCACGTCCTGCTGTTTATACTTTTGATTCCCGTGGTTATTTAAGCTACTGGATCGATATTTGATCCAGTTGTTACTAGTTTTTTCACATAAGCCATGCTTGTCTGAAACTGGCCTAAGGGTGCTGCCATACGTTCAGTTTTTTTATGCAGTGTTGGAGGCCAAGTGTGGATCAAGAAAGGAGAGAAAGTATAAAGGACAGATACTATCTAGCTGTTTATTTGAATCTCCTTCTGGTTTTGACTTAAAAAAACCTGAATGTGTGGCAGCACCTTTAAGGTAGGTTCACACGGATTTTTGGAGGAGGTTTAAAGGCAGATCTGTTTGCAGGTTTTTCATTCAAGACCAGAAGTGGATTTGAAAGGAACTGGAAATATAAAAGGAAGGACTTCTACTTCTCCTTCCTGGTGGATCCACTTCTGGCTTTGTCTGAAAACTCGCAGGCGAATCGGTCTCAAAACCTCCTTCATAAAAGACCATGTGAACGTACCTCAATGCACTCCTTCATTCCATTGCAGTCCACCATGTGTTATCTGCTCCACCCAACCGCTCAGTATACCAGTAATAAAGAACAACATACAATGTTTTAATGTTCCACTTTGAGCAGTGAGGCAATCTCCCCTCGTTTTTCTTTCATATCCTCAGACTCTGGCACGCGGTTCTTTATTACTGGTGTTTCAGGAGAAAGGACAGAGCAAGGAAGGAACCGAGAAAAGTCCCCATGCTGCTTCATACTGCCCCTTGGCTGTCATGACAGTTGTTCTATACATGTTTGTTATTTGGGCACCTGTAGTATTCAGGCAGCATTCGAGATCTCAGAGCAGGGACCACCACCCTTTGATCTTCACTACTCTGGCACAGCAGCAAGATTTTAGGGCTCAGGCATCGGAGCAGCGTGGACGCTGGCCCTGTCAATCAGTGGAGGTGAAGAGGTGTGCCTAGCACCTAGTGTTGGGTGAACTTCTGTTTTCAAGTTCGGCATACAAGGTTCGGGTTATCTAAAAATTCCGATATGGATTCCGCTACCACAGACCATAACTTATGGTCCGTGGTAGCAGAATCCATAATGGAATTTTTAGATAACCCGAACCTTGTATGCCGAACTTGAAAACAGAAGTTCGCTCAACACTACTAGCACCTCATCTCCAAATACCAAAAATAAGAAATGCTCTGCATCGGTAATACCCCTTCTTTACCAGGCCAATTTTTCAGTTTTAGAAATGGGCCTATATAACTTCAAGGAACTCATTAATTTCTAAGGGTCCTTTCACACTTGCGTTCTGAGGATCTGGCAGTCACTTCCGTCCCGCCGGATCCGTCAGAACGCAAGTCGCCTGAAGCATTAGAAGACTGATCAGGAGCCTGATCAGTCTTCGAAATGCTTTGAGGTTACTATGGCAGCCAGGACGCTATTAAAGTCCTGGTTGCCATAGTAGTAGTGGGGAGCGGGGGAGCGGTATACTTACAGTCCATGCGGCTCCCGGGGCGCTCCAGAATGAGGTTAGAGTGCCCCATGCACATGGATCACGTGATCCATGCGTGTAGGGCGCCCTGACGTCACTCTGGAGCGCCCCGGGAGCCGCACGGATGGTAAGTATACTGCTCCCCCGCTCCCCACTACATTTTACCATGGCAACCAGGACTTTAGCGTCCTGGCTGCCATGGTAACCATTGAGAAAAAGCTAAACGTCGGATCCGGCAATGCGCCGAAACAACGTTTAGCTTAAGGCCTGATCCGGATTAATGCCTTTCAATGGGCATTAATTCCGGATCCGGCAAGTGTTCCGGATTTTTGGACGGAACAAAAAGCGCAGCATGCTGCGGTATTTGCTGTGTCCAAAAAACGTTCCGGTCCTAACTGAAGACATCCTGATGCATCCTGAACGGATTTCTCTCCATTCAGAATGCATTGGGATAATCCTGATCAGGATTTTTCCAGCATAGAGACCCGACGATGGATCTCTATGCCGGAAAACAAAAACGCCAGTGTGAAAGGACCCTTAATCAGCCTACATGTATTTGATATTTTTCACAGGACACATTATACCTTTGTTTTCTGCTATTTAGATGACAGATATAAATATAATTTTTTTATATTTAAGGGAAAATTGAAGATGAGAAAATATATGAAAATTTATTTTTTATATCAATTCTTTTTTTTCCTGTTACAAAAGGTCTTAAGATAAAACCATTACCATATGGATGTACCATGAAAATGGATGCCATTTGTGTAATTTATCTACTGGCTAGACCTGCCGCGACACTTCAAAAGGACTAGCGCACATTTTAGATTTTGGCGGCCTATTTTTCTACTGTTGCTTTTTTAATAAATAAAAAAAATATGCGTGTTTGTATATTTTATGCAGAACCCGTCCCCACCTCCCGCTATACTAAATATGGTTAAAATTAATACCTAGCTTTTCAATTTATTTATTTATTTTTAACAAAAAGGAAAAACTGTGTGTAGATTTTACATACAGTCTGCTATACTATTGCTAAAACTCATACAGTATATATTGAAAAGGGGGGCGGGAGATGGAAGTATTAATTTAAGTATTTAATTTTTTTAAACTTTTTATTAATGAAAAAAGTGATTTAATTCCTTCCTGCATGCAAGCTCACAGTGAATTTTACAGCCAGCAGGGGATCGCTCTTCTTGATCAAGAAGAGACCTCCTCTGCCCGCTTTTATTCTTTACACTGTGATAAATGCCACGCATAGAGACCGCTTCTGCTGGTCTCGGGCAGATTTACTGTCTGCCGGAAGATCGCAATGTAATCCAACGCTTTTATATGTCAGGTTACCGTTAGGAGCTTACCGCCATGGCGTTAAAGTCGTGCATCAGTAAGTGGTTAAAGTAGCATTCTAAGCAAAACAAATACACGAGCTTTATGTATATCCTATACATGACACAAATAATGATGTCCACTGATGTGGTCGTTATTGACATGGAAAAACCCTGAGGACACTTTCTGTACCTGTTTTCCATCATAGCAATGTACACAGATTCTGGGCTGACTGAGAAAAATGAAAGCATCTCCTCTTCCAAGTCCTCCAGTGTACCCTGGTGAAAGAAAAGATGGATCAACAATTGCATTATTCAGATTACATTAACTTTTGCATGTTGTTGTCACCCGTGAAGACCTTGCTTCCTGGAGCTTTAAACCTAAAGTTGGCCATATACCGCGTGTCAAGAGGCATACGTTACAATGTATCTGCAATCTCAGGAGTAAATCTCCACCATCTGCAAGGGATTTAGCAGAATAAATCTAAGAACAGTAGTCTTAGTATGTATTATCGAGTATGGTTGGGGTGATATCCAATTCATGTAGGATATCTTTGTCACACTCTACCAAAAAAATAATCCTTTCAGTTGTAAAGGATGCTGCCAGGTTTCTGTATCTCATGAATTATGTAATTTCATTGAGTACTGCATATTTCATTTTTATGTAGGGTTACCTAGAGCTGGCCACACAATTAATCCAGGTCATTTTTTTAAGCCTTCAGGACCACGTACTTTTTATTTTTTAATCTACCCACTCTGGAACGAATAACCGTTTTATTTTTGCATTACACCAGCAACATGGGAGGTCTTCCTGTCTTTTGCGGAGCGGAGGCACGGATCGGAAGCACTACAAAGCGATTCTGTGTCTGTGCCTTCGCACCACAAAAGATAAAATATGTCCTATCTTTTGTCTTTTTTTGTGAATCGCGGACCTATTCCAGTCAATGGGTCAGCATCATTTATGTGCAAGAGCCCTAAGGCTAGTTTCCCACTAGTGTTTATGAGATACAGGGAACAGCCTGACTGATCTCTCCGTATCCGGCATTGCCGGAAGCTACAAGGATGCAGTCCAACCCCATTAACTATAATGGGGACGGGCAGAGATCCTGCTGCAACCTGCTGAGAATCGTCTTACAAATACCACTGCGTGCAGAACAGCTTGCTGGATCTCACGACTGCTAGTGTGAAACTAGCCTTAAAGTATAACTTTGAAATGAAAGCGGGCATGCCAATGTGACTCAAGACTGACTATTTTGAACAGGCCAGCTGACCATCTAATCTGTATGGGGTCCTCCCTATTATCTCCAGATGGCAGATATTGGAGGAAAGAAGAATTGAAAAAATCTATTTTTGGGGAGTCTGGCCCAACAGTTTTCAAAGGTGTATGGCCAGTTTAGTTTAAAGGGAACCTGTCATTAACGTTATGCTGACCTCACTGAGGGCAGTATAAAGTAGTGACAGAAATGCCTGATTTCAGCGGTATGTTGCTCATGAGCTAAAAGTAAGTGGTTGCTGAGAACCAGCATCATAATCATTGCAGCACAGGCCTTGAAAAGAGTCCAATCTCCCTGAGAAGAGTCATGGTTATCTCATAATCTCCTGCACTCTCACCCATCTGCTGATGGTTGGCAGTTCTCTCCTAGAGAGAAAGGGAGAAAACTAGGTAGAAGACTGTCAGTCATCAGCAGGTGGGCAGGAGAGCAGGAATCCATGAATAACCATGACTCTTCTCAGGTGGTCGTGACTCTTTTCCAGGCCCAGTCTGCAATGATTGTGATGTTGGTTCTCGGCAACCACTTACTATTAACTTATAAATGACAGACCGCTGAAATCAACTCACCTGTCTCTACTTTATTCTGCCGTTAGTATGGGTAGCATAAAGGCGACGACAGGTTCCCTTTAAGACGTAACATAAACTAATGATAAACACTACAGCGCGCGGACTGGACAAGATGCTGACTCACAAGTGATACATTTATCAGCCCTGAACAGAATGAGGAATACGGAGGAAGAACTGTTCCAGAACAGAATGTGTCTGAATACAACAGATAGAATTGTAGATACATCTATATCTTATAACAAAAGCCTTGATTACAGAGGGCACCACATTCTGCGCTTCAATTACTACCATGGACACCAAATGCAGTGTAACGAGTTGTACAGTGCCATCTGGATCTATATATTACGTGGTGCGGCAAGCTTACTACCTCCCCTATCAGATCAATTAGATGGAAGGTTATTTTTTCATATGAAGGTTTAAAAATGTAGTTTAACCCTTTCACTTCCAAGAACACATGTAATGCAACAGGATTTTAAATGCTTTCTGCGACTAGAAGGCAGTATAAGGACTAGGTGTTAATATCTTATACAGTCCATTATTGTCATCTCTCCCACTATACGGCCTCCAGTGATGCTCCATTGCTTAGGCGGGAGTATATATAACTTTGGATTGGATGAGGTAGTGTTTTTTTTTTTTATTTTTTTTTTTATAATTTCTACTAAACAAAGAAATGAGCAGTTGCACGTGGAATCAGCCTCTGCAACTAAGCATGACATCAGTGTACACTTTTGAGATGCCTACTGTTATCTGGACCATGGAGATTTTTGGTATACAGTTAGGTCCATATATATTTGGACAAGGACACAAATTTTATTTACCCGTTTACTAAAACATATTCAAGTTATAGTTATATAATGGACATAAAGTCCAGACTTTTAGCTTTCATTTGAGGGTATCCACATTAAAATTAAGTGAAGGGTTTATGAGTTCCAGCTCCTTTACATGTGGCACCCCTGTTATTAAATGGACCAAAAGTAATCGGACAATTGACTCAAAAGCTGTTTTATGGGCAGGTGTGGGCAATTCCTTCATTATTTCATTCTCAATTAAGCACATAAAAGGCCTGGAGTTGATTTGAGGCGTGGTGCTTGCATTTTGAAGATTTAGCTGAGAAGTAAACATGCAGTCAAAGGAGCTCTCCATGCAGGTGAAACAAGCTATCCTTCATCTGCGAAAACAGGAAAAACCCATCCGAGAAATTGCTACACTATTAGGAGTGGCAAAATCTATAGTTTGGTCCATCCTGAGAAAGAAAGCACTGATGACCTCAACAATGCAAAAAGACCTGGACGCCCACGGAAGACAACAGTGGTGGATGATCACAGAATAATTACCATGGTGAGAAGAAACCCCTTCACAACAGCCAACCAAGTGACCACCACTCTCCAGGATATAGGCGCATCAATATCCAAATCTACCATAAAGAGAAGACTGCACGGTGCAAGCCACTCATAAGCCTCAAGAATAAGAAGGCTAGACAGGATTTTGTTTAAAAACATCTTTAAAAAGCTGCAGACTTCTGGAAGAACATTCTTTGGACAGATGAAACCAAGATCAACCTCTACCAGAATGATGGAAAAACAAAGTATGGTGAAGGCTTGGTACAGCTCATGAACCAAGGCATACCACATCATCTGTAAAACACGGCGGAGCATGGCTGCCAGTTGGACTGGGCCCCTAGTGTTTATTGATGATGTGACACAGGACAGAAGCAGCCGGATGAATCCTGGGGTGCTCAAATCCAGCCAAACTGATTGGTCAGCATTTCATAATACAGATGGACAATGACCTAAAACATAAAGCCAAATCAACTCAGGAGTTTATTAAAGCAAAGAAGTGGAATATTCTTGAATGGCCAAGTCAGTCACCTGATCTGAACCCAATAGAGCATGCAATACACTTGATAAAGACTAAACTTCAGACAGAAAGGCCCACAAACAAACAGCAACTGAAAACCGCTGCAGTAAAGGCCTGGCAGAGCAGTAAAAAGGAGGAAACACAGCATCTGGTGATGTCCACGAGTTCAAGACTTCAGGCAGTCATTGCCAACAAAGGGTTTTCAACCAATTACAATTATTTAATTTGTCCAATTACTTTTGAGCCCCTGAAATGAAGGGATTGAATTTCAAAAATGCTTTAGTTCCTCACATTTTTATGCAATTATTTTGTTCAACCCACTGAATTAAAGCTGAAAGTCTGAACTTTAACTGCATCTGAAGTGTTTTGTTTAAAATCTATTGAGGTAATGTATAGAACAAAAATTAGCAAGATATTGTCTCTGTCCAAATATATATGGACCTAACTGTATTGTGTACTGGTGAATATATGTGCATGAAGGCTACACATCTGGAACTTAATTTTAGGAGGTGCTGGTGTCTCAGGGTTTGTTTAGGTCAGACTATTGGTCACAAGCTAGAATTTTTTAAAATGTTCTTGCTTTGATGGAAAACTACACAAAGGTACCCTTTACTGTAAAGTGCTGGTTGGCTTCACCACAATATGCCATGTATCTACTTATTTGGGTTTTCAAAAGTGTAAACATTGTTCTGCCAGTGACAGCATTAAAATGATTAAGAGTGAGGAAATTAACAATTACTAACCATTGGTATCTGGCGTCTTTTCAGGGTGCAACGTAAACTCCGGTTGATCCTCTGATAACACTCCTCAGGGGTATAAGCAGGATGTTCTAAAATGGTGGAAAGAAACATTATCATCTTTAAGCAGCCTTACATCAAATTAAAGAGGAACACTCACCAAAATTAGAAAGAAAAAAAAAGAGACCTCATATGCCAAGCACATTTTCTGTAAAAGGTGACTCTATTCTGAAGTTACCACTAGGCACCCTTACAGGAGGAGCCTGCACCGTGACGTCATAATCCCAGCTGGTATAGATTAAAAACTCAGTGCTTTATCCCTAACCACAAGATCTTGTGATTAGTTACAAGATCTCTCAGTTTAGAAATACAAAGATGCTTGCACTGCCTGAAATACAGAATCGGGAATGGACAACAGCAGATTTTGCATGCACTTGATCAGTGCCGAGACGGAGGCTGGACTGCATGGACATCCACAAGATGGCGCCAGGACGGAAAAGATTTTACATACATATTAGTAAATGTTATTCACAGATGCTACATCAGATAATAAGCACTCAAATACCTGTCCTCTTATCCTTGCATTTGTTAATCTTCTCTCGAGGTTTCCCTACTTCCTGCTCCAGGTAAACGAGTACTTTCTCCTGCTCTTCTCCAGAACGGTTCATGAAATCATTCCAAATCTGTGTGGAGACAAAGAAATAAAAAACAAACTAAAAGCCACTGCACTATTACAAAATGACCATGATTATATAACTAAATCCAGCAAGTACAATGGTTAAAGGCTAGGTACACCTTTGGGCAGGGCTGTGGAGTCGGAGTCAGAGGCAATTTTGGGTACCTGGAGTTGGAGTCGGCAAAAATAACCCGACTCCTACTAAATAAAAAAAAAAAAAAAAGAAAGTTTAAATGTCCCAATTCACAAAAAGGTATAATTAATTACTTCTCTACTGTAAGAATAAAGGCCAATGCATGCAGTGCATCACGTTACCGCAAAACGAACACTGTGAAGAAGCATGCTTTTCATATGCTTCACTATATGGCACGCAACGCACAGTTAGGGAGCGGCAATACTTTCCATTGTGTTGTGTTCCGCTGTTACAGGGAACGCAATGCCCATGGTTAACCTAGCCTCTCACTGATAACTGATTAAGTAAATGTGTTTTGCAGGACTAGAGACACTTGTATAAGTAAAGGGAGTGGATAGTCAATAGTTCAAGACTGAAGCTGTAAACCATTTAAAAAACTGCTGTCATTCGTCTACAAAAACTTGTAAACTCAGATTGTTAGCATAAACTCTAAACATGACTATGGGATTCTTCTAGGGAAATCATGTTTTAAAATAAATGCCCCTGCCCCTTCCTGGATCCTCCCACTGCCCTATCTTCAGCAGAAGATTAGCACACAAAGGAGAAGTCTTGCTTAAACAGTTCAATACAGTAGACTGTTGGCTTCCTAGCCAGTAGTTCTGTGGTAATGACATATATGTTGCCTTTCTTTCCTTCAAGGAATGTATAAAATACATTCGCATATTAAATTATTTATTATGCAAACGTATTTTATACATTCCTTGAAGGAATGTATAAAGGAAGTACCAAAAACTGAGGAGTCGGAGCATTTATCTACCGACTCCACAGCCCTGCCTTTGGGGGCATTTTTTTAATTTTATTATTACATTATACTTATTTTCAGCTAAAAATCATATTTTTAATTATTCTTTATTACAAATATGTAACCCTTTTTTCTGTACAGGGCTGAGATGCTCTAATAGAGGGATCTGAATTAGCCAGGAAATGTGCTGGCCTTTGTATCTCTGCTCTCTGACATTATAAACACTCATTATAGCTCAGTTTTTATCTTACTGATAAGAATGTGGCTTAAAGGGGTTATCCAGTATCTACAACAGCCCCACCATGAGCTGGACCCCTCTGTGGGAGTATACTTACTCTGGTCCCTGCGGCGCTCCTGGTCCCACCTGCGGGGAACAGGAGGACCGCGGGGAGCGGGGTAAGTATATTTCCACAGAGGGGCCGGCACATGGGGGGGCTGTTGTAGATACTGGATAACCCCTTTAAATAAGTGTTTATGAGCTCTTAGTAGTTTACAGATTAGGGTAATTAGATGACTGGCACAAAGTGAAATTTAAAGTACCAGTCACAGTTATAAAAAACTGTTAACCCTTTGTGACTGAACAGCTCAATATTTTTAATAAAGGCCAATTGAAAATATGATTTTTTGCCAAAAATAAGTTAAAAGCAATCATAGAAAAAATGGACTCCAAAAGGTGTACATAGCCTTTAAAGAGTCCAGTGGCATATCCACCGACTGCCAAAAATGCCTGATGGGTGCGGGTTTCACCTCTCAGAAAGGGGATCCATTGACCACTGCCAATTCACAGCGGCTGCAGCCCCCAGCAGAATTTAGAGAGAGTTATAGAAGGAAATGTGTAAGCTGTAACTAAGCTGGAAAGGCACAGCCACCATCCACTGGAGAAAGTCATGAATCGGCAAACTGGGCACAAAGGACCCCCTTCTCCCTATAGGGAGAGTTTGTCACCTACTAGTGGATTGATGGCATCTTTCAAGTCTGTTTAAAAGCTGCCTTTAAAGTAGTTACATGCATTAGCCAAGGGAGCCTGCACGGCAGAACCTGGAGGCCTTGAAGCTCCATACATATACAGCTCACTTTGAAATGCATATTACTAGGGGAAAGTGGCGTCTTCAGTGAACAGCATAATGGGGGGAGGTAAAGGGGAGACAGTGAGTTCACAGTATGCAGCCACTTAGCAAACATGGAGAAAGAAAATAGGAAGGGACAGAAAACACATTACAACACTGCTGCCTGCACTTTTATCCATCAATAGCTGTTTCAGGAGCAACTGTGTTGGAGATCAAGGAAAGTAGGATGGGTAAAAAAAAACAAACAACCCAATATACCACATTATAAAAGGTAATAATGCTGGGTCGAAGTGAATGGAAAAAGAGCAAGAGGTTATGAGCACCAAGATGGATACACACAAATGATGAGCCTGCCATTATGAAGCACATAAAACCTGGAATGCATCAAGGTTATTTTACACATCAGCTAGTAGTAACATCCGTTTGACTGTAATGCCGATAACCTACCTCAATGTATATCTCATTATTGCAGGCTTCTGCAAATATGCTGGGAGATGCACATATGCAAGGGTCAACGTCATCCATGACACACTCATCCCGTTCTAGCAAACTCATTAGATAGCGATCTGCAAAAAATAAAAAGGAATGTCACTCATCTTAAAAGAGGCAGATCTGGGGCGTTTTAATGTATATGTATAACTCCTTTATTCAGTTATATTCCTACAGTAAATCAAAGTCCAGCATAATGAGAGAGGTGGATGTGCCATTTGGGCAGTTCCATAGTGCCCAAGGACATAGGGAGCCCACAACCACTTGACATCCATATGCTTCACACTAAAACTTGAATGACTGCTCTCCATTCCTTTACTAAATTAGGAAGCACTGGCACGTGAGACTCCAAACCGCAACTAGCAAGTAGTTACTAAAACAGACATGTCAGGATTGGCGATAGGTCCTAGTTAAAACAAAAAAATCTAAAATAAAAATGACATAAAATAAAAGGCCTGTATCTCACGGAAACATAACCAAATGGAAAAAATGTTATGGCTTTCAAAGACTCAAGTTACAGTAAAGGAGGTATATAGTGATCCGGGGTCAATAAGTTAAAACATAACTTTTACCTAATATATAATAAAAACACATCCCTCAAAATGTTCATAGTTAAACCAAATCACATAAACACATGAATCTCTACAACTCCAATAATAATGGTACCATCTATGCCCGCAGCATTCAGCTCGACCCGTTTCACTGGAGGAGGGTATCGATCAACTGCCCCCTCCCGCTCCTGAGTTGCACTTACCAGTGTAGTTCTGTTTGCTGGGGACCACCTTCCCTGGCATCCCAGCGACCCGCAGCCCATGTCTGTTCTCCTGATGAGAGGTAATCTACTTTAGAAACGTGCATGTCGGGATCTACTAGAATAAGGGCATTATAGGGAACGCAATTCTAGAGTTAGGTTTCCGGACGGGGACCCAGCTAGTGGGTACTCCGTGCTTAGGCCATAAGGGTTATTGTGGGATTTTTTTTTTTAGGGACATATAGGGTATCACCGACTGACCCTTTCTACAACCTGGGCCTCACCATCAACACCGTACCACCCTGGATGTGACGAAAAGAATGGAGGTGTCTGGATCTTTCAGAACCTGTAGGGTAGGACACCCGGTTATACTAGTGCTGCCAAGCACTGTTCTGTATAAGTGCCACCGAGCACTATTTTGTAGGTGCCATTGGGCACTTTTTTGTTTCATATTAGTGCCACTGAGCACTGGTGGTGCGGTTGAGTACTGTGGTTTCCCGATGCCGCGGTGCACCAAGCTGTCTCTATTGGAGTTCTAGAGATTCATGTGTTTGTGATGTGGTTTAACTATGAACATTTTGAGGGATGTGTTTTTATTATATATTAGGCTACGCTCACACGACGACAATAAGTTGCGCGACAAATAGGGCACAACTTCACTGCAACATTTGTCGTACTATTGTCGCGCGACAATTTTTATAATGGGAGTCTGTGGTGTCGCATTGCGACATGCTGCGACGCGACAGTTGCAGAAAAACCCATCTTGAATTGCGACACCATAGACTCCCATTATAAAATATAGTGCGACAAATGTCGTCGTGTGAACGTAGCCTTAAGGAAAAGTTACCCTTTTAACTTATTGACCCCGGATCACCATATACCTTCTTTACTATTGCAAACATGAGTGATCAATCCAATTGCTTTCTTATTGATGAGTTTCTAGTAGAAGACTCAAGTTCCAAAAAAAAGAAAAGAAAAATTAGATGGGAAGTGGCAGCGGGTGGGCGTTGGAGTTTGAGTAAAATGAGCATGGTTGAACAAGTTAAAGCAGTTTTTCCAAAATTATGTCAGCAGGGACCCCCTCTCTCCCATCAGTCACACCCCTGCTGAACACAAGGATGGGGTCCTGTGCCCCCCATTTGAAAGGATGATGGTCGAGCATGTGCACAGTGTTCTGCTTTCGCTGGCAGTGCCATAGACTTTGATTGGATCAGTAGTGCACATGCTCAACAGCTGCTTCATTGAACCCTGGTTTTGTGAACGGTCAGACATTTATTCATTTATTAACAGTTCTGTGGGCAGGTGATGACTGGCCATTCTGGGAATACCCCCTTAATGCAAGTAACTAAAGGTAGGTAGCTCCACGCCATGAGAGAAAGTAAAGGATGCAAAAGGGCCATCTATTCATGGAAATTCAATCTTCAGCTAAACTAGTCAAATTTGTCTTAACAGTGCTGTCACTACAAGACAGCTTCTTAAGGTGAGGCGCCGAGCAGAATTTTTCTATTCTGCAAACGGCACTGTCCCATGGATATTCTCACTGTTTTCCAGGCGACGAAGACTCTTGCGCCCTTTGGCTTTAGGAGTCAGATCAGAGTTTCGGATTGCACGGTTTATATAGTACTGCTTGCGCTTCGCACTAGAAGTCTTCTTGGATGGAGAGCTTGGCACAGGAGATAGGCAATCCTCGATCAACCTGAAAAAAAAAAATAAAAAATGTAAAATTCAATCGAGGTTCAATCATGGTGGTGGTCATTTTGCTGGGAAGTGCTGTTTGCAGAGTAGGAGCCTTGAAGAACAAAGGGGGTCCTTCATATGCACCCCTTGGATGTGACAAAGACTGCATCAGAGGCCTATGTCATGAACTAATCTGACGGCCACTCAGCTAGACCTTGGCTCCCATGCTACACGACAAATGTGCTTTTGTGGGAACATCTGTCATTGCAAGGACGTAGCCATAAAATACATTTTCTAAAAATGCATTAAAAAAAATAAAATAATTTGAAACATTCTTTTACACAAGTACACTTTGGATTTGCATTTACAAGAAATCTCTAAAAACAGCATTACCATGGCACCCGAGCTCAATCTTAACAGCATGGAACATGTCCTAAGAGAACACTGTTTTTATAAGGAAAATTACAATAATTTTAGACGCATAATTGGAAGGCAGTGGCGTGTCAAAAGATGAAGAGCACAAAAAGCTGTACGTGCAATTCAAAGCAGCTATTTACAAAGAGGGTTTCTCTAAGGGCTCCTATACACAACCATATTTTGGATCTACACTACTCACAAAAAGTTAGGGATATTTGGTTTAAGGATGAAATTTCAGGATGAACCTAAAATTCACTTTAAGGCTCCATTTAGCCGACCGCAAATGGGTCTGCATCTGTTCCACAATTCTGCGGAACGGGTACGGACCCATTAATTTTCTATGTGGCCGGACGTGATGCAGAGAGCACACTATGTGCTCTCCACTTCCGCATTTGCAGAGCACGGCCCCGAACTTCTGGGCTTCGGCTCCGAACTTCCGGTCCACGGCTCCACAAAAAATAGAATAGGCAGTTCTATGGGGGGTGCCGGCCGGGTGTGTTGCGAACCCGCGACACACCAAGGACGTGTGAAAGGACTCTTAAGGCTACTTTCACGCTAGAGTGTCTATTTTCCGGTATTGAGATCCGTCATAGGGTCTCAATACTGGGAAGAAAAAGCGCTTCCGTTTTGTCCCCATTCATTGGGGACAAAACGTAACTGAACAGAACGGAATGCTCCGAAATGCATTCTGTTCCGTTCTCATACCGGAGAGCAAACAGCAGCATGCTGCGTTTTGCTTTCAGTCCTGGGATGGGGAGCAAGACGGGTCCGTCATGACCCACAATCCATTAAATGGGGACGGATCAGTTTTCTCTGACACAATAGAAAACGTATCCGTCCCCCACTGACTTTCAATGGAGTTCATGACGGATCCGTCTTGGGTATGTTAAACATAATACAACCGGATCTGTTCATAACGGATGCAGATGGTTGCATTATCAGTAACCGAAGCGTTTTTTTTGCTGAACCCTGCCGGATCCAGCAAAAACGCAGGTGAACTTAATGTGACTTTGTCTAAACTTTTGAATGCACATGTTCAACTGTTCAATGTTTCAGTACTTTTTGCACAACTTGCTGTTCTCTAACAAGGAGTTTAAAGAGGACCTTTCACTGGTCCACAGTTTATTAGGCAAATGTATATACATGCAGAGCGGCACCCAGGGATGTCCCTGCACTTACTTGTATCTCTGGGTGCCGCTCCGTTCGTCCTCTGTAGCCCCCGGTACCGGCGCTCGTGCTTCTCTAATTTTGCCTGGGACGAAGACATCTTTTGCCCTGGGCGTCTCCTTCTCCCAGGGCTGGAGCGCTGGCCAATCGCAGCGCTCAGCTCATTTTCAGGATATTGGCCAGCGCTCCAGCCCTGGGAGAAGGAGACGCCCAGGGCAAAAGAAGTCGTCTCCGCCCCAGGCAAAATTGGAGAAGCACGAGCGCCGGTACCGGGGGCTACAGCGGGCGAACGGAGCGGCACCCAGGGATACAAGTAAGTGCAGGGTCATCCCTGGGTGCCACTCTTAATGTACATACCTTTGCCTAATAAACTGTGGACCAGTGAAAGGTCCTCTTTAAGAGCAAAATTCACAACAGGTAATTGATCCATAAATCTCCCAATAAATCTCCTGGTTCAATGAGAATTGGTATTAAAACAGTCCTCCTCATCATGCTGTTCACATTTTGACATCATGAGACCGAGACAACAACTAACAATTGATCAACAATACCTAGTCATGGTGAGGCGTCAAGCAGGATGTTCTCAGATGGAAGTGGCCCCTGAGCTTAGAGTGTCAGAGAATGTTAGCAGCAGGTTGCAACAGAGAGAGAGAGAGACTGGAATAGTCGCAGAAAGGCAGAGAAGAGGATGTAGTTTGGCCACATCCCACACGGATGACTGCTTCATTGTGCACAATGTCCTGCAGAACTGGATGATGAACGCCAGACAACTCCAGGCACATTTAAGGGAGGTGAGAGGCACCTCAGTGCTGTTCACTGATGAAAGACGATTCAAGCTGAGCAGAAATGATGTCCGCCAACGATGTTGGAGACGTCAAGGAGAGCTATGCATCAGCAACTGCATTTGGTGGTTGTGGTGGTGATACAGGGTGTGCAGGTGTGTCTAGTCAGTACAGAACTGCCCTACACTTTGTGAATGGTACAGTGACAAGCCCATACTACTTGAGTAACATCATTAATCCAGTCATTGTGCCTCTGTATGAACAACACAGGCCTAATTTAATCTTCATGGACGACAATGCGCCAGCTCATCGAGGTCCCATCATTGGGGAACGACTGCTGGAGACTGGGGTACTTCAAATGGAGTGGCCTGCACTTTCTCCAGACCTGAAGACCATTGAAAACCTATGGGAGTCGCTGTGTAGAGGTTTGTTTCAATAAGGCTACTTTCACACTAGCGGCAGCTTTCTCTGGGAGAGGGAACAGCCTGCCAAATCCATGCTACCGCTGGTGCACCGTGCTGCCAGTAGTCAGCTCCGGCACCATTCACTATAATGGAGGCGGGCCGGAGGTCTGGCCTTAACGCGGCAAAAATGCAGAGAGGCAGGCAGAATAAAACTACAACATGTCATGAGCAGACTTCCGGCGGCACAGTGCACTAGCGGTAGCATGAATCCGGCAGGCTGTTTCCCCGCCGGAACAGCCTGCCGGAGAAGGCTGCCGCTAGTGTGAAACTAGCCAAATTGTTTGAGATGAGGAAATCACCATTGCATGCTTCTACTTAAATGCCTTACTTTCATGATATATCACTGCAGTGTGAACGAACCCATTCATTTCTATAGGTCTGCAAAACATACAGCACATAGATGTCATCCGTGTGCTTTCTGCAAATTATAGAACATGTCCTATTCTTGTCCCTAAAACATACAAGAAGTTATTTATAGTAGAAAAAACGGGCATGACATGGCCGGTATCCATATTTTGTGGTTCGCGGACCACAAAACAGATACAGTCACGTGCATAAGGCCTAAACTAGGATAGCCCTTATACCAGGGGCAAGTCCTTGCTACAGGTTTAAGGGTTCATTCACATGACCGCATTTCTGGGTCTGCATCCGTTCCGCAATTTTGCAGAAGGGGGGGGCGGACCCATTGATTTCAATGGGGCCCCAGAAGATGCAGACAGAACACCTTGTGCTGACTGCATCCGTTTGTTCTGCTGCCCCCGCAAAAAAGAGAGAATGTCATATTCTTGTCCACAATCCTGGACAAGAATAGGCATTTCTATCATAGGGCTAGCCGCTTGCATTCACACAGCCGGTACCCGTGTTTCGCGGACTGCAAAACACTTACAGAAGTGTGAATGGTCCCTAATTCTATCTTTTAACAGGTCCTCAGTAATGGCACATGCAGGAGGAGTAAGAAAGATTCAGGAACAGGGAGGCTCTGTGACCCCATTTATTTGTTGGCGGCACTGCTACAAACGATCCTTAGTCACGACAAATAGAAGCAAATCTGACTGCACGATGAGACTCCACAGTTTGTCTGCATACAAGCTGTAGACACTAAAGGATCCGAAAGCAATGCCTGCGAGTTATGCACAAATATAGGTTTGAACAAGTTTCTGAATGAATTGCCAGATGGGTGCTACCAGTTGGGGGGTTTCCCTGCACAATCTGCCACTAGCAGCACAGATCAGATAATGTCAGACTATGCAGGGACACACCCCCAACTGGTAATACCCAGCTGGCTATTCGTCTAGAAACTTCTAGTAGGAAAAGTAGAGGACTGGCATAACATAGTCATAAGACGACATGCTCCAGAATGGTCATTTAATGTGGAATACAATTATTTACCAACAGACATCCCAGGTGCAGACACAGGTCCTCTTTAACCAGTTCAATACCAGGACACTTACACCCCCCCCCCCTTCCCAGATGCATTTTAGCTGTAACTTTTTTTTTTCAGTTATTGTTTATTGAAATAATTTTTTTTTAACCTTTTTTCCGGCTTTATTTTTATGCCTTTTTATTTATAGAATTAATTTGATTTATTTTTTTAGACCAGGCACAGATATTTATTTTTTTAAATAGCACCAAGAACAAAGTAAAATACATTTTTAAAATGTGTCCCCTAAGTTCGTTTTGAAAGAGGGGCTATATAGTTTTATGGTGGGCAGGGTTACAAACTGTAGTGTGGGCTAGTGCTGGTCATACAAGACCTTTTAGGGGCATTTTAAGATAACTTTTTTTTTTTTTTTTTTTTATTGTCGATTTCTCCTGTAACTGGGACGGAAATCATGCCCAGTTAGGGGGAAATACAGGTTGCAGACTCCTGGCCCACAGCGGCCACATGACATCTGGGAGCGCTCATTGAGGGCTGTGTATAAAGTGATGGGAAGGCAGGGACAGTGAGCTCCTCTGGGTCTGCTAAAACCCAGCAGCTCATGCAGTCATCCCCAGTGATTACATGATCGCTAGGACCAGAACAGGAAGCTGGGTCTAACAGCCACTTGGCTGTGAAAGAAAGTTCTAAGTGAAAGATTGCTTGTTCTGTGCTCAGTTTCATTGAATGAGTATGGCCAGTTTGAATGACTAGCGCCCAATATGGATGAAAACTGTCAGTGTAGCAATCGTTCTCCAGCTTAAAGTGTAACTGTCATATTTTTTATTTATTTCCTAATTTATTAGAGCTAGGCATGCATACCTGAGATAGACTGTCAAAGATTGTCAAAAGATCTGTAATTACTTTATAATAACAACTTTCATTAATGTCCTCTGTCCCTTTCCACTGCTCCCTTAAAAGACCGTTGCTAGGGCTTGTCTGTCTTCTTTTTAGTATAAACAGAAGACAGAGGGCGGTCCTTCACACTGCATGGCTGCATTAGGCTTCAGAGTGAGGAGGCGTGTCTCTCAGTAATCCAATCTGATTGGCTGGCAGGGAGCTGCTGGCTGCAGCAAGTGTGTATGGGAAGTGGGGGAAAGCAGTTTTGGCCTCAGAGAACTGGCAGAGGAGCCATCTTAAGAAGGTCCTCATATTGTAAATGTTTAAACAGACGTAACTAAGGGAAAAACTCAAGGAAAACAGTGGTATGTGAAGAAACTAAAGATTGCTTTATGCATAATGCTGCTGCAGCAGTAACATATGCTAAAATTGTTTTTTTTTTTTTATGAAAACATGACAGTGACACTTTAAAGGGGTTGTCCAGGTTCAGAGCTGAACCCGGACATAACCCCATGTTCACTCCTCTGGCCTCTCTAACCTGAGCATCGGAGCATTTTATGTATTATGTATAGGGCAAGGGCTTGTTAATTTATATTTTCACACTGCTAGGTGGAGGCCTCTGCCTAGCAGTATTGCTGGTGACGTCACTGGCACTGATGGGCAGGATTTAGCGCTGCCCTAGCAGTTTTACAGGCTCCATAAAAAGCCTTTTCACTGCGCAATTCAGTGCAGCTCTGATGCTCATATCAGGGAGCTGCCTGGGTGAAAATGGGGGTATGTCCAGGTTCAGCTCTGAACTCAGACAACACCTTTAACCTTCAGCCTACTTCTATGTAATGGTTATGGCCACCTTATAGGTGTTGTCAGGTTATTAACATACACCCAATCCACAGATAAGCATCCGATTGGTGGGTTCTGACTGAGTGGAGTGAGTGGAGTAGGACATTGCATATGAGATCTGCAGCCTCATTTATTCCCTACGGGACTGCCAGAGAAAGCTGAGTGCTGTACACGGGAGCATTCTTAGTGATCGGTGGGTGTCCCAGCATTTGGAGCTCCACTGATCAAATGCTTATCCCCTTTGGATTGGTGATAATTTAAAGGGAAACTGTGAGCAGTTTTGGCTAAGATAAGCTGCCTACAGCACTAGGTAGGTGCTAGGGAGAGCAGGAAAAACATCAGGAGAGGTGTGAATATTATTTTGCCAGGCACTGTTTCTGAAACTGCAGAAAGCGGAGCTTTACTGTGGAGTACTCTCTGCTTTGATTTGCTTCATAGGCCCTCCCCACTGCTCTAGGTGACAACTGCAGTGGTCTCCTGATTGGATGCTACAGCTGTCACTCAGAGCAGAGGGGAGGGGCTATGAAGTAGCTCAATGTACAGAGCGTGTCACAGTGAAGCTCCACCTACTGGGCACTTGCAGGAGCAGAATCTGGCAGAATAACCTGATAATAAAATCTCTGCAAATGTATATTTATACTGATCTCCCCATTTCCTACCTAGAGCTTGCATGGTCATTATTTTCTAGGTTGTAGCGCACGCTTGGAAGAGATAAGCTCTGTTAGACTGTGTGTGTACAGGGACAGAATATTTTTTTAGTTGCATTTACTGCTGAAATTGCGACTGTCTTGGAGTCTTTTGCACCTCATCCGACCATTTTGAACGTCCAGCCCATAATAAAGCAGTCCTATCCTTGTCCGTAATGCGGAGAAAAATAGGACATGTCCTATATTTTTGCAGCTGTAAGGGTCCATTCACACGTCCACAATTCCGTTCCGCATTTTGGGGAACGGAATTGCGGACCCATTAGTTTCAATGGGGACAGACGATGTCCCGGCCGGGTCCGCAATTGCGGATCCGCACTTCCGGGTCCGCAATCGCGTTCCCGAAAAAAAAAAGAACATGTCCTATTCTTGTCCGCAATTGCGGACAAGAAAAGGCATTTTCTATGAGAGTGCCGGCGATGTGCAGTCCGCAAATTGCGGAACGCACATCGCTGATGTCCGTGTTTTGCGGATCCGCAAAACACACACGGACGCGTGAATGGACCCTAACAGAACGGACAATGGATGCAGACAGCACACAGTGTGCTGTCCTCCTATTTTGAGACCCCACTGAAGTGAATGGGTGCGCATCCGAACCGCAGAAAATGCGGATCAGATGCGGACAAAAAATACATTCGTGTGCGTGAGCCCTAACTCAGAAGTTTTCTAACTTTTCTGCCTTTTTTCAGACCTATTTATGTAAGTGCGCCTTTATTTGTGCCTGAATTTGTCGCAAAAACAATGTCATTTGTACTCCACCTGGCTGGTGTACTTTTCTTTGTCTGTTTTGAGTAGTGAAATGTGGCTTTTTTTTTGCATAAAAAAGTATATATATATATATATATATATATATATATAATATATTAAAATCAAACTTTCCAGAAGACATGTGACTTTTCTCCGCAAACAGTCACCTTTTTTCATGCGCAAATAAATTAGACTAGTCTAAGGGAATATAAACCTGTCTAACTGGAAAACAACCACTAGAGGTCAGACTGATAACAATAGGCATAGTCTAATTCATTAACGGCTGTGCGACTTCTAATAAATACTAGGCAAAAGTAAGACCGCCAAATGAAATAAGCCTGTCTAATTATATGGCCAAACACAAGTAAGCTTGATAAATGTGCCCCAGCTTCTCCACAAAAGTCTGATGGATCACGCCAGTACATGTTTCTGTTGGATTTGTATGGCATCCGATTGAAAGGTACGGCAAATACCCTATGCACCTCTATGAAAATCCTATTATAAAAATCAAACAAAATAAACTTATAAAAACGGACTGCGCATTATGGCTCTAAGTCAAATATAGTTAAATGGCGCCGGCAAAGAGGAGGTCAAATGTTCTTTCTTATCTTCCATTTAAAATCCATTGAGCTAAAAAGTTGAAATGTACAAAACACAGTTCAAGTCCTCTTAGCATACCCCAAGTTATATAGATTTTCCATTCCATCAAGTGAATAGACTTAAAAAGCTAATCACGGTGCAGCCAAGGCAATGCGACAGAGGTGCACTCTTTTAACGCTGCAGAGCCTCTTATGTTGGGTGATTGCCACTTAAAGAAATGACAATGCAACCTTCTAGTAATGGGCTCTTAGCATTCTAACATGTCCATTAAATCCCCACCAGCCCCTCTTTAATAGGACGGGACTTATCCAAATCTGACGATTAACACAAGGATCTTTCTATTGAAATACATTCCATATTGCTAATCTGCAATGTGCAAATGGAACCGCCATCAGCACGGATAATGGCGCCTTCAGCTGTTGGCAAAGCCTATACTTTCTGCCATGCTTTCTCCTCGTCTGGAGTAGCACTGAGAACAAACCCTCGCTACCTCTCAAGGTATTACGGGCTTATTTTCACAGTCAGAACATATTTATCCTTCAGTACTCCAAGAGAATGATCAATTCTCATTACTGCACTTCACTTCACTTGCAAGGAAGGACAAATGTCGACAGCAGCGCTTCCGGTTATTAGGACGCAATTTATACGCCGCAGATGGGAGATCATCTACCAGACCTTACAGAAGTGCAGAGGGGAAGCGTCATCTTGCCAGCTTTAATCTTACAGCACAGGTTACAAACTGAAGACTGCAATCTGAATGTCAGAAATCAAAGACGTCATTTATGACAGTCATAATTAGCGGCCACAGAGTGAGGAAATTAGACAAATTACCCACATCCCTTTGATGATGCAAATTGTCATTTATTAGACATGCATAATACTCACTGAAAAACATACATTTTTAAATCAATGGTCCTGATTTAGGGCTCATGCACACGGCTGTTGCCCGGCTGTGTCTGTATTGTGGCCCGCAAACAGTGCGTCCGCAATATAGGTGCACTGACCGTGTGTACGATATGACAAAATATTGGGTCTGTAATCTGGAAGAAGCGGTTCGGAATGGAGGCACTATGTAGTCCTTCTGTGGAAGGTTTTCTCCGTGCCTGCAAACCCCAAAAACTAGAACATGTTCTATTTTTCTGCAGTGCGGACGAATTACTGACCCATTCAAGTTGAATGAGTCTGCGTCCGTCTGCGGCAGCCGCAAATTGCAGTCCCCAATGCACGGAACGGCCGGCACATGGGCCCTTATTAATATGCCTACCACAATTCTGGTGTAAAATCGGTCTCAACCAATAGTATGGTGTAGAGTCAGAGAAAAGAGTCTGTCCCGCACCAGCCTGAGCCCTTGTGATAAATCTGGTGCAGGTCTAGACAACCTGTCCCTAGATTTACCAGGAAAACTGGCTTAGTTGCCCTCAACAACCAATCAGATTCCACCTTTCATTTTCCAAAGGAGCTCGGAAAAACGCAAGGTGGAATCTGATTGGTTGCCATGGGCAACTAAGCCACTTTTCCTTTATACCAGTTTTGATAAATCTCCCCCCATGTTTCACCTGCATCACACATGCCTGGAAACTAGTATTTTGCAAGGCATCTATCCGATCCGTTCCAAACCATCCATCTATCCGTCCATCAAGCAATACATCCAATAGATCCCCTGCTCCTATTCACTACATAGCACTGAGGACTCATGTTGACTTCACAACTGAACATTCCTGTCTTCTCTTTAAGTAAGACACTTACTAATGTATTGTAATTGTCCATATTGCCTCCTTTACTGGTTGGATTCATTTTTACATCAGATTATACAACAAGAACAGAGCAGGGAAAAGAATGGAGGGCACACTGCACATGCACAGACCCCCTACATTCATTTCAATGGGGCTGGCGAAAATAGTGGAGCGCTGGCTCAGCTATTTCCGTCTGCCCCATAGAAATTAATGGGAGCAGGGGCTGCACGTGTGCGGTGCGCTCCCATTCACTTGTATGGGAGCAGCGATTGGTGGTGTACGAAACCCGGGGTCTTCCAGCCAGAACTCTCCCCGCTCCGTTCTCGTAGGTGCAGGTCCCGGAGGTGGGACACGCACCTATCAGACAATGGCGGCATACCCTAGCGATATGCCCCCATTGTATGTGATGAGAACACCTCTTTAAGAAGGGATGGAAAGGAGTCATTAAGATTTGCATAAGGAGCATTATTTTTTATCAAACTATCAAATTGGGACAACCACTTTTAAAGGATTTAGGGTGCTTTCACACTTGCGTTCTGAGGATCCCGCAGGCACTTAAGGCCTGCCGGATCAGTCAGAACGCAAGTCGCCTAAAAGGATTTGAAGACTGATCAGGATCCTGATCAGTCTTCGAAATGCTTTCAGGTTACCATGGCAGCCAGGACGCTACTGAAGTCTTGGCTGCCATGGTACTCTGCAGCAGTGTACTTACCTGCGCTGCAGCCGCCGCGCGCTCCTTCATGACGTCACAGGTCCCCATGGCGCATAGATCAATGCGCCACCCAGACCTGTGACGTCATGAAGGAGCGCCCCGGGGGCCGCAACGCAGGTATCTACACTGCTGCGGAGTACTTACCATGGCAGCCAGGACTTCAGTAGCGTCCTGGCTGTCATGGTAACCGATTGGAGTCCCAGCTTACACTGGGGCTCCGATCGGAACTGCTGCTGCGCGTGTGCAGAGCTGAACATTGGATCCGGAGATGCACCGAAACAACGTTTAGCTTAATTCCGCATCAGGATTAATTCACTTCAATGGGCATTAATTCCGGAACCGGCGTTACGGAAAGTCCTCCGGATTTTTTCTCCAGCCAAAAAACTTTTGGGTACTGAAAGGATGAAATCGTGATGCATCCTGAATGGATTTCGCTCCATTCCGAATGCATTAGGATAATCCTGATCAGTAGTTTTCCAGCATAGAGCCCCAACGACGGAACTCTATGCCGGGAAACAAAAACGCTAGTGTGAAAGTACCCTTAGTAACAGACATGGTTGCCAGATTAGTTTTAAATAAAGTTGAAGTAGCCTCCCATGCATCAACATAGGGACCCCATGTCCTCCGAGGGAAAGGGACTAATATTCGACAATTTAGCAAAGGACTGGGGATGAGCGAACTTCAAGTTTTGAAGTTCGAGTATGTGCTGAATTGCGTTATGGATGCCGTTACAAAGGACCAAAACACAATTCCATGACAGAAAGAGAGGACTTCTGCATAACGGAAACTGTACGGATCTGTTATGCTGGCCATAGACTTCTATTATGACGGAATGCATAACAGAAAGCCTTTAGAGGCATTCCGTCATGGAATTGCGTTATGGTCCGTGGTAACGAAATCCAAAATGCAATTCAGCATATACCCGAACTTCAAAACTTGAAGTTCGCTCATACCTATCAAAGACACATCTACTTTTGGACAGTCAGTAAACATTTGTTAGTCCAACAGAAGCCTACGTCTCCCACTCCTACATACATAAACTATCCTATGAGGAGTTCTCCACTCCCGCCAGGTTAAAGAATGTAAACTCATATATTGGAGATACATACGGTATTTCTTCCACTCTCAAGGCCACAGAACATTACCTTGTGTACAGTTCTCTGTAGTCGCCCTACAGCTTTCAGCAACTCAGTATTCTGTACAGAAGGATTCTTTTGTTGTTCCGAGTCCTCCTCGGATGAGTCATCAGATTCAAAACAAGATGCCCATAATTCAATATCTGAGTCAGAGTACCCCTTCTTTCTATGTGTCTGTGGACGGAGCAGATGCAGGAATTTTCCTCTATAGCCGAATGAATCTCTTGGCGAACAAGACATTTTATTTCCTCTCTTAAAGGGGGTTCTCGTCTTCTTCTATATTGATTACCTATTCTGAAGATAGGTCATCAATATAGTAAAAATAGAAAATCCCTTTAATGAACTTCTCTGACAATATCGGCCATACAAATCTTTTTGGTGCATTTTTCAGGATGTTTAAAGTGTAACTGTCATATTTTTTATTTGCTAATTTATTAGAGCTAGGCATGCATACCTGAGATAGACTGTCAAAGATTGTCAAAAGATATGTAATTACTTTATAATAACAGCTTTCATTAATGTCCTCTGTCCCTTTCCACTGCTCCCTTAAAAGACCGTTGCTAGGGCTTGTCTGTCTTCCTTTTAGTATAAACAGAAGACAGAGGGGCGGTCCTTCACACTGCATGGCTGCATTAGGCTTCAGAGTGAGGAGGCGTGTCTCTCAGTAATCCAATCTGATTGGCTGGCAGGGAGCTGCTGGATACAGCAAGTGTGTATGGGAAGTGAGGGAAAGCAGTTTTGGTCTCAGAACTGGCAGAGAAGCCATCTTGAGAAGGTCCTCATATTGTAAATGTTTAAACAGCCGTAACTAAGGGAAAAACTCAAGGAAAACAGTGGTATGTGAAGAAAGTAAAGATTGCCTTCATCATAATGCTGCTGCAGCAGCAGCAACATATACTAAAATTGATGAAAACATGAGAGTTACCCTTTAACAGAATAAATGCCACATCTAAGGCCTTAAAGGGGTTCTGCAGTTTGTTTAAACTGATGATCTATCCTCTGGATAGATCATCAGCATCTGATCGGCGGGAGTCCGACACCCAGGACCTCTGTCAATCAGTTGTTTGAGAAGGCAGCGGCACTCCTGGAGCGCCGCGGCCTTCTCACTGTTTACCGCAGGACCAGTGACGTCACGACTTGTATCAACTGGCCTGGGCTAAACTCCATTCAAGTTAACAGAGCTTAGCCTCGCCCAGGCCAATTGATACAAGTCGTGACGTCACTGGGCCAGTGGTAAACAGCGAGAAGATCGCGGCGCTCCAGGAGCGCCGCTGCCTTCTCAAACAGCTGATCGTCGGGGGTCCTGGGTGTCGGGCTCCCTATCCATAGGATAGATCATAGGTTTAAACAAACTGCAGAACCCCTTTAAGCTACATGCATACGACCATGCACACCATGTTTTGCGGATCCACAAAATACGGATGCCACCTGTGTACGTTCCGCAATTTGTGGAATGGAAAGGGCTGCCCACTATAGAAATGCCTATTTTTGTCCGCAAAACGGATAAGAATAGGACGTGTTCTGTTTTTTTTTTTTTTTTTTCAGGCCATGGAACGGAGCAACGGATGCGGACAGCACACTGAATGCTGTCTGCATCTTTTGCGGCTCCACTGAAGTGAATGGGTCTGCATCCAAGCCACAAAAAATGCGGCTTGGATGCGGACCCAAACAATGTTCATGTGCATGAGGCCCACGTCAGTGTTTGTTCAGTGATTTCCATCAGGATTGGAGCCTCCACAGACATAAGGTATAAGGGAAAATCTGAAACTGTTCTGTGTTTTTTAATTGAACCTGGTTTTGGCTCACAATCACCGATGGAAATCAATGAACAAACACTGAGGTCTCTCTTACATTTCCATGTCTGTTTGACATCCGTGAAAAAAAAATCAGCCCAGTTTTCATCCATGAAGATGTCTGTGTTTGGTCCATGTGTCATCCATATTCCACAGACACTACTCAGTTAAAAAATTATTTCCAAAGCATCTCCTATCAGTTGTCAGTAAAAAACGGACGCAAAACGGATTTCATAGCTCACGGACCGTATGTCTCAGAGGGCATTCGGTTGTGTGCATGAGCCCTAAGTGTGCTGTCTGGACAATATGGACAGCAAACTTTATTGAAAAAAATCTAGATTACTTACCGGTAATCTTTTTTCTTTGAGCCTATGACAGCACCCATGGAGAGAGACCACCTCCTAGCCCAGGACAGGAAACAGGACCAGGAAAAAACACCCCATAAAAGGGGCTCCGCCCTCTATCACTCCAGTCCTTTTCCAAGAACAGAACAGATACACATACAAACAGTATCCTACATTTTTTATTTTTTTATTTTGGGGGAATTTAGCTGGGTGCTGTCATAGGCTCAAAGAAAAAAGATTACCGGTAAGTAATCTAGATTTTATCCTTTCGCCTTATGACAGCACCCATGGAGATATAAGCAAGAAGCCTTAGGGAGGGACAACAGCCAAGAGGATCTTTTGGCCGAAATCCAAACCCTCATCTGACGGAAACCGGAGTCTATAATGCTTGAAAAAAGTATGAGGGGAACTCCACGTGGCTGCCCTGCAGATCTGCTCTAAAGAAACTGAGGCCCTGGCTGCCCAAGATGTAGACACTGATCTGGTAGAATGCGCCCGAACCCAGAAGGAGGAAGCTCATCCTTAGCAACATAGGCCCGCCCAATAGCCTGCCTAATCCATCTGGCAATGGATTGAGGAGAAGCGGCAGCTCCCTTCCTAGAACCCTGAAAACAAAGCAGCAGCCTGGAGGAGGACCTCCAAGGTTTGGTGACCTGAAGGTACTGTATGAGACACCTTCTGACATCCAGACAGTGAAAATCGGACTCCGCTTTGGTCTTAGGAGAAGGGAAAAAGAAGGAAGCACCACCTCCTGGGACCTATGAAAACTGGATGACACCTTGGGAAGGAAGGCAGGATCGGGTACAATAATAACTCTATCTTCCAGGATCCTAAGGTACGGCTGATCAATGGAAAAGGCAGCTAGCTCACTAACCCTCCTGGCTGACGTTATGGCTAACAGAAAGGCTAACTTACAGGAGAGCAAATTTATCGAAATCTCACTAATTGGCTCAAAGGGTTCAGACGTAAGGGCAGACAAAACTAGGTTCAGGTCCCAGGGAGGCAGGGCATTCCTAGAAATCGGAGCGAGCTTAGAAACTGCAGTAATAAATCTTTTGACCCATGGATGTGCTGCCAACTTAAACTCAAAAAGGCACTGAGGGCTGAAACCTGTACCTTCAGTGTACTGGGCCTGAGCCCCTTATTCCATCCCACCTGAAGAAAATCTAAGACAAGGGGAACATTCGGGGGTTCTAGCACGTCTACCGGACCCCCAGCGAAGCGACAGAAGGCTCCCCAAACCCTTAAGTAGATTTCTGAAGTAACCTTCTTACGACTCGCTAAAAGGGTAGAGATCACACTGTCAGAGAGTCCTTTTTTCCTTAAAACCTCCCTCTCAAAAGCCAGGCAGTCAGATGAAGGGATTTCACCTCTGGATGTAATATTGGGCCCTGGGACAGGAGACCCGGGAATACTGGCAGAACCCATGGATCTGCTATTGACATGAGCCTGAGCTCCGAGAACCAAACCCTCCTGGGCCAGAAGGGAGCTATGACTATGACAGTAGCCTGATCCGTCTTGATTTTCTTGAGGGCCCTTGGGAGTAGCTTCAGAGGGGGAAAGGCGTAGAGGAGGCCTGATTTCCAGGGTTGGGCAAATGCGTCCAGCGCCTTCGGATCATCCCCCGGGGACAGGGAAAAGAACTCCTTCACCTTCCTGTTTGCTCTGTTGGTAAAGAGATCTACTACTGGAAGACCCCAAAGGTTCACTACCATATTGAAAACTCCCTGATCTAGGGACCACTCGTTCTGGCTGAGATGGTGGCGACTTAGGTAATCTGCTTTTGTATTCTCTGTTCCCTTTAAATGAACTGCAGAAAGAGAAGAGAGAGAAACCTCTGCCAACGTGAAAATCTGACTGGACAAACTCATGAGACTGGGAGCTCTGGTGCCCCCCTGCCTGTTGATGTAGGCAACCGCCGTCACATTGTCGGAATAGACCACCACGTCCTTGTTTTTCAGGAAGGGGATACCCCGGGACAGAGCTAAACTGATGGCTTTTAATTCTTTTGAAATTTTGAGACTGGGCACCTGTCTCTGTGTCCCATGTTCCCTGCAAAAGGTGACCCTCCAGATGAGCGCCCCACCCATAGGGACTGGCGTCTGTAGTTAACGCTAAGGGGGCTTCTTTCTTCCAGGGAACTCCCCCCTGAAGGTTCGCAAGATCCAACCACCATACCAGGGAGTTAATGGTTTGAGGGGAAAGCAGAAACTCCAGATCCAAGGAGAAGGGGGATCTGTCCCAAACTTCCAGAATCTGGAGCTGCAATTGTCTCGAGTGGAACTGAGCCCATTTCACCCCTGGGATGGCAGCCGTCATCTGACCGAGCACAGACATGGCTTTTCTTAAAGAGACCTTTCGGGAGACTAATAGGTGTTGGATTTCTAACCCAAGCTGCTGAGCTTAGTGAGCAGGAAGCAGACACCTCTGAGATAGGGAGTCCAGAGTCATGCCTAGAAACTTGCATCTCTGACTTGGAAGAAGATTGGACTTCTCTTCGTTCAGCTCCCACCCCAGTTTCTGAAGGACCTCCCTGAACCAGGTAATCTGGGCCTCCAACACAAGGTGACTTTTGGCTATAAGAAGGAAGTCGTCTAAATAAGGAATAATGAGAATTTTCTTCTCTCTCACATGGGCCATCATTTCCGCCACTATCTTTGTGAAAACCCTTGGGGCCTGTGACAACCCAAAGGGAAGGGCCTGAAACTGGGCATGAACAATCTTGTCCCCCATGTGAACCGCCACCCTGAGGAATTTCTGATGGAGGGGGTGGATGGGCACATGATAGTAAGCATCTCTTAGGTCTACCGTGGCCATAAAACAACCTGGGAAAAGATGATTTACTGCAGACTTCAAGGTCTCCATACGAAATTTCTGGTACACCAGGTAGCGATTGAGACATTTCAAATTGATTATGGTGCGGAAGGACCCGTTGGGTTTCTTCACTAGAAACAGAGTCGAGTAGAATCCCCTTGCCTGCTCCGCTTTGTGAACAGGAACCAGCACCTTTTTCTGCATTAGAGAGAAGACTTCGGACATGATGGCTGTCTGTCTCTGGGGATCCGTTCGGAAATCCGTCACCACAAATCTTTCTGCTGGCTGGCTCAGAAATTTCAGTTTTAAACCCTCCTGAATCACTGACAACACCCAGGGACTGCTGGAAATCCTCTGCCACTGTGGAAAAAACAGTGATAGACGACCCCCAACCGGAGGCATGATGTCATTGGGAACTCTTTTTGAGGCCTCTGAACGGGAAAAAAGAAACCCTTTGGACTTGCGGCTACGGTCAGTAAACTGACTGGACTTATTTCTTCCTCTAAACGAAACTCTATTGGATCTGCGCCCAAAGGACTTCTTGAGGGGCTGACTAGTGGACGGAAACCCTTTCTTCTCGTCAGATGCCTTCACAAGAAGGTCATCTAACACCGGACCAAATAGGAATTCCCCTTGGCAAGGGATGCCACACAGTTTGGCTTTAAAAGCGACATCCCCATTCCAACTTTTAAGCCAAACGGCCCTACGGGCTGAGTTAGAAAGTGCCGAAGATCTTGCTGCTAATCTGAGGGAGTCTGCCGAGGCATCTGCCAAAAAATCTAATCCGCTATAAAAGGCAGAAAAAGAGGTTAACAATTGTTCTCTAGGGGACCCTCCTCTAATGTGTTCCTCTAACTCCCTCATCCAGGCTTTTAGAGACCTGGCCACTGTGGTGGCAGCAATTGCAGGCTTAAAGGATGCGGCTGAAGCTTCCCAACATTTCTTTAAGTAGATGTCAGCTCTTCTATCCATGGGGTCCTTCAATGACCCCCATCATCAAAGGGAAGGGCTGACTTTTTTGCTATCTTTGCTACTGGAGCATCTAATTTTGGGGCCCTATCCCAGGAAGCCGAAGCCCCTTCATCAAAGGGGTACTTCCTTTTAACAGCAGAAATTTAACAGCAAAAATTTCCTATCAGGCTTATCCCACTCTCGTTTAATAGCTGCCTGAATGTTCTCATGTATATCGAAGACCCTCTTCCTCTTTGGGCCCAAACCTTCAAACATGGAATCCCTTAGTGATAACGGTTGTTTGGGATCCTCAAGCCCCATGGTAGCCTGCACCATCTTCAAAAGGGAATTGACATTTTCTGGCTGAAAAAGAGGCCTCCCGCCTGCCTCTTCATCAGAAGAGTCCCTGATGACCCACATTCCCCTCTTCCTCTAAAACCTCACTGTCACTAGAGGGGGTGAGATGTGGTAGGTGTAGCAGAAGAACTAGGACGAGATTTCAATAGTCCACTGACAGACTCCTTAACCTCCTCCTGAATCAAGCGCTTAATGCTGTCCATGAGAGAGGGGCTTCTTCCTCCAGAAGCTTGTTGAGACAAGAACGACAGGTGGGCTTAATCCAGTCAGAAGATAACTTCTTTTTACAAAGGGCACAACTCCTACTTCTAGAGCTGGAGCTCTTCTTAACCTCTTTGGGAACCTAAACATAAAGATAACCCATAAGCCGGCCACTGTATCAGAAAATCCACAGGGGAATCACCCCTCTTACCCCACCAAATACCGGCGTTTCAGTGCCAGGTTCTGCGGCATCAGTGCGCTGGGGCTGCTCCATGTTCCACACGCCACAGGCTCAATGGAGACGACTGCCTGAGCTTCTCTGGCCGGCAGGATGAGCTGGCTGGGCATTTCATATGGCGCGCACATGCCGACTCCTCCCCCTTCCGGCCGCTCCAGCCGCGCACCGGACGTGCGTCACAACACAGGCGCACGTGACCCGGAAGAGCGCGGCCGGGTGTACAGCACAGCCGCAGAGGCCCGCAGCACAGGAGAGATGCGGAAGGGCAGTAAGCCCAGTACCATTCCCCCATACCGAGGAGAAGCCTGGCAGGAGGAGGATGAAAGAGGCCCAGACTTCCGGCGGCTCACGGTGGAGACTTACGCCGTACGGGTAAGCCCTCCTCACAACCATACACGGGGCTCCCGCAGCTCGTGCACAAGTCTTTCCTGATCCCTCCTGTCCCTAGGACAGGAAACAGAACTGGAGTGATAGAGGGTGGAGCCCCTTTTATGGGGTGTTTTTTCCTGGTTCCTGTTTCCTGTCCTGGGCTAGGAGGTGGTCTCTCTCCATGGGTGCTGTCATAAGGCGAAAGGATAAAAGAAATGTGAACGAGGCCCAACTGTGTGAAAGCAGCCTTTACATGCAGCGATCTCCGCCACAGTATGGGGAAGAGTAAACGCTGAAGTCATCGCTTGTCCCCACCATACCGACTCGTTGGTTGCCAGTAGCAGTGGCTGTTTAAACGGCACTATCTGCTGCCAGCAAACGATGATTTAGGTGCCTGTACAAACAATCATATTACCTGATGAACTAGTATTTTGCTTGTTCATAAGGTACTTGCTGACATATTTACACCAGCAGATCAACGCCAATGAGAGTTCCTATGAATGTTTATCTACCGGATGCTCAGCCAGTGTAAAGGGTCCTCAGCCTTAATAACCAGTTGAAATAATCTCAGGCTACTTTCGCACATCCGGCAGAGAACAACCTGCTGGAGTTGTCTGGATCTGGCATATCCGGATAGTGTGGAACCGGCAGGGATCTGGCAGGGTAAGTATAATCTGAGGGGCCCGGGCATTGGGCAGAAGGGGGGGGGGGGGGGCATTATAAGGGTTGAATAACACCTTTAATAGGGAAAGTGTAAAATGGAAACTTTATTGATGTTTGTGTGTTTGGTGCTACTTATTTGTCATTGTGATCTGGACTCTGGTTAACATCTGGGTTACGGGGTCAATAAATGTCTTAATTAGGCGTAGAGGGGTGATTATAGCCCACTCCTTTTCTGAGAAAAAAAAAAGACCCATAAGGTATGTGACAATCAGAGAGCAAGTATGCGTTCTGATTGATGGGGGAAGGGGGATTGATAACATGCACAGAAATCTATGTTATCCTTCCTCTGGGAGTCATGTACTGTGAGAGAGGATCTAATTCTCTCTTCTCCCCACTCCTCAATGCTGGGTGAGATCACAGCTGGGTAAAAGGGAGAGGGCTGCTGTACCTGACAATTAGGGTTTTTATTTGATGCTTATTGGCCACTAGGCGCAATAAGGGCGGTGCCCTTGCTTGTTGCTGCTCCCGAGGCATTGCTTCTTTTCTTTCCCAGCCATGCCCCCAAATCACTGACAGGGCCAGGTGTAAGTACGTCTTCACTGAAGTCTCCCGAAGTCACAATTGATCGCTCACTTCACTGTTCGGTACCAGCGCCATACAGTACAGGAGCTTGCTGGCCAATGGATTCTGTTTTGCGTTTGCGCAGCATAGTAGAGGTGACAGGTTTCCCGTCATTCATAGATTATAAAGCTGACTATGTCTAAGCCCATTTCTGATTAGCCTGGGAAAAACTCTTTCGGTCAAACACAAAGGCCTAGGTAATGCCCATAGCAACCAATCAGATTCCACCTTTCATTTTGGACAACTCCTTTGGAAAATGAAAGGTGGAATCTGATTGGTTGCTTTGGGCAACTAAGCCAGTTCTACTTTACACCAGTTTGATACATTTCCAATACTATCCTGGAAGTTCTCACATCTGCCCTGGTGAACAAGATGCCTTCAGCCTAATAAAACTGTTTAGAGCTGATCTCCAGCTCAAGTTACTGGAACGCATGAACAGAACGGTTGTACAGAAGTATGAGGAAGTGGCAGAGGTAGATTCTGAGCCGCACCCTGACACATCATCATACCACTCTCTTCCATGTACTATGTCTAGGTGACCAACTTCCTATTGTGGCATGTGGAACCATGGAAAAGCTGACTATATGGCACTGTGGCGTAAGGTGCCCATACATTTGTAAGCGCTAATATAGCAGCAAGGCCTTATTCCCTCATCAGTGAATCACGGACATGTGTCATCTGTGTTCTCCATGGACAGAGCTTACTTAACACCCCCATTGAGGTATATGGGTCAGTGAAAACCACTGACGGGACAAAGATGGCATCCTTAGGGCTCATGCACACGGCCATTGATCCGCAGTTCCGTGCATTGGCGACAGCAATTTGCGGTCCCAATGCATGGGCACCATCCGTGCGGACTCTGCAGACAGATCCAGACCCATTCAACTTGCATGGGTCTGTGATCCATCCGCACCGCAAAAAAGTAGTGCATGCACTCCTTTTTTGCGGTGCGGAGGCACGGACAGAAACCCCACGGAAGCACTCCATTCTGCACCGGACCTTCCAGATTGCGGACCCATTTAAGTGAATAGGTCCTCATCCGTGATGTGGGGTGCACACGGCCGGTGCCCGTATATTGCGGACCCACTGTTTGCGGTCCGCAATATGGGCATGGCCGGGCTGAGCAACGTTCATGGACTACGGATGTCACGTGGACCAAACACGGATTTTTCAAGGTCTGTTTTCTTCACTACCAGTGACGTACTGGGTTTCACATGAGTATGCTGGGCAGAGACTTCTGACGGATCAGAAGAACGGAAAATTTAATGGTGATGTGAACTTGCCTTTATTGAAGCCAAAAAACAGATTGGATTCAAAAAGTGAGAAGTAGTGAAGCAGTAACTGTTAGGGCGCATTCACACACTGTGGATTTTGTTGCAGAATTTGTTCAGGGGAATCCACATGGATTTCTGATAGCCCCATTCATGCGAACGGAACAGATTTTTCAGAAGCAGAAAGTTCTGCAACAAAATCCACAGTGTGTGAAGGTGACCTTATACTTTCTCTCCTTTTATGATCCACACCTAATTTTGGCTTTAAAAACTGCACAAAGAAATCTGAACATGTGAATACACCCCAAGGCCTCATGCACTCAAATGTATTTTGTTTCCGTTCCGATTTTTTTGTGGCTAGGATGCGGACCCATTCATTTTAATGAGTCGGCAGTTTAATGAGTCTGCAAAAAAAATGCTGACAGCACACTGTGTACTATCCACATCCGTATGTCCGTTCCGTAGCCCCGCAAAAAAAATAAAATAAAATAGAGCATGTCCTATTCTTGTCTGTTTTGCAGACAAGTATACGCATTATTACAATGGATTCGCAAAAAAAAAAAAAAAAAATGCCATACGGAACATTACTCTTTTTTTTTTGCGGATCCGCAAAACACATACGGTTGTATGCATGTAGGGTCCTTACACGCATGAATTTTGGCTTTATTTTCCACCTCTTTTAGGGCACATGCAAAAAGAAAAAAAAAACGCAAAGATCTACAGTATGCTGTGTTTTAACGCCAACTAATGAGAAAAAGTGACCGTAGTAAAAAAATAAAATAATAAAACTTAAAGGGGTTCTCCAGGCTTTTAATACTGATGACCTATCCCCCTGATCAGCTGCATGAAGGGAAGGCGCACAGTGTGCCTGTGTCATCTCTCTTCCTGCTCGCCATAGACATAGCAGCAGGAATAAGGAAGAGAAAAGGGAGACGGCACACACTGCGCGCGCCTTTGCTTCATACAGCTAATCGGCGGACGTGTCAGGTGTTGGACCCCCACCAATCTGATATTGATGACCTATCCTTAGCATAGATCATCAATGTTAAAATCCCGGAGAACCCCTTTAATACTTGTATGTCCTGCGCTTCATATTTCCCATGGACCTTCAACATCTGGAGCTGGCATTTTTGCTCCCTAAAAACGTGCAGGTGCAAAAAAGGTCACTAAAAAGCTGAACAAAGTGTGGAACAACCTCACGTGGTGTAAAAGCAGACATAAAAGCATTTAAAAATGCATTCTACACAACAGTGAATTCATGGCTGCCCTGACAGTGGCAACTTTCCGGTAAATTACTAAACTACAAGTATCCGGGGGCGAACGACCTGTTACAGCTCATCAGCAAGTGAGTAGCTTTTCGAGAAGTAGGCTCAGACACCACATCATGGCTGGACGTCTGTCCTCTACGACAGTGCCTCTAGATTTATACTGCCCACAGTGCCATAGAGAGTGCCAGGGCACACGCCCATCCATACGGATCATTAGCTTCTAAGCTGTGGATGGGGGATAGGTTGATATAACTGGAATACCCCTTTAAGCACTGTGCTGTTGAGTTTCTGCTTGGTGACTTTTTGAGGGTCACATCTGAAGCTTTTTATTATCATGTTTCATTTTTCTGAATTCTGTATAAGCTTATAAGAGAAGCTAAAAGAGGACGATCACACAGGACAAAGGTCGGGGCCACACAGTAACCTGCCCAGATCTGGAGCTATAATAAGCTGACACACTCCAAGCAAAAGATGACAGCTGCTGGCTGGCACCCCGCCCCTACTGCTGCCCTTCTGTGCCCCCACCACTCACCGAGGGCTCTCGGACTCCCCCACAACCCCAGCATCGGTTCTGTGGTTAATCACCATCCTAGCGTTCGGTAGCTGCTCGGGTGCCGTTCACTCCAGGCGGAAATAGCGTCACGAACGTCGCGCCTCTGGGATCAGCCGATGACGTCACGGACAAGTCGGTAGTTGTTTGTGCTTGTGCCGTGACGTCCTTGGTGGGCGGGGCTATGATGGGCGTGTTATAGGTGGGCGGTGCTGTAATGGCCCTATTATGGGTGGGCGCCTGTAAAGGGTCTGCGTACTGCCGCCAGTTCTGGCTGGGGTTGTAAATGGAGCGCTTTTGTGCTTTGTTCTGAAAACTGGGGCACGTTTAGGAAGACGGGCGGGATGCCAGACTTGGCGCATGCGTGCTGTATACCGTGTGAAAACAATATGTTATCTGTGTCACGCCATAGTGCATTCCTTCCCCTAAATGGTGCAGTAGTTACGCAAGGCAACCAAACCGGTCCCTGCCGGACTGGAACCTGAGGTGGAAAATGACAGCTGGAATCTGACAGGTTGCCATTGGCGACCAGTTCATTGCCTAAAAGGCAGCAGCAGGAAGTGGTTATGACTGCCTTTTCCCTAACTGAATTTGAAAATATGACAGCCGTATTTTTTAACCCCTTCAGGACGCTTTGCAAATCTGAGGTGTCACTTTATGTGGTAATAACTTTGCAGGCATTTACTTATCCAACCAATTTCTTTATAACACATTGGGGGTAGGGTTGGCACCTTTCCCAACAGGGGCGGACTGGGCAGGGGGGCAATTGCCCCTCGGGCCTCTATAAATGGCCCCTGCCGGTATGGACTACGGATGTCACGTGGACCAAACACGGATTTTCAAGGTCTGTTTTCTTCACTACCAGTGACGTACTGGGTTTCACATGAGTATGCTGGGCAGAGACTTGACGGATCAGAAGAACGGAAAATTTAATGGTGATGTGAACTTGCCTTTATTGAAGCCAAAAACAGATTGGATTCAAAAAGTGAGAAGTAGTGAAGCAGTAACTGTTAGGCGCATTCACACACTGTGGATTTTGTTGCAGAATTTGTTCAGGGAATCCACATGGATTTCTGATAGCCCCATTCATGCGAACGGAACAGATTTTTCAGAAGCAGAAAGTTCTGCAACAAAATCCACAGTGTGTGAAGGTGACCTTATACTTTCTCTCCTTTTATGATCCACACCTAATTTTGGCTTTAAAAACTGCACAAAGAAATCTGAACATGTGAATACACCCCAAGGCCTCATGCACTCAAATGTATTTTGTTTCCGTTCCGATTTTTTTGTGGCTAGGATGCGGACCCATTCATTTTAATGAGTCGGCAGTTTAATGAGTCTGCAAAAAAAATGCTGACAGCACACTGTGTACTATCCACATCCGTATGTCCGTTCCGTAGCCCCGCAAAAAAAATAAAATAAAATAGAGCATGTCCTATTCTTGTCTGTTTTGCAGACAAGTATACGCATTATTACAATGGATTCGCAAAAAAAAAAAAAAAAAATGCCATACGGAACATTACTCTTTTTTTTTTTGCGGATCCGCAAAACACATACGGTTGTATGCATGTAGGGTCCTTACACGCATGAATTTTGGCTTTATTTTCCACCTCTTTTAGGGCACATGCAAAAAAAAACGCAAAGATCTACAGTATGCTGTGTTTAACGCCAACTAATGAGAAAAAGTGACCGTAGTAAAAAAATAAAATAATAAAACTTAAAGGGGTTCTCCAGGCTTTTAATACTGATGACCTATCCCCCTGATCAGCTGCATGAAGGGAAGGCGCACAGTGTGCCTGTGTCATCTCTCTTCCTGCTCGCCATAGACATAGCAGCAGGAATAAGGAAGAGAAAAGGGAGACGGCACACACTGCGCGCGCCTTTGCTTCATACAGCTAATCGGCGGACGTGTCAGGTGTTGGACCCCCACCAATCTGATATTGATGACCTATCCTTAGCATAGATCATCAATGTTAAAATCCCGGAGAACCCCTTTAATACTTGTATGTCCTGCGCTTCATATTTCCCATGGACCTTCAACATCTGGAGCTGGCATTTTTGCTCCCTAAAAACGTGCAGGTGCAAAAAAAAGGTCACTAAAAAAGCTAAAGTGTGGAACAACCTACGTGGTGTAAAAGCAGACATAAAAGCATTTAAAAAATGCATTCTACACAACAGTGAATTCATGGCTGCCCTGACAGTGGCAACTTTCCGGTAAATTACTAAACTACAAGTATCCGGGGGCGAACGACCTGTTACAGCTCATCAGCAAGTGAGTAGCTTTTCGAGAAGTAGGCTCAGACACCACATCATGGCTGGACGTCTGTCCTCTACGACAGTGCCTCTAGATTTATACTGCCCACAGTGCCATAGAGAGTGCCAGGGCACACGCCCATCCATACGGATCATTAGCTTCTAAGCTGTGGATGGGGGATAGGTTGATATAACTGGAATACCCCTTTAAGCACTGTGCTGTTGAGTTTCTGCTTGGTGACTTTTTGAGGGTCACATCTGAAGCTTTTATTATCATGTTTCATTTTTCTGAATTCTGTATAAGCTTATAAGAGAAGCTAAAAGAGGACGATCACACAGGACAAAGGTCGGGGCCACACAGTAACCTGCCCAGATCTGGAGCTATAATAAGCTGACACACTCCAAGCAAAAGATGACAGCTGCTGGCTGGCACCCCGCCCCCTACTGCTGCCCTTCTGTGCCCCCACCACTCACCGAGGGCTCTCGGACTCCCCCACAACCCCAGCATCGGTTCTGTGGTTAATCACCATCCTAGCGTTCGGTAGCTGCTCGGGTGCCGTTCACTCCTGGCGGAAATAGCGTCACGAACGTCGCGCCTCTGGGATCAGCCGATGACGTCACGGACAAGTCGGTAGTTGTTTGTGCTTGTGCCGTGACGTCCTTGGTGGGCGGGGCTATGATGGGCGTGTTATAGGTGGGCGGTGCTGTAATGGCCCTATTATGGGTGGGCGCCTGTAAAGGGTCTGCGTACTGCCGCCAGTTCTGGCTGGGGTTGTAAATGGAGCGCTTCTTGTGCTTTGTTCTGAAAACTGGGGGCACGTTTAGGAAGACGGGCGGGATGCCAGACTTGGCGCATGCGTGCTGTATACCGTGTGAAAAACAATATGTTATCTGTGTCACGCCATAGTGCATTCCTTCCCCTAAATGGTGCAGTAGTTACGCAAGGCAACCAAACCGGTCCCTGCCGGACTGGAACCTGAGGTGGAAAATGACAGCTGGAATCTGACAGGTTGCCATTGGCGACCAGTTCATTGCCTAAAAGGCAGCAGCAGGAAGTGGTTATGACTGCCTTTTCCCTAACTGAATTTGAAAATATGACAGCCGTATTTTTTAACCCCTTCAGGACGCTTTGCAAATCTGAGGTGTCACTTTATGTGGTAATAACTTTGCAGGCATTTACTTATCCAACCAATTTCTTTATAACACATTGGGGGTAGGGTTGGCACCTTTCCCAACAGGGGCGGACTGGGCAGGGGGGCAATTGCCCCCGGGCCTCTATAAATGGCCCCCGTCGGTGCAAACACTAGTGTCACCCAGGGCCAGCCATTGGGCTGTGCATGTGCCCTGCCGCTGCCCTGGTGACAAGTAAGGGCGGCCGGCGGCAGGGCACAGTAGGAGATAAGCGTTTCCATTGCACTCATCTCCATAGTCATCTGTATCGCCATCCTCAGGACGGCGATACAGATGTCTGTGCTGCGGCAGAGGAGGGAGCGGCGTTTCCCCTCCCTGTTCCTCTGATAGGCTGCTGGCCTAGTGCTGGCAGCCTATCAGAGGCCGGTGCAGGCGGCACGATGACGTCATCGCGCAGCCGGAGCGGTACAGCGAGGGACACAGGCCGGAAGAGGCCTGCATCGCATTGCTGGAGGTAAGTATAAGTGTTTTTTTTTTGTTTGTTTTTTTGGGGGCTACTGGCACATGATAAGGGGTGAGACAACTGGCACATAAGGTGACTACTGGCACATAAGGAGGGCTACTGGCACATAAGGGGGGACTACTGGCACATAAGGGGAGGCTGTGAGCGGCCAACATCTATCCTCTCCGCAATGCTCAGCCTCCTGTGACAGATCAGGAGAGCGGAGGTGTAGGGGGCAGAGATACAGTTGTGTTCAAAATCATTCAACCCCCACTGAAATTGAGTGTTTTGGCCAGTTTGACATTGATTTGATCATTTCAGTCATCTTATTTATAATTAAATCAAAGAGGCACTTGTAAGTCAGACAAATATAACATAACATTTATAATGAAATAACCACAAATGTCTTTTCTGTGCTCACATCAATATCAGTTTTATTCAACCCCCCAGTGACATTCAATCTTAGTACTTAGTACAACATCCGTTTCCAGTTATAACAGCTTTTAAACGTGAAGCATAGCTTGACACAAGTGTCTTGCAGCGATCTACGGGTATCTTCGCCCATTCTTCATGGGCAAAAGCCTCCAGTTCAGTCACATTCTTAGGCTTGCCGCTGCAACTGCTTTCTTTAAGTCCCACCAGAGGTTCTCAATCGGATTTAAGTCTGGTGACTGCGATGGCCACTTCAAAATGTTCCAGCCTTTAATCTGCAACCATGCTCTAGTGGACTTGGAGGTATGCTTGGGATCATTGTCCTGTTGAAAGGACCAACGTCTCCCAAGCCTCAGGTTTGTGACGGACTGCATCACATTTTCATCCAATATCTCCTGGTACTGAAGAGAATTCATGGTACCTTGCACACGCTGAAGCTTCCTGTACCTGTAGAAGCGAAACAGCCCCAAAGCATGATTGACCCCGCCATGCTTCACAGTAGGCAAGGTGTTCTTTTCTTCATAGGCCTTGTTCTTCCTCCTCCAAACATAGCGTTGATCCATGGGCCCAAACAGTTCTAATTTTTGTTTCATCAGTCCACAGAACACTATCCCAAAACTTTTGTGGTTTGTCCACATGACTTTTGGCATACTGCAGTCGACTCTTCTTATTCTTTGGAGACAGCAAGGGGGTGTGCCTGGGAGTTCTGGCATGGAGGCCTTCATTACGCAGTGTGCGCCTTATTGTCTGAGCTGAAACTTCAGTACCCGCATCTGACAAATCTTTTTCAGTTCCTCAGCAGTCACATGGGGACTTTTTCTCCACTTTGCGCTTCAGGTAGCGCACAGCAGTCGAAGTCAGCATCTTCTTTCTGCCACGACCAGGTAGCGTTTCAACAGTGCCCTTTGCCTTGAATTTGCGAATGATGCTTCCTATGGTGTCTCTTGGTATGTTTAACATCTTTGCAATCTTCTTATAGCCATTGCCCTTCCTATGAAGAGAAATCACCTCTTCTCTTGTCTTCCTGGACCATTCTCTTGACTTCAAGTTCACCATGTCTGTAAACACACCAGTAAATGTCTAGAAGGAGCTGAGTATCACAGTCATTTTACATCTGCCTAATTGGTGCTTATTATGCTTGATTGCTGCTCCTTGACATCCACAGGTGTTTAGTCTAAGCTCTGCACGGTTTCCCCATGTAGCGGGGAGCACGGACCCGGCTCTCACATGAGAGCCAGGGCCCTGCTCTAACAGCCCGAACCGGCAGGAGTGCCGATCCAGGCTGTTTAACACTTTACATGCCAATGGTGCCCGCTGCATGTAAAGTGGTAACAGAGGGAGTGGACTCCCTCTGTCTCCCATCAGCACCCTGTAAATGCGATTGCAGGGTGCTGATGTGCTGGGAAGCTTACCTGGCTTCCCATCAGGGCCTGAGCCTGTCTTCCGGCATCTCCAGCAGACTGTGTCTCTCTGGCGCAGCCTGCTGGTCAAAGTTGGAATAGCATTGCTATTAAAATGTAATGCATTATAGACATAATGCATTACATTTTAAAAGCAATCAAAATACTGTATATTATAGTCCCCTTGTGGGACTATTAAGTAGTAAAAAAATAGAAAAAAATACACATTTATTAAATAAAAAAATTCCATAAAATAAAAAAATATGCTTATTTTCCATTGAGAATACGCTTTTCAATGAAAAAAATTGCAAAAAGAAAATATCCCCCATATGTTTGGTATTGCCGCGTCCGTAAAGACCTGGACTACATAAATATTACGTAAATTATCCCCTATAGTGAACGCCGTAAAAAAAAAGACAGAATTTCTAATTTATTCTTAGTTTCCACCGAAAAAAAATGTAATAACAAGCGATCAAAAAGCGGCATTTACTCCAAATTGATACCAATTAAAAATACAAGTCTTCCCTCAAAAATAAAGCCCTCAATCAACTCCATAGAATAAAAAATAAAAAAGTTATGGGTCTTGGGAAGTGGCAATGCAAAATAATTTTTTGGGTTAATAAAAGGGGTTTTATTGCAAAAAAAAGTAGTAAAACGTAAAAAAAATTATAAGTATTTAGTATCACTGTAATCGTACTGACCCAGAGAATAAAGATATTATGTTATTTGTACCGAAAAATGAACGCCGTAAAATTTAAAATGTAAAAACGCAGTGGCAGTATTGCTATTTTTCCCCATCTCCCTCCCAGAAAGAGTTAATAAAAGTTAATCAGAAAGTTACATGTACCCCAAAATGGTGCCATTAAAAACTACATCTTGTCTCGTAAAAAACAAGCCCTCACAAAGCTATATATAAATAAAATAAAAAAGTTATAGCTCTTGGAACGAGACCATGAAAAAAGCAAGTAAAACGCTTGGTCATAAAGGCCCAAACAGGCTTGGTCACTAAGAGGTTAAGGGGTTGAATAATTGTGTCAATGAAGAAAAAACACATTTAATACTGTATTACAAAAACAATTGATGTCATTTTAGTTGCATTTGGTTCTTTAAAAAGTCCTTGTAAGATTTCATTCTGAACACAATTACAAATGTACACTAAATTCCCTAAAACCCTTTACAGCATTGGGGGTTGAATAATTTTGAACACAACTGTATCTGTCAATGCTGTCAAAGGAGGCTGTGCTCTCCTCCCGCAGCTCCCCGCCCAGCCTCTTGTGACAGCGAATCAGGAAGTAGAGCGGGTACAAGCAGTCCGTGAACGCTGAGTGTTTGTAAACAATTAAGGACATAGTATGTTTACTGTGTCCCAGTTACGAACAAATAGGAAGTGATCTACATCACTTCCTGTTCATTCCTGATTGTGGTTATAGTAAGCATGCTCTGTTCTCATGTTATAAATGAACAGGAACACTCAGTATAGAGGATGTCTGTAAATTGGTAATATGGGCTGTAGAAAAAGACATTGAGAACTCTGTGTGTCTCTGAGTACTCTGTCCTCAATCTCTTTTTCCATTTTAAAAAGGAAATATCAGGGGTATTTCCCAGAAGCCCCTAAATATAAAGTAAAAAATTAGGGCTGCGGAAATTAACGGTGATGTAGATCACTTTCTTTTTATTCATAATTGGGGACACAGTAAACATGCTAGGTCCTCAATTATTTACAAACACACAGTGATCACTGCGTGTTTGTGCCTCACTCCGCTTCCTGACACACTGTCACAGGATATACTATAAGACAGAGTTCAGACTAAGCATGATGGCTGCACAATACAACATAAACTGATAGCAAAAAATAGGAAAAGGGGCTCATTCAAAAAAAAATGGAATGAAAGAAGCTCTTGATGCATATCTGCTTAGTCTGAACTCTGTCTTATAGTATATATTGAGGGTGGCACCTCTTTTGGACTGAGCAACGTCCAAGTACCTGGGACTTCTCAGCACAAAAGCAATTTAGCTGGTTCCTGCAGTGCCCTGAATAAAAGGAGACTGGTAAGTCTATAAGAGGCAGTATCTGTAGTGTTAGGGACGCTTGTGCTGAAGCCGCCGTGACGTGGTACTTGGGCCCGACATACTTTTGATCAAAAATGTGCGCTAAGAGCTTCCTTCATTCCATTTTTTTTGGAATGAGACCCTTTTCCTATTTTTTGCTATCAGTTTATGATGTATTGTGCAGCCATCTTTTAACCAACACTGTCACAGGAGGCTGAGCAGGCGGTGCGGAGAGGAGAGCTCAACCTCCTAGGATTGCACTGCAAGCTGTCTCTGCCCACACACCGCTCTGCCAATCTGTGACAGGAGGCTGAGCATTGTGGAGAGGAGAGACGTCGGCCACTCACTGTGCTCTCCTCCTGCAGCACTCGACCAGCTGGCACATTTTCTCTCCTCCCTGCTGGGACACAGAGCAGCGCCCAGCGGGGAGGAGAGAATACACAGATGCAGCACTGTATTAGCCAGAAAATGACACTTTTGGCATTATACCAAAAATGCTATTTTCGGCTGATATGTTTCGGTGGTCAATATATCGGAGCAGCCCTAGTTTATTTTGTTTTCCTGTGTTGTAATTTACATAGCTGACAAAAGTGGCAAGGGGGGGTCAGGAGGAGGCAGGGGAAAAGGGAAAGCAGATGTGGGGCTCAGTGTGCCTCTGGGTGTTACTTGCCCCTTGGGCCAAAAGTTGCCAGTCAGCCCCTGTTTCCCAACAAAAAATACCTGCCACGTTAAGCCACGCACCCCAAAGGGGGTGTGGTTGTGGGAAGTGGCTTAACACAGGGTGTTAAGTTGCTATGTCGTAATTTGGCTCCCATTATTATTAGTGCCCCCAGTAATATTAATGCCTCCATTAGTGCCCCCAAAATTGATAATGCCCCTATTAGTGCCCCGGTTATAGTAATGTCTCTGTTAGTGCCCCTCAGAATTAGTGATGCCCCCATTAGTGCTCCTCAGAATTAATAATGCCTCCATTAGTTCCCCAGAATTAATAATGCCCCCATTAGTGCCCCGGTAATAGCAATGCCCCCATTAGTGCCCCCAGTAATATTAATGCCTCCATTAGTGCCCCCAGAATTGATAATGCCCCTATTAGTGCCCCCAGTTATAGTAATGTCTCTGTTAGTGCCCCCAGAATTAATAATGCCTCCATTAGTGCTCCCCAGAATTAATAGTGGCCCGGTAATAGTAATGCCCCCATTAGTGCCCCTGGTAATAGTAATGACCACATTAGTGCTCCCCAGAATTAATAGTGCCCCCAGTAATAGTAATGCCCCCATTAGTGCCCCCGGTAATAGTAATGACCCCATTAGTGCTCCCCGGAATTAATAATGCCTCCATTAGCATCCCCAGTAATACTAATGCCTCCATAAGTGCCCCCCTGAATTAATAATGCCCCTATTAGTTCCCCCAGTTATATTAATGCCCCTATTAGTGCCCCCAGAATTAATAATGCCCTCATTACTGCCCCCAGAATTAATGCCCCCATTGGTGCTTCTAGTAGTGATGTCGCGAACATAAAATTTTCAGTTCGCGAACTTCCGCAAATGTTCGCGAACAGGCGAACCGGGCGAACCGCCATAGACTTCAATTGGCAGGCGAATTTTAAAACCCACAGGGACTCTTTCTGGCCACAATAGTGATGGGAAAGTTGTTTCAAGGGGTCTAACACCTGGACTGTGGCAGGCCGGAGGGGGATCTATGGCAAAACTCCCATGGAAAATTACGTAGTGGACGCAGAGTCGGGTTTTAATCCATAAAGGGCATAAATCAACTAACATTCCTAAATTGTTTGGAATAACATGCTTTAAAACATCCAGTGTGTGTATACCATCAGGTATGATGTTGTATCGATCAGGTAGTGTAAGGGTTACGCCCGCTTCACAGACATTGACAGACCAAACTCCCTTTTAATGCACCGCAAACAGTTCATTTGCACAACCGCAAACTCCCCATTTGCACAAGGTTGGATACCAAGCTAGCCACGTCCCGGTGATGTCATTGAAGGTTTCTTCCTCCACCCAGCCACGTACAACACCAAGGCTCCCCAAAAGGTGAATTGAATTGATTTTTCGAACGGGGAGATGGTTAAAAACATGCTGGCTCCCTCCACTCTGTTTTAATCCACGGTCACTGCGTCTGCGCCGTGCAATTTACTGTCACACCCGATATGAGTGGTATTTTCTGTAGTACTATTCTCATCAATTTAATCCCTCTAACGTCCCCAATCTGGGGGCCATCTATTGAATTGATTTTTCGAACGGAGAGATGGTTAAAAAAACGCTGGCTCCCTCCACTCTGTTTTAAACCACGGTCACTGCGTCTGCACCGTGCAATTTACTGTCACACCCGATATGAGTGGTATTTTCTGTAGTACTATTCTCATCAGTTTAATCCCTGTTACATCCCATATCAGGGATTGCCTTTTGTGAAAAAAAGTTGAGCTGGAGGAGGATGGTGCGTCAAGGTTCTTAGCGGAAGCTGTTGAAGATTGGGTGTCCTGTCTAAGCCAGTCAACTACGTCCTCAGAATTTTTCGGGTTCAGGGTACGTGGCCTCTGAACACTAGGCATTATTCCAGGGACAGTGGAAATCACAGCACCACGACCACGACGGCCCCTGCGGTGGCCTGCCTCTGCCTGTCATTTTTTTCGATAAGTGGTACTGTGCCACCCGGTATCAGTGGTTGGCACTGGCAGTGGGCACACTACAGTCAGTGGAAGTCGGCCTGACACACACTAGCAGCAGGCAAGCAACTGAAATTAGACTAATGTGTAAAAATTAAATGCCTTATTTATCGGCAAGCTACTGTGCCACCTGGTATCAGTGGTTGGCACTGGCAGTGGGCACACTGCAGTCAGTGGAAGTGGGCCTGACACACAATGGCAGCAGGCAAGCAACTGAAATTAGACTAATGTGTAAAAATTAAATGCCTTATTTATCGGCAAGCTACTGTGCCACCTGGTATCAGTGGTTGGCACTGGCAGTGGGCACACTACAGTCTGTGGAAGTGGGCCTGACACACACTGGCAGCAGGCAAGCAACTGAAATTAGACTAATGTGTAAAAATTAAATGCCTTATTTATCGGCAAGCAACTGTGCCACCCGGTATCAGTGGTTGGCACTGGCAGTGGGCACACTACAGTCAGTGAAAGTTGGCCTGACACACACTAGCAGCAGGCAAGCAACTGAAATTACACTAAAGTGTAAAAATGAAATGCCTTTTTGATGCAAAGTCCTGTGCCACACGGGATGACAGGGGTGGGCACTGGCAGTGGGCACACTACAGTCAGTGGAAGTCGGCCTGACACACACTAGCAGCAGGCAAGCAGCTGAAATTACACTAAAGTGTAAAAATTAAATGCCTATTTTGTTGCAAAGTCCTCTGCCAGCCGGTACGAGTGGTAGGCACTGGCAGTGGGCACACTATAGTCACTGGAAGTCAGCCTGACACACACTGGCAGGCAACTAACCTTAGATAAAAGTGTAAAAATTAAATGCCTTTTTTGATGCAAAGTCCTGTGCTACACGGGATGACAGGGGTGGGCACTAGCAGTGGGCACACTACAGTCAGTGGAAGTCAGCCTGACACACACTAGCAGCAGGCAAGCAGCTGAAATTACACTAAAGTGTAAAAATTAAATGCCTTTTTGATGCAAAGTCCTCTGCCAGCCGGTATGAGTGGTAGGCACTGGCAGTGGGCACACTACAGTCACTGGAAGTCAGCCTGACACACACTGGCAGGCAACTAACCTTAGATTAAAGTGTAAAAATTAAGTGCCTTTTTTAAGCAAAGTCCTGTGCCACACGGGATGACAGGGGTGGGCACTGGCAGTGGGCACACTACAGTCAGTGGAAGTCAGCCTACTGGCAGGCAACTAACCTTAGATTAAAGTGTAAAAATTAAATGCCTTTTTTGATGCAAAGTCCTGTGCCACACGGGATGACAGGGGTGGGCACTGGCAGTGGGCACACTACAGTCAGTGGAAGTCGGCCTGACACACACTAGCAGCAGGCAAGCAGCTGAAATTACACTAAAGTGTAAAAATTAAATGCCTTTTTTGATGCAAAGTCCTCTGCCAGCCGGTATGAGTGGTAGGCACTGGCAGTGGGCACACTACAGTCACTGGAAGTCAGCCTGACACACACTGGCAGGCAACTAACCTTAGATTAAAGTGTAAAAATTAAGTGCCTTTTTTTAAGCAAAGTCCTGTGCCACACGGGATGACAGGGGTGGGCACTGGCAGTGGGCACACTACAGTCAGTGGAACTCAGCCTACTGGCAGGCAACTAACCTTAGATTAAAGTGTAAAAATTAAATGCCTTTTTTGATGCAAAGTCCTGTGCCACACGGGATGACAGGGGTGGGCACTGGCAGTGGGCACACTACAGTCAGTGGAAGTCGGCCTGACACACACTAGCAGCAGGCAAGCAGCTGAAATTACACTAAAGTGTAAAAATTAAATGCCTTTGTTGATGCAAAGTCCTCTGCCAGCTGGTATGAGTGGTAGGCACTGGCAGTGGGCACACTACAGTCACTGGAAGTCAGCCTGACACACACTGGCAGGCAACTAACCTTAGATTAAAGTGTAAAAATTAAATGCCTTTTTTTAATGCAAAGTCCTGTGCCACACGGGATGACAGGGGTGGGCACTGGCAGTGGGCACACTACAGTCAGTGGAAGTCAGCCTGACACACACTGGCAGGCAACTAACCTTAGATTAAAGTGTAAAAATGAAATGCCTTTTTTTGATGCAAAGTCCTGTGCCACATGGGATGACAGGGGTGGGCACTGGCAGTGGGCACACTACAGTCTGTGGGCCTGCAGTTCTTCACACACAGGCAGGCCATGCAATTGCAATATGCATATAAAGGAAAAAAAAGCAGACTGATGTTGCAGCCCTAAAAGGGCTTTTTGGGGTGCTGTCAGGACGCTGTCCTTACAGCAGAGATCAGATGAGTCTTTCAGGACTGGAGTGCACACTGAATTCACTAGCCTAGCTATCGATTTCCCTATTAAATCAGCAGCAACTACACTCTCCCTCCTCTCACTAAGACTGCACATTCCAAATGAATCTAAAATGGATGCTGTTCAGGAGATGGGAGGGTCTGGGAGGGAGGGTATGCTGCTGATTGGCTGGAATGTGTCTGCTGACTGTGAGGTACAGGGTCAAAGTTTGCTCAATGATGATGTATAGGGGGCGGACAAAACATCGAATGTGTTCGCCCGTTGAGGTGAACGCGAACAAGCTATGTTCGCTGGGAACTGTTCGCCGGCAGATAGTTCGTGCCATCTCTATTTGGCAATTGAATTTCACCTCAGAAATAATAAATCCTTTGCCGGACACTATTAAACTTGTCCAGTCACAGCTGGAACACCAGACTTACGGTAATTCTATTTTGCAACTGAATTTCACCGCAGAAAATAATATATCCTATGACGGACACTATTAAACTTGGCCAGCCACTGCTGGCCTGGGACACCAGAATTACGGTATTGCTATTTTGGCAATTGAATTTCACCCCCAAAAATTATCTATTCTTTGCCGGACACTATTTAACTTTGCCAGCCACTGCTGGGACACTAGATTTAGGGGATTGCTATTTTGGCAATTGAATTTCACCACAGAAAAAATCTATCCTTTGCCAGACAGCAGACAGTATTACACTTGGCTAGCCACAGCTGGAACACCAGATTTAGGGGATTGCTATTTTGGCAATTGAATTTAACCCTTAATAAAATACTGAATTTTATATCCTGAGTTTCTAAGGGTGACAATAAGCACAGCCAAGCCCCTGATGTAGGATATAGCGAAAAAAACCCTAGTATTGATGGATTGATGGACTTGGTGGCAGCTTGTGCTGGTGCACCACAAGATACAAAATGGCCGCCGATCAAAGTGACAGAAAAAAGCTCTGTGCAACCAGTAAGCAATTAACTAGCAGAAGTTGAATGATTCACAGCTGTAGATAGATCACTTCATTAGGTGTTTTTGCTGACTTTTCCCTGCCTAATCTCGCCCTTACAGAAACTGTGTCCTCTTCCTACTCTAATCAGAGCAGAATGACGTGCGGCGCTACGTGACTCCAGCTTAAATAGAGGCTGGGTCACATGCTGCACTTGGCCAATCACAGCCATGCCATTAGTAGGCATGGCTGTGATAGCTTCTTAGGGCAAGAAGTAAAACGCTAGCTGATTGGCTGCTGTGGAGCCCTTCAGAAAGCGGGAAGAAATCGCCAAAGAACGGACCCAAACCCGAACTTTTTTTGAAAATGTTTGGGTCCTGGTCCCGAACACCCCAAAATTCGGTACGAGCCCAAACTATGCTCGAACTGTTCACTCAACCCTAATCATAAACTGATAGCATATTCTAGCAATATGCTGTAACCTTGACCCCTTTAACCCTAAATCTATATATTTTTTTCGTATTTACTTATTTTTGCATCATCTCAATGCAACATCACATGTTTTGATGGTCACTGGGATCGTGATGTGACACACAATATGCTGGGGCTGTGACCTGGCTCACGCACGTTAGATTTCATTATCCCTGGGTTCAGACCTGAGCGTTCTTGAAACAAGCGTTTTATGTGCGTTTTTGTCGAGCGTATTTCAGCGCGTTTTTTGCAAATAGGAAATGCGTGTTCGTACACGCGGTCTTGTGATTGACTACTGTGGTGTCAATCCCAAACACGTGACAAACGCCCCCAAAAAAGCTCAAGTACTTGTTTATGCGTCGGGCGTTTTACAGCGCGTTCAAACGCGCTGTAAAACGCTCAGGTGTGAACTTAGGGTATAGAAAATTTCTGCGGCTGAAAATCTGTTCCATTCATGTGAATGGGGTTGTTTTGACGGGAAGCACATGGATTTTTTCAAGCCTCATTCAGATGAATAGAACTGATTTTCAGTCGCAAAAATGTTCTGCAACATAATCTGCAGCGTGTGAAGGCACCTCAGGCTTTAAGTTTATTCATGTCACTATTTCGAATAAAGCCGAATCCTAAAACAATTATTATTTGATGGATGGTATTTTTGTAGGGAAAGATGGCCGCTCTGCATGTCACCCAGCACCATACCTGTGCATTGTGATGTCACCCAGCAGCAATCTCTATTGTGATGTCATCGGGGTATATAAGGAGGCGCTGGGCACAGAGCGGTCACTCATCAGTTGGATGTGACACGTGAGTACTCCATCATTACCATGTCTGTATCTGTAGCTGATAAATAAGTGCCCACTTCCCAAATCCATAGCCTCTCTTGTAAGAAAGCACTAGACTTCAAGGCATGCTGAGACTTGTAGTTCTACACCAATACATAATTCAGCTAGACCCACTGGGGGAGATTTATCAAACTGGTATAAAGTAGAACTGGCTTAGATGTCCATAGCAACCAATCAGATTCCTCCTTTTATTTATAAAATGAGCTGTCCAAAATGAAAGGTGAATCCTGATTGGTTGCTATGGGTAACTAAGCCAGTTCTACTTTACACCAGTTTGAAAAATCTCCCCATTATATTTATGGGTTATCCCTCATTATCTTTCTAGTAAAAGCTCTTGTGGGGGCCTAAGGGGGTCATTTATCAAACTGGTGTAAAGTAGAACTGGCTTAGTTTCCCATAGCAACCAATCAGATTCCTCCTTTCATTTTACAAAGGAGCTATCAAAAATGAAAGGTGGAATCTGATTGGTTGCTATGGGAAACGAATCCAGTTCTACTTTACACTAGTTTAATAAATGACCCCACTTATGCTCACTTCTCTCTGTTTTTTCAGGTTCGCAGGCTGAAGGTATTTTGTGACGAAACGTCATGCGCTTCTTTAATTCCTATTATCTGCTGCTGCAGATCATAGTATTTCTATGTGGAGCACAGGTAGCAACATCTTGCCTGAAATGCTTCACCACCCCAGCGGACAGAGCCAGCATTTGTTACCATGCGGTCTCGCTGGACAAAATGGGGGCCGAAGAATGTCTCCAGAGGCTACACTGGGGCTTTGACCCCCTGAACAACATCTCGATAGGTAACTTTTATCTGCTTCTATTTGCCTTTGCTTCTTCATCTTCTATATAGTACATGTGTCATCTCAGGATTGAGCTATTTTCCTGCTGACTAAAGCTTTACTTGTAGCTCATTAACAGTTGTCAGAGCAGGAAATCTCTCCTACATAATATTCATCCAGATAGCCCCATCTCCTTCATAGAGCACTGTATGCAACATCTTCAGGACCCATCATAAATCTCATGTGTCTTCTCCTTACAGCCTTTAACCAGATACAAAACATCAGAAAGTATCTGAAGACCTTTGAAAAAGAGGTCAAGAAAATTGACAAACTATGTAAGTTCCTGAAATCTCAAGATTTTCCCCAATTTCTTTTAAGTCATCAATAGTAGATGTGAGTTTTCTAAAATTTCTTTCTTTCTTTTAGTCTTTCCACCAGCTTGGGTGGAACAGTTTGACAGAAAGATGGCTGAATTTGTGAAAGGCGTAAAAGATCGTGTCGCAAGTAAGTGACTAAAGATCCTCATAAACAGACAGTAGACATATTCTATATATTCTCCCTCGTCTTCTTTCTGTGATCCTCCTTCCTCCCACAACTTCATCCATCCTTAACCATATTTGATTCCTTCCATTAGGTCATCCACCGGCAGAATGCATACCTCCATGTGGTGAGTAATGTCATTAGACAATTTGATGAGTGGCCTCCATTACATACATGCTGGGGTCATCATTTACCTCAGACATTAGACCCCTCTCTCTATTTCTCTCCCTAGGGCTTCAAAAAGCTGCCCGTACCTTTTCATGCAGCCGATGTGCTGAGGAGGACTGCGAGGTCCCTGTGACCTGTCCCCGTAAGATCATTTCTACCATTAGTTTGTGAACCTCTTATAAATCTGTTAGCTCATTGCGGCATGTCATTGACCATGAATTCCCTTTTCTTTCATTTCAGTTGAGGACATGAAGGTGGAAGAGCTGGAAAATTCCATCATCTTCTGCATGGCGTCCTTTATCCTTCCAGATCATCCGAAGTTTATTTGGAATTACGCCAAAAACGTAAGTCGCATATACCATTCTAGTACAGTGTAAAATAAAATTAGTAACAACCCCCCCCCCTCCCTGTTTCTATTGCTATTTATACTACACATAGGACAAATGTCTCATACGATGTCATCATTGTTTTCACTTTTAGATCAGAAAAACTGATTTGAGTAACTTTAAAGACATCTACAGTGGGGATGACCCGTATGTAGAATTCAAGCCGGCCAGAGTCAGCAATAAAGGAACCTATGCCTGTGAGATAATAGATGAGGATGATGACATCATACTCCGAAGATTCTATTATCTCGATGGTAAGAATTAGTTTTCTCTCTCAAATATTCTCTTTTCTAGACCATTCACATAAATATATAGATATACGATAAGAAGCCCCTCCTGCCTCTGCTCTTACAGTAATAACTATTTCTGATAACTTCTCTGTCTTTGATTCAGCACTGCAGAAGACAACGTTCTCCTCATCGCCTTATTTATTGTATTCTCTTCTGTTTTTCAGTGATACAGACTAAATCCAAGACAGTCGAGGAATTAGAAGCTGATTTCCATCGAGCTCTGGTAGATAAATTGCCTTTCCAAGAGGAAGGTCCCTCCACTAAAGACATCATCCTCACATTCCTCCAGAGCCGTGTCAGCTATGTCATCTACGCTGCTGTCTGCTGTCTTATTGTCACCTTATTGGTCGGGTTCCTGTGGCATCATGCCCTGAGCGTGGACTGGTCGAAAGAAACAACAGGACCAAGAACCAGCTCCCCACCAGAGCCCTAGCTGCGATAGAACAAATCAGCCATCTGAAGTCAACAACAACAGACTCCCAAGGGGTATCACCAACCACCCCTCACCTGCAGCCAACCATCTTTGCAGAAAAACAAAAAACTATCCCTTACCCCAAACCTTTCCTATCTCTTACCCCCCCCCCCCAAAAAAAAAAAAAAATATCTCTTACCCAAACCTTTCCTATCCCTTACCCCCAAAAAATAAAAACAAAACTATCCCTTACCCCAAACCTTTCCTATCCCTTACCCCCAAAAATAAAAAACAAAACTATCCCTTACCCCAAACCTTTCTTATCCCTCCCCACCCCCCAAAAAACTATCCCTTACCCCAAACCTTTCCTATCCCTATAAAAAAAAAAATAGCAATCCTGCAGAGGCACAGTGAGAAGCCCTCAAGTCTGGACAAGACCCTTATCACTGGTCAAAGCGGTGCACCCTGAAAGGATCCAGAACCTGTTCAGGAAGAAGAAGAGGAGGCCACCAACCCATAAATTCCAACCTGCAGCAAAGCCAACACTGCAGAGGCACAGTGGGAACCTCTTAAACCTGGGGTCAATATGATGCACCCTGAAAAGACCCCAAGATGTTCAGGATAAAGAGGACACCATCAAATCACCTCTTACTTGTGCTATAACATCTTGCTGGATTGTTACAAAAAATAAAAAATATATAAAAAAAATTGTTTATTGAGTTTTTTGGGGAATTATTATTCAAAAGGTATAACTCTTCTACAGAGTGTGAGTGTGGTTGGGGGAAGGGGCTTAGATGGGGAATGACTGTCAGGAGAAAATTTAAAAATGATAAATTTAATGATAAAAATGCCCTTCCCCGGAGAGAGCCCTCTGGTTTGGTCCGTTAAAATTAACAGGCATTTAGTAAAACATGGTACTGCCACATTTTATGACTATGGAGCAGCACAATTAAAGCCAAAATCCTCGAAAGGACTCCAAACCTTGTCTTCACAATAGCGATTCTAATGGAGGAAGCAGCTCTCCAAATATCTTCAAGCAAAAATAGTGACTTTAATCATCCAATGCACAAGTGACGATTTAGTTGATGGAGCCAATCACTTGTGCACTGCGTTAATAAAGTAATTACAGTATTTTTGTTTGAAGATATTTGTAGAGAGAACCACAGGTGAAACTTGTGGATTCAGATGAAAAATGTATAACAGCCCCCCCACCTGCCATAGGCCATTTATAATGCTGGTGCTTTCTTATGCGATAGAAGGAACCTTAGGCCTCCTCCTTACTATAGGAACAGAAAAACAAAAATAAAGGCTTTGCCAGATCCTTCCCATGAGGCATGCCAATAGCATCCTATAGGCACTCGTATACCTGATGAAAGCTAGCAGAGTTTTACCATATGTGGGTTGTCAGCCCACCTCCATTGGCGGACCCTAGGGCTGACTTTTCATAATGCTTATTGCTAGGGCATACTTCATAACAACCTAAATATATTACATTATTTAAAGGGGTATTCCAGATTTTTCATATTGATAACTATCCTCAAAATAGGTCATCAATATCAGAATGGTGGGGGTTCGAAACACGACACCTCTACTGTTCAACTGTTTCAACAGACATTGGCACTGGAAACTAAAGTAAAAATGGACTTAGAAGAAGAAGGCTCCAATCACTGTATAGTGGCAGTGCTGGTGTACTGCAGCTCAGCTCCCATTCAAATAAATGTCTTTTGCTTCTGGCTCCATCCACTGTTTAGTTTATGGTGACGGCAACCGCCTGAGACAGCAGATCATTGGGCCAGATTTATCCTGACAAATTAATTCAGAAAAAAATAAATAAAATTTCTTGACGAACTTTGGCGAATTGTCCGAATTGAATTTTTCAAAACTTCACTCGTCTCTAATCAGGATTATGGGGGACCAGAAGTGGAAACCTCACTGATCATAAATAGAGTTGAGCGAACACCTGGATGTTCGGGTTCGAGAAGTTCGGCCGAACTTCCCGAAAATGTTCGGGTTCGTGATCCGAACTCGACCCGAACTTCATCCCGAACCCAATTGAAGTCAATGGGGACCCGAACTTTTGGGCACTAAAAAGGCTGTAAAATAGTCCAGGAAAGGACTGGAGGGCTGAAAAAGGCAGCAAAATTTAGGTAAATCCCCAGCAAACAAATGTGGATAGGGAAATTAATTAAAATAAAATAAATAAAAATTAAGCAATATCAATTGGACAGAGGTCGCATAGCAGAGAATCAGGCGTCATGTCACCCAACAATGGAGAAGGCTACTTTTAGATAATTAGGCCCCTGGCACCTAGATGGAGGAGAGGTTCATTCAACTTTTGTTTGCACCGCAATATAATGGTAAAATTAAAAAAGAGGATTCAATAAAGAAGTGCCCCGGAGTACAAGAATATATGGTTGAGGGGGAGGCAGTTATAAATGTCTATTCTGCACAGGGGATGGACTGGTCCTGTGGGATCCATGCCTGGTTTATTTTGCTTTATATCAGCTTGTCCACGTTGGCTGTGGACAGGCGGCTGCTTTTGTCAGTAATGACGCCCCCTGCCGTGCTGTACACATGTTCAGACAAAAAGCTAGCCGACGGGCAGGCCAGCACCTCCAAGGCATAAAAGGCTAGCTCTTTCCACGTGGACATTTTGGAGACCCAGAAGTTGAATGGGCCAAACCATCAGTCAGTACGTGGAGAGGTGTGCAGACGTACTGTTCAACCATGTTAGTGAAATGCTGCCTCCTGCTAACACGTTCCGTATCAGGTGGTTGTGCAGTTAGCTGTGGCGTGGAGACAAAACTTTTCCACATTTCTGCCATGCTAACCCTGCCCACAGAGGAGCTGGCCGTGACACAGCTGCGTTGGCGACCTCTTGCTCCTCCTCTGCCTTCGCCTTGGGCTACAACTTGTTCCCCTGCTGACGTTTACCCCGGGCTGTGCTGAAGTTGGTGGTGAAGGTGTGTGGCTGACTGGATGAGCAGGTGGAAGCAGAGGAGGAGGAAGCCGAGTAGGAGGAGGAGGCTACAGGAGGCAAAGAATGATGCCTCTGCGATCCTTGGCGGCGGAAGGACGTGCGCCAAAGAACTCTCCGCCTGGGGTCCAGCCGCCACTACATTTACCCAGTGTGCAGTTAGGGAAATATAGCAGTCCCTGGCCGTGCTTACTGGTCCACGTATCTGTGGTTAGGTGGTCCTTGCCACAGATGGCGTTGCGCAGTGCACACTTGATTTTATCGGATACTTGGTTGTGCAGGGAAGGCACGGCTGTCTTGGAGAAGTAGTGGCGGCTGGGAACAACATACTGTGGGACAGCCATGGACATTAGCTGTTTGAAGCTGTCTGTGTCCACCAGCCTGAATGACAGCATTTCAAAGGCCAGTAGTTTAGAAATTCTGGCATTCAGGCCCAGGGCTCGAGGGTGGCTAGGTGGGAATTTACACTTTCTCTCCAAGGTTTGTGAGATGGAGAGCTGAACGCTGCCGTGTGACATGGTGGAGATGCTTGGTGACGCAGGTGGTGGTGTTGGTGGCACATCCTCTGTTTGGTGGGCGGCAGGTGCCAACATTCCTCCCGAGGCGAAGGAAGAGGCCAAGGCAGCAGCAGAAGAGGGAGCAGGGGGAACCTGAGTGAGTTCCTTGTTTTTAAGGTGTTCACTGCAGTTCATGCTTTGCATGTAGATGCCTGGTCATGCAGGTTGTGCTAAGATTCAGAACGTTAATGCCTCGCTTCAGGCTCTGATGGCACAGCGTGCAAACCACTCGGGTCGTGTCATCAGCACATTGTTTAAAGAAGTGCCATGCCAGGGAACTCCTTGAAGCTGCCTTTGGGATGCTCGGTCCCTGGTGGCGGTGGCCAGTAGCAGGCGAATTCTCTTGGCAGCGGTTGTTCTGCTTTTGCCCCCTGCTTCCTTTTTTTTGCTACGATGTTGGCTTGGTCTCACCACTGCCTCTTCTTCTGAACTATGAAAGTCAGTGGCACGACCTTCATTCCATGTGGGGTCTAGGACCTCATCGTCCCCTGCATTGTCTTCCACACAGTCTTCCTCCCTGACCTCCTGTTCGGTCTGCACACTGCAAAACAACGCAGCAGTTGGCACCTGTGTTTCGTCATCATCAGAGACGTGCGGACTCCAATGAGGTGGTATTCCCATATCCTCATCATCAGGAAACATAAGTGGTTGTGCATCAGTGCATTCTATGTCTTCCACCACTGGGAAAGGGCTAGGTGGATTCCCTTGGGAAACCCTGCCAGAGAGTCTTCAAACAGCATAAGAGACTGCTTTATAACTTGAGGCTCTGACAGTTTCCCTGATATGCATGGGGGTGATGTGACAGACTGATGGGCTTGGTTTACAGGCGCCACCTGTGCGCTTTCTGCAGAAGACTGGGTGTGAGATAATGTTGTGATCGTGCTGGATCCACTGTCGGCCACCCAATTGATTAGCGCCTGTACCTGCTTAGGCCTTACCATCCTTAGAACGGCATTGGGCCCCACCAAATATCGCTGTCAATTCTGGCGGGTACTGAAACCTGAGCTAGTTGGTTTACTAGGACGTGTGGCTGTGGCAGAATGACCACGTCCTCTCCCAGCACCAGAGGGTCCACTAACACCACCGCGTCCCTTACTAGATGTTTTCCTCATTGTTACCGTTCACCAAGCACCACAATAAAAAAAATTATATTTGGCCCAATGTATTGATTTCAAATTCAGACCTTTTTTTACAGGCACCTAACACTATCTGCCTATTTATTTATGTACCGTATTACACTAATCCAGGCACAGCAGTAACCACTGATTTAGGGGAATATCAATTGAAAGCCTATTATTTTGGCCCTGGATGAAAGGTATCCTTTTATGGACAGATTTACACTTGAAGATGAACAGTAGCGTGTGAAAAAATATGTAGGATTATGCCTTCAGCAATTGTATTTTAACACTTTGTGTAATATACCCTTTAATGGACAGAAATACAATGGAAGATGCACGGTAGCGTGTGAATTTATTGAGGATTACCCTCTCAGCACTTGTATATACACCTTGAGTGTAATTACCCTTTGACAGATTAACACTTGGCCTGCAACAGCTGGAACACCAGATTCAGGGTATTGCTATAATGGCAAGTGAATTTCACCTCAGAACAAAATGTATCCTTTGACGGATAATATTAAACTTGTCCAGTCACAGCTGTAACATCAGATTTACTGTATTTCTATTTTGGCAACTGAATTTCAACGCAGAAAATAATAAATCCTTTGACAGACACAATTAAACTGGCCAGCCACTGCTGGGACACCAGATTTACGGTATTGCTATTTTGGCAATTGAATTTCACCCCATAAAAAATATCACCCCATAAAAAAATATATCCTTTGCCATACACTGTTAAACTTGGCCAACCACAGCTGAAACCACTGATTTATAGTATTGCTATTTTGGCAATTGAATTTCACCCCAGAAAAAAATATATCCTTTGCCGTACACTATTAAACTTGTCCAGCCACAGCTGGAACATCAGATTTACTGTATTTCTATTTTTGCTACTGACTTTCACCCCAGAAAATAATATATCCTTTGACGGACACTAGGGAAATTGTACAGTCACAGCTGGAACACCAGATTCAGGGTATTGCTATTTTGGCGATTAAATTTCACCCCAGAACAAAATCTATCCTGTGACGGACACTATTAAACTTGGCCAGCCACTGCTGAAACCACTGATTTATGGTATTGTTATTTTGGCAATTGAATTTCACCCCAGAAAATAATATATCCTTTGCCGGACACAATTAAACTTGTCCAGCCACTGCTGAAACCACTGATTTATGGTATTGCTATTTTGGCAATTGAATTTCACCCCAGAAAAAAATATATCCTTTGCCGTACACTATTAAACTTGGCCAGCCACAGCTGAAACCACTGATTTATGGTATTGTTATTTTGGCAATTGAATTTCACCCCAGAAAATAATATATCCTTTGCCGGACACAATTAAACTTGTCCAGCCACAGCTGGAACATCAGATTTACTGTATTACTATTTTTGCTACTGACTTTCACCCCAGAAAATAATATATCCTTTGACAGACACTAGGGAAATTGTCCAGTCACAGCTGGAACACCAGATTCAGGGTATTGCTATTTTGGCAATTAAATTTCACCCCAGAACAAAATCTGTCCTGTGACAGACACTATTAAACTTGGCCAGCCACTGCTGAAACCACTGATTTATGGTATTGCTACTTTGGCAATTTAATTTCACCCCAGAACAAAATATATCCTTTGCCGGACACTATTAAACTTGGCCAGCCACTGCTGGGACACTAGATTTAGGGTATTGCGATTTTGGCAAATGAATTTCACCCCAGAAAAAAATATATCCTTTGCCGGACACTGTTAAACTTGTTCAGTCACAGCTGGAACACCAGATTTACTGTATTTCTATTTTGGCAACTGAATTTTACCGCAGAAAATAATATATCCTTTGACGGACACTATGAAACGTATCCAGTCACTGTTGGGACACCAGATTTATGGTATTGCTATTTTGGCAATAGTGATGTCGCGAACATAAAATTTTCAGTTCGCAAACAGCGAACGCGAACTTCCGCAAATGTTCGCGAACGGGCGAACCGGGCGAACCGCCATAGACTTCAATTGGCAGGCGAATTTTAAAACCCACAGGGACTCTTTCTGGCCACAATAGTGATGGGAAAGTTGTTTCAAGGGGTCTAACACCTGGACTGTGGCATGCCGGAGGGGGATCTATGGCAAAACTCCCATGGAAAATTACGTAGTGGACGCAGAGTCGGGTTTTAATCCATAAAGGGCATAAATCAACTAACATTCCTAAATTGTTTGGAATAACATGCTTTAAAACATCCAGTGTGTGTATACCATCAGGTATGATGTTGTATCGATCAGGTAGTGTAAGGGTTACGCCCGCTTCACAGACATTGACAGACCAAACTCCCCTTTTAATGCTGTTCATTTGCACAACCGCAAACTCCCCATTTGCACAAGGTTGGATACCAAGCTAGCCACGTCCCGGTGATGTCATTGAAGGTTTTTTCCTCCACCCAGCCACGTACAACACCAAGGGTCCCCAAAAGGTGAATTGAATTGATTTTTCGAACGGGGAGATGGTTAAAAAAACGCTGTTTCCCTCCCCTTTGTTTTTATCCACGGTCACTGCGTCTGCGCCGTGCAATTTACTGTGACACCCGATATGAGTGGTATTTTCTGTAGTACTATTCTCATCAGTTTAATCCCTCTAACGTCCCCAATCTGGGGGCCATTTATTGAATAGATTTTTCGAACGGGGAGATGGTTAAAAAAACGCTGGCTCCCTCCACTCTGTTTTAATCCACGGTCACTGCGTCTGCGCCGTGCAATTTACTATCACACCCAATATGAGTGGTATTTTCTGTAGTACTATTCTCATCAGTTTAATCCCTGTTACATCCCATATCAGGGATTGCCTTTTGTGAAAAAGAATTTAGGCCTGGTACCTTCGACTGCCTTCACAATGACAGACCAAACTCTCATACACCAAACTGAATTGATTTCAGGAACCGGGAGATGGAAAAAGCAGCTTGAGTCGGTCCTCATACTCCCAAATTGGGGCACTGCGCGTGCACAGAGCAATGTGCTGTGACACCCTATATGAGTGGTGTCTTAACTAGTACTATTCCTATCAGCAGCGGGCGGGTGCGTGGTAACTTGAGAGCAGGTGACCAAAGCTGAGCTGGAGGAGGATGGTGCGTCAAGGTTCTTAGCGGAAGCTGTTGAAGATTGGGTGTCCTGTCTAAGCCAGTCAACTACGTCCTCAGAATTTTTCGGGTTCAGGGTACGTGGCCTCTGAACACTAGGCATTATTCAGGGACAGTGGAAATCACAGCACCACGACCACGGCGGCCCCTGCGAGTCTGGCCTGCCTCTGCCTGTCTTTTTTTTTCCGATAAGTGGTACTGTGCCACCCGGTATCAGTGGTGGGCACTGGCAGTGGGCACACTACAGTCTGTCGAAGTGGGCCTGACACACACTGGCAGCAGGCAAGCAACTGAAATTAGACTAATGTGTAAAAATTAAATGCCTTATTTATCTGCAAGCTACTGTGCCACCCGGTATCAGTGGTTGGCACTGGCAGTGGGCACACTACAGTCAGTGGAAGTGGGCCTGACACACACTGGCAGCAGGCAAGCAACTGAAATTAGACTAATGTGTAAAAATTAAATGCCTTATTTATCGGCAAGCTACTGTGCCACCCGGTATCAGTGGTTGGCACTGGCAGTGGGCACACTACAGTCAGTGGAAGTGGGCCTGACACACACTGGCAGCAGGCAAGCAACTGAAATTAGACTAATGTGTAAAAATTAAATGCCTTATTTATTGGCAAGCTACTGTGCCACCCGGTATCAGTGGTTGGCACTGGCAGTGGGCACACTACAGTCAGTGGAAGTCGGCCTGACACACACTAGCAGCAGGCAAGCAGCTGAAATTACACTAAAGTGTAAAAATGAAATGCCTTTTTATGCAAAGTCCTGTGCCATCCGGTATGAGTGGTGGGCACTGGCAGTGGGCACACTACAGTCACTGGAAGTCAGCCTGACACACACTGGCAGGCAACTAACCTTAGATTAAAGTGTAAAAATTAAATGCCTTTTTTATGCAAAGTCCTGTGCTACACGGGATGACAGGGGTGGGCACTGGCAGTGGGCACACTACAGTCAGTGGAAGTCGGCCTGACACACACTAGCAGCAGGCAAGCAGCTGAAGTTACACTAAAGTGTAAAAATTCAATGCCTTTTTGATGCAAAGTCCTCTGCCAGCCGGTATGAGTGGTGGGCACTGGCAGTGGGCACACTACAGTCACTGGAAGTCAGCCTGACACACACTGGCAGGCAACTAACCTTAGATTAAAGTGTAAAAATTAAATGCCTTTTTTGATGCAAAGTCCTGTGCCACACGGGATGACAGGGGTGGGCACTGGCAGTGGGCACACTACAGTCTGTGGGCCTGCAGCTCCTCACACACAGACAGGCCAGGCAACTGCAATATGTATATGGAGTAAAAAAAAGCAGACTAATGTTGCAGCCTAAAAAGGGCTTTTGGGGTGCTGTCAGGACGCTGTCCTTACAGCAGAGATCAGATGAGTCTTTCAGGACTGGAGTGGACACTGAATTCACTAGCCTAGCTATCGATTTCCCTATTAAATCAGCAGCAACTACACTCTCCCTCCTCTCACTAAGACTGCAGCTTCAGAATGAATCTAAAATGGATGCTGTTCAGGAGATGGGAGGGTCTGGGAGGAGGGTATGCTGCTGATTGGCTGGAATGTGTCTGCTGACTGTGAGGTACAGGGTCAAAAGTTTGCTCAATGATGATGTATAGGGGCGGACCGAACATCGCATGTGTTCGCCCGTTGAGGCGACAGTGAACAAGCTATGTTCGCCGGGAACTGTTCGCCGGCGGATAGTTCGGGCCATCTCTAGCCCCTAGTAATAGTAATGCCTTTATTCGTGCACCCCAGAATTAATAATCCCCCATTATTGCCCCCAGTAATATTAATACCTAGTGGTGCCCCCAGAATTAATAATACCCTCATTGGGGGAGAGGCCTGGTCGGGCATGTGAGCAGACGTGCTTGCGGGGAGCTCCTGACCTGTCTTTGGATATCCTGAAGAATCCTTCTTTTGCGGCGCTTGCAGCTGATCCAGACTGTACTGGGAGATGCCGGGGAGTGTGTGGATCTCACAGGATCAGTATGACCTGCACAGGCAAGGAGGAGCGGGTGCCGAAATACGTTGGACCTTCCATGCCGGTGTTCTATTAAAATCTGCTGCCTGTAAAAATCTGCTGCCCTCTTCACTTCTGGTCAGGACGTCACGTTTCTGAGGGAGGGGTGTCTCCCTGCTCGGCTCCTGATTGGCTGGAAAGAGGGTTTGGCTACAGACTGCACAATTGCCAAGGGCAGCAGATTTTTACGGGTAGGTTACTTTTACAGGCAGCTTATATTCACAGCGCTGTGAACGGAGGGTAGGTTACTTTTACAGCAGGGCCAGGGTAGGTTACTTTTACAGGCAGCTTACATTCACAGCGCTGTGAACGGAGGGTAGGTTACTTTTACAGGCAGCTTATATTCACAGCGCTGTGAACGGAGGGTAGGTTACTTTTACAGCAGCGCCAGGGTAGGTTACTTTTACAGGCAGCTTACATTCCCAGCGCTGTGAACGGAGGGTAGGTTACTTTTACAGCAGTGCCAGGGTAGGTTACTTTTACAGGCAGCTTACATTCACATCAGTGTGAATGTAAGTTGCCTGTAAAAGTAACCTACCCTGGCGCTGCTGTAAAAGTAACCTACCCTCCGCTCACAGCACTGTGAATGTAAGCTGCCCATAAAAGTAACCTACACTCCATTCACAGCGCTGTGAATGTAAGCTGCCTGTAAAAGTAACCTACAAGTAAAAATCTGCTGCCCTCAGCGATTGTGCAGTCTGTAGCCAAACCCTCTTTCCAGCCAATCAGGAGCCGAGCAGGGATACACCCCTCCCTCAGAAGCGTGATGTCCTGACCAGAAGTGACGAGGGCAGCAGATTTTTACAGGCAGCCGATTTTAACAGAACACCGGCCAAGCAAGATGGCGCTGCATCGGAGGTGCGGGCCGCGGAGGTTCTGGCCCGCCTGGGTAAATATGCCCGTTCATCCTCAGTGCCTCCCTCTGCTGTTGTGACTGTTCCCCCTTCCACTGCCTCTGGGGAGATGTCCCTGTGCCAGCTTGCCTCTGAATCGGGGCCTACTCATGGGGGGACACAGCAATTAGACGTGGCAGAAACCTCTGCCTCACCAGCTCCACCTAGTGGCCTTGGACCTGTCTGTGTTAACCCTGGACAGCCTGTTACTGAGAGTGCTGAGCCCACACCTAAAGATCCAGTTGTGTTTAAAATTTTTCAACCCCCAATGCTGTAAAGGGTTTTAGGGAATTTAGTGTACATTTGTAATTGTGTTCAGAATGAAATCTTACAAGGACTTTTTAAAGAACCAAATGCAACTAAAATGACATCAATTGTTTTTGTAATACAGTATTAAATGTTTTTTTTGTGATTTCTTCATTGACACAATTATTCAACCCCTTAAAGACTACCACTCTTAAGAACAGAGGTTCATTCAAGTGTTTTCGATCAGGTATTGAAAACACCCGTGGATGTCAAGGAGCAGCAATCAAGCATAATAAGCACCAATTAGGCAGATTTAAAGGGTTTCTGTCATCACGTTTTGACATTATAAGCTGTCTGACATTAGCTATGTGCTAATGTCAGAGCAGCTTGATAATGTCTTTTTTATAAAAATCCAATTTATATTCAGGCTAAAAAACGTACTTTTATAATATGTAAATTAGCCTGCGCCGAATACAGAGCGGCCGTGCAGGCGCGGGATTTCACAAGGAGACAGTGCTGGAGGATCGCTGCCCGGCACTGTCACTCAAAGTAAGAAGGGGCGTGCCAGCAGGTTGCCGCACGGAGCTTCTAGGAGCAGGGCAACACCCCCCCTGCTCCTAGAGGCTAATTTACATATTATAAAAGTACGTTTTTTAGCCTGAATATAAATCGGATTTTTATAAAAAAGACATTATCAAGCTGCTCTGACATTAGCACATAGCTAATGTCAGACAGCTTATAATGTCAAAACGTGATGACAGAAACCCTTTAAAATGACTGTGATACTCAGCTCCTTGTAGACATTTACTGGTGTGTTTACAAACATGGTGAAGTCAAGAGAATGGTCCAGGAAGACAAGAGAAGAGGTGATTTCTCTTCACAGGAAGGGCAATGGCTATAAGAAGATTGCAAAGATGTTAAACATACCAAGAGACACCATAGGAAGCATCATTCGCAAATTCAAGGCAAAGGGCACTGTTGAAGCGCTACCTGGTCGTGGCAGAAAGAAGATGCTGACTTCGACTGCTGTGCGCTACCTGAAGCGCAAAGTGGAGAAAAGTCCCTGTGTGACTGCTGAGGAACTGAAAAAGATTTGTCAGATCGCGGGTACTGAAGTTTCAGCTCAGACAATAAGGCGCACACTGCGTAATGAAGGCCTCCATGCCAGAACTCCCAGGCGCACCCCTTGCTGTCTCCAAAAGAATAAGAAGAGTCGACTGCAGTATGCCCAAAAGTCATGTGGACAAACCACAAAAGTTTTGGGATAGTGTTCTGTGGACTGATGAAACAAAATTAGAACTGTTTGGGCCCATGGATCAACGCTATGTTTGGAGGAGGAAGAACAAGGCCTATGAAGAAAAGAACACCTTGCCTACTGTGAAGCATGGCGGGGGTTCAATCATGCTTTGGGGCTGTTTTGCTTCTACAGGTACAGGGAAGCTTCAGCGTGTGCAATGTACCATGAATTCTCTTCAGTACCAGGAGATATTGGATGAAAATGTGATGCAGTCCGTCACAAACCTGAGGCTTGGGAGACGTTGGACCTTTCAACAGGACAATGATCCCAAGCATACCTCCAAGTCCACTAGAGCATGGTTGCAGATTAAAGGCTGGAACATTTTGAAGTGGCCATCGCAGTCACCAGACTTAAATCCGATTAAGAACCTCTAATGGGACTTTAAGAAAGCAGTTGCAGCGCGCAAGCCTAAGAATGTGACTGAACTGGAGGCTTTTTCCTATGAAGAATGGGCGAAGATACCCGTAGATCGCTGCAAGACACTTGTGTCAAGCTATGCTTCATGTTTAAAAGCTGTTATAACTGGAAAAGGATGTTGTACTAAGTGCTAAGATTGAATGTCACTTGGGGGTTGAATAAAACTGATAATGATGTGAGCACAGAAAAGACATCTGTAGGGTGACGGCGTGATGACGTGATGTGACCACGTTGCGCTCCCCTCCCTTGCCTCTCCCTCCCTCCACGTCCCCTATGCAACGCGAAATTCGAGTTGAAAGTATGCCGACCGTTCGGTGAAAATCTCCCTGGGGGTGACTGCTCCTTGGATGGTCTATTACCCCCTGTCTGCTGCCGTGCGCTCCGCTCCTCCTCTCCTCTGGTGTTTCTCTCCTCCTGCCGGGGCCGTGGCTGACCGCTGGTCCTCCACCTATTTCTTTCTTGCTGACATTTTTACTTTTTTTGATATTTTACTTTTTTTGATGAAATTTTTGCAAAAAAATGATATTTTTCACTTTATGTTGGAAAATTTGTCAAATAAAACTACATTTCTCTAAAATTTTCTCTAAATTTATTGTTCTACATGTCTTTGATAAAAAAAAATGCAATAAGTGTATATTTATTGGTTTTGGTAAAAGTTATAGCGTGACCCCATTTCGGAAAGTAGACACCCCAAGGTATTCACTGATGGGCATAGTGAGTTCATGGAAGTTTTTATTTTTTGGCACAAGTTAGCGGAACTTGATTTTATTTTTTTTTACAAAGTCTCATATTCCACTAACTTGTGCCGAAAAATAAAATTTTACATGAACTCACCATACCCCTCACGGAATACCTTGGGGTGTCTTCTTTCTAATATGGGGTCACTTGTGTGGTATTTTTACTGCCCTGGCATTTTAGGGGCCCCTAAACGTCAGAAGCAGTTTGGAATCCAAATGCGTAAAAAATGTCCTGTGAAATCCTAAAGGTACTCATTGGATTTAGGGCCCCTTTGCGCATCTTGGCTGCAAAAAAGTGGCACACATGGGGTATCGCGGTACTCGGGAGAAGTAGGGCAATGAGTTTTGGGGTGTCTTTTTACATATACCCCTACTGGGTGTGAAAAATATCTCTGTAAATGACAACTTTGTATAAAAATTTTTAAAAGTTGTCATTTACAGAGATATTCTCTCACCAGCATGGGTATATGTAAAAATACACCCAAAACACTGCTACTTCTCCTAGTGCGACGATACCATGTGTGCCACTTTGCAGCCAAGATGCTAAAGAGCCTAAATCAATGATACTGCTACGGATTATTTGCGCATTTGATTCAAACTGCTGACGTTAGGGCCTAAAATCAGGGCAGTAAATACCACACAAGTGACCCCATTTCGGAAAGTAGACACCCCAAGGTATTCGCTGATGGGCATAGTGAGTTCATGGAAGTTTTTATTTTTGGCACAAGTTAGCGGAAATTGATTTTTTTTTTTTTACAAAGTCTCATATTCCACTAACTTGTGCCAAAAATAAAATTTTACATGAACTCACCATACCCCTCACGGAATACCTTGGGGTGTCTTCTTTCTAATATGGGGTCACTTGTGTGGTATTTTTACTGCCCTGGCATTTTAGGGGCCCCTAAGCGTCAGAAGCAGTTTGGAATCCAAATGCGTAAAAAATGTCCTGTGAAATCCTATAAGGTACTCATTGGATTTAGGGCCCCTTTGCGCATCTTGGCTGCAAAAAGTGGCACACATGGGGTATCGACGTACTCGGGAGAAGTAGGGCAATGTGTTTTGGGGCGTATTTTTACCTATACCCCTACTGGGTGTGAAAAATATCTCTGTAAATGACAACTTTGTATAATTTTTTTTAAAAAGTTGTCATTTACAGAATATTTTCACACCAATATGAGTATATGTAAAGTACACCCCAAAACACATTGCCTACTCTCCTGAGTACAGAGTACCACATGTGTGCCACTTTGCAGCCAAGTGCTAAATCGGCCTAAATCAATGAGTACCTTTAGGACGGTATTTTTACGCATTTTTCTTCTCACGCTTCAGGGCCCCTAAAATGCCAGGGCAGTATAAATACTCCACATGTGACCCCATTTTGGAAGAAGACACCCCAAGGTATTCTGTGAGGGGCATGGCGAGTTCATAGAAGATTTTTTTGCACAAGTTAGCGGAATTTGATTTTTTTGTTTTTTCACAAAGTCTCCCTTTCCGCTAACTTGTGACAAAAAGTTCAATCTTTCATGGACTCAATATGCCCCTCAGCGAATACCTTGGGGTGTCTTCTTTCGAAATGGGGTCACATGTGAGGTTTTGTACTGCCCTGGCATTTGAGGGTCTCCGCAATCATTACCTGTATGGCCAGCATTAGGAGTTTCTGCTATTCTCCTTATATGGAGCATACAGGTAATGAGATTTTTCTGTTCAGCCTCTGGGCTGAAAGAAAAAATGAGCGGCACAGATTTCCTCATTCGCATCGATCGATGTGGATGAAAAAATCTCTGCCAAAAAATATGCAAGAAAAAAAAAGAGGGCCTGGCGATTGCCAGGACATAGGAGCTCCGCCCAAACATCCATACCCACTCAGCTCCTATGTCCTGGCAAGCGTGATTTCTCCATTCACATCGATCAATCGATCGGTGTGGAGAAGATCATCTTTGCCAGATTTTTGATACAAAGTGTTTGCCAAAGCATATGAACTCCAACACCTCTCCTCAGCTCACATGCCAGGGCAAGCGTGCCTGTCCTGCAGAGGAGAAATCTCGTCTTGCAGCGCCGCATACACTGACTTCACGTGTCTTCTGATAGCAGCGCAATGCTTCTCTCAGAATTCACATCAGTGCTGCGGTGTTTTCAGTCGATTGGTCCGTTGGTCTGTTGGTATACCTGGAAAATAAAGAGGTGGTTATAGGCGGAAAAAAAAAAAAAAGAAGAAAAAACAGGCAGCAGGCACATGACTTGAACGTTGCAAACTTTATAAAACCAGAACATTTTAAAACTTTTATAAAACATGAACATAAAAACCTGAACTAACTCAAGATTTTTTTCTTGCTACCTGTTTAATTTTTTTTTTTTGGTTTTCCATGTCACTCTTTATTTTCCTAGCAGAAACCTCTCCTTTCCCATGGGACAATGTGTAAAGTGTAAATCACACAGAGATGGTGCGAAGTACATTATACGCGTTATCCCAAGTGAAAGGAGACGTTTCTACGTTTCACACTTCTGCTGTAGCACACCAGCACTGTCCCTATGTGTTAGGGTCTCTCAAAACCTAGTGTCCTGAGAGACCCTAGAGCCTGAGTGGAAGAAAAACTACCTGTGTAGTGCTGTCCCTAGGTCCCTAAGTGTACCTGAGTGTGGTACTTCCGGAAACACTCTCAAGGCATAGGGCAGGGTGGTCAGGACAGTCAGGACAGAAATAGCGGGTGTCACGCCTTATTCCCTCCTGCTACAGACACGACATCTTTTCGGGGTGGCGGTTGGGTTGAGGTACCAGGCACAACGCTGAGGAAGTGCCGCTCGTGTAGGCGGCTAACTACACTGGTGGTTGAGACCCTACTGGAGACCGGTTCTCGATGATCTCTTCCTGGAATTTGAGGAAGGATCCCGTTCTCCCAGCCTTACTGTAGAGAACGTAACTGTTATATAGATCAATTGAATCAAATATACAGACACCTTCTTATACCAGCGTCTGGTCTTCGGGAAACCAAATAAGGGGCCAACATCTGGTCGTTGAAGTCCACCCCTCCCATGTGGAGGTTATAGTCGTGGACCGAGAGGGCTTTTCAACGACACTGGTTGCCCGTTCAATTTGGACTGTCAGTGTCTGCGTGAATGGAGGAGAGCAAGTAAGCGTCAGGCTTGTCTCTCCATTTCACCATGAGCAGTTCTTCGTTACACAATGCAGCCCTCTGCCCCCTTGTAAGTCTGGTGGTAATGAGCCATTGGGGAAGCCCGGCGACTAGGTCGCATGAGTGCCGCAGCAGCCAATCTGTTCTAGGAACAAATGCCTGAAGAGGGCCACACTTGTGTAAAAGTTGTCCACATAAAGATGGTACCCCTTGCCGAATAAGGGTGACACCAAGTCCCAGACTATCTTCCCACTGCTCCCCAGGTAGTCAGGGCAACCGACCGGCTCCAGGATCTGATCTTTTCCTCATAGATCCGAAATTTGTGCGTATAGCCTGTGGCCCTTTCACAGAGCTTATACAATTTGACCCCATACCAGGCGCTTGCTTGGGATGTACTGCTTGAAGCCAAGGCGCCCGGTAAAATGTATTAGGGACTCGTCTACGCAGATGTTTTGTGCAGGGTATACAAATCTGCAAATTTCTGGTTGAAATGGTCTATGAGGGCCGAATTTTATGGAGCCGGTCAAAAGCTGGGTGGCCTCTGGGGCGGGAGGTGGTGTTGTCACTAAAGTGCAGGAAACGCAGGATGGTCTCAAAACGTGTCCTGGACATGGCAGCAGAGTACATGGGCATGTGATGAGTGGGTTCGTGGACCAATATGACCGCAATTCATGTTTTTGGTTATGCCCATGCTGAGGAGAAGGCCCAGAAAAGTTCTAAATTCGGAAACTTGGACTGGTTTCCACCGGAAAGGCTGGGCATAAGAGCTTCCCGGGTTGTCGGCGATAAATTGAGTGGCATATCTGTTTGTTTCTGCCACGACTAGGTCATAGAAGCTCCGCAGTGAAAAACAGCTCAAAAACCCCAGCGCCGATCCTATCTGAGGCTGTTTCCACCGAACTCCTGACTGGGCGGTGAAAGGGGGAACTAATGGTGCGGCTGAAGTTGGGGCTGCCAATCAGGATTTGCCAGCACCTCAGGGACTCTAGGGGCTCTACGGGCCTGTCTGCGCGGTGGCTGCGACGGGGAAACTACTGCACGTGCCACCGTACCAGCTTCTACTGCCCTTCTGGTGCTCGCCACTTCACCATGTTGTACGGCAGTGCTGGTAGAAGGTCCAGGACGGGCTGCGCTGCTGGTGTATGCATCACCACGTAATCCGGCAGCGCCAGCCCCACTCTGCTGCCCTTGAAGCGGATCCTGGGCAACCTGCGGTCTAGCAACACGGGGCCGGATACGCCTGGTTCTATCAGGGACCTCAACCTCCTCGTCGAACTTTGGGTCAGACTGCCACTGCTCTCTACAGGTTCGTATTCTGACCCGCTAGATTCGTCAGATGAGGGTTCCCATTCCTCATCCGACTGGGTCAGAATCCTGTAGGCCTCTTCAGAGGAATACCCCTTGTTTGACATTTGGGCGTCTAAATTTAGGGGTATTCCTGAGACTACCAAGAAAAAAGCAAGCCTGTCTTACAATTGAGAGGGTAGCGAAGTACAGAAGCCGCTGCGATTGATAAAAAGATCAAAACTGATTTTTTATCGCTGCAGCGCTTGTGAAAGGATTGTGCAGTGATTACAAAAAAAAATTTTTTGTCACTGCGGCGAGGCGGCGTGGAGTGAGACGCAGGTGTGGGCGACGATCAGGTCTGATCGGGCAAACACTGCGTTTGGGGTGGAGAGCGAACTAAAGTGACACTAGTACTATTATATATCTGACCGTGATCAGTTCTGATCACTTACAGATACTATAAAGTACAAACGCTGATTAGCGCTACGCTAATCAGCGAACCAGTGACTGCGGTAGCGGTGTGCTGGGCGCTAACGCTAACTACCTACCAAAGGGGCCTAAAGTATCTAAACCTAAAAGTCAATCCTAGTGAAAAAAAAAAGTGACAGTTACACTGATCACTTTTTCCCTTTCACTAGATGATTGACAGGTGATGAAGGGTGATCAAGGGGTTAATTTGGGTGATAGGGAGCTGATCAGGGGCTAGTGTGTGGTGCTTGGGTGTACTCACAGTAAGGTGTGTTCTCTCATGGGTCCAACCGACGAAAAGGACCCAGGAGAGGCACAAGCTCATTTAATCCATCATATTTACAAATATGATGGGTTAAATGCTTCTCATTCGTTTTTAAAGTCATCAGCCCGCCAGCGCTGCCGGTTGGCTGGCAGGCTGATGACCAACTCTCCCTAGCCTTTTGCCGTGCGCGATCTGCGCATGCGCCAGGCGCATCTATCTGAATCTCGCGTCTCGCAAGATCACGCGTAGATGTCGTCCAATAGGCAGCAGGCACATGACTTGAACGTTGCAAACTTTATAAAACCAGAACATTTTAAAACTTTTATAAAACATGAACATAAAAACCTGAACTAACTCAAGATTTTTTTTTCTTGCTACCTGTTTAATTTTTTTTTTTTGGTTTTCCATGTCACTCTTTATTTTCCTAGCAGAAACCTCTCCTTTCCCATGGGACAATGTGTAAAGTGTAAATCACACAGAGATGGTGCGAAGTACATTATACGCGTTATCCCAAGTGAAAGGAGACGTTTCTACCGTTTCACACTTCTGCTGTAGCACACCAGCACCGTCCCTATGTGTTAGGGTCTCTCAAAACCTAGTGTCCTGAGAGACCCTAGAGCCTGAGTGGAAAAAAACTACCTGTGTAGTGCTGTCCCTAGGTCCCTAAGTGTACCTGAGTGTGGTACTTCCGGAAACACTCTCCAAGGCATAGGGCAGGGTGGTCAGGACAGTCAGGACAGAAATAGCGGGTGTCACGCCTTATTCCACTCCTGCTACAGACACGACATCTTTTTCGGGGTGGCGGTTGGGTTGAGGTACCAGGCACAACGCTGGGGAAGTGCCGCTCGTGTAGACGGCTAACTACACTGGTGGTTGGGGCCACGGAACCTCCTGGATACAGGAGGTTCTCGATGATCTCTTCCTGGAATTTGAGGAAGGATCCCGTTCTCCCAGCCTTACTGTAGAGAACGTAACTGTTATATAGAGCCAATTGAATCAAATATACAGACACCTTCTTATACCAGCGTCTGGTCTTTCGGGAAACCAAATAAGGGGCCAACATCTGGTCGTTGAAGTCCACCCCTCCCATGTGGAGGTTATAGTCGTGGACCGAGAGGGGCTTTTCAACGACACTGGTTGCCCGTTCAATTTGGACTGTCGTGTCTGCGTGAATGGAGGAGAGCATGTAAACGTCACGCTTGTCTCTCCATTTCACCGCGAGCAGTTCTTCGTTACACAATGCAGCCCTCTGCCCCCTTGTAAGTCTGGTGGTAATGAGCCGTTGGGGAAGCCCGGCGACTAGGTCGCACGGTGCCGCAGCAGCCAATCTGTTCTAGGAACAAATGCCTGAAGAGGGCCACACTTGTGTAAAAGTTGTCCACATAAAGATGGTACCCCTTGCCGAATAAGGGTGACACCAAGTCCCAGACTATCTTCCCACTGCTCCCCAGGTAGTCAGGGCAACCGACCGGCTCCAGGATCTGATCTTTTCCCTCATAGATCCGAAATTTGTGCGTATAGCCTGTGGCCCTTTCACAGAGCTTATACAATTTGACCCCATACCGGGCGCGCTTGCTTGGGATGTACTGCTTGAAGCCAAGGCGCCCGGTAAAATGTATTAGGGACTCGTCTACGCAGATGTTTTGTGCAGGGGTATACAAATCTGCAAATTTCTGGTTGAAATGGTCTATGAGGGGCCGAATTTTATGGAGCCGGTCAAAAGCTGGGTGGCCTCTGGGACGGGAGGTGGTGTTGTCACTAAAGTGCAGGAAACGCAGGATGGTCTCAAAACGTGTCCTGGACATGGCAGCAGAGTACATGGGCATGTGATGAATTGGGTTCGTGGACCAATATGACCGCAATTCATGTTTTTGGTTATGCCCATGCTGAGGAGAAGGCCCAGAAAAGTTCTAAATTCGGAAACTTGGACTGGTTTCCACCGGAAAGGCTGGGCATAAGAGCTTCCCGGGTTGTCGGCGATAAATTGAGTGGCATATCTGTTTGTTTCTGCCACGACTAGGTCATAGAGCTCCGCAGTGAAAAACAGCTCAAAAACCCCAGCGCCGATCCTATCTGAGCTGTTTCCACCCGAACTCCTGACTGGGCGGTGAAAGGGGAACTAATGGTGCGGCTGAAGTTGGGGGCTGCCAATCAGGATTTGCCAGCACCTCAGGGACTCTAGGGGCTCTACGGGCCTGTCTGCGCGGTGGCTGCGGCGGGAAACTACTGCACGTGCCACCGTACCAGCTTCTACTGCCCTTCTGGTGCTCGCCACTTCACCATGTTGTACGGCAGTGCTGGTAGAAGGTCCAGGACGGGCTGCGCTGCTGGTGTATGCCTCACCACGTAATCCGGCAGCGCCAGCCCCACTCTGCTGCCCTTGAAGCGGATCCTGCGCAACCTGCGGTCTAGCAACACGGGGCCGGGTACGCCTGGTTCTATCAGGGACCTCAACCTCCTCGTCCGAACTTTGGGTCAGACTGCCACTGCTCTCTACAGGTTCGTATTCTGACCCGCTAGATTCGTCAGATGAGGGTTCCCATTCCTCATCCGACTGGGTCAGAATCCTGTAGGCCTCTTCAGAGGAATACCCCTTGTTTGACATTTGGGCGTCTAAATTTAGGGGTATTCCCTGAGACTACCCAAGAAAAAAGCAAGCCTGTCTTACAATTGAGAGGGTAGCGAGTACAGAAGCCGCTGCGATTGATAAAAAGATCAAAACTGATTTTTTATCGCTGCAGCGCTTGTGAAGGGATTGTGCAGTGATTACAAAAAAAAATTTTTTGTCACTGCGGCGGGCGGGCGTGGGTGAACGCAGGTGTGGGCGACCGATCAGGTCTGATCGGGCAAACACTGCGTTTGGGGTGGAGGGCGAACTAAAGTGACACTAGTACTATTATATATCTGACCGTGATCAGTTCTGATCACTTACAGATACTATAAAAGTAAAAACGCTGATTAGCGCTACGCTAATCAGCGAACCAGTGACTGCGGTGCGGTGTGCTGGGCGCTAACGCTAACTACCTACCAAAGGGGCCTAAAGTAATCTAAACCTAAAAGTCAATCCTAGTGAAAAAAAAAAGTGACAGTTTACACTGATCACTTTTTTCCCTTTCACTAGATGATTGACAGGTGATGAAAGGGGTGATCAAGGGGTTAATTTGGGTGATAGGGGGCTGATCAGGGGCTAGTGTGTGGTGCTTGGGTGTACTCACAGTAAGGTGTGCTCTCTCATGGGTCCAACCGACGAAAAGGACCCAGGAGAGGGCACAGAAGCCATTTAATCCATCATATTTACAAATATGATGGGTTAAATGGCTTCTCATTCGTTTTTTTAAAAGTCATCAGCCCGCCAGCGCTGCCGATTGGCTGGCAGGCTGATGACCAACTCTCCCTGCGCCTTTTGCCGTGCGCGATCTGCGCATGCGCAGGCGCATCTATGCGAAATCTCGCGTCTCGCAAGATCACGCGTAGATGCGTCCAATCAGAAGAGCCCGGCCGCCCGCAGAACGCGATCCTACGTGCGGCGGTCCGGGAGCGGTTAAGGGTCAAAAGTATTTTTCAGAGTCCGGACGTCCTGGTAAGCTCTTAGCTAGAATAATCTCACAACAGGATAAGAAAAGGAAAGTTATCACCTCGATTCGTAATTCAAATGGCGTGACTCAATCAGAGCCAGAGGGAGTTAGAGATACCTTTCTTCAATATTTCTCCCAGATATATACAGCTTCACCCGGTTTGCCACCTGACCTGGCGATGCAGTTCCTAGAGAGAATTTCACTGCCGATGATAACTGAGGACCAAAAAAACTTCCTGGAAAGAGAACTGTCTCTGTTGGAGATCCAAGAGGCTTTGGGGTCTATCTCTGGGAGCTCATCGCCAGGGTCAGATGGCCTGCCATACGAATTCTACCGTAAGTATGGTGATGTCATCCTTCCTCATTTACTAGAGGTATTTTCTCAAGCACTACAGGTAGGGGCGCTACCACAGTCTATGATGGAAGCTTTGATAGTTTTGATTCCTAAAAAAGATAAAGATTTAATGGATCTGAGCTCTTATAGACCAACTTTCTTACTAAATACGGACGTCAAGTTGTTATCAAAAGTCCTGGCTAATAGGCTCTCTCGGGTTATATCATCTGTCGTCCACCCAGATCAAAATGGGTTTGGCGTTCGACAGGGTCGAGTGGACATTTCTCTGGGAGGTTATGAAAAAAATGGGCTTTGGGCCTAAATTTATGGCGATGGTTCAGCTGTTATACAAGTCTCCAACTGCCAGGATTAAGATCAACGATATGCTCACAAAGAGCTTTGTATTGGGAAGAGGCACCCGTCAAGGTTGTCCCCTTTCCCCTCTTTTATTCAATATTTATATTGAACCGCTGGCAGCTTGTATTAGGCAGGATGCGAGAGTGGCTGGTTTCGGTATATTGGGGGAGCAAGATCGTATACCTCTCTACGCAGATGATATCTTGTTTTTTATACACCAAACAGGAAAAACCCTTCCGCGAATAATGGAGTTAGTTAACCTATTTTCTGAGTCCTCAGGTTTGGAGGTTAACTGGGAGAAAACTGCCCTCCTCCCTATAGATGAATTGCGAGAATCTATGGAAAATTGGTCTAATCGGTTATTGATTTCCGACTCAATAAAATACCTGGGGATAGTAGTTTCCGCCAAAATTCAAGATTATTCACAACTGAACTTGATTCCTCTATTGGCAAAATTGAGATTGAAAATTAAGATATGGCAAAAAATTCTGCCCGCAAGAGCAGACAGAATTTCCTTAATAAAAATGGTGGTGCTGCCCCAGATTCTTTATGTTCTTCGTAACTCGCCTGTATGGATCGAAGATAAGTACTTTAGACTGATAGAGCGGATGATTAACGATTTACTATGGGGGAGGAAGCGCGTGAGATTAAAGGCGCTCTATTTTTCTATGCCCTATAATCGGGGAGGTCTTAATCTCCCCTATTTTAAGGGTTACTTTATGGCCTCTCAACTTTGTTTTTTTAATGACTGGGAGAATAGCCATCTCTGCAGAAAATTGGTGAAGGATTCAGGTTTTTCGGATTTATTCACAGTACTAGAGTCTGAATATTTATTGAATACACAGACCGGCTATGAATTTTTCTGCAGAATGGCTACAAAAGCCTGGCTGGTTATAAGGAGCTGGTTCAAAGTTGAGGCATCACTTGTCTGCACTCCACTATGGCATAACTTAAAGCTCCTGAATTTGGAGGATCTGAATTGTTGGCAATATTGGAGGGTGAGAAATATTCAATATCTGAACCAAGTGGTTAAGGGAGGACAAATCCTATCTCTTATGGAGCTAAAGCAAAAGGAAAATGTAGGTGAGGTGGCTTGGTACGCGTATTTTCAGTTGAAGTCGGCACTTTCTAGTATTCATTCACTTAATGTAGACACCCCTGCTTTTTTACACGATCTGATTTCCAAGAAAGGTAGTATGAAAGTTAAATTATCACATTGTTATAGACACTTGATGAAAACCTTTTTCTCTGAATGTCTTTCTCCAGGACAGCGATCCTGGTCTGTTTCACTGTTAGAGGTGGGCTCCCCGGATTGGGAGAACGTAACAGATAACTTAAGTTTCACATAATTTTAATCATATTGTTGTACAGTTTAATATTATACATAAAATATATGTGACACCTTTATGGCTCCATAGGAGAGGATTTAGAGCCTCCTCCGATTGCCCCCGTTGTGGTTGACCCCAGGGCAGATCACCTACATCTGTTCTGGGATTGCCCGACGGTGAGCAATTATTGGAGAATGGTTCAAACAATTTTGACTCAGAGACTTAAAATTGATATTCCTCACTCTCCCAAAGTTTGGGCCTTGGGGGATTTATCGGAGGTTAATTGTCAACCTATAAAGCGCCGGTTTTTGACTAAAGTGATGTTTTTAGCTAGGCTTCTTGTATCTAGAAATTGGTGCTCTTCTCTTGCCCCAGATTGTAAGAACTGGTTAAGTTTGGTCAGGAAGGTGAAAAGCTATGAGAAGATCCTGTACAGCCAAAGAGGGTCCTATGTAAAGTGGGAGAGTATCTGGAAGGATTGGGATGGCTAAGTAGTTATGTTTTTTTTTTTTTTTTTTTTTCTTATTCTTCCCTGCAGGGTGGGGGGGGGGGGGTTTGGGTTGGGTTGGGGATGAGTATGTAATTTTGTTCCTCTTATAAATCTGTACTCTTTTGAGATAATAAAAACTTTGAAAAAAAAAAAGACATCTGTGGTTATTTCATTATAAATCTTATGTTATATTTGTCTGACTTACAAGTGCCTCTTTGATTTAATTGTAAACAAGATGACTGAAATGATCAAAATCAATGTCAAACTGGCCAAAACACTCAATTTCAGTGGGGGTTGAATAATTTTGAACACAACTGTATCTTTATTGCTGGGCAGCAATGCAGCAGTTCGCTTGCTTTCCTTACTACTAACATGGGCAGCCTACAAAAGAATGTATCCCTTCTCCATCTAGACCTTAAAAAAGTCACTAACAGGATTGCAGAGGTTGAAGTCAGAGTGGGCACCATTGAGGATCAATTGCCTCCTTTTAAAAGGGATCTTGGTAGAATCATACATAATGTGACCCTGCTGATGTAAAAAACGGACGATCTAGAGAACAGATCGAGGAGGAATAATCTTCGCCTGGTGGGGTCCCGGAGAAAGCGGAGGGTTCTTACCTGGTGAATTTCTTTGAGGACTGGCTTACACTTAAATTTGGCACAGATTCTTTATCCCGTGTATTCGCTTTTGAAAGGGCATACAGGGTGCTGTTCTGTGCTCCACCACCGGGGGCCCCACCTCGTCCAGTCTTAATGAAGTTGCTACACTTCAGGGACAGGGACACTATTCTCAAGAAAGTGAGAGCGAAAGCGATCATCCTGAGCTTTTAATTAATGTAAATAAAATTGCGATCTACTCGGACTTTTCTGCTGAGGTCCAACGGAAAGGAGTACATTTCCAGGATGTGAAGCGACGCCTCTATGATGTATCCTGCCAAGCTGCGCGTGGTGGCGCATGGAGAAGTCTGTTTCTTTGATACTCCTCTAGAGGCAGCGCAGTGGATCGAGGCTAATGAATCTTCTCTCAAGAACTCGGCAACTCTGGGATAACCTCTTTTCCTATGGAAGTGCTGGGACACATGAGATACGTTGGGAATGTCATGGGTTGCGCCTGATATGTTTTGCACACTAATGCTTTGTGTATCTGTTATATTCGCTTACTGTCCACTGTTTTTTTTTTACTTCACTACTGTTCAACTTGCAAATGTCTGTATGGCTTCTAGTCCCCTGAGCTATTCTGGTGGATAATGGCGCGTGTTTCTCAGGACACTAAGGCCTCATGCACACGACCGTTTTTTTATGCTGTCCGCAAAAAGGGGTTCCGTTGTTCAGTGATCCGTGTCCGTTTTTGCCTTCCGTTGTGTTTCCGTGTGTCTTCCGTTTTTTTAGCGGACATGACCCAAAAGATTTTACCAAAAGACAGGCTGACAATTTTTCCCAAGTGGCTGCCAAGGGATCCGCAAAAAAAACGGACCGTGAACCGTTTTTCACGGACAAGAATAGGACAGGTTATATTTTTTTGACGGACTGGAATCACGGACCACGGACGCGGAGGACAAACGGTGCATTTGCCGAGGTTTTCACGGACCCATTGAAAACCAATGGGTCCGCAGAAAATCACGAAAAACGGAGCAACGGACACGGAATCAAACAACGGTCGTGTGCATGAGGCCTAAGACTGTGTTTTTGCAGTCTGTTTACATACATTGTGCTGCAAATTTTACTGTTTATCGGCAGGTCAGCAAGACTGACCCGGTTTATGCTCGTATTCAGTTTTTTCTTTTGACAGATACTCAACCATTTATGTGGCCGACTGTAGGGAATTTTTTTCTCCCTATTTGTTGTTTTCAGGGTAGGGTACTTATCCTTGCCGGATGCTCTTCTGTTTTTGGGGTGGTTATTGGGGTTGGCAATGGGGGGGTGGGCAATGGAACGAGTTTGGGATTCTTCTGTTTTGTCTGGGGAGCTTGGAGGGGTCACGCATGATTAAGGAGGGGAATGCCTTGGTATCATATATTGTGTGAGTGAGTATGGCGAATTGTCTTAAAATCATAAGTTGGAATGTTAGGGGGCTAGGTGAGCCAACTAAGAACTGCGGTACTTTTGGCACTGCAACACTTTCACCCCGCTATAATCTGTCTATCAGAGACTCATCTGTCTCCAACTAATACCTCTGTAATACGCAGGCTGTAGGTAGGTCACATGTATCACTCTACATTCTCCTCTCACTCCAGGGGTGTGAGTGTTCTGGTGCATAAAGCATTGCCATTTGTGTGTCATTCGTCCCGTATAGATTCTAGTGGACAGTATGTCTGTCTCTACTGTACTTGTTATCATTTGTCCTTTATTTTGGTAGCGGCCTATTTCCCCCCACCTTATAGCAGTGAGGTGCTAAAGGATATGTTAAGGAGGTACCCCATTGTCCTATACTATTAGTGGGAGACTTTAATATGTGTCCCTCTGCATTGTTAGACAGGGGAGGGATGTCGGACATGAGTAGGGATTCTAACTTTGCCAGTGTGCTGTGGGAACTAGACCTGCATGACATATGGCGGGTGCGGAATCCAACTGTCCGTCAGTTCTCCTGTTTCTCTAGTTCTCATCACTCGTTGTCTAGGATTGACTTGGCTATAGGGACACCTGATGTACTGTCTCTTGTGGCAGAGGTCAAATACTTACCCAGAAGCCTATCTGATCATTCCCCGATTTATGTAGAACTGCACTTGGGCACCAGGTGTTCTCCTGGGGTGGGTACTTGGAGGCTTAACCCGTTTTGGCTGCAACTGGTAGATGCGGAGGCTGGCATTGTGGAGAAGCTTAGGGAATTCTTCGCTACAAATGTGGGGTCAGCGTCTATAGGGGTGATGTGGAATATCTGTAAAGCGTATGCCCGGGGTCTGTATATTCAAAAAATAAGCCATCATAAAACGAAAACCCGGGACTCTTAGAAGTAATTGTAAGTTTTAATAGTGGAGGCGGAGGAGAAATTTGTGAATTCTCCTAACAGTGTTAGGCTGGGGACACACCTAGGCGTTTCTGAATCGCGCGTATGACGCGCGTTTTACGCTCGTTTTTGGATGCGCGTTTTTGTAACTAAGAAACGTGCGTCATACGCGCGATTCAGTGATTCTCCCCTATGGCAACATTGTCCATAGGCGCGTTAAAACGCCCAAAAGAAGCTCATGTACTTGTTTGGGCGTTGGGCGTTTTACAGCGCGTTCAAGCGCGCTGTAAAACGCCCAAATGTGAACCATGCCCATAGGGATGCATGGCTTTTCACATGTTGAGCGTTTTTCAGCGCGTTTGAACGCGCTGAAAAACGCTCAGGTGTGTTCCCAGGGTAAGTGAGGAGTCCCTTATAGCAGCGCAGGCGTGCTTGCGGCAACATCTCCTGCATACAGCGAATCATCGCAGGTTCTTTTTAAAACAAAAATATTTCGAGGTGGGAGAAAGCTCTGGGAAGTTATTGGCCAGGGTTATTAGAGCGCAGGAGGGACCGTCCAAAATCTTGTCTAATCAGAGGACTGATGGTTCTCTTGTCAAGACAGATGAGGAAATCCTGGCAGTGTTCCATGCCTATTATGAATCCCTCTATAGAACTAAACTTGAGGTAGATTCTTCCAATATAGCAACGTATCTTGCTGGGATTGGTATTCCGCGACTATCGGCGGAAAGTGTGGCCTACCTGGATGGCCCTCTGACGCTCACTGAGTTGGAATTGGCGCTTCAATCATTCCCCAATGAGAAAGCCCCTGGGATAGATGGCTTGCTGATGGAGTTTTTTAAAAAATACAGTGGTGTCCTTTTACCACATCTATTGTCGGTATTTAATGATGCCCTTTTAGTGGGGAAACTACCTGTTTCTATGAAAGAGGCCATTATTGTGGTTTTGCCCAAACCCGGAAAGGATCCCAAACTCCCTGACTCGTACAGACCTATTTCATTACTGATCTCTGATATTAAGATCTTGGCGAAAGTTTTTGCGAACCGGCTGCAAACGGTTATCTCATCCATTATATATTGCGATCAAGCGGGTTACATGCCTGACAAATCCACTTTGGTAAATCTTAAACGACTTTTTCTTAATATTCAGAGGAGGGTTGAATCAGACGGAGGACGGGCCATTCTTTCCTTGGATGCGGCTAAGGCCCTCGATAGTGTTGAATGGAGCTATCTATGGGAGGTGTTGCGAGTTATGGGATTTGGGAGGACTTATATCTCCTGGGTTCAGCTGTTGTACAATGGTCCCACGGCCAGGATCCGGGCTAATGGAGGAATATCGGAGGCTTTTAGATTAGGTAGGAGAACTCGTCATGGCTGCCCGCTATCCCCTCTTCTTTTCGCCATCTCTATTGAGCCGCTTGCTTGTGTGCTGCGCTCCTCTGACAGGATTGTTGGATTTCCTTTGGGGGCCTGGGAGGAGAGGGTGTCTCTGTACGCGGATGACATGCTAATCTATGTGGGGAATGTGGAAAGGTCTTTATCATGTCCCTCATACAGGATTTTGGAGATAGGTCTGGTCTTCGTATTAACTGGGACAAATCTGTTCTTATGCCGCTGGATGCGTCTGCTACAACTCTCCTCCCCCAGTCCACCCAGCTGCAGGTTGCTCACCAAGTTAAGTATTTAGGAATATTAGTTTCTGCGAATCTTGGCAGCTATGTTAAATATAATGTAGAACCACTCCTGAATAATATGTCTGATAAAATTAAGGCGTGGTGTAAATTACCAATGTCTGAAATTGGGAGGAGTATCCTTCTTAAAATGATTCTCATGCCCAAACTTATGTACGTCCTGCATAATTCCCCTGTATGGATACCTCATAGGATATTTATTAACCCCTTAAGGACGAAGGGCGTACATGTACGCCCTTCGTCCGCACTTTAAAGATGGCGCCCGCTCCCGCACGGAGCGGGCGCATGAGCTGCGGGTAAGCGGCTTGATTCATCAAGCTGACACCCGCAGCTCATGTCCGCGACCGGCAGCGATGCCGATCGCGGACATTTAACCCTCAGATGCCGTGGTCAATCCTGACCACGGCATCTGATCAGCGCAAAACCGAAAGTTTCACTTCGGTTTTGCTCCGGCTCCCTGATGGCCACAAGGGGAGCCGGAGCATGCATGTAGTACCCTAGGTTTCTGTGAATGAAACCTAGGTTACTACTAGTATTCCTATGGAGCCTATGACTGTAATAGGCTCCATAGGAAATATCTGATTTTCTCATATATTCCAATGCTATTGCATTGGAATATATGAGAATAACAATCTGATGATTGCATCTTATAGTTCCCTATGGGAACTATAAGAAAGTGGTAAAAAAAAAAAAAAGTTTAAAAATAAAAATTAAATAAAAAAATATAAAAATTCAAATCACCCCCTTTCCCCAAAATGAAAATAAAATAAATAAAAAAATATGTGCGAAAACGCCCATACTATAATAATATTAAAAAATATTCACCATACGGTAAACATAAAAACGGAAAGAAAGCGTCCAAATGGGTAATTCGCCATTTTTGGACGCTTCAGTTCCTAAAAAAAAATGAATAAAAAGTGATCAAAACATCATACGCACCCCATAATGGTATCAATTAAAAGTTCAGATTGCCCCGCAAAAAATGAACCCCTACACTGCTCCGTACGCATAATTACAAAAAAGTTATAGGGGTCAAAACATGGCGACAAAAAAATAAAATAAAAAAATTCCCACTTTTAATTTTTTTTTCACTATCAAAACGCAAGAAAAACTATACATATTAGGTATTGCCGGATTCGTACTGACCTGAAGAATAAAATTAACCAGTCAGTTTTATTGCAAATCGAATGTTGTAATTTAAAAACCCGTAAAACTGTGGTGAAATTGCTTTTTTTTTGCAATTTCACCCCATTTGGAATTTCTTTCCCGTTTCCCACTACATCACATGCAAAAATAAATGGTAGCGTTAAAAAGTACAACTTGTCCCACAAAAAATAAGCAGTCATATGGCTATGTGAGCGGAAATATAAAAATGTTATGGCTTTTGGAAGGCAGGGAGCGCAAAACAAAAACGCAAAAATCCCAAAACCCCCGGTCCTTAAGGGGTTAAAATAGACTATTTAGGGACCTCATTTGGCGTCATAAAAAAGCTCGGATTAGACTAGACACTCTGCAGAGGGAGAAAGAAGCGGGAGGGCTGTCAGTCCCGAATGCGTGGCTTTACTACATCTCGTCCCAACTGCCAGAACTCAGGGGATGGGGGAGGACTCATGGGGACATTGCATCTACCCAGCTAGTTGCATATATTATAGGTCATGACTCACCGGTTATTATGGTATACATATGGTTTGGATACATATGGTTTGGCAAAAATGTCAGGTGTTGCTTTCAGTACAGGGGTTTACGCAGATCTCTCCTGTTTGGAAAAATCCACACCTGCCTGAAATGTTTCAAATAGACGTTTTTTTGCCATGGGAGAGTAAAGGCGTGAGATTTCTATGTCAGTTACAGAGTGGAGGCGTTTTTAAGTCCTTTGAACAGCTGAGAAGTGAATTTGGCCTCTCACACACGGCCTTTTACCAATTCTTGCAATTACGGCACGCTTTCCAGGCACAGGCGAAGTTATTATCGTTAAAATGTACTACAGTACTGTTGTTTTAGCAGATCCTCACAACCAGTTCCTCGAGTGGTTTAATTTCATCCATTTATAGGAAATGAGCAAAATCATGAAATGATTGAAGCATGATGTTTTAGCAGTTAAGCATAAATGGGAAAAGGAAGTTGGGCCGATTTCAGAGGAGCAATGGAAATCGCTCCTGGCATTGACTCCGCAATTGTCGCTGTGTGAGGGTCAGCGCATGTCCCAGCTGTTTTTAATACATCGGGTGTATAGGACTCTAGCATTTTTGTTCAAGATAGGTGTACAGGCAGATGCGGATTGTTCTAGATGCGGTGCCAGTCCCGCATCCTTGCTACATATGTTTTGGGAATGTGCAGAGCTCCAGAGCTTTTGGACAGCGGTGTTGGCCTCTATAAAGGACGCCTATAATATTTATCTTCCGCCTGGGCCGAGGACATGTGTTGTCGGTATACTGGACATTAAAAATCGTCACCATCGTCTGGGAGTATGACGTCTGCTTTTCCAGGCTAGGAAACTGATAGCTAGACACTGGCTTAGGCCTCAGGCCCCATCCAGAGGAGAATTCCTGAACAGGACAGGATGTCGGATATCTTGCACATAGAAAAAGGTGTATACACCAAGAGGCAGTGTGTGGCAAAGTTTGACAAGATTTGGGAAAAATGGGAGGACTATAGGATGCTAGTGGTTTGATTGACCTTTTCTCCTAAGGACACTGTGGAGGCGCAGTGAAGCATTTATGTACCGTGATCCAGTATGAGTGTGTTTGGTGTGTAGTGGATGTGTCGCTGCCTGCTGGATTGAAGTGAGGATTTAGTGATAGGTTGACATCCTAGACCAGGCATGCTCAACCTGCGGCCCTCCAGCTGTTGCAAAACTACAACTCCCAGCATGCCCGAACAGCCTGCAGCTATCAGCCTACAGCAGGGAATTGTGGGAGTTGTAGTTTTACAACAGCTGGAAGGCCGCAGGTTGAGCATGCCTGTCCTAGACCCTAGGATAGTGTGCTATGTAGTGTGTCCCGTGCCCGTTCCATCGCCTGGGTGGGAGTTTGTTTAAGGGGGATGTTTTTATTTTAAAAGAAAATAATTGTTTTGTATAATAGTATTTCCTTTGTTATCAGGCACTGTAGTGGATGATACATAATTTGCTTATATGTTCATTAATATGACTGAACATGTGGTGCTTTTGTAACCTTTTTTTTTTATTGCATGATGCACGGCTATTGTAAATTTACTTTTTGTATTCCACAGAAAATCAATAAAAATTATCTGATTAAAAAAAAATAATACCATCACTAGCGCCCCCCAGAATTAATAATGCCTTCATTGGCAACCTTCCGAATTCGCTTCAGCAAAATGACTTTTCGCAGGTCCTGTCCTGCACATACAGTCAGCAGTGAGTGTTCACAGCAGCGCGATCAAATGGATGAGGTAAGTTCTTTTTTTTTTTTTATTATCCTTAAGGGCTCATGCACGTGACCATATATATTTTGCGGTCCTCAAAACATGGATCCGCAAAAAAAGGATGACATCTGCGTGACTTCCGTGTTGCATCCGTTTTTTTGTTTTTTTTTGGATCCATTGTAACAATGCCTGTCCTCGTTCACAATACATACAAGAATAGGACATTTCTTTTTTTACAGAACGGACACAAAATGGGCATGGAGTAATTTTAATTTTTTTCAAGCCTCATTCAAATGAATAGTTCCGTATACGAAAAAAAAACTGAGCTTAAAAAATACATTTGTTAGCATGAGCCCTAACACAATGGAAGCGCTTATTAGTAATAGTCCATATAAGAAAATACCGGCAATTATTATTACTGGTAGAAAAAATTACAGGCACTGTCAGAGGGACTAAATTACCGGCTTGGTCGGTGAGATACCAACCGAGCAGCAACCCTAATTGGAGGTCATTTATTAAACAGAAATACGCCTATATTAGGGACCAGCACTGCCAAAACAGTGCACAAGCACTGTATACAGGAGCAGCAGCCCCAGCCAAAAAGACAGGGATGAAAATCGCCGCAGGATAACAGAAGCTGGCACAGAATATATGTAAGTAAGCATAACATATAACAAAGTGGCCAACCCCTTTAACTCTTTACATTTCACAAGAATTAAATGGGGTGAAATTTCAAGATTTCACTTTTTTTTTGCAAATTTTCCATTTTAATCCATTAATCCAAGGCAGCATAAATTTGCAAAAAAACAATGCTCACTTTTTATTACCCTGATTCTTCAGTTGATAGAAACACCCCATATGTGGTCATAAACTGCTGTATGTGCGCACGGCAGGGCTCAGAAGGGAAAGAACACCATATGGTTGTTGGAGTGCAGGTGTTACTGGAATGGTTTTTGGGTGCCATGTCACTTTCGATGAGACTGTAAGGTACCCCTACAGTAGAAACCCCTTAAAAGTGACTGCATTTTGGAAAGTAGACCCCTCAAAGAATTTATTGAGGGGTGTACTTACCTCTTTGATCCTACAGGGGTATCATAGAATTTAAAAACACTTGGCTGTAAAAATGAAAAATTTAATTTCTTCCAATAAAATGTTGCATAGGTCCCCCATTTTCCATTTTCACAAGGGGTAACAGGAGAAAAAGCATCCCAAATTTTGTTAAACATTTTCTCCTTAATATGGCAACACTCCATATGTGGTAAATTGCTGTATGGGCACACCGCAGGGCACTGAAGGGATGGAGCTCCATACGGTTTTTGGAGGGCAGATTTTGGTTGAATGCCTTTCGGACACCGTGTCATATTTGAAGAGACCTTGAGGTACCCTACAGTAGAAACCCCCAAAATACATGTTGTATTGTACTGCATTGAGTCTGTCAGTAATACACTGACAGCATGCCTATGAGATCCAGCCAGGAGGCTGGGCCTCATAAGCCTCCATAGCTGGCAGGCCCAAGGCCTGTGTAAAGCATCGGGCTGCCATAGCAGCCACCCGGCTCCTGCCATCATAGTTAATCTGCCAGCATTGGGGTTTCCAGCGATGCCAGTGAATACAGCCAGGACCCTGCTGCTGATAGATCGAGAGCAGGCTTTAAAGGGGTTATCCAACAATAAGAAATGCTCCCCCATATGCAGGGCCCCTCACACTGATTCTACTTACCTGGCTCCTGCTCATTGTGCCGCTCCTGGTCACCGCACTGCTGCAGCTGCTTCTCTCCATGCACGGATGAAAACATCCGGTGTCGGGGGAGCAGCCAATGGCAGGCAGTGACAGGGATGAGCCTCCCTAGTATCGCGGGTGACACCAGGTAAGTTGAATCAGTGGAATATGGGGGAGCATTTTTAGTGTCGGAAAACGCCTTAAAGTAATTTTTGAATTCTGCAACTCAAAGTAGCCTGCAAGTCGCACTCTGTGCAGACCCATACATACCAACTTTTAAAAAGCCCAAGGAGGGACAATATCAGTTCACAGCAGCAAATGTTTTTACCATAAGCCATGCCTCTAACTCCACCCAAAACCTGTACACAGCTTATCCCATCCAGTCTATTCTGTACACCGAATCCGGAACTGTTGGGAGGCATGGTGTCACGGACGTTCTCGTGACAGGTGCCAGGAGATCAGTGAGACTGCCAGCACGTAGTTTGATCTGACAGGTTCCTTGTGGATCAATTCGTGTCTGTGTTGTTTATGGTAATGTCCACTCCCCTTGCCTCAGGTGTTGCTTATGTGTTCATTTAACCTTCCCTCTTTATTGTGGCTTCTCCCACCATGCTGTGCGGTTTATAGCTTTAGCAAAAGTCTTGTTGTGGATTGCTGGTGTTGGGATCTCGGTAGAGTTCCTGTGCTTCCATTTCCATTTGAATTTAAGTGTCTTCTTCCCCTTATGCTTATTGTTCAGATTTTCTTGTTTTGCTCTTTTCCGGGTCATTTGTGTTTAGGCCTGAGGGAGACTCCTGTTCGTCCTACCATTTGGAGGAACAGGTTTTCTTTTGTCCTGACATTACCAGGGTCCTACAGGGTGAGTTAGGACTTTAGGTTCCTATGTATGAACTCACCTACCTCTGGGGTCAATTCATACTTCCAGTCAGTCAGGACTTTGATTAGTGTTTTTCTAGGAGGTGACTTGCTCCTTTCCTTAGTTTACAGGCCTTTTCCCCCTCACCCCTTTCCGTCCTACGTTTGGTGTGGGTTTTCCTCCCACACCAAAGCGTGACACATGGAGACCTATTTACTAAAGATTTCCACCACACCATAAAGTAGTAAAGAAGTATAACTTTATTTGATTAGAAAATAGAAAAAAATTATGGTAAAATATACCATAAGACTAGCGATAGCACCAATAAACACAAACAAGGAAGAAAAATAGGAGAGGACCTCAGGGTCAGCACATGAAGGGTACATACACAAAGTGCATAATGACAAGCAAACAACACTCCAAGGCTTGTAAAGATCAGACTAGCCCCCGGACAAAGTCCTTTGTAAAGGCAGAAAAAAGGCTAAAGAGCGATGCAAAAAGTAAAATATACCCTCCACAATTGTGTTGATCCTGCGGTCGCCTCCTCCCAACGCTGTTTTGCCTGAACTGGCTTCTTAGCGTACATAATAGTGTAGCTCAGTACTGCACTATGTTCTTCAATCGCTCAGTCTTAGATACTGTGTAGGCCACACTAAAACTTCCAGACTGGCATTAATAAAAATATACCTCATTCTCCTCTGCAAACTAGGGAGTTTTATCAATAGTGTCATAGAGTGTGACTGTGAGTTAACGAAAATGAGGTTTATGGTAAATTTGGTGGATCTCGGTAATCTTATTAGACATATTTCTCAATATTCGACACCATGAAAAGGATGCATTTTAGCTAGGTTGCTCAGTAAGTCACCAACCTATTGCTGGTATTTTATTTTTGCTGGCACACTAAAATGCCTGTAATTTTCGTTGTTATGTCCTGTAAGGAGTACCTGCTCGGAAGAGTCCAGTGAGCACACAATGAAGTTAATATACCCTGGGGGATAAGCCCTCTGGCATTTTGAGGGCTTATGGGCATACCCCTGTATATTTATCTTTTATTCTGTATTCTTTCAGGCTGTGGTTGCCAAGTCTTGAACCCAGGACCTGCTGTATTGGAGGAAGAAGCTCTTAGACTAAAAACCTCAATAGTATTCTTCACATGCAGAATGTACTGGAAGAAGTATAATTTTTTTTAGTAATTGCAAATAATTTAATGACGCAAAATAAATTACAATACACACATTCTTGTAATTGTAAATTAATGTTCCAAAAACCATCCATTATAGGAGCAGAACAATTAAAAATAATGGAAGCGAAGTTTCCACAAAATAACAGAAATAGAACCCACCTGACGGACCCCGTTAACTATAATGCAATCTGGTTTCTATGAGAAAAGCCAGCATTTTACCTGACAAAAAAGCACAGTAGGCAGCTCTATTTTGTCCTGTACTTTTAAAGGAATCTGCAACAGAGGCTTTTGATGGATCCTCCAATGCAGATGTGGGCAAAACCTAACATGGACTTCTGTGCATGTTATCAACCTCCCCATTAGTCACAGCATACTTGTCTCTGATTGTCATATATACAAAGGAAAACGTCTCTGCTTGTCTTACGGTGACTCCTCGGCGCTGCAAGCCACAATAGGTGACGTGGGTATCTGTCACTATCGAACGTTCAAATAGGTAAAAGAGGCTGCGCTGCCAGGAAAATGTCTTTTTTTTTTTTCTCTTTTATCTTCCTCACAAACTTCTCTACTCGGACTTCAAGGAAAATCTGGGTTTTCACCTGATTCGCAAGATGCAACAAAATCCTCCTTGGAATCTATAAGTACCTGCATAGTGCAAATAGAAACACTGTATGGTGAAGTACTGCCACCGTGTTTGACACCTTCTCCGATATTCTTTGATTTTCTGATAGATCCCTGTTTTCTCATAAACCAATGAACAAAGTATAATAAACAAACTTTCATAATCGCACACCTGGGGTGCTTCACTATCCTCCGCGTTTTTTCTGGTTTATGAGAAAACAGGGATCTATCAGAAAATCTAAGAATATCGGAGAAGGTGTTCTTGAATCCTATGGAAGTGCGGAGACACACTGTGAATGGAATTTTGTGAGTATTTTATCTCCTTGCGGTTGTCAAATACGGTGGCAGTACTTCACCATATGGTGTTTCTATTTGCACTCTGCAGGTACTTATAGATTCCAAGGAGGATTTTGTTGCATCTTGTGAATCAGGTGAAAACCCAGATTTTCCTTGAAATCCGAGGAGAGAAGTTTGTGAGGAAGATAAAAGAGAAGAAAAAAAAAAAAGAGAGACATTTTCCTGGCAGCGCAGCCTATTTTACCTATTTGAACCTCTGTCATATACCGGGGTCATTTCTTCAGAGAAAAGGAATAAGAAAATTATCCTAGTATGGTTTGTACTGAATACTGGATAATGGAAGAATGACCTACTGTACTTAACAGTGCATAGACGTGATCGAAGATGGCTGTGTTCACATTTACATCAAAGAATATTGGACCCACAATCCATGTGCCGCGTGCCGGCCCGCAGGAGGAGGGAGTGGATGGAGAGGATGGGAGTGGTGGCTGGGGCTATGGGGGTGGTTGTCTTCATGCTGGCTAATCCTCATTCCAGCACTCTTTTACCTGGGAAGTAAATGGAGGGACACACCTTTGTTTCCTTCATGGCATACCCTGGGCTTGGGGTTCCTGCCTGGTGGTGACTGGGGTGCGCTTGATGGTGGATGTTTTTCAGGTTGCAAGGCAGGGGAGAGAAGCAGGGTCCAGCGGATGGTGGAGGCAGTGACCTGGCCTGCTTGGTTAGAATAAATAAAGTTACTGTTTACTGAATAGATAATGCGGGTTGCAGTACAAATATAAGCAGTAGGCTCAGTTTTCAAGTACTTCACAAGGCAGTAGTTCTCCAGAATGCTCTGTGTTAGGGGAAGGCAGTATAATTTTCCCCTCTAAGTCTCTCTCTAGATATACCATGCCAGGGGCGGATTGGGAACTTAAAGTGGCCCTGGAAAAAAACTAAAAGTGGCCCTATGTTGTAGGCATGTCCAAATTGACAGAAGGTGGGGCAACACAGGTGGCCGGAATCAGCAATTTCATAGCACAAAATGTGGTCCTATCAGAACCATATACCACAGTGCAGCACAATATATTGCCCCAAAAGCTGTCCCTCTGTGGCGGCCATCAATAGCTGCCAATTCCTGTCCTCCTCCTCCAGTTGTCTCTGATTAAGATATGGAGCACTGTGGCACTGTAGAGGTGAACACCCTCTTGCTCTGTGTACAGGTGCTACGCTATGTGGTGATGATTAGTTCTGTTTTATATGTTTGGCAGTGTATCCCACCACTTGGTCTGTGGAATACGTCTCATTACATGTGCTAGGTTACTTGCTGAAGCATGTGCTCGAGCTATAATCTGTTTGTCTCTGTTCTTTGTCTGTTGATTGTCTGACCTAACCTGTGCCTGTGACCTTGATCTGTTCATTCGCCTGTATTCTGACCAAGTTCCATCTGCCCTTGCCCTGTACTATCCTTGGATTTGCATGTACTCTGTCTGCCTGACCTATCTGTGTGCTTTGCCCGTTCCTCTGGTGCTCTGCACCGGTGTCTCTGACCTCCATGGGTCATTTGTAAACTACACCAGGACTATTACAACAGGTAGTGGCCTGGTGGCTCCCCTGTAGCGAAGAACAGATCCCTATTTGGGGGTTAAGGGGTGAAAACCGGGGAAGCATTTGGAAAACACCCTCAGCAATAGCCGATAGTCAAAACCAGTGGTCTGTAACACTAGTACCTATTGTTCTGCAAATAACACAGCTGGTTAGATAGAACAGTGCTTCATCTGACATACAGTGGGGAAAATAAGCATTTGATTCACTGACGATTTTGCAAGTTTTCGCACCTACAAAGAATTGAGAGGTCTGTAATTTTTATCGTAGCTACACTTCAACTGTGAGAGACAGAATCTAAAAAAAATCCAGAAAATCACATTGTATGATTTTTAAATAATTAATTTACATTTTATTGCATGTAATAAGTATTTTATCTCCTACCAATCAGCAAAAATTCTGGCTCTCGCAGACCTGTTAGTTCCCCTTTAAGAAGCCCTCCTACCCTGTCTCCGGCTGCCGCTGTTAACCTGGTTTCAGCGGCGCACTGCGCATGCGCGAGACTTATGCGATCCTGGCCGCACTGCAGGCTGTCAATCTAACAAAAGAGGGGAGGAGGTTAGGAGGCGTGCTTACCTTGACTTGAAGCAAGGAAGCTGATGCCCCCTTGATTTAAGCTGACCGGCAAGATAGCGCTGATGGCGCTTAAAACATCGTTTTTTAAATCTGTGGAGCATCAGACTACCGGATCAAACATATGATTATTAACAGACTGGGGACTACCATGAGGTAATGTTGGCGTTTTTATATGCGTTTTTGAGGAGACAGGTTCCCTTTAACCTCTTAAGGACATAGGACCTATGGGTACGCCTTAATGTCCAAGTCCTTAAGGACACAGGGCATACCCGTACTTTCTGTTTAAAATCGCATGTAAAAAAAAATAAAAAATCAGTGCAGCAGGAACCATGTTCAAATTCCGAAGGGGGTCCTGTGACCCCCCCCCCCCCCCATATTGGCGATCGCTGCAAACTGCAGGTCAATGCAGACCTGCGGTTTGCAGAGATCTCTAACATATCTGATCCCCGCGGTCTGTGACCGCAGGGATCAGACAGTTAATTGTTCGGGTTTTTTTTACAGCCCCTCTCTCCCATCGGGGGCTGCTGTGCCTTTGCAGCCCTCTGACAGGATGGGATCGCAGGGGGAGGGAGCTCCCCTCCCTCCCCATCACCCGCTGCTCATTTCTGGCAGCGGGTGATGGTTACCATGGCAGCAGGATGCTTTCAGAGGCATCCTGTTCTTCATGGTACTGAAAGTCTGAATTGAAGTAAAAAATACAGTACAGTACACTATATAGAATACTGTACCGTAGACCTGCGGTTTGCAGCGATCTCTAACATTTCTGATCCCCGCAGTCTGTGACTGCGGGGATCAGACAGTTAATTGTGTGTTTTTTTTATTTTTAACCCCTAGAGTAGAAACTCCATAAAAGTGACTCCATCTAAGAAACAAACTTTGTTAACCATTTGGGTGTTCTACAAGAGTTATTGGCAAATGGAGGTGGAATTTCAGAATTTCTATTTTTTGTTACCTTGCCTCAAAAAAAGTGTAATATAGAGGAACCAAAAATCATATTTACCCTAAAATAGTACCAACAAAACTGCTACCTTATCCTGTAGTTTTCAATTTAGGGTCAATCTTTTGGATTTTCTACTGTAGGGGTTCGAGGGTTGCATTAGGGGGGCTTCAAATGGGACATGGTGTCTAAAAACCAGTCCAGTAAAGTCTGCCTTCCAAAAACCATATGGCGTTCCCTTCCTTCTATGCCCTGCCGTTTGGCCATACAGCAGTTTACGACCACATATGGGGAGTTTCTGGAAACTACAGAATCAGGGAAATAAATATTGAGTTTTAAAAAAGTAAAACAAAATCGGGCACACTTGAAGGTAACTGGGCACACAATTTATTATTTTTAAAATGAATCAATAGCCAAAATTTAAATAAAGAATATTTACACAAAGTATCAAAAATATAATCAAACAGCCGTATGTCTCAATTAACCACCTCGGCCCCCCTAACTTAAAGGGCTTCTGTCACCCCCAAGTGTGCAATTTTCAGTAGCTGACATTAGCTATTTGCTAATGTCAGCTGATTTCAAACATACCTTTCTTACCTTAATCTGAGCTTTATATTTTCTAAAAATCATACTTTTAAAACATGCCATATCTCTTCGCTACCAGCAAGTTGGGCAGGTACTTGCTGGTAGCTGCCGCATCCTCGGGCTGTAGGACCGCCCCCTCTGCTGTTTTGCCTGTCTTCTCCTAAATTCCCGCGCCTGCGCCGTACCATTCCACAATCAGCTCAGGCGTACTGAGTGGAGGACGGGCGTTTGCCAGCTCTGTCCTCAGTGGCAAGTGCCCGTCCTCCACTCAGTACGCTTGCGCCGATTGTGGAATGGTACAGCGCAGGCGCGGAAATTCAGGAGAAGACAGGGCCAGCGGGAGGAGGAGAGCGCGCTGGCCCTGTCTATCAACAGCAGAGGAGGCGGTCCTAAAGCCCGAGGATGCGGCGGCTACCAACAAGTACCTGCCCAACTTGCTGGTAGCGAAGAGAATTAGCATGTTTTAAAAGTATGATTTTTAGGAAATATAAAGCTCAGATTAAGGTAAAAAAAAGTATGTTTGCAATCAGCTGACATTAACAAATAGCTAATGTCAGCTACTCAAAATTGCACACTTGGGGGGGACAGAAGCCCTTTAAGCACTCTTAATGACTAGACCACTTTTTACAATTCTGCACTACACCACTTTCACGGTTAATTGCTCGGTCATACAACTTACCACCCAAATTAATTTTACCTCCTTTTTTTCTCACTAATAGAGCTTTCATTGGGTGGTACTTCATTGCTGCTGACATTTTAACTTTTTTTGATATTAATCAAAAATGACTGAAATTTTTGCAAAAAAATGACATTTTTCACTTTCTGTTGTAATTTTTTTTTTTAAAACTACATTTCAATATAAATTTTTCTCTACATTTATTGTTCTACATGTCTTTGATAAAAAAAAATCCAATAAGTGTGTATATATATTGGTTTGGGTAAAAGTTATAGCGTTTACAAACTATGGTGCAAAAAAGTGAATTTCCGCATTTTGAAGCAGCTCTGACTTTCTGAGCACCTGTCATGTTTCTTTAGGTGCTAGAATGTCAGGATAGTATAAATACCTCCCAAATGACACCATTTTAGAAAGAAGACACCCCAAAGTAGGTGAGGGGGGCATGGTGAGTTCATGTATGATTTCATTTTTTTTCACAAGTTAGCGGAAAATAACACTTTCTGAGGAAAAAAAAATAATAATAAAGTTTCCATTTCTGCTAACTTCTGGCAAAAAAAAAAAATGTCCCACGGACTCACTATGCCCCTCAGTAAATACCTTGGGGTGTCTACTTTCCGAAATGGGGTCATTTGTGGGGTGTGTTTACTGTTCTGGCATTTTGGGTGGGGCTAAATTATGAGCAGCCCTGTAAAGCCTAAAGGTACTCGTTGGACTTTACACCCCTTTACACACCTAGGCTGCAAAAAAGTGGCACACATCTGGTATCGCCGTACTTAGTTAGAAGTAGGGCAATGTGTTTTGGGGTGTATTTTTACATATACCCATGCTGGGTGAGAGAAATATCTCTGTAAAATGCCAGGGCAGTATAAATACCCCACATGTGACCCCATTTTGGAAAGAAGACACCCCAAGGTATTCCGTGAGGGGCACGGCGAGTTCATAGAAGACTTTTTTAGGAAGGCATTTTTACGCATTTGGATTCCAGACTTCTTCTCACGCTTTAGGGCCCCTAAAATGCCAGGGCAGTATAAATACCCCACATGTGACCCCATTTTGGAAAGAAGACACCCCAAGGTATTCCATGAGGGGCATGGCGAGTTCATAGAAGATTTTTTTTTTGGCACAAGTTAGCGGAAATGTACTTTTTTTTTTTTTTTCTGACAAAGTCTACCTTTCTGCTAACTTGTGACAAAAAGTTCAATCTTTCATGGACTCAATATGCCCCTCAGCGAATACCTTGGGGTGTCTTCTTTCCAAAATGGGGTCACATGTGGGGTGTGTTTACTGTTCTGGCATTTTGGGTGGGGCTAAATTGTGAGCAACCCTGTAAAACCTAAAGGTACTCGTTGGACTTTCGGCTCCTTTACGCACCTAGACTGCAAAGAAGACACCCCAAGGTATTCGCTGAGGGGCATATTGAGTCCATGAAAGATTTAATTTTTTGTCACAAGTTAGCGGAATGGGACACTTTGTAAGAAAAAAAAAAAGTCAATTTCCGCTAACTTGTGCCAAAAAAAAAAGCTTCTATGAACTCGCCATGCCCCTCACGGAATACCTTGGGGTGTCTTCAACAGAATACAATGACTGGGGAAGTGATTATCGTAATACTTCCGGGTCCAAATCCATCCCGGCTTTTTTGGATCGCACTCGAACCTCTATATATGAGAGTGGTTTTTGGGGGGTCCGATTACCACTGAAGAAGAGGATGTATGTAACCCCGAAACGCGTCTGGTCAGACCCCCCCACATTAACTTTATACCAGACTATTGAAGTGACCGTGATCCAACAGCTACCAAGAATAACCGGGAGGTCCGAGTGATAAGTGGATACAGCATGGAACCCGCTTCAGAACAAGGAGGCGCACGTGTGACGACCCACTAGCGCGGTCAAGAAGAAACAGTCTGAAGGACAACAATTAAAAATATATCGAAGTCCAGAACTGTGTGGAGCTATCGGTCAGAACTCTGGTGAGACCATTTCATTCTTTATGCCGGCTTTACAGTGACTGGTTAGGCATTAAGGTCCAGCGGGATGCCGCTGAGCGTGGCTAGTAGCGGGACGCTGGTATACATGGTCTAAGCCACAGTGTTATATCTACTGAATCTGTAAGGATACTTGCCCACAGGTATTAATATCATCAGCGAAATAGGATCATCGGACTGATATTCTGGATCCCTATTACCTACCATAGCATTCTTGTGGCTAGTATAACGAAACATTATTTCCCGCCACTACAAACAGGATTGTTACTATTAGAGACTATCGGTGCTGCTATTAACAAGATCGCTGCTATTAGAGATTTTTATTGCTGCTATACATTAGGATTGTTGTCTCTTAAGACTACTTTGTTGCTACGTTGGGATTGAACACTACTATCCCTGATGCTATTCAATGGAATCGTGGCCACTGTAGATTTTCACTGCCGCTATAGTTACAATTATTATGGTTTATATGAATAGTTGCTATATGGATTAGGATCGGATGATTTATAGTTAGTCACAATCATTACAGTATATAGGAATTGGTGCTATAGGAATTGGGACCGGATGAATTATAGTTAGTTACAATGATTAACCCCTTAAGGACACGGCCCTAATTCACCTTAAGGACCAGGCCATTTTTTCAAAATCTGACCACTGTCCCTTTAAGTGTGAATAACTTTGAAACGCTTTTACTTACCCAGGCCGTTCTGAGATTGTTTTTTCGTCACATATTCTTCTTTACAACACTACTAAAATTGGGTCAAAAAAGTTAATTTTTTTGCATAAAAAAATAGAATTTTTACCAAAAATTTGGAAAATTTAGCAAATTTTAAAGTTTCAGTTTCTCTACCTCTATAATACATAGAAATACCTCCCAAAAAAGGGATGATTTTACATTTCCCATATGTCTCCTTCATGTTTGGAGCATTTTGGAAATGCCATTTTATTTTTTGGGGATGTTACATAGCTTAGAAGTTTAGAAGCAAATTTTGAAATTTTTCAGAAATTTTCCAAATTCCACTTTTTATGGACCAGTCCAGGTCTGGAGTCACTTTGTGAGGCTTACATAATAGAAACCGCCCAAAAATCACCCCATTTTAGAAAGTACACCCCTCAAGGTATTCAAAGCTGGGTTTACAAACGTTGTTAACCCTTTAGGTGTTCCACCACAGTTCATGGAAGATGGAGAAACAATTTTGGAATTTAGAATTTTTGGAAAAATTTCCATTATAATCCATTTTTCCAGTAATAAAGTGAGGGCTACCTGCCAAACAAAACTCAATATGGGTTGCCCTGATTCTCTAGTTTACAGAAACACCCCATATGTGGTCCTAAACTACTGTTTGGCCAAACGGGAGGACATTGAACGAGGGGAACGCCATATGGGTTTTGAATGGCAGATTTTGCAGGACTGGTTTTTTTAACACCATGTCCTATTGCAAGCCCCCTGATGCACCCTAGCATAGAAATTCCAAAAAGTGACTCCATCTAAGAAAGTACACCCCTCAAGGTATTCAAAGCTGGGTTTACAAACGTTGTTAACCCTTTAGGTGTTCCACCACAGTTCATGGAAGATGGAGAAACAATTTTGGAATTTAGAATTTTTGGAAAAATTTCCATTATAATCCATTTTTTCCAGTAATAAAGTGAGGGCTACCTGCCAAACAAAACTCAATATGGGTTGCCCTGATTCTCTAGTTTACAGAAACACCCCATATGTGGTCCTAAACTACTGTTTGGCCAAACGGGAGGACATTGAACGAGGGGAACGCCATATGGGTTTTGAATGGCAGATTTTGCAGGACTGGTTTTTTAACACCATGTCCTATTGCAAGCCCCCTGATGCACCCTAGCATAGAAATTCCAAAAAAGTGACTCCATCTAAGAAAGTACACCCCTCAAGGTATTCAAAGCTGGGTTTACAAACGTTGTTAACCCTTTAGGTGTTCCACCACAGTTCATGGAAGATGGAGAAACAATTTTGGAATTTAGAATTTTGGAAAAATTTCCATTATAATCCATTTTTCCTGTAATAAAGTGAGGGCTACCTGCCAAACAAAACTCAATATGGGTTGCCCTGATTCTCTAGTTTACAGAAACACCCCATATGTGGTCCTAAACTACTGTTTGGCCAAACGGGAGGACATTGAACGAGGGGAACGCCATATGGGTTTTGAATGGCAGATTTTGCAGGACTGGTTTTTTAACACCATGTCCTATTGCAAGCCCCCTGATGCACCCTAGCATAGAAATTCCAAAAAGTGACTTCATCTAAGAAAGTACACCCTCAAGGTATTCAAAGCTGGGTTTACAAACATTGTTAACCCTTTAGGTGTTCCACCACAGTTCATGGAAGATGGAGAAACAATTTTGGAATTTAGAATTTTTGGAAAAATTTCCATTATAATCCATTTTTCCTGTAATAAAGTGAGGGCTACCTGCCAAACAAAACTCAATATGGGTTGCCCTGATTCTCTAGTTTACAGAAACACCCCATATGTGGTCCTAAACTACTGTTTGGCCAAACGAGAGGACATTGAACAAGGGGAACGCCATATGGTTTTTGAAAGGCAGATTTTACTGGACTGGTATATTTACACCATGTACCCTTTCAAGCCCCCTGCTGCACCCCTAGAGTAGAAACTCCATAAAAGTGACCCCATCTAGGAAACTACAGGATATGGTGGTTGTTGTTTTGGGACTATTTTAGGGTAAATTTGATTTTTGATTGCTCTATATTACACTTTTTGAGGCAATATAGCAAAAATGGAAATTCTAAAATTGTTAATACATTTGCCATTCATTTTTGTGGAACACCTAAAGGGTTAACCAAGTTTGTAAAGTGATTTTTGAATACCTTGAGGGGTGTAGTTTCTTAGATGGGGTCACTTTTTTGGAGTTTCTAGTCTAGGCTACATCAGGGGGCTTCTAATGGGACATGGTGTAAATAAACCAGTCCATCAAAATCTGCCTTCCAGAAACCATATGGTGTTCCCTTCGTTCTATGCCCTGCCTTGTGGCTATATAGCCATTTATGACCACATATGGGGTGTTTCTGCAAACTACAGAATCGGGGCAATAAATATTATTTTTTTTTACTGTTAACCCTTGCTTTATTACTGGAAAATATGGATTAAAATGGAAAATTTGCCAAAAATGGGGTTTTTGGCACAGTTTTTATTTTATTTTTTAACACTGCTCCTTTGAGGGGTTTGTTATAATGTTATTATTATAGGGCAGATTATTACGGACGTGCCGATACGTAATATGTCTACTTTCTTTGATTTATTCAGATTTCACACTAGATTTTTCTATTTGGAAAAAAATTAGATAATTTTACTATCTAAATAGCCCGGCAGCTGCATTTTTTTTTTGGGGGGACTATATAATGTAGGGGCTCATTTTTTGCGGGATAAGATGGCGGTTTTATTGGCACTATTTGGGGTGCATACGACTTTTTGATCGCTCGCTATTACACTTTTTTTGATGTTGGGTGACATAAATGGCTTTTTTAAACACTGTTTTTATTTTTTATTTTTAACGTCGTTCATCCGAGGGGTTGGGTCTAATGTTATTTTTATAGGGCAGATTATTACGGACGCACCGATACCTAATATGTCTACTTTCTTTGATTTATTCAGATTTCACACTAGATTATCCTATTAGTAAAATGATCTGTTTTTTTCCCAATCTAAATAGCCTGGCGGCTGCAGTTTTTTTTTTGGGGGACTATATAATGTAGGGGCTCATTTTTTGCGGGATGAGATGGCGGTTTTATTGGCACTATTTGGGGGTGCATACGACTTTTTGATCGCTCGCTATTACACTTTTTTGATGTTGGGTGACAATAAAAATGGCTTTTTGGACATAAAAAAATAAATAAAAACTAAGTCGTTTTTCCAAGGGGTTGGGTCAAATTTTATTTTTATAGAGCAAATTTTTACGAACGCGGCGATGCCCAATATTTATGGCTCTCAGACTTAGGAGACACTAAAACAGGCATCCTCAAAGCGGCCCTCCAGATGTTGTAAAACTACAATTCCCACTATGCCTTGCTGATACCTGTAGCTGGGCATGCTGGGAGTTGTAGTTTTACAACAACTGGAAGGCCGCATTTTGAGGATGCCTGCACTAAAACTAATATTTTTGGGGAAAAAATTGTTTCTGTGCCTCCAAAGACTGAGAGCCATAGTTTTTATGTTCTCTAGGGGACTGTAGGGAATTATAAAAATTTAGAACTCCATGGAAGTGTGATACTCCCTGAAGCAATTGATAACGCAGAGGCCCGGATGATCGGGGCACGTGTCGCATTGAATGGTGGTGTCCTTCCGTATCCCCTCTTGCGACACACTCTGCACTTTTTTGGGTTCGTCCCTCTTTCCAGTATGGGGACCACACCTGGAAAGTGTTGGCCAGGGACGATCCGGGCGCCTCTAATTCCCGAGGTACTCCGACCTGCTCTTTCCTGGTCTGAAAAGATCAGGTCCTTGAGGACTGCCTCATAGAATTGGAGGAAAGTCTCTGTGCTGCCAGCGCTTCGGCATAGTACAAAAGCGTTGTACAAGGCAACCTGTACCATGTAGACTGCAACTTTTTTGTACCATGCCCGGGTTTTCCGCATGGCATTATATGGTTGGAGAACTTGATCAGACAGATCAACTCCACCCATATACCGATTGTAGTCGACGATACAATCGGGTTTGAGGACCGTTGCCGTGGATCCTCGCACAGAGACTGGGGTGATGCCGTTACCAATGGATTGTGGTCAGCATAAGGACATCCCTCTTGTCCTTATATCTGACCAGCAACAGGTTGTCGCTGGTAAGGGCACGGGTCTCACCCCTGGGGATGGGTACCTGGAGGGGGTAGGTAGGGAGGCCACGCTGATTTTTCCGCACGGTCCCACAAGCGAACGTGGATCTGGCGGCAAGGGACCTGAACAAGGGAATGCTGGTATAAAAGTTGTCCACGTACAGGTGGTAACCCTTATCCAGCAGTGGGTGCAAAAGGTCCCACACGATTTTCCCGCTAACACCCAGAGTGGGGGACATTCTGGGGGTTCAATACGGGAATCTCGTCCCTCGTACACACGAAATTTGTAAGTGTACCCTGAGGTACTCTCACAAATTTTGTAGAGCTTCACGCCATACCTCGCTCGCTTAGTGGGAATGTATTGGCGGAAACTGAGTCTCCCTTGAAAGCAACGAGAGACTCATCAATCGCCACCTCCCTTCCAGGTATGTAGGCCTGCGCGAATGCGGCCCCAAAGTGATCGATGATCGGCCGTATCTTGTACAGCCGGTCATAGGCAGGATCAGTTTGGGGGGACATGCTGCATTATCTGCATAATGCAGGCATTTCCGTATGGCCTCAAACCTTGAGCGTGTCATGGCCATACTGTACAGTGGGGTCTGGTAGAGGACGTCCCCACTCCAGTATTGCCTGACACTGGGTTTTTGAACTAAACCCATATGCAGCACGAGGCCCCAAAAGGTCCTCATTTCGGCTGCACTGACTGGCGTCCAGCCACCGGGTCTAGCCAAAAAGGAACCTGGGTGCTGAGCGACGAACTGTTGGGCGTACAGATTCGTCTGCTCCACCATCAGATTCACCAGTGGGTCACTGAAAAAAACTGAAATAGTCTATTTCAGTGAACCCCACTGTGGGAATCTGGATTCCAGGATTGCCAGCAAAATCCGGAATCACAGGCTCATAGTCCACTGGGGACACCAGCTAAGTTCACCGGTAGGGGGCTCCGGTGCGCTTATTTGGTGGGCCGGAAACCAGTACGAGCCCCAGGGCTGCTCGTACTGGTGTGGGCCACAGGGTCCCTAGCATGTAGGGCCCTTGGCTCCGCCTGGCGGCGTCTCCGCCGCCTTGGGGGCTCATCATCATCAGATGATGATGAGGAGGATGCAGATGACAGGAGGAAGGTGGGGTCATCGTCATCCTCACTGGCGCTCTCGGTGTCGGAGAGCATCTGGGCGTATGCCTCCTCCACCGTGAACAGCTGGCGGGCCATGGGTGTGTGTGCGTGTATGTGCGTGTGTGTCAAACTTTATTGTATGTGCGTGTGTGTTGGGGCGGGTGTTCGCGTACTAATAAGAAAAAAAAATGTTATGGGCAAGTTCAAACTTGCTGATCAGCTGTCCGGCACTGATCAGCAGTGGGTCGAGCGATGCGCTAACAGTGGCTGGACGCAAAGAGTGCCGGCCACAGTAAGCACACGAAAAAGTGGTGGCGGAGGGTGGTGGTGGGTGGCGGAGGGGTTAGCGGGTGGTTTGTGGCGGAGAAGGGAGGCGGAGGTTAGTGGCGGGTGGCGGAGGGGGTTAGCGGGTGGTTTGTGGCGGAGGTGGGTGGCGGAGGTGGGTGGCGGAGGAGGGAGGCGGGTGGTGGAGGGGGTTAGCGGGTGGTTTGTGGCGGAGGGAGGTGGAGGGAGTTAGCGGGTGGTTTGTGGCGGAGGTGGGTGGCGGAGGCGGGTGGCGGAGGAGGGAGGCGGGTGGTGGAGGGGGTTAGCGGGTGGTTTGTGGCGGAGGGAGGTGGAGGGGTTAGTGGGTGGTTTGTGGCGGAGGGAGGTGGTGGAGGGGTTAGCGGGTGGTTTGTGGCGGAGGGAGGTGGTGGAGGGGGTTAGCAGGTGGTTTGTGGCGGAGGGGGTGGCGGAGAAGGGAGGTGGGTGGCAGAGGTTGGTGGCAGAGGGTGGGGCGGCAGAGGGGGTAGCGGAGTGGGGGATCAGCACCCCTGGGTGGGTTTAGGGCGCACAGCTAAGTGCTGTGGACCCCAACCACCACAGGCAGCACAGCAAATAAACTTTTTTTTTTTTGGGGGGTTCCCTAAAACTAAACTGTCCCTTCTATCCCTGCCTAAACTACCTCTCCCTCACTGACCCTAACCTACCTGATGGGTGGGTGCAGGAGGGTGATGGGAGCCGAAGTAGGGGGGGGTCACAGGAGCGGTCTTGTCCGGGCAGCGGCGGCAGCAGCAAGAGGAGGGGAGAGAGGAGCGACGGGAGTTTGAATCCGCCGCCTCTCCCGACCAATCAGAGAGATCACCGCCGCCACCGCCCTCAAATCAAGAACGGTGATTGGTGGTGTGATATCACACCACCGATCACCGTTATTTTCCGGTTCATCAGGTCACCGCGGACCCGAATGAACCGGAAACGCAATAAACCGCAGGTCTGAATTGACCTGCGGTTTACTGCGTTCGCCGATGCGGGGGGGTTACACGACCCCCCTCGGCATGTTAACATGGTTCCTGCTGCAAGATCGCAGCAGGAACCATGTTTCTAGCGCGTTTTTTTTTTTTACTACACGTGATTTAATACAGGGCGTATGGGTACGCCCTGTGTCCTTAAGGACTCGGACATTAGGGCGTACCCATACGCCCTGTGTCCTTAAGAGGTTAAGGTATACATGAATTGTTGCTATATGTATTAGGACCGGATGAATTGTGATTTTAATCAATATTGTGAGATGAAATCAATATCTCAATCAAGAACAGTTATTAATTGAGACATACGGCTGTTTAATTATATTTTTGATACTTTATGTATATATTCTTTATTAAAATTTTGGCTATTGGTTCATTTTAAAAATAATATATTGTGTGTCCAGTTACCCTCAAGTGTGCCCGTTTTTTTTTTTTTTCCCTCAGGCGGCGTGATGACGTGAATACCTCACGTTGCGCTCTCCTCCTCCTGCTCTCCCCCCCCCCTCCTCGTCTTCACGACCCAGGCGCTGGCCGGAAGTTCGAACCTACCGAAGTACGCCGACTCCCTTGTGAACTTCCCCGAACGTGTGTGCGCTCCCGGACGGTCTCCTACCTCCTGCTTGCTGCCGTTTGTGGTGGGTACGGACCTCTGGGTGACTGTGGCTTGCTGTCTGTCGTGTCCCTCTCCTCCTGCCGTGGCTCTGTCTGGCTCTCCCTCGCCTTCTCTGCTCCTCCGCTCCTCTGTTGGCTCTGTTGGTCCTGCCTCCTCCCCTTGCTGGAGCCATGCCATGTCGGCTCTCGCCTGCTTCCTGCCGCTGCTGGGTCGTGTCTCCTGCTCCTGCCTGGGCCCGTACTTATCGGGCTAAGACATCTGACACGTGAGAAACTTGAGGGGAGAAAGTGTGTTTGATGCATTTGTCCCTGTTCCCTCTTTCTGCCCACATGTATGTGCCTTGTGTGGTGCTCTATTGAGACTATTGGAGACTATTGGTTTGGGCATTTGAAGTATAAGGACATAAAGAAAAGAAAAGAGGGGGAAAAAGGAAAAAAAAAAAAGTTAAAGGTTAAAATAAGAAGCTTAACCAGCAATAAAAGCAGAATAAGGAAAGAAGAAAAGAGAAAAAAAAAAGGGGAAAAAATAAAATATATTTAAAAAAAAAAAAACAATATATACATGTATATTGAAAAGGGGCTTTAAATAAGAAATGGCTCCTAAGCGGCGTTCAATCGACTCTTCTGGAACAAAGCTGGGGCCTAAGACACTAGAAAGTAAAATCGACAAGTTTTTGTTATCTCCCTCTCTAAATGAAAAGGACTTACCTAAAGGGAAACTGGGTGTCAACCCTAAGAAAATTGTTAAAATCCCCCAAGCTGAAGAATTTTCAGAGGACGGGTCTTCAGAGGTAGGCCAGGAAGGAGAGAGGAAAGTCTGCTAATGCAAACAGAAACTAAACATGACCCCTTAGCTTTGGAAAAAATCCTGTGCGCGGTTAAAAATAATGGTATTCTAATGCAGGGGATGTCCACTCAGTTGGGGTCAATGCAGAGTGATATATCCTTAATAGGAGAAGACCTGGCAAAAATCCGCAATCGAGTTCTTAATGTGGAAAAAACTGTCGACTCTCTGCAAACCGATATTGTCATGTTAAAATCTAAGACTTTGTCCCTGGCTTCAGAAAACTACCTTCTACAAAATAAGCTGGAAGATTTGGAAAATAGATCAAGGCGGTATAATATCCGAATAGTTGGATTTCCAGAAGGAGTTGAAGGTCGGCAGCTAGTTGATCAACTTAAGGATCTAATTGCTGAAAACTTGGGCAGTGAACACTTTTCGTCTATGTTTCAAATAGAAACAGCCCACCGGATTCCAGTCGGGAAACCCATCCCAGGGAGGCCACCGCGAGTAATCTTAATTAAGCTGTTATCGTCCATCGACAGAGACATGATATTGAGAAGAGCAAGAGAATGCTCACCTATTGAATATCAGGGTACTAAATTGCTATTCTTTCCTGATTTTGCTCGGCAGACTCAAGAAAAAAGAAGAAGCTTTATTGAGATAAAGAAACTCTTGGCGTCCAAGGATATTAAATACTCTCTAGAGTACCCAGCGAAATTAAGAGTGATTTACAATGGGACTTCACAATTTTTTGAAAAACCGCAACAAGTGCTGGACTGGATGGAACAACTGGGCATATGAAATATTTTTTGAAATGAAGTGATGGAGGGGTGATGGGACTAGTGGGGGGGAGAATGGCCGGAAGATAGAGGTTTGCTGACTAGATCGGGCGGACCAGTAGAGGGGGGGAGGGGGAGAGGGGGAGAGGGGATGGGAATTGCCTTGCAGGGAAGGGTATTTTTTTTCTTTTTTCTGCTTAACTGATGTCTGTTAGAATCGTCTCCTGGAATGTTAGAGGTCTCAAGAAAAGGGTTAAGAGGCAAGCTATTATGGAGGCACTAAAAAGATATCTTCCTGCAATTATCTGTATAGTGGAAACCCATCTCACTGAAGAGACCGTGACCCGCTTGATGACGGGATGGCATTCCCAATCCTACCATTCAACTTTTAGTAGTGCCTCTAGGGGTGTATCGGTTCTGATTCATAACTCTATAGATTTTTCTTTATTAGAATCTTATATAGATGATCAGGGTAGATTTATTTTTTTGTATTGCAGGCTCTATGGTTATAGTTATATTCTTGCCTTTTTTTTATATACCCCTGCCATTATCGATGTATCCACTTACCCAACTACTGGGTTTCTTGGAAAAGAAACCAGAATGTCAGCTGGTCCTGATGGGAGACTTTAAAGCTGTTATGGATCCTAAAAAGGACAGACTGACTTTAGATGCAGATTGGGGAAGGAACATTTGCAAATCTCCACTGCCTCAGTTTTGCTTGGAAGTTGGACTGGTTGATATATGGGAATATATTGGCTGAGGAAAGAGAGTATACGCCTGTGTTAGCAGGGGGGGTAGAGCCATGTCCAGGATCGATTTGGCGCTTACTAATGAGAGTAATTTGAATAATATTAGAAGGATACGATATGGAGTAAGAACAGTTTCAGACCACTCACCTGTATCAATTGAGGTTCGCATTGGGGAGAACAAAGATAATAGGGGGCTTGGTTTTAAGCTGAATCCATATTGGCTTACCATTATGGATAATTATCAGTCTATTAAATTACATGTATCCTCCTTTTGGGAGGTGAATCTCCCCTTCACCAACATCAATTCAGTTTGGGATGCTCTGAAAGCATATCTGAGGGGGGTCCTTATAAGCGATATTACTGCTGTGAAAAGAACATTTAGGAAAAAAGAGGAGGATTTGGCGGAGACCGTGGCATCCACAACGGAGGGATTTATTAATCAACCTACTGAATCTAATAAGGAAGAGATGCAGAGGGCTATCTGTTCTCTGAAGGACTATGTAATCGAGAAAGCAAACCATAGATTATTTTTTAAGGGACAGAAGTACTTTTCAGAGTCCGGACGCCCTGGTAAGCTTTTAGCTAGAATAATCGTACAACAGGATAAGAAAAAAAAAGCTATTACTCTGATCCGTAACCTAGATGGGGTAATTATATCAGATCCAGAGGGAATTAGAGACACTTTTTTGCAATGCTTTTCTCAGATATATAGAGCTTCTCCTGGTTTGCCACCTGACCTGGCGAGGCGGTTCCTGGAGAAAATCTCTCTCCCAATATTAACGGAAGCCAAAAAAAAATTCTTGAAAAGAGAATTATCTCTTCCGGAGATCCAAGAGGCCTTAAAGTCTATCTCTGGGAACTCATCACCAGGATCAGATGGTCTTCCGTACGAATAATTATCGTAAGTATAGTGACGCTATCCTTCCGCATCTATTGGAGGTGTTTTCTCAAGCCTCGCAGGGAGGGGCTCTGCCATAGTCCATGATGGAAGCTTTGATAGTCCTAATCCCTAAAAAAGATAAAGATCCGATGGATCTGTGTTCATATAGACCAATTTCCTTACTAAATTCGGATGTTACGTTATTATCAAAAGTTTTGGCTAAGAGGCTCTCCGGGGTTATGTCTTCTGTTATTCACCCAGATCAAAATGGCTTTATGCCAAAAAGGGGCACCCATCATAACCTGCATAGGCTTTTTACTAATATTCAATCTCCTGGGAGCGACACCCGCTCTATCCTGTCGCTGGATGCCACTAAGGCGTTCGACAGGGTCAAGTGGGTGTTTCTCTGGGAGGTGATGAAAAAAATGGGTTTTGGCCCCAAGTTTATGGCGATGGTGCAGTTGCTATATAAATGCCCAGTAGCCAGGATCAGGATTAATGATACGCTGACAGAGAGCTTTGTACTGGGAAGGGGTACTCGTCAAGGATGTCCTCTCTCCCCTCTTTTATTTAATATCTATATTGAACCTCTGGCAGCTAGTATTAGGCAGGACTTGAGAGTGGCTGGTTTTGGTGTAATGTGGAGGCAGGACCGTATATCCCTCTACGCAGATGACATCTGGTTTTTCATCCATCAAATAGAAAACACACTTCCTCGAATAATGGAATTAGTTAACTTATTTTCTGTCCCTTCCGGTCTAGAGGTTAATTGGGAGAAAACTGCTCTCCTCCCTGTAGATGAATTGCAAGGATCGATGGAAAATTCTACTACTAATCGGTTACTGACTTCCGATTCAATAAAATACCTGGGGATAACAGTTTCTGCCAAAATTCAAGATTACTTACAACTCAACTTGATTCCTTTATTGTCAAAGTTGAGATCTAAAATTAAGATATGGCAAAAAATTCTGCCCGCAAGAGCGGACAGAATTTCATTAATAAAAATGGTGGTGCTGCCCCAGGTTCTTTATGTTCTTCGCAATTCGCCTGTATGGATTGAAGATAATTATTTTAGATTGATAGAGCGAATGATTAACGATTTGAAAGACTCAGGTTTTTCGGATTTATTCACAGTACTAGAGTCTGATTATTTATTTAATACACAGACTGGCTATAAACCTTTCTGCAGAATGGCTATAAAAGCCTGGCTGGTTATAAAGAGCTAGTTTAAAGTTGAGGCATCACTTATTTGTACTCCACTATGGCATAACTCAAAGCTTTTGAATTTAGATGACCCAAATTGTCGGCAATACTGGAGGATGAAAAATATTCAATATTTGTATCAGGTGGTTAAAGATGGGCAAATCCTGTCTCTTATGGAGCTAAAACAAAAGGTAAATGTAGGTAAGGTGGCTTGGTATGCATACTTTCAATTGAGGTCGGCACTTCTTAGCACTGCTGTTAGTCATTCACTTAATGTAGACACTCCTGAATTTTTGCACAACTTGATTAGTAAGAAAGGTGGTATGAAAGTTAAACTATCACACTGTTATAGACACTTGATGAAAAAAATTTTTTGGGAATGTATTTCTCAGGACAGAGATCCTGGTCTGTCTCACTGTCAGAGGTGGGTTCCCCCGGATTGGGAGAATATAGGTGATAGCTTAAGTCAGTAAATATATGTGACACCCTTATGGCTCCACATGAGTGGATTTAGAGCCTCCTCCGACTGCCCCCGTTGCGGGGACCCCAGGGCAGATCATTTACATCTATTCTGGGACTGCCCGATAGTGAGCAAGTATTGGAGTACAGTTCAAACAACTTTGGCTCGAAGACTTAACACTGATATTCCTCTATCTCCCAAAGTATGGGTCCTGGGGATCTATCGGAAGTAAATTTTCAGCCCCTGAAGCGCCAATTGTTGATTTAAAGTGATGTTTTTGGCCAGGCTTCTTATATCCAGAGAATGGTGTTCCCCCTCTGCCACAGATGGTAACAACTGGCTATGTCTAGTTAAGAAGGTGAAAAGCTATGAGGGGATCTTGTATAGACAAAGAGGGTCCTATGCAAAGTGGGGTAGTATTTGGAAGGATTAAGTGATTCTGTCTTTTTTTTTTTTTCTGCGGGGTGGGGGGGGGGGGGTTAGGGATGATTTTGTAATTTTGTCTTTTTATGGATTGTATTTTTCAAGATGATTAAAATAAAAAAACATAAAAAAAAAAAAAAGTGTGCCCGTTTTTTTTTAAACTTTTTTATTGCAATTTTATACAGGTAGCAGGGTAAAGCTACTTAACCGAGAGCACCTTGGCCGGTGAATCTATAGTCCAGTGCGTCATATTACTGTACTGTTAAATATTGAGTATTGTTTGGCTGTTAACCCTTGCTTTGTTACTGGAAAAAATGGATTAAAATGGAAAATTTGCCAAAAAAATCGAAAATCTGAAATTTTATCTCCATTTGCCATTAACTCTTTTGGAACACCTAAAGGGTTAACAAAGTTTTAAAATTTTGTTTAGAATACCTTGAGGGGTGTAGTTTCTTAGATGGAGTCAGTTTTTTGGAGTTTCTACTCTAGGGGTGCATTAGGGGGGCTTCAAATGGGACATAGTGTCTAAAAACCAGTCCGGCAAAATCTGCCTTCCAAAAATCACATGACGCTCCTTTCCCTCTACGCCCTGTCGTGTGCCCGTACAGTAGTTTATGACCACACATGGGGTGTTTCTATAAACTACAGAATCAGGGCAATAAATATTGAGTTTTGTTTGGCTGGTAACCATCACCTGGTTACTTGAAAAAATGGATTAAAATAGAAGATTTTCCCAAAAATTTTTGCCTCCATGTTCCATTAACTCTAGTGGAACAACTAAAGGGTTAACAACGTTTGTAAAATCAGTTTTAAATACCTTGAGGGGGGTAGTTTCTAGAATGGGGTCATTTTTGGGTGGTTTCTATTATGTAAGCCTCACAAACTGATTTCAAACCTGAACTGGTCCCTAAAAAGTGGGTTTTTGAAAATTTCTGAAAATTTTCAAGATTTGCTTCTAAACTTCTAAACCTTGTAACGTCCCCAAAAAATTAAATGGCATTCCCAAAATGGTCCATACATGAAGTAGACATATGGGAAATGTAAATTAATAACTTGTTTTGGTGGTATTACTATGTATTATAGAAATAGAGAAATTAAAATTGCTAATTTTTCTAACTTTTAGTATTTTTTTATAAATAAAAATACATTTTTTTTACTCCATTTTGCGAGTGTCATGAAGTAGGCGCACTGAGGACGGAGCGGCAAAGCTCGCGTCCTTCACTCAGAGCGCCTGCGCCGACTACTGAGCGGTACGGCGCAGGCGCGGGATTTCATCTTCAGACAGGGCCAGTGCGAGGAGGAGAAAGAGCTGGCCCTGTCTATCAAACGAGGAAGGTGGCGTGCATAACTAATCTAGATGCGGCGGCTACCAGCAAGTACACGCCCAACTTGCTGGTAGCGAAGATGATTTGCATATTATAAAAGTGCCTTTTTAACAGAATTGACAGCTTCAGATAAGGTAAAAATATATATTTCAACTCAGCTGACATTAGCAAATAGCTAATGTCAGCTAGTGAAAAATGGGTTAAGGGGGGTGACAGAAGCCTTTAAGAGTCTCAACTTGCTCTTGATGCAGCTAAGCACCACTTTTTTCTGTGACCAGCAAGGCAGCGAAGGAAGGGCTGGTCATAGAAATGAGTAGAGCTGGGGTACAACAAGAGCAGTGGTTATGGCCACATTGCACCAAAGGTGCCTATGACTGTTTGATCACTTTTTATTATAGTTTTGTGGATGGGGAGAAGTGACCCAAAAAAAGCAATTCAGCCATTTAGCTTTTTTTTCATTGCATTGTTCACCACACGTGATAAATAAAATATTTTTTTATATTTTAATAGTTCAGATATATTTGGATGCAATACCAATTATGTTTATTTTTTATTGTTTTTTTATATTTTATATTTTGGAAGAGGACAATGTGATTTTCTATTATTTTTGTATTTTTCATATACAGTTGTGTTCAAAATTATTCAACCCCCAATGCTGTAAAGGGTTTTAGGGAATTTAGTGTACATTTGTAATTGTGTTCAGAATGAAATCTTGCAAGGACTTTTTAAAGAACCAAATTCAACTAAAATGAAATCAATTGTTTTTGTAATACAGTATTAAATGTTTTTTTTGTGATTTCTTCATTGACACAATTATTCAACCCCTTAAAGACTACCACTCTTAAGAACAGAGGTTCATTCAAGTGTTTTCGATCAGGTATTGAAAACACCTCTGGATGTCAAGGAGCAGCAATCAAGCATAATAAGCACCAATTCGGCAGATGTAAAATGACTGTGATACTCAGCTCCTTCTAGACATTTACTGGTGTGTTTACAAACATGGTGAAGTCAAGAGAATGGTCCAGGAAGACAAGAGAAGAGGTGATTTCTCTTTACAGGAAGGGCAATGGCTATAAGAAGATTGCAAAGATGTTAAACATACCAAGAGACTCCATAGGATGCATCATTCGCAAATTCAAGGCAAAGGGCACTGTTGAAACGCTACCTGGTCATGGCAGAAAGAAGATGCTGACTTCGACTGCTGTGCGCTACCTAAAGCGCAAAGTGTTGAAAAGTCCCTGTGTGACTGCTGAGGAACTGAAAAAAGATTTGTCAGATGCGGGTACTGAAGTTTCAGCTCAGACATGCTCAGCATAAAGAAATCAAAGTTAATGCTTTTAAAAAAATAACGTTTATTTTAAATTCAACCTTTACTAAACAAATAACAACATTTTTACAACACTAAATTTAACAGGAAAAAATTATAAATAATTAAACAACACTAAATTTAACAGAAACAAATAATAAATAAATAATTAAATAACAGAAAATCGAACATGAACAAATACAAGTGCACTTAAAGAACATCTCAATCAATTCAGAACTTTGCTTTCCTGGCCTTCAAAGCTTCAAAACTGTAAATTACTTCATCAAAATCAATGGTTTGCACTAATTCGCTTTCAACTGACAACAGTGCAAGATCGGAAAGCCTAGACTCTCCCATTGCAGATCACAGATAATTTTTGAAGTTTAAGCTTTGAAAAGCTCCTCTCGCACAAAGCCACAGATACGCAGATGAGACATAATTTTAGACATAGTGAAAGGTGTGGGAGAGATTCAATAAAATCCCATTCAGCTATGAAGGTAAAAACTTGTAAAGCTGCAAAATCTGTGACTTCTTCTAGGTCCAACTTTGCTGCTGTTCGGTGTCTTCTCAACCTTGGTATCTCCAGTAACAGCTCACTCTTGGATACCTCATCATAGAAATTGGAATGGACACCTTTAATTCTCCTTCAGTGGCAGATTCAGTGGAGACTCTTTTCTTGAACAGCCTCAACATGCCTGCTACTTCCATGATGGCTCTTAATCTGGTCGTCTGGTGCACTCAAGCATCGCCCTCTTATTTTCTTCTTGGAGACTTCTGCTTCCAGGATCTCTGGCAAGTTCCCCTGCCATCCTCTTCTTGAACCTGGTTCTTCTCTCTACTGCAATTGCATATTCATCAGCTTTTAAAGGTGCAAGTGCCTGCTAAATTGCATTTTCGAATAGGTGACTGCGCTCCTCACACAGAAAAAGTCTTAGTGTCTCTAACTTTGTCACCATTTTATCAAGACTTACGCCCTTAGTCTGTGCTGTGCATCATCAACTTCCCTCAGTACATCAGACCAGAAGTGCAGATAGCATGGAAAAGTAAAGTCACAGACAGCAGCACGGGCGTAGGAAGCAGGGGGGACGGGGGGACGGGGGGACGCGGGGGTCACCTCCCCCCTAAGAAATCATGCGGGGGGGGACAGTTATGCTAAAATCCCCCCCCAGCGACAGCGGGACAATGTGTGCGGCGGTGGCGGGGCACAGGGAGCTGAACGCTTCCATTGTGGAAACGTTCATCTCCATAGTCATCTGTATCACCGTCCTCAGGACAGCAATACTGATGGCTGTGCTGCGGAGCAGGAGAGGGAGAGGCGTCTCCCTTCCCTGCTCCTCTGATAGGCTGCAGGCCTAGTGCCGGCAGCCTATCAGATGTTGGTACAGGCGGCGCGATGACATCATCGCGCCATCTGTGAGCCGTACAGCGTGGGACACAAGCCGGAAGAGGCCTGCATCGCATTGCTGTGACGGATGGAGGTAAGTATAAGTGTCTTGTTTTGTGTGTGTGTGTGTTTTTTTTTTTTTAAACCGGACCCACTGGCCCATAAGGGGGGGGGGAGAAGAGATTTTGGCATTTGGGGGGGGGGGCGGAGATATATGTGGGTGTGGCTTGAGGGGGAGGGGACACAGGGGCCCCATAAGTGCTGTCCCCCCCAGATTTTTGGGGCTTCCTACGCCCATAGACAGCAGGTAGAAGACATTGTGCTGCTCCTCTTGTGTTCATATTTTCACAAGGTTCACAAAGAGCTTCAAGTGCCGACACAAACGTTAAATTTTTCTTTTACTGGCTTAACTGCAGCATAATGAGCACTCCAGCATGTTGTGGATAGTCTTTTTACTGACACTCTAGCGTGGTCAATTAACACATCCCATTGATGGGTGGAAGCAACAAAAAAAGAAAACATTGTCTGCAGAGTTCCAAAGAAGGTCACGCAAGATGCATTTTTAGCAAAAGAGTGCTGACTAGTGTTGAGCGAACTTGTAGTTTAGGTTTGGCGTCTAAAGTTCGGGTTCGGGTTATCGGAGAATCCCGTTATGGATGCCGCTACCACGGACCATGATGGAATTTGGAATCCATAATGGGCTGTTATGGATTCCAAACTCCGTTATGGTCAATGGTAGCAGAATCCATATCAGGATTCTTCGATAACCCGAACTTTAGACGCCGAACTTAAACCACAAGTTTGCTCAATACAAGTTAAGGGAATGGTCCACCCATCCATTAAAAATAGCCTTCCTGTTTTTTTCCCCTGCACAATGGATTGTACACCTCCATGGATTCCAGCCATAGTAGCAGCATTATCATAACCCTGAGAGCGGCACATCATTATGTCTAGTCCATCACCTTTTAGTTTTTTAAGAATGTCAGAACCTTTAAAGGGAAAAATAAAAAAAAACTTCTTTCACCTCAACTTTCCTGTTGGTGATGTGTACTTATCTGATCACTTCAGACATCTGATCAGTATGCGATACATCAGGTGTGCTGTCAAACATGATGCCAAAGTACTTTGCAGACTTTATGTCCGTTACAATCTTCTCCTTCACATGATTTGCCAGGATACTTATAAACTCATTCTGAGTTTGTGGAGAAAGATAGGAGACAGACAAGTTAAGTTTACATGTGTGCCGCTTTAACCTAATTAGGTGTTCCTTCAGTATTGGATCATACTTGGAAAGCATCTCCACCATCTCAAGAAAGTTCCCTTTATTCAAAGAAGAATCCTCCTCCTTCTGGCCACAAAATGCCAGATTCTGCTTGGCAAGAAACAATGTGATATCCAACAATCTGTGCAAAATGTCCCTCCACTTTTTCTTCTCAGTCTCCATCCTAGAAATGGTTTGGGCATCAATGGTTTAATGCAGCCTCAGTCTTGCTGTCAGTTTTCCACTTTTCCAGAGAGTATAAGTGCTCTTCAGATATCTCATGATTATATACTTTTGGGCTCAGTTTTCACCACTTCTGAAACCCAGTGACAAATTTGGGTGTTGTATCTGTAGTACAGATGGCAAAGAGTCGGCAACAAAAGCAATATAAATTCCTGTGAGTAAACCATCCATGTCCTCAGAATTTTCTCTCCGTTTGGCATGACCTTGTAAAACCACACTTTTGAAAGTTGACACACTTCTCCCTTTGCTGCAGCTTTTGCATCAGGCCTTTTTGTGACACTAAAAGAACCATCTTGGTTCTGGAAAGAAGTACTTCCTCTATTCACAATTTCTACCCGAAAATGATCTGGAACCGGTATCTCCTTAACTGCACTCATGTCTTTCATAGTATCAGGGCTATGGCTTAAGTCACTTTCAGCACACTCTTCTGCTTCAGATTCTGTAATTTCTACTCCTTGCTCTTCTGCTTGAAATTCTTCTATTTCCCCTCCTTGCTCTTTTTCAGGTTCTGCCAGTTCCACTTCTTGCTCCTCTGCAGAAAGCTTTCTAGCAAAAGCATCAGAAGAATCAGCTTGATCAATTGGCGTAGTGTCTTTTGATGAACCCTGGCCATCATCTGGTCTTTTGACATACTTGAGCATGTATCCAGCAAGGGTTTTGATTGATTTAATTTTTGCCTCTTTTGTTCTCCTTTGCTGGTATCTACTTGGCCTCTTTGACTTATGCACTCCATGTGGCATGGTGGAATATTCCCCTAGCAATTCAGACTTTGCTTTCTGAAACCCAATTGAAAAAAAGAATGAAAACATATAATTTGTTTCTTGTGCTTCTCATATGTTGCTAACAGTATGGATAAACCATATAATACACCGTCCCTTGGTTTAACTTTGTGGCATCAGCATGCAATTTTTGTTGTGGTAAAACTGGAAAGGTCATTGTATATATTTTTTCTTTTGATTGGGTGCCTAAAATAATAGATGGCAGAGGTGCAGTAGATGTTGCTCCTCTAGATTTTAGTAAGGCTTCAGACACTGTCCACATAGAAGACTTATCAATAAACTGCAGTCTTTGAGCTTACTCCCATATTGTTGAGTGGATTAGGCAATGGCTGAGTAAGTGACAGACAACAGCAGGTTGTAGTCAAAATGGGGTATATTTAGAGCAAGGTCTTGTTACCAGTGGGGACCTCAGGGACCTGTACTGGGACCTATTCTGGGGGGGTGTTGCTGGTGGATGATGGGGAGTGCTACTGACATAGGGGGGCATTCGTTAGTGCAGCAGACCCCCACCCCCCAAAGCTTAGAGCCCCAGCACCGGCCCTTTCCCCCTGGCAGCAGCTCACCTAGATCAGGTGCACGCCACTTTTGCTAGCTGGCTGACCGAGACAAAAAATGCTGTTCAAATTCTAGCACCCCCGGCCACAACCCCACCCCACCCCCGTCGGCGATCTGTCTGCTTAGCCACCCCCCCCCCACGCCAGCGGTCTGTTTACTATCCAAACCCCAATTCGATCCGGGACGAGTCACGTAGGGGGGTCCTTCGCTGAGCCTGCCGACCAACCCAAGCAGTAACGGGGGAGTTTTTTGGATATTAAAAAGTCTGCTGAAATGTGTGTGTGTGTGTGGGGGGGCGGGGGCTAAGCAGACAGATCACCGACAGGGTGGTTGGGGGTGCTAGTAGACAGATCGCTGATGGGGGGGAGGGGGTGCTAGGAGTCAGATTGATAACATCGGGGGTGCTACTAGTGGTGTTGGGAACTTGGGTCCGGCAGGTGACTCACCCCATCAGACTGGTGTCACCGGGTGTGGCCCTCACCCGCCACCCCCCCCTCGCAATGCTACTGAACTGATCCATCATAACTAGAGATGAGCGAATCGAAGTTGACAAAGTGAAATTCGAGCTGAATTTCAGTAAAAATTTGATTTGCACTGAATCCAAATTTCCTCATGATTTGTTGTAACAAATCACATTTTTTTCTAAAATGGCTGCTGCACATGTTAGGACATGGAGCAAAGAACTCTGGGAATGAGGGATCACCCACAATGCCATGCATGCAGCCAGCCAGCCCTGTGATGTCACAACCCAATAAATAGCCTCAGCCATTTTGGATTCTGACATTTTCCAGTGTAATTAGTGCAGGGAGAGACGTTAGCAAGCGCTAGGCACAGTGCTAGGAGAAACTTTATTGTGCTAAAAAAACGATTTACAAGTTCAGGGAAAGATTATTATATGTAGGGAAAGTATAGGGAGGCATCTACACTATAAAAGGAGAACAGGGTGCAATAGGAGAGTGTACAGCCTGGGTAATAGGAGCGATTCTATTACACCTTTCTGCATTTATTGGGGATCCAAATTGCTATTATACTGCTGCTTTTAGATGTATGGAAGAAAAACTTCCTTACCAGCTCCAACCCAGGATTAAATCATATATCAGTGGATGCGGCGTGTCACTGTGAGTGAAGACTCCCAAAATGGAAAACAAGGATCCAGCACTGCCTTTCTCCGAACTGTAGACTTTATTGAAACGTACACATGCAATTAAAATAGACTGAGTTTCTTGACACATTTCTGGCAACACTAGCTCTTTGCCAAAAGAATAAAATCTCACACAAAGCAACAAGTAAAATACACGTTTGGAATATCAGGTAACCAATAGTGAATCAACACATACATGGTGAGGTGAATATCATTAGGTCTCCACAGGTTCATGACTAATTATTCAAGGAGAGGTGGAGGAGTGGAAGACACCTATAATAAAAAAAATAATACTTCATATACATGATAACTTAAAAAATTACCTCTATATCTTGATAAAATATACAGTACTACTAATATAAATTTAATATTAATAAATTACATCCTGTCTTTTATTTAGACTATTTTGGGGCTCTAGTTTCTAACATGAACATCCAGTATGTTTCCCTGGCCAAAAGCTTTCCTATGGTCTCCACCTCTAAATGGTCTAGACACCCTTTTAATACCAATAAAGTAAAGGAGGAGAAATCTCCCTTATGGATATCAGTAAAGTGTTTAAACACAGCAGAAATATTCAGCTCCTTCTCATTATTGACATCAGAAATATGCTTGCGTATCCTTGTCTTCAGGGTGTTTGTGGTGCAACCTACGTACTGCAGTTTACACAAACTGCAGTTCACAAGGTATACCACAAATTTGGTATTATAATTAATATACAAAGGTATTTTTTAAGTGCTATTGGTATTGAAAGAGGAAAATGTTTTTGAAATTTTCGCAAAGTTGCGGCAACGGCATATGTTGTGGCCACATTTAAAAAAAACTTTTGTATCTACCCATGTATAGGGAGGTTTGTCAGAAAAAAAAAAACTTGGCAAAAGTAACAAATCAATAGTAGGTGTCCTCTTTGCATCACAATTAACACCTTCCTGCAAGACCCTTCTAAATGTTTCATCCTGATTTAATATCGGAATATATCTATTGATGATATCTGCTATCTGTCTGTATCCAAGGCTGTATGTTGTGGAGAATGTAATATTCTTGTTTTTTTTATTATTATTTCTTTTAGGGCCATTTTACACAAGCCCATTTTTCTTCGCGGAGTGCAATACATGACGTGAACGCATAGCACCCGCACTGAATCCTGACCCATTCATTTCAATGGGTCTGTGTACATGAGCATTGTTTTTCACACATCACTTGTTAGTTGCGTGAAAGTCACAGCATGTTCTATATTCTGCGTTTTTCACGCAGTCCTGGCCCCATAGTAGTGAATAGGGCTGCGTGAAAAACGCATTGCATCCGGAAGCAAGTGCAGATGCAATGCGTTTTTCACTGATGGTTGCTAAGAGATGTTGTTTGTAAACCTTCAGTTTTTCATCACACGCGTGAAAACGCATCAAAATGCATTGCACCCGTGCGGAAAAAAATTAACAACTGAACACAATTGCAGACAATACTGAATGAACTTGCTTGCAAAATGGTGCGAGTTTAACTGAATGCATCCAGACCTACTCCGTATTGTTCGTGTGAGAGAGGCCTTATTCTTTCTTTGGTGTTGGTCTGATCCTGACCTAGCAGAGTTTGGGGTTAATAACTCATTTCTCTCTTTGTCAGAGGCATATTTCACTCCCAGTTCCAGAGTCCAATTGAAGCGGCTAGAGACCTATTCACATTCCCTATTGAAAGTCGCATCATCTGAGCACTTTCTCCTACACCTAATAAATTCTCCCTTACCCTAGGTACACACCTAAGCGTTTTTCAGTGTGTTCCTACGCGCTGAAAAACGCACAACATGTGAAATGCCATGTATCCCTATGGGCATGGTACACATTTGGGCGTTTTACAGCGCGTTTAAACGCGCTGAAAAACGCCTGATGCAAACGCTAGTGCTTGAGCTTCTTTGGGGCATTTTTTCAAGCGTTTCCACCCATTGGAATACATGGGAACGCTCCAAGTTGAAGATATGCGCGTTTTCTGTTTTAAAAACACGCATACGAACGCGCGTTTTTCTCATGTGACCCAGCATAAAAAGGCTGCTTCCTGGTTCAACACAGAATCCTAGGCCCCAGCATGGAGGAAGCTGGATGTGAGGCACAGACCCTTATCAGGCTTGTGCGTCCGAAACGTTGGCTATATGACACAAAGGACCCAAAATATAAAAACCGGCGTTACAGACAGCAGGCATGGGAGGATATTGGCAAAAGCCTATGGCCAGAGTGGCCGCAAATGGCTAAAGCAGCGCAAACTGCCAAAGGTAATTTAAAGTATGGTTTCCAAACGTTGCCATATTGGTCCCTTGCTCTCCGTGTACCTAAAATATCCTTGCTTCCTAAGTCACACAGTGTTATCCCTTTTTCCTTTTGAATTTCGCACAGTTCAATGCTGCACGCTCCCCCGTTATCTGCCAAACAATTACAGGTTATATTTTCCTTGCAACATGCACACGCCAGTGTTGCACGGCCTGGCCTGGCCCGTGTGTATCATGGCAGGCATTTGTGTAGCATCAGCGGGGCATGGTGTACACATGTGCGGATGTCTAGTTGGATTAATGCGGCAGCCTGATAACGGGTTCCTTGCAAATCACTACGCTGTGTGCTGCTGCTGCCATTAAAATGCCTGTACTTGTTTTTCACGGTCCATGCCTAACATTATGACCTTGCTGTGTGGTTACCCTCTTAGTACGTTGCTTTGTTAAAATTTTATTTTTATTTTTTGTGGTTTTTGGCCGCTGTGTAGACAATGTCTCATCCCTTTGCAGCTACGCCATGGCTAAACTATAAACTGTGTGGATTTTGTGTAGGCCCCAGAACATACTCCTCATATCTAGCAGTCGTTATAGTATTTTCGTTTAAAGGGGACTGTAATGGAATCTGTTCTTGTTTTTTGGTATTTTATTTTGTAAACCTGTATGTGTGTGTCTGGCAGAGGCCATGTAAGTAAGCCTAGATCAGTGTAATTGTCCCGCTACATAGCTCCTGCACCATTATGAACGTGGTTGTCCAGAGTTATGCCTTAGGCCCCCCCAAATGCACCTTGTGTGCCCAAGCCATACCAAATGAGGACAATACGATTTGTGAAAGTTGAAACATTTGCCTCTTTATAAACAAACACGAAAAATACATAAACAACATGCCAATTTCATGTGAAATGTACCAAATCAAGTTTGGAAGCCATTATGCCTCTATTGCTTCCAATTGCCAGGGAAGCGCACCCTCTGTGGACATGAAGTAGCGGGTAAAATGATCCCGAACATGTGCACCATGTGCGTTGCCACGGCCTGCGGTGAGCTGGGTCGGGCCAAGACTATGACAGAGCGTGTCCTCAAAATTGAACCCATCGCGTTGGCGCACAAAGTTGTGCAGGACACAAGCCGCTTTTACCGCCTTGATAGCGGTCTCAATTTTAAAATGTATTGGCGAATGGAGGAACTGCCATTTATTTGCCAGAATGCCGAAGGCACACTCCACCACCCTTCGAGCTCATGTCAGCCTATAATTAAAGACCCTTCGTTCGGTAGTTAGGCCTCTGCTGGAGTAGGGGCGCATCATATTCGCACCCAGGGCGAATGCCTCGTCCGCCACAAAGACGTAAGGCATGGCGGGAAAAGTCGTGCCTGGCAGAAGTTGAGGGGCTGGCAGCTGGAGGGAATTACGTGCCAGCAGCCTGCCGAAGGTGGAGTGGCCAAATACAGCAGAGTCTGAACTGCTGCCATAAGCCCCCACATCGATGTAGCGGAAGCAGTAATTTGCATCCGAAACGGCCATTAACACAACTGAAAAATAATTTTTATAATTATAATAGCGGCTCCCACTCCGGATGGGCTTAACGACACGGATATGCTTGCCATCAATGGCCCCCACGCAGTTCGGAAAATTGCAGGTCCGCTGAAATCCATCCGCAATATCGAGCCACTCTGCGGTCGTCGGTTGAGACATCACTTCAGACTTTAGAACGTCCCACAGGGCCACACATGTTTCGCGTATAATTAGGCTAGCCGTGGATTTGCCAATCAGAAAGGCAAAATGTATACTGGCCAAAGACTGCCCTGTTGCCAAATACCTATAAAAAAAATAAAAAAACACATATTAAAATATGTTATCATTTTTATTTCCCAGTTAATTTGTTAAAAAGCAAATGGAAGAGCCTGACGGATGCGTTCATCAGACATAGGAGAAAAACGAGAGAACAGAGGAGCGGATCCGGGGCAAGTTACAGCACATCCTATGTGCATGCGGAGCAGATGGCTTTTCTAATCCCATGCACCGAAATGCGTAGGTAAATACGTCACAAACACTGTTATTCAACCACCTACAGGCATGTTTGAACTATGTAGCTGGGGATGTTGGAATGGCCATTAATAAAAGAAGATATACCACACAAGAAAAAGACGCAGTGCAACATACTATTGATTTGCAATACCGGTTAGGCAGACCAAAACATAATGAGACACATACAACTATGGGTTCCAAAGAGAATGATACTATGACTCCGGTAGACAACAAATAAAATAATCAGCTACACAACACATTACATCAAAAGAGGGGAATATGTGCACACGTCATTTTAGGGTACAGCCAAAAAATAGGCCTCATCATATTTGCATGGCACATGCTGTGGTTTATGCGTTCTGCTATAAGGCCATGGCCTACGCTAGATACCCCACCTCCTGGTACAGGATGACAGCGTATATGGCCCATGTAAGCATCAGCACGTCGCCTATGATATGCGCAAAACTAATTATGTTCTCATTTGTTTTCACAGCACAGACAGTAGCTGGGATACAGCCGAGATGCAAGAGGAAGAAGAGGAGGAGGCAACTCAGGACAGTGATGGTGGCCCATCCATGCTGGCAACCAGCCCGCCGGGACCCAGCTTCGAATCAACTGTGGCTACAAGTAGTCCCCAAGAACAGCAAGAGGCTAATCCCCCAAGCCAAGCAGCGAAAAGGCCCCGAAGAACGCAAAGCCAAAGACAGGAGGATCGGCTAATTGATGTCCTGGATGCACTGGCTCATCCTGCCCCACGCCTCAGTAGTGAGGCATATTTTCTACTAAGCCTGGAGGATGACCTGAAAAAAGTCCCAAGCCATCTCCAGGCTGAGGCCCGCCAAAGTCTCATAAGGGGGATCCAAGCATTTATCACGCCTCAGTCCGTCCAACCCCAGCCCATACCACCACCACCACCACAAACCCATCCCCACATGCAGCAGCCACAATATCCATACCCACAGATGTCTCAACAACCCAACCCATGGCCGCCAAGACACCAAATGCCTTATCAATATGGATCCGCATCCCTTGGCCCCAGCACAAGTGCCCAAATGCCTCCAGGAGGTCATGGGCCGCCCATGCGCGAGAGTGCATGGCCCAGTGAGGCGGATTATTCGGGAAGCCAATATCCAAATCAGTAAAAACCAATTTAAATATCTGATGTGGCCTGCGGGTGTGTCTGAGATAGGGACCGGATTTTATGTTTACATTATGTATGTCTAAAATAGGTTGCATTTGATTTGCGCCATTGTGCGATTGTACCATACTAAGTAAGAAGTAAATACTTTTTTGTGTCCCCAATACACATACTAAAATATGTTTGAGTACAAAAATGTGAATAGTGTTTCATTATGAGAATTATCCGTGTACATTTATTATTGTCCACATTGTTATGCTTGAGCAAATAACGGCTATGGGGCAAACCGCACCAACACCATACTGGGACCCGTGTTATTCGAACAACGGGCAAAAACCATACAGACTGACGGAAAGCACACCGACAGCTGCATATACATCAAACACACACACTCAAACATGATTAATGTCCCCATAATGATGATACTTACCGCAAGGTTATTAACAGCCGCTGAACAGGTGGGATACAGTCACGCATGAAGGTGTCCTGGCGTTGCAAATGTCCCGACATCATCCCTAGTAGTTCATCAAAACTGTTTTAACAAAAAAACGTGTTTAGGAAATCTAACATACACATATACGGCCATCTTAGGAACATGAAAACAAACAACGGTCACATCAGACACATGTGGCTACTAACCTGGATATGGACATCCGTGTGTAGTTCATGAAACGGTCTTCATGTTCACGTAAGTTCTGGTACAAAGACCAGAACTGACCCCTACTATCACGGTCCAATAGCAAAGGATGAATCCAGAAACGGCATGAGGTCTGTCTCCGTCGCCGCAAACGCAACAGCAATACGCCACATACCATAGCTGCCACCTGCGTTTGTCGCCTATACTCCATTTGAAAGGCAAAAACTACACTATCCGACACTAACACACTCTCTAACACACAGAATCACTCCAACTCCCAATTTGGCAAACAGTCTGCAACTTTCAAATAGGTGGGCCTACATTTTTAGTGGATCTGGAACCTGTCAATCAAAAAAACGCCTCAAAAACGCGCGTTCCTTAAATGCAAAAACGCCCATGAAAACGCGCGTTTGTCGCGCGAAAAAACGCACTAAAAAACACACACTCCAAAAACGCTTAGGTGTGTTCCCAGCCTTAGGGATAGTTTTAATGACGTGTGTTGGATGACAGGATTTAGCATGTAGCAGTGAATTGCCCGTAATGGGCTTGACATAAGTAGACATGGCAATTTCTCCATTCTGTATGCCAAGTGTCAAGTCTAAAAAATCTAAATGACAATTTGGAGAAAAGCCTAAACCTTTGGATAACAAAGACAAGTGATCACTGCTCAAAATTTGAGCAGAAATATTCAGTAAATTATTCACTTGTGTTTCCTTGTGGGATAACGCCTTCTCTCCCCACCGCCGGTGTTTGTGTCCAGCTCTGCGAATGCATTTTTTGCCTGCATTGTCCTAGAGGGTGAGTCGGTGTTGACAGAAGAACCCAAAAGTGGAGACTGAGAATTGTCTGTAGTATGCCCAGAGTCTCCTTTTATTCTTAGATTTATTCCTTGGTATGGATCTCGGTGTTTCTGATATTCCTTGATTTCTCCTCCAGTTATTATATAACGTGTCGTTCTTATAGTCCATAATATCTCTATTGTATTTGTTCTTTTTAACCTCTTAGGGACACATGACGTACCAGTACATCGTGTGTATTTACAGTTACCGCCTCACAGTGCGCGGTGATCGGAACAGAGTGCCTGATGAAATCATTCAGTGGGCACCTTGGTACAATGCCAAGGGGGGTCCTGTGACCCCTCTTCCCCCCGTATCGGCAATCGCTGCAAACTGCAGGTCATTTCAGATCAGAAACTTCAAAATGACAGGACGGCAGAAGTCTGGTCAGACTGTGTAAAAGTGAAAATACAGTACAGTGCACTAGTGTACTGTATTGTATTATACAGAAATCAGACCCACTGGATCTTCAAAAACCAAGTGGGTCTGGATCAAATTTTTTATTTTTTTTTAAAGTGAAAAAATAAAATAATAAATTTTTTTTATCACTGAATAAAAACTAAAAAAATAAAATACACTACACATATTAGGTATCGTCGTGTCCGTAAGAACCTGCTATATGAAAATATCACATGATCTAACCCCTCAGGTGAACACCAAAAAAAAAAAACTCTTGTGGAACACCGAAAGGATGTTAAATGGAAAATTTGCCAAAAAAATAATAATCGAAATTCAGAAATTTTATCTCCATTTGCCATTAATTCTTGTAACACCTAAAGGGTTAACAAAGTTTGTAAAATCAGTTTTGAATACCTTAAGGGGTGTCGTTTCTAGAATGGGGTCATTTTGGGGTGGTTTCTATTATGTAAGCCTCACAAAGTGACTTCAGAACTGAACTGGTCCTTAACTAGAAAAAAAATTCCAAGATTTCTCTGAGATTTTTTGGTTTTTTTTTCTAGTTAAGTTAGAGACTGAATTATTCCCCGACACATTCTTGTGTAAACTGACTAATTCTGCCTCAACCAAATCCTGAAAACTATCCATAACAGAGGTCCTAGATTATCTCGGAATTAAGACCCATCTCGCTATATTTATTTCTGAATACAGAACAAACCGAGGACCCCCTGGCACACACTTCTCTACATTCTATACACAAGGCGCATGTCCGATCATTGGTGACACCCTACCTATTCCACTCAGCAGACACAAGAGAACTTAGTTTGAAAAACTGATAGCTTCTAGGAACCCCCCTAGACATCGACTCTCCCAGGTCTACGGTATCCTACAGCAAATAAAATATCCACTTGACAGAGGGTATGTTTCAGAATTGAGCAGGGACTTCAACACCACATGGACAGAATCAGAAATCAAGCAAATATACCACAAATCACACGGCATCTCTCGCTGCACTTGACTTCAGGAAAACTCTTTCAAACTAGTCCCCAGATGGTATCTCACACCAGTCTGGCTCAAACAGATGAACTGTCTTAGCTCTGACGCCTGCTGGAGATGTCACCTTTCGCAGGGTACCCATCTGCACATGTGGTGGTCGTGCCAAGTAATACTTCTGGTCTGAGATTCTAGATTTGATCAAGAACATCTGCTCATTAGATAAAAACCCTTCACCAATCTCTGTATTGCTAAACATCAGACTAGAGGACATCCCATACCCTAAGCGGGGGCTTTTCCAATACCTATCCGCAGCAGCAAAATCACTAATACCACAATGTTGGAACCAGCAGACACCTCCAAAAATACCCCAATGGCTACACAAGGTGAACTATATATATTATATAACACAAGAGAGTGAATCTGGATCGCACATCCTCAGTACTATGCTTTTGATATAACGACTGTCCTTCAGCATAATTACATGGCATCTCAGCCCAATTTGTAATACATTCTATGCTGTGCATAAATGAGGCAGTAGTATACAGTTTGATCAAAGAGCATAGGCCCACTTACCGTGACAAGGTTGCCTCTACAAGTGGGGACCTACTCTAATTTTATGGCGATGCAGTGCGCAGCGACCGCCAGCGCCCCATCACCGCACCAGCTGCAGACAGCGGGACCCAGAAACCACACAGCACCCCACTGTGCAGCAAAGCCACCTTGGCTCTGGGCCCCACCACCGCACCAGCACTGAGGCAGCAAGGGCAGACACGCAGTACTGCACCTGAACTATATATATTATATGGATGAGCTCTCAGCTTGACAAGGGGAGCCTTCCCCTGCCTATGTGGCCAATAGTTGTGGGCATTGGTTCATTGAGTGAAAGATTAGGGAAATGGGTTATACAAATTTTACAGCCACTCGTCATCCAGGTTCCAGGTTACCTGCATGACAGTAAACATGTTTTACAGTCTTTACAGAGCCTACGATGGCAATCTGATTACACCTGGATTACTTATGATGTTACTTCCCTATATTCTAGTATACCACACAATTTAGCGTTACAAGCACTGTCGCATCATCTGAGCAGTTATAGTACCTACAGTGATGCAGTTAATTCACATTATCAGCAGTGGATTTTCTACTCAAACATAATTTTTTTAGTTTTGATAAAGATTTTTACCTCCAAGTACGCGGGGCATCGAAGGGGACTAAATTCTCGCCCTAACTGGCGAATCTTTTCATTGCATGGTGGGAAGAATATTTAGTTTTTTCTGAAAACAATCCATTTACAACCTCCATTTTTTTGTATGAAAGATTCATCGACGACTTCCTCATTATATGGGGAGTTCGCCGGAATGATATCCTTCCTTTTGGAACAAGTCTAAATAATAATGAATGTAATTTGCAATTTACATTGAATTATGATGCAGCAAGTGTCAATTTTTTAGACTTGACACTTGGTATACAGAATGGAGAAATTGCCACGTCTACTTATGTCACGCCCATTGCGGGCAATTCACTGCTACATGCTAAATCCTGTCATCCAATACACGTCATTAAAAATATCCCTAAGGGAGAATTTATTAGGTGTAGGAGAAAGTGCTCCTATGACGCGACTTTCAATAGGTGTCTCCCTCCCCCTGTGCCGTGCTGCCAGTGGAAGAGGAGGAGGAGGAGGGGCTGAGGGCGCACTGGCCACCAATGAGAGACGAGGAGGTGGGGCTGAGGGCACACTGGCCTCCAATGAGAGAAGAGGAGGAGGGGCTGAGGGCGCACTGGCCATCAATGATAATAAGGTTTAAGATATTACAAACGCAGGAATTAGAAACACATTGCCCAGACCCTGCCTCTGATAGAGAGCTGCGATCTGCGGCAATTAACCCCTCAGGTGCGGTACCTGAGGGGTTAATTGCCGCGGATCGCACCGCTCTATCAGAGGCAGAGTCTGGGCAATGTGTTTCTAATTCCTGTGTTTATAATATCTTAAACCTTATCATCATTGGTGGCCAGTGCGCCCTCAGCCCCCCCTGTCCACAGTATAAAAAACATTGGTGGCCAGTGCGTCCTCCCCCATCCCCTCTCCCCCCCCATCCCTTTAGTATTGATATCATTGGTGGCAGTGGCCACAGGGTCCCCCACCTCCTTTCTTCTGATCGGAGCCCCAGCAGTGTAATGCTGGGGCTCCGATCGGTTACCATGGCAGCCAGGACGCTACTGAAGCCCTGGCTGCCATGGTTCCTGCTGCTGTGTGCCCATAGCACAGGGCAGCAGGGACAATGGGAGGTCCTATTCACCCTGATAGAGCTGTATTAGGGTGAATAGGACAAGGGATGTAAAGAGCCCAGGTTCTACCCCTAAGTGGGGAAATAGTAACAAAATAAAAAGTAAAAAAATTTAAAATAGTAAAAAAACACCAAAATATTAAGTATAAATTAACCCTTTTCCAATTTTACATATCAAATATATAAACAATAAATAAAAAAACATATCGCCATGCCCAAAAAGTCCAAACTATTAAAATATTTTTTTTTTAAAAGCGTTGGACGCTGTAACAGAAAAAAAAAATCCAAAAATTAAAATGCGCAAAATATCGGTATAAAATATCGGCTATCGGCCTGAAAGTTCAGAGAATATCGGTATCGGTATTGGCTCTAAAAAATCAATATCGGTCGTCCCCTAATAGATATATTCCGATATTACATCAGGATGAAACATTTACAAGGGTCTTGCAGGAAGGTGTTAATTGTGTTGCAAAGAGGACACCTACTATTGGTTCATTACTTTCGCCAAGTTTTTTTTTTTCTGACAAACCTCCCTATACATGGTTAGGTACAAAAGTTATTTTTAAATGTGGCCACAACATATGCCGTTGCTGTGACTTTGCAAAAAAATTACCAATAGCACTTATAAAATATCTTCATATATTAATTGTAATACCAAATTTGTGGTATACCTTGTGAACTGCAGTTTGTGTAAACTGCAGTACGTAGGTTGCACCACAAACACCCTGAAGACAAGGATACACAAGCATCTTTTTGATGTCAATAATGAAAAGGCGTTGAATATTTCTGCTACTGATATCCATAAGGGAGATTTATCCTCCTTTACTTTTATTGGTATTAAAAGGGTGTCTAGACCATTTAGAGGTGGAGAACATAGGAAAGCTTTTGGCCAGGGAAACATATTGGATTTTCATGTTAGTATCTAGAGCCCAAAAATAAAATGGTCTAAATAAAAGACAGGATGTAATTTATTATTATTCAATTAATTTTATTAGTAGTATATTTTCTCATGATATATTATGCACTTTCTTGTAGGGTGAGCAGATGTCGTTTTCGAAGTTATCATGTATATGAAGTATTTTTTTTTTTTTTTATTATAGGCGTCTTCCCCTCCCCTTGAATAATTAGTCATGAATCTGTGGAGACCTAATGATATTCACCTCATCATGTATGTGTTGATTCACTATTGGTTACCTGATTTTCCAAACATGTATTTTACCTGTTGCTTTGTGTGAGAATTTATCATTTTGATAGTGTTGCCCGTAATGTGTCAAGGAAACTCAGTCTTTTTTAATTGCATGTGTACGTTTCAATGAAATCTACAGTTTGGAGAAAGACAGTGCTGGATCCTTGTTTTTCACTGCTGCTTTTAGGTTTGCACTAGATGATACCTCTGTAATACCAGCAAACCTTGTTTGTTATTGGGGTGCAAGTGCTGTGTTGCATTTTGTATTTATAGGAAATATACGTACGTCATATTAACTGTTCTGCGGTGCAGTTACATTTTTCTATAGTTTTTTTCGCGGGTGTTTAAGTCTAAAAAAAAGTACATCCTATTTGCCCTTCTGCGGTGCAGTTACTTTGTACTACAGCCTTTTTTGTGGTGTATAAGTGTAAAAAAAAGTACATATTATTTGCCGTTCTGTGATACAGTTACTTTGTACTACAGCCTTTTTTGGGGTGTATAAGTGTAAAAAAAATTACGTCTTATTTGCCATTTTGCGGGGCAATTACTTTGTATTACAGCCTTTTTTGCGGTGTATAAGTGTAAAAAAAAGTACATCTTATTTGCCGTTCTGCGGTGCAGTTACTTTGTACTACAGCCTTTTTTGGGATGTATAAGTGTAAAAACAAGTACATATTATTTGCCGTTCTGCGGTGCAGTTACTTTGTACTACAGCCTTTTTTGGGGTGTATAAGTGTAAAAAAAAGTACATCTTATTTGCCGTTCAGCGGTGCAATTACATTGTACTTTTTTGGGTTGTATTAGGGGAAAAAGTAAGTATGTTTTATTTGCCGCTCTGCTTTTAAGTTACATAGTTCTACAGCTTTGTTGGGGTGCATTAATTTCCTTTTAATTATTTTATCTAACAGCATGTCAGACAGACAAGTGACAGGCCCTTCAAACTGTCAGTGGCCAAAATGTTTCTGTCGCAGGCAGCAGAATATGGGGGGTGGGAGCAGGAGTCGCAGCGAGAGGCCTGAGCTCCTGGTGTCATCTTGGTCTTCTACTTCACCGCAAGTGACATCAGACACCCCCAGCCAAGAGTTGGTGGGTTCTTCAGACACAACGCTTGGTTGGCATGGCCCAGGAGCAGGCCCTGTGCCTTTACCTGTCCTCAACCTGCCTTTGTCCTTTTCTGTTCCCTCTGCTAGAGAAGTATTATATGCCGTAGGCTCCGCTCCACTTTTCAGCGAGAACGAGTTACTAGAGGACAGTCAGCAGCTACTGCCCAGCCAAGATCTGGAGGAGGTATCCGCCGCTTCCTCCAGTAGGGGGGCAAGTAGTGATGATGAGAGTCATGTGGGAGCTGATGTTGCGAGTGGTCAGGCTCCTGGCCCTGAGACTATTGAGGGGGACATCAGTGATGTGCAGACAGTAGTGGATGATGATGAAGCCAATTGCACTTGGGATCTGGGTGAAGAAGGGGCTTCATCATCATCAGGAGAAGAAGGTGGCAGCTTAAGCGTGAGGCAGCAGCTGAGCCAGCAAGTTGGTAGCGTGGCCGGAAGTCAGTAGGGTAGCAGTAGTGGGATGTCGGGAGCCAAACATGCCCGGGGTAGACCTCCCGCTTCGCAGGAGGCTATCTGCCCGGAAAGTAGCGGTGCAGGGGTTCACGGAGGCAGCGGTAGCAGTCAGTCAGTACGGAGTGTTAGGGGGAAAATGCCATATCCGATGGTGTGGCAATTTTTTGTTAGGCCGCCGGAGGAGGTCAAATGGCCATTTGCCGAATTTGTGGGTAGAAGGTGAAGCGTGGGAAGGGTGCCAATGTTGGCACCACTGCCCTGCATCAACACATGCAGCGTCACCATAAGGTGTCCTGGGAGAACCGTGGCTCCGATGTGGTGGTCCAGCCTGACATGCACCCAATTTCATGCAGTCATGTCTCCACCACCTCAGCCGAAGGGAGCTGTATGTCCTTCCCATCATATGCTGGTCCTGATGCTCCTCCTACTCCTCATCTGTAGTGTTGAATGAACAATTCGAGCATAGTTCGGGTTCGTACTAAATCTGGTGTCCCAGCACTGGCTGGCAAAGTATAATAGTGTCCGCCAAAACATATATTTTGTTCTGGGGTGAAATTCAATTACCAAAATAGCTATACCCTGAATCTGGTGTCCCAGAACTGGCTGGCAAAGTATAATAGTGTCCGCCAAAACATATATTTGGTTCTGGGGTGAAATTCAATTGCCAAAATAGCAATACCCTGAATCTGGTGTTCCAGCATTTGCAGGCCTAGTTTAAATCTGTTCGTAACAGGGTATATTTTGTTCTGGGGTGAAATTCCATTGCCAAAATAGCAATACCCTGAATCTGGTGTTTCAGCACTGGCTGGCAAAGTATAATAGTGTCCGCCAAAACATATATTTTGTTCTGGGGTGAAATTCACTTGCCAATATAGCAATACCCTGAATCTGGTGTTTCAGCTGTTGCAGGCCAAAGGTTAATCTGTCCGTAAAAGGGTATATTTTGTTCTGGGGTGAAATTCAATTGCCAAAATAGCAATACCCTGAATCTGGTGTCCCAGCACTGGCTGGCAAAGTATAATAGTGTCTGCCAAACATATATTTTGTTCTGGAGTGAAATACACTTGCCAAAATAGCAATACCCTGAATCTGGTGTCCCAGCACTGGCTGGCAAAGTATAATAGTGTCCGCCAAAACATATATTTTGTTCTGAGGTGAAATTCAATTGCCAATATAGCAATACTCTGAATCTGGTGTCCCAGCACTGGCTGGCAAAGTATAATAGTGTCCGCCAAAACATATATTTTGTTCTGGGGGGAAATTCACTTGTCAATATAGTAATACCCTGAATCTGGTGTTCCAGCTGTTGCAAGCCAAGTGTTAATCTGTCCGTAAAAGGGTATATTTTGTTCTGGGGTGAAATTCCATTGCCAAAGTAGCAATACCCTGAATCTGGTGTCCCAGCACTGGCTGGCAAAGTATAATAGTGTCCGCCAAAACATATATTTTTTTCCGGGGTGAAATTCAATTGCCAAAATAGCAATACCCAGAATCTGGTGTCCCAGCACTGGCTGGCAAAGTATAATAGTGTCCGCCAAAACATATATTTTGTTCTGGGGTGAAATTCACTTGCCAAAATAGCAATACCCTGAATCTGGTGTTCCAGCTGTTGCAGGCAAAGTGTTAATCTGTCCGTAAAAGGGTATATTTTGTTCTGGGGTGAAATTCAATTGCCAAAATAGCAATACCCTGAATCTGGTGTCCCAGCACTGGCTGGCAAAGTATAATACTGTCCGCCAAAACATATATTTTTTTCCGTGGTGAAATTCAATTGCCAAAATAGCAATACCCTGAATCTGGTGTCCCAGCACTGGCTGGCAAGGTATAATAGTGTCCGCCAAAACATATATTTTGTTCTGGGGTGAAATTCAATTGCCAATATAGCAATACCCTGAACCTGGTGTTCCAACAGTTGCAGGCCTAGTTTAAATCTGTCCGTAACAGGGTATATTTTGTTCTGGGGTGAAATTCAATTGCCAAAATAGCAATACCCTAAATCTGGTGTCCCAGCACTGGCTGGCAAAGTATAATAGTGTCCACCAAAACATATATTTTGTTCTGGGGTGAAATTCAATTGCCAATATAGCAATACCCTGAATCTGGTGTTCCAGCTGTTGCAGGCCAAGTGTGAATCTGTCCGTAACAGGGTATATTACACTCAAGGTGTATATACAAGTGCTGAGAGGGTCATCCTCAATAACTTCACACGCTACTGTGCATCTCCCATTGTATTTCTGTCCGTTAAAGGGTATATTACACAAAGTGTTAAAAGGCAATTGCTGAGGGCATAATCCTACATATTTTTTTACACGCTACGGTGCATCTCCAAGTGTAAATCTGCCCATAAAAGGATACCTTTTATCCAGGGCCTAAATACTAGCCCTAAAAGAGATATTCCCCTAAATCAGTGGTTACTGCTGTGCCTGGATTAGTGTAATACGCTACATAAATAAATAGGCAGATAGTGTTAGGTGCCTGTAAAAATAGGCCTGAATTTTAAATCAATACATTGGGCCAAATATTTTTTTTCTTATTGTGGTGCTTGGTGAACAGTAACAATGAGGAAAACATCTAGTAAGGGACGCGGACGCAGTCGTGGTGGTGTTAGTGTACCCTCTTGTGCTGGTAGAGGACGTGGCCATTCTGCCACAGCCACACGTCCTAGTGAACCAACTACCTCAGGTTCCAGTACCCGCCAGAATTTACAGCGATATTTGGTGAGGCCCAATGCCGTTCTAAGGATGGTAAGGCCGTAGCAGGTACAGGCGCTAGTCAATTGGGGGGCCTACAGTGGATCCAGCACGTTCACAACATTATCTCCCACCCAGTCTTCTGCAGAAAGCGCACAGGTGGCGCCTGAAAACCAAGCCCATCAGTCTGTCACATCACCCCCATGCATATCAGGGAAACTGTCTGAGCCTCAAGTTATGCAGCAGTCTCTTATGCTGTTTGAAGACTCTGCTGGCAGAGTTTCCCAAGGGAATCCACCTAGTCCTTCCCCAGTGGTGGAAGACATGGAATGCACTGATGCACAACCACTGATGTTTCCTGATGATGAGGACATGGGAATACCACCTAATCGGAGTCCGCACGTCTCTGATGATGACGAAACACAGGTGCCAACTGCTGCGTCTTTCTGCAGTGTGCAGACCGAACAGGAGGTCAGGGAGGAAGACTGTGTGGAAGACGATGCAGGGGACGATGAGGTCCTAGACCCCACATGGAATGAAGGTCGTGCCACTGAATTTTATACTTCAGAGGAAGAGGCAGTGGTGAGACCGAACCAACAGCGTAGCAAAAGAGGGAGCAGGGGGCAAAAGCAGAACAGCCGCCGCCAAGAGAGTTCGCCTGCTACTGGCCACCGCCACCAGGGACCGAGCACCCCAAAGGCAGCTTCAAGGAGTTCCCTGGCATGGCACTTCTTTAAACAATGTGCTGACGACAAGACCCGAGTGGTTTGCACGCTGGGCCATCAGAGCCTGAAGCTAGGCATTAACGTTCTGAACCTTAGCACAACCTGCATGACCAGGTATCTACATGCAAAGCATGAACTGCAGTGGAGTAAACACCTCAAAAGCAAGGAACTCACTCTGGCTCCCCCTGCTCCCTCTTCTGCTGCTGCCTCGGCCTCTTCCTCCGCCTCGGGAGGAATGTTGGCACCTGCCGCCCACCAAACAGAGGATGTGCCACCGACAACACCACCTGCATCACCAAGCATCTCCACCATGTCACACGACAGCGTTCAGCTCTCCATCTCACAAACCTTGGAGAGAAAGCGTAAATTCCCACCTAGCCACCCTCGAGCCCTGGGCCTGAATGCCAGCATTTCTAAACTACTGGCCTTTGAAATGCTGTCATTCAGGCTGGTGGACACAGACAGCTTCAAACAGCTGATGTCCATGGCTGTCCCACAGTATGTTGTTCCCAGCTGCCACTACTTCTCCAAGACAGCCGTGCCTTCCCTGCACAACCAAGTATCCGATAAAATCAAGTGTGCACTGCGCAACGCCATCTGTGGCAAGGTCCACCTAACTACAGATACGTGGACCAGTAAGCACAGCCAGGGACGCTATATCTCCCTAACTGCACACTGGGTAAATGTAGTGGCGGCTGGGCCGCAGGCGGAGAGTTCCTTGGCGCATGTCCTTCCTCCACCAAGAATCGCAGGGCATCATTCTTTGCCTCCTGTAGCCTCCTCCTCCTACTCGGCTTCCTCCTCCTCTGCTTCCACCAGCTCATCGTTACCATGTGTGTATGTTGACGGTGGTTCTTTCCATACCAATGTAGGATCTGAACGTACACTGGTTGCAGGGATTGAAATCGTGTGGAATAAAATATTCCCAGACATATCCATCGGATATAAAGTCAGTTCCAAAAACAGCCAGATCGCAGAACTTACCTCTGTGTACAAAGCCGTACAAATAGCTATCGAATATAATCTAAAAGAGTTTGTCATCATCACAGATTCTGATTATATTCGTGACAGCTTTGTGGAATACTTTCCCGGATGGAAAAGATCTAGCATGATGAGAAGCAACAACAAGCCAGTCAAACATGGTAAAATGTTTTGTAAAATTGATGAAATGGTTACTACCCACAGTCTCACCATTTACTGAAAAAAGGTAAGAGGCCATTCAAAATATCCGGGTGTGGATAAAGATGGGAATGACCTAGCGGATTCCCTCGCCAAGCAAGCAGCCATTAATGGAGAAGTCTTTCACGTGGATGACCTCATGGGAACTATCCAAGTGGATGCTATGACAAGGAGTCAGGCCCAAAAGGGAGCTGAAGCCGGTGTGGCACAGTGGAGCCAAGATTCCCTTAGTGAGGATCTCATTGCGAGCCAAAAGGGGGATCCAATCATTGGTCTCTTTTATAAACATATCGAGGATCCACGGAATTGTCCCATAACCACGGAGGACTGTGACGGTAAGGAAGAGCTACAGATCTTGATGAAAGGTAAGTCCGAATTCTCATTACAGGATGGATTGTTGATACCGACCTCAAAGAACGGTATAACAGAATGGGTAGTACCCGCAGCATACCGAGGTCTGATGCTACAACATGCCCATGATGCCCCAACAGCTGGACATTGAGGTGAGAAAATAACATATGAATTGTTAAGGGACTATGCTTACTGGCCACACATGTTACAAAACGTACGAACATACTGTCAAGGATGTCTAATATGCCCTCAATTTCAACCACAAGGACCCAATCATCGGGCACTGCTGATGAAAAGGGGGATGTCCATGCCATGGTCAGACATCCAAATCGACTTCATTGGACCAGTAACTACATCTTCAAAAGGAAACCGATACATGTTAACTGTGACATGTTTATTCACGAAATGGGTGGAATGTTTGCCGTGTAAAACATGCAGTGTATGTGCATCTCTACTTATTAACCATATTTTTTCTAGATTTGGTCTTCCCCAGCGCATCGAATCCGATAGTGGAAGTCACTTCACCAGATGTGGGAAATCCTGGGGGTAAAGAGGAAGCTACACATAGCTTATCGACCAGCCTCTAGTGGTGGAGTAGAGCGTTACAAGTTACAACCAATCCATCTGGTAAGGACTGGGATGTCAAGTTGCCTTTGGTGCTTATGGCCATCAGAGCCACCCCAAGCGCAGCAACTAAGCTTTCTCCCTTCGAGATGATCACGGGAAGGAAGATGGTGTTACCCCAGCATTTACTTTACCGGACGACAGACCATAACTTGATCAATGCTACAACATCGCATCAGTATGTGGAGAATTTACGCAAGCACCTTCAGCATGCTTTTGCATTTTCACAGAAGAATATAGAGAGAGCTGCAGTGAGTGCTAAAACGTACTACGATCTGAAGACTACTCAGAAAGACTACCAAATTTCTGATCAGGTGTATCTCTATAACTTCGCTCGGGATCAAGTGAAGGAGAGAAAATTCCTACCTTCCTGGAAAGGTCCCTATGTCATCACTGACAAATTATGTCAAGTGGTCTAAAAGATCAAAATCCCTAAGGGGGATGAATTTATTGAAAAATGGGTACACATTAATCAGCTATGTGTTTGTCATCCTAGTGCATGACTTCAAGAGATTGAAGGAGTTGGATTAAAAGAGGTGAAGAGACTTTACGGTTCCAGCTAAAGACGGAAATTGTATGAACGAAAAAGTGTTATCTGTTATTCTACATCTTTAACTCATACTAACCCATCCTGATGTATGTTTCCTCTGTAACTAAAACATCTCTTGACTCACCTTTGTAACCAGAACTTACTCTGTCCAAGAAAAGAACTTATGCCAATCAGAGGTATATGGTATTAGTAATTCTTTTCTTGCAGGATAAAGTTTAAAAATATATGTACTCATATGTGTCATACAATATTTTATAGGTGTAAGATGTCATCAAAGATGATTGCCATTATCTACATCGTCCTGATCTTGGGGAAGGAGTTCCATGCTGAGCCGATTGCTGTGCCAGGTCCTTCGTCCGGAATCATGATGCAAGATACAGCGGGGTTTATCTTGACGAACAAGAGGATATTATCCCAGAAGGTCTACGTCAGCCTGGATCAACACGTTTTCGTCAAAAGGCAACTCAACGTGTCTGAAATCCAGTTGCCCGAGATTCAAGCCTGGTACCAGACGCACGTCGGATATTCGCAAGAACGGATTACCCAGATCCTGGAGTGAACTCGAGTGAACTCGAGATCAGTTCACTAAAAAGTAACTTAATGAGCATTCATGCGGAGATGGAAAAGCAGAAGCAACATTTATCGTATTTGTATACCGTGGTACAAGATACCGTCATTACCGCAAACTTATATTCGGAGTTATTGACTCATGCAAATCGTCATGAGAATAACAAACACTTTGTTCAGAGTTATATTTCTAATGGCGTATTTAAAAAGACTTTAGCCAAGCTCTGATTGGAACTTTGTAATCAAAGCCATGAATCACGAAGAGAATATATGAAAAGCCCTTTTGGACATTCCAAATATATTCACACTTTGTGGAATATTTTGAAATGAAGGGGGATTTGTCAGGCATTTTCATAACTATATGTGATATCTGATGATGATATGGTCAAAATGGACGTTCATTGCCTTTAAGAGATAGACTGAACCAGAGTTTTGCTATGCGACTGAAACAGGCCGAGATGAGGTCATGCAGAGTTCAGTCTGTGTAAAAGTTTATACTGAATACAAAGTATATTGTTTTAAAAAGTTATTGCCAACAGATGTGGGCTTATCTTAAAGAATATAATGGGTCTCACATACACTTTCTGGAAGACACGCCCATGTAATAACAAAATGTGGTCCTTTCTTAAGTACCGGGGTCAAGAGAGGTTATTGCTTAAGACACTGGTATGTAATGTCATTCCATATAATCACTAGTATAACGTATATATTCATGTGTGATTGCATATAGTTTTTAGTATATTTTAAACAATGATACATATACATTTGTATATTCATATCCAGTTATTGATAATGTATCATTGTATCCATTTGTGTATATATATATATATATATATATATATATATATTATGCCATGTACGTATCAATGAGCGTATATTCTATAGAAGCATATAAGCTGGTTTTCTACTAAGAGGATTTTCTTTTAGAGAAGAGCTCAATTATCTTAGACGGCAATTAATCAGTTATTTGGATGGCTAAGATACACAAACTGGTTAAACTCTCTAAGGACCATTGTATTCGTATCTGCCCCATAAATTCAAGGATTAGGAAAACTTCTAATACCGCCAGTCGGTCTGAGCAAAGTGTCAGAAAGAGCACCTCCTTGGCTGATATAATGGGGAAAGGTTAAGAAAGTCATGTGAACAGATTAGATATGTACGCATCTGGCATTCCTGAACATTTGAATTTTAAAAACATCATAGATGATACAATAGTGCCATCAAGTAATAGATGGACCGAAGTTTCTAAATAAAAATGCCAATTGAATGACATCATCACCATAATTACCATACATTAACACCCACCTTATCTGATTGGAAATCCCTAATCCAAGAGGGGATAATTTGAAAAAGAAATCACAGGACATCACAGATCACAGAACATCTTCACCACGTCCAGTCCTAAGAGAAAGTTCCCTCCACCCTAACGAATTCTCCCAGTGACACACCCGAGACTCACAAAAGAAACTGGCAGATCTAAATCTTGGAAAGCTGGGTCCCTTCTAAAAGCTCTTTATCCCAAAGCCAGGGCTAACGTATAATTTATTTTATTTGCAGTAATTATAAATCGCTCTAATTGGCATATAGTTAACACCCCATTTTGAGTGGGTCAATAGTGTTAAAACAGTAATTTTATGGGAAATTTTGATGAATGTGCACATCATTAAAATTCCTGTAATATTCCTATCAGAGTGAGAACTCTGATCGGATTTTATTATCCGTGGTTAGGCCAATAGGCGTATTTATAAGGTGTCTCTTGCTGCTATATTCCTTGATTGAGCATAAGGCATTTTCCACAGATTCATTTCTATTGTTTCTTCGTTGTATTATAATGTTTTGATAACCAGTACACTAACTGGTATTAATTTGCTAAAGAATAGCATTGTATTGTACTTGGTTATAGTAAATTAAGTGAGCCTGGTGTAAATGGTGGAGCACCATATTGTGGTCAATTTTGATATTGTATACAAACTTTCTTTGTATTATGCTAATTTGTATGACATTTTACTATATTTATCTGTAATAAATTATCTCTTATATATATAAAAATGAATTTCTGTCTGTCTAGACGTCCGGACGTTCTTTATGCGCGACAAAACGACTGGACCGATCTTCACCAAATTTGGCACATGGGTACATCAGGTGTCCGGGAAGGTTTTAGACCGGGTCTCAGCTCTCTAGGACTGAGATATTCCCAAAAAATGACCTGCTTATAAACAATACAGGGCAGCAAATCCTTTAACTTGAATTCAAACTGTCACTTACTGCTCCCTGACAGTTTATCTCCACACACACAGTTTTACTCCAGGTAACTATAACAACTCAGCCAAGTCTCATCACTGCTCTAGATGACGTTTAAAGGAAATCTGTCACCAGGATAATCGCTATTGAACCTAATATACTGTGATGAACCTAATGATACTGTTAAGGGGGCAGAGTGCTAGGGAGGTCACAGTTCAGGGGGAAAGTAGGGTGGCCATTCAAGTCACCCTTAAAACCCTGCCCCCAGGTCCAGATAAGCCACACCTCTGATTTGGTTAGGCCACACCCCCTCCAGAGGTGGGACAGTGATTTTCTCCCTGCAGCTCACATTCAGACAGAACAGTGCTGCTGTCTTACAGTGAACTGTTTAAAAGGACATGCCCCCGATCCTGTTAGGCCACCCCCCCTCCCACAAAGCAAACAGTGAAAAATGAAGTTAAAAATCAACTTCTGTCAGCTGCAGAGATGAGAGGGACGGTGACTTTATCTCTGCAGCCCACACTCAGAGAAGATAGTGCTGCTGTCTTAGGGTGAGCTGTTGAAAGACCACGTCTCTGATTCGGTTAGACCATGCCCCCTCCCCTCCTGAGGTGGGAGGGAGGGTGATTTTCTCCATGCAGCTCACATTCAGACAGAACATTGCTGCTGTCTTAGAGAGAGCTGTTTAAAAGGCCACGCCCCCAATCCTATTAGGCCACGCCCCCACTAAGCGAACAGGGATTGAAAAAATAAAGTTAAAAATCAACTTTTAGGTCCGCTAAGCCAGTGTTTCCCAACCAGTGTGCCTCCAGCTGTTGCAAAACTACAACTCCCAGCATGCCCTGACAGCCTTTAGCTGTATGGGCATGCTAGGAGTTGTAGTTTTGCAACAGCTTGAGGCACACTGGTTGGGAAACACTGCACTAAGTCACACCCCCGATACGTTTAGGACACACCCCTCCCCCTCTGCAGCCAATGAGTATTGACAAAATGAAGTTAAAAATCAACTTCTGTCAGCTGCAGAGGTGGGAGGGACGGTAACTTTCTCTTTGCAGCTCACACCGTACTGCTGTCTTAGATTAAGATGTTCAAAAGGACACGCCCCAATCCAGTTAGGCCACACCCTCTCCCACTCAGCCAACAGGGATTGAAAAAATAAAGTTAAAAATCAACTACTAGGTACATAGCTCAGCAGACAGGATATGATTAGATACACAGCTCAGCAGACAGCATTACACAGGATAGAATATTAGATACACAGCTCAGCAGACAGCATAACACAAGATAGAATATTAGATACATGCTCAGCAGACAGTATCACACAGGATAGAATATTAGATACACGCCCAGCAGACAGTATCACACAGGATAGGATTAGATACACGCTCAGCAGACAGTATCACACAGAATAGGATTAGATACACAGTTTAGCAGACAGTATCATACAACATAAGATTAGATACACAGCTCATCAGATAGTATCACACAGGCTAGGATTAGATACACAGCTCCGCAGACAGTATCACACAGGATAGGATTAGATACACAGCTCAGCAGATGGTATCACCCAGGACAGGATTAGATACACAGCTCAGCAGACAGTGGGGCGGGTACTATAGAGGTCACTGTTATGGGGGATACTGTTGATATCTTTTTACGACACACGGAAACATGAAACGAAATAGATGAAATATACCCGTGCGAAGCCGGGTCCTTCTGCTAGTATTTTATATTATTAATTGCACCCTATTTCATTAGCTGCACAAATTGACTTTAGATCTCATCAATAAAAGAACTGGCATGTATATGTCCGTCAATTAAATTTTTCATAATTTCATTTTTCATATTTCATAAAAATATAAAATCATAATTTTTATGATTTCATATTTTATATGAAATAAATATTTGACAGAAGCCAAGGAGCACCATATGGTTTTCGGAAGGCAGATTTTGCTAGAATGGTCTTTAGGTGCCATGTTGAATTTGCAGAGACCGTGAGGTAGTGAAACCCCCAAAAAGTGACCACATTTTGTAAACTACACCACACAAGGAATTTTTAAGGGGTATAGTGAGCACTTGACCCAACAGGCGTTTCATAGAACTTATAATACTTGGCTGTGAAAAATAAAATATTTTATATTTTTTTTACAAGAAAATGGTGCGTTGGGGCCAAACTTTCTTTTTCACAAAGGATAACAGAAGAATATCCCCCCACAATTTGCTACCAATTTTCTCCTGAATACAGTAACACCCCAACTGTGGTCGCAAACTGTTATTTGCGAATACGCCAGGGATCAAAATGGAAGGAGGGCATCTGGATTTTCTAACATAGAATTCTTTGACATGGTTTTTAACACCTTAAGGACTCGGCCCTATTTCACCTTAAGGACTCGGCCATTTTTTGCAAATCTGACTAGTGTCACTTTATGTGGTGATAACTTTAAAACGCTTTTTCTTATCCAGGCCATTCTGAGATTGTTTTTTTCATCACATATTGTACTTCATGACAGAGGTAAAATGAAGTTGAAAAATTTCATTTTTATTTATAAAAAAATATCAAATTTACTAAAAATTTGGAAAAATTTGCAATTTTCCAAGTTTCAATTTCTCTACTTCTATAATACATAGTAATACCGCCCCAAAAAGTTATTGATTTACATTCCCCATATGTCTACTTCATATATCAATAATTTTGGGAATGCCATTTTATTTTTTGGGGACGTTACAAGGCTTAGAAGTTTAGAAGCAAATCTTGAAATTTTTCAGAAATTTTCAAAAACCCACTTTTTAGGGACCAGTTCAGGACTGAAGTCACTTTGTGAGGCTTACATAATAGAAACCATCCAAAAATGACTATTCTAGAAACTACACCTCTCAAGGTATTCAAAACTGATTTTACAAACGTCATTAACCCTTTAGGTTTTCCACAAGAGTTAATGGCAAATGGAGATAACATTTCAGAATTTCTATTTTTTGTTACCTTGCTTCAAAAAAAGTGTAATATAGAGCAACCAAAAATCATATTTACCCTTAAATAATACAAACAAAACTGCCACCTTATCCCGTACTTTCCAAAATGGGGTCACTTTTTTGGAGTTTCTACTGTTCTAATGTTTAGTAAGTATACTATATTTTTTCTAACTTTCCCTATAATTTTGTTGTTGTTGCCTAAATTCAGCAGCCATTTATCAAGTCCTGTAACTTCCCTCTTTGCCATTTCCAGGGCAGTGTTCAGACGACTGCACTAAAAAGTATCATGGGCCTTGCAAAGTGATTCAGAAAAGTTTAGCTTTTAATAAACTCCTGTGATGCACTTTATCGTATTTTCTAAACTGCTTCTCTGCACATTATTAAAGGCAAACTTTCCTATGACACTTTGCAAGGTTCATGTAATTTTATACTGCAAACGTCTGCAAGGATAGCACACTGCCCTGTAAAAAGTAAACAGGGGATGCTATAGGACTTGCTAGGGGTGCTCTGATATGAAAATTTCAGAAAGCAATTAGTGATAGCATCACCCGGTTTGTCTTTTCCAGGGCAGTGTTCTATCCTTGCAGACGTCTGCACTAGAAAGTTACATGGGCCTTGTAAAGTGACATAAGAAAGTTTGCCTTTTAATAATGTCCAGAGATGCAGTTTATAAAATGTGAAAAACTGCATCTCAGGAGATTATTAAAAAAATATCTATATATGCAGTTTCCCACTATATGCTATATGTGGGCACTTAAATTTTTACTGCTAAATGTCATATTTAATGTATTTTATTTCCTAACATCAGGCTGGCATTGTCATTACCTCTATTCACCACTAGGTGGTGCTGGTGCCAAATGCTATATATATAGCTGGGGTTTGCTGATTCAAGGAGTTGGAGAGGAAGTAGTAAGTGAGAGAGAGAGAGAGAGAGAGGAGAAGTAAGTGTATGGAGGAGAAAAGCAGGCTCAGTCCAAGATGTAGCTGCCTTTCTTTCTTTTGGGCCCTGATCAAGCTTAGAAAGGACAAACAAAGTATTTACTGCAGCACAACACAGACAAGTAAGTCTATGTCTGAATATAAAGCAAGTCTAGTGAAGATTAGAGCTGAGTCTAGCCAAGTGACTTCCCAAGCACCAGTGACCGGGAGGAACTTAAAGGTACCTGGACACAAATGGATGATTAGTGTGCAGAATTATCCCTTTTCACTAAATGTCTTCTGGGACATAGTGAACCTGAATACTACAGGAGAGCACCCTACATCAAATAATGTAGCGAGGGTATGCCTGCCACGAGGGAGAACGCCCTTATTGGATTGCTCAACATACAGTAAGGAAACATTTTATTTAGTACCTGAGTGCTAGAGATTGGACTTAGTGCAAAACCATTTAAGCAATTGTCATTATGCCTGTTAAAACTAAAGTCTTGAGAGAACTCCTCAACTGACAATTGCCAGACCTGTTATAAGGAATTCCAGTTAAACCATCTAGATTATTGCTTTTGCTGTATTGATGAACTATAACAACTGTCCTGAGAAAATTGATTTAGTAAATGTCCAACTGATTTCTACTATAACTGACTCCTCATTCTTTCTACTACTCTCAACATTTGCACCTTACGGTGCTGGTGTCATGAACACAGTGGCCCAGCCAGCAAAGCACCCTAAGCATACCCATTACCATCAAGGGCATCTCAACTTCCATCTGTCTGGTGTTCCCTGCAATAGAGAGTGCCCCAGAGGATTTAGTGCTGTCTTCCCATCCACTGCACTGCCGGCCCAGGGAGGCTCTGCTAAATGTGAATAAATGAACTACTACCCTCATTGGCTCATCGTCGCCTCACGTGTTGCTACTGATGCCCAGAACATAAAATTTTCCGTTCGCGAACGGCGAACGTGAACTTCCACAAATGTTTGCGAACGGGGGAACCGGGCGAACTGCCATAGACTTTAATAGGCAGGCGAATTTTAAAACCCACAGGGACTCTTTCTGGCCACAATAGTGATGGAAAAGTTGTTTCAAGGGGACTAACACCTGGACTGTGGCATGCCGGAGGGGGATCCATGGCAAAACTCCCATGGAAAATTACATAGTTGACGCAGAGTTGGGTTTTAATCCATAAAAGGCATAAATCACCTAACAATCCTAAATTTTTTTGAACGTGGTTTAAAACATCCAGTGTGTGTATACGATCAGGTATGATGTTGTATCGATCAGGTAGTGTAAGGGTTACGCCCGCATCACAGACATTGACAGACCAAACTCCCTTTTTAATGCATCGCAAACAACCGCAAACAGTCCATTTGCACAAGGTTGGATACCAAGCTAGCCACGTCCCGGTGATGTCATTGAAGGTTTCTTCCTCCACCCAGCCACGTACAACACCAAGGGTCCCCGAAAGGTGAATTAAATTGATTTTTCGAACGGGGAGATGGTTAAAAAAACGCTGGCTCCCTCCCCTTTGTTTTAATCCACAGTCACCGCGTCTGCGCCGTGCAATTTACTGTCACACCCGATATGAGTGGTATTTTCTGTAGTACTATTCTCATCAGTTTAATCCCTCTAACGTCCCCAATCTGGGGTCTATTTATTGAATTGATTTTTCGAACGGGGAGATGGTTAAAAAAAACGCTGGCTCCCTCCACTCTGTTTTAAACCACGGTGATTGCGTCTGCGCCGTGCAATTTACTGTCACACCCGATATGAGTGGTATTTTCTGTAGTACTATTCTCATCAGTGTAATCCCTGTTATGTCCCATATCAGGGATTGCCTTTTGTGAAAAAAAATTTAGGCCGGGTACCTTCGACTGCCTTCACAGTGACAGACCAAACTCTCATACACCAAACTGAATTGATTTTAGGAACCGGGAGATGGAAAAAGCAGCTTGGTCGGTCCTCTTACTCCCAAATTGGGACACTGCGCATGCACAGAGCAATGTGCTGTGACACCCTATATGAGTGGTGTCTTAACTAGTACTATTCCTATCAGTTTAATCCCTGTTACGTACCCTATCCGGGGACGTGTGTCGAATTGATTAACCATTGTCGAATTAACGAACCATTACGACATCATAAAATAATTTAGTTCTGAGCTCTGTACTTGCTTTGTATTGGAATTGATGGGGATTTTTTTAATTGTCTGCATTATTTCTAATAAACTATTAAGAGACTTTATTGTGATTCTTTATTTTATGTATTAAAAACCCATACAACTTTAAAAAAAAAAAAAGGTAAATTAATGTTTTTTCTATGAAATATTATCCAGCCGTCCAATCGCTTTTGGTCTGATCATAATGAAGCAACGACCTTATCATCTGGAGTGTGGCAACATTGCCAACACACTTATAGAGGTGATGATGATTGCTTCATTGTGATACGCAAGCCACTTCACCACAACAAGGTAACGATCACGAAGGGGAATTAACACTTGTATGTGCCTTTTTTTTTGTTTTGCTTTTGCAGCCACAGTGCTGCACCATAGGACAGAAAAATTAGACATGTCCACATGCCTGAAAAATAATGGCATTGTTGCAGCTGCTGTTGTAGCAGCGGCCGGAAAAATTGATATTTTCCAGGCAGAAAAGTGACTAAATCATTGCGGCTTGAACCCTAGTTGGGGGCGGAGAATTCACGAAAGTCATCCGGTATGCAGACATTAAATACAGCAGCGTGGGGACCATTTTGAGGCCAAGGCATGTCATCAGGCCTTTTGTTAGTCAAACGTATCCCCCACTGTCAGTCCCTTAGGGATCCATGCCTCATTCATCTTTATGAAGGTGAGGTAAACACTTTTTTGACCGAGGCGACTTCTCTTGTCAGTGACAATGCCTCCTGCTGCACTGAAGGTCCTTTCTGACAGGACACTTGAAGCAGGGCAGGCCAGAAGTTCTATCGCAAACTGGGATAGCTCAGGCCACAGGTCAAGCCTGCACACCCAGTAGTGAAGGGGTTCATCGCTCCTCAGAGTGTCGATATCTGCTGTTAAGGCAAGGTAGTCTGCTACCTGTCGGTCGAGTCATTCTCTAAGGCTGGATCCCGAAGGGCTGTGGCGATGTGTGGGACTGAAAAAGCTCCGCATGTCCTCCATCAACAACACATCTGTAAATCGCCCAGTCCTTGCCGCCGTGGTAGGAGGAGTATTACATTCAACTCTTCCCTGTTAGATTCCCGTTGTGCTGTGAGATCCCCCTTATAAGCTGTGTAAAGCATATTTTTTAGTTTGGTTTTGAACTGCTGCATCCTTTCCGACTTTCGGTAATTTGGTAACATTTCTGCCACTTTCTGCCCATACCGAGGGTCTAGTAGCGTGGCCACCCAGTACAGGTCGTTCTCCTTCATCATTTTTATACGAGGGTCGCTCAACAGACATGACAGCATGAAAGACCCCATTTGCACAAGGTTGGATGCAGAGCTACTCATTTCCCGTTCCTCGTCCTCACTGATGTCATTGACGGTCTGTTCTTCCCCCAGCCACGTACAACACCATGGGTCCGGCAAGCGATGATGACAAGGCTGTTTCTGGTGGTGATGGTGACCACAACTCCTCTTCACGCTCATCTACAGCCTAATCCAGCACTCTTCGCAGGGTACGCTCCAGGAAGAAAACAAATGGGATGAGGTCGCTGATGGTGCCTTCGGTGCGAAGGTTTGTCACCTCCTCAAAAGGACGCATGAGCCTACAGATATTACGCATGAGCGTCCAGTAACGTGGCAAAAAAATTCCCAGCTCCGCAGAGGCTGTCCTAGCACCCCGGTCATACAAATACTTGTTGACGTCTTTTTCTTGTTGGAGCAGGCGGTCGAACATTAGGAGTGTTGAATTCCAACGTGTCGGGCTGTCGCAAATTAAGCGCCTCACTGGTATGTTGTTTCGCCGCTGAATATCAGAAAAGTGCGCCATGGCCGTGTAGGAACGCCTGAAATGGCCACACACCTTCCTGGCCTGCTTGAGGACGTCCTGTAAGCCTGGGTACTTAGACACAAAGCGTTGTACGATGAGATTCAACACATGTGCCATGCATGGCACATGTGACAATTTGCCCAAATTCAATGCCGACAACAAATTTTTTCCATTGTCACACACCATTTTGCCGATCTCCAGTTGGTGCGGGGTCAGCCACTGATCCACCTGTGCGTTCAGGGCGGACAGGAGTGCTGGTCCTGTGTGGCTCTCTGCTTTCAGGCAAGTCAACCCCAAGACAGCTTGACACTGTCGTATCCGGGATGTGGAATAGCCCTGGGGAGCTGGGGGGATTCAGTTGATGTGCAGCCAGATGCCACAGCAGAAGAGGACTCAGCCGAGGAGGATATCGAAGAGGATGGAGTAGGAGTAGAATAGGTGGCAGTAGGCCTGCCTGCAAGTCGTGGCGGTGTCACCAACTCCGCTGCGGAGCCACGCATTCCATGCTTGTCAGCCGTCAGCATGTTGACCCAATGCACAGTGTACGTGATATACATGCCCTGACCGTGCTTTGCAGACCAGGTATCAAGGGTCAGATGGACCCTTGCCCCAACACTGTATGCCAGAGATGCCATGACTTCTTTTTCAATAACATAGTAGAGGTTTGGGATTGCCTTTTTTGAAAAAAAATATTTAGTCCGGGTACCTTCCACTGTGGTGTCCCAATAGCGTCAAATTTTTTGAAGGCCTCAGACTCTTAGCTGATGGGCTAAGAGTTCCGTCAAGCCAGCTGTCAGTCGCTGGGCAAGGGGGTGACTCTGTGACATTGGCTTCTTACGCTCAAACATTTCCTTAACAGACACCTGACTGTGGGCAGATGAGCAGGAACTGCTGAAGGTGAGAGGCAGAGTGGCGGTTGGTTGAAAGGGGGCAAGGAAGACAGCAGTGGTTGACGTGTCTGAAGATGCTGGACCAGCAGGAGCATGGTGGCTTTGAGTTTGTGTGCTGCTTGTACTCATGTGTTGATCCCATAGACGTTTGTGATGTGAGATCATGTGTCTTCGCAAAAAGGTTGTACCGAGGTGGGTGTTGGACTTCCCATGACTCAGTTTCTTTTGGCACAGGTTGCAAATGGCATTGCTGTTATCAGAGGCAGACACACAAAAAAATGCCACACTGCTGAGCTTTGCAATGACGGCATTCTGGTGGTGGCAACAGCATGCGTTGACTGGCGTGCTGTCTGGCTGACCCTGGGTGCCGATACATGCTGTCTGACTGTGCCACTAACTCCTTGCGACGACCTCCACCTGCTTCCAACTCGTCTCCTCCTTCTCTTTGTCACCCCTTCTGAACTTTCCCCCTCTTCTTCTCTTCGAGCAGGCACCCACGTGGCATCCGTGGATACATCGTCATCATCAACCGCTTCACTTGTATCTGACACCTCAGCAAATGAAGCAGCAGCGGGTACAACATCATCATCATCATTATCACACTGTACGTCCATGTGTGTAATCCTGCCTGACTGAGACATATCCCTGTAATCTACATCATCTGGCAACAATGGTTGCGCATCACTAATTGCTTCCAACTGATGTGTAAATAACTCCTCTGACGGATCAAGTGAAGCGGCTGTGGTGGCTGTGGTGGTAGTGGTGGTGTTGGCGGCGGGCGGGAGCATGGTAACTTGAGAGCAGGTGACCGAAGCTGAGCTGGAGGAGGATGGTGCGTCAAGGTTCTTAGCGAAAGCTGTTGAAGATTGGGTGTCCTGTCTAAGCCAGTCAACTATGTCCTCAGAATTTTTCGGGTTCAGGGTACGTGGCCTCTGAACACTAGGCATTATTCCAGGGCCAGTGGAAATCACAGCACCACGACCACGACAGCCCCTACGGGGTGGCCTGCCTCTGCCTGTCATTTTTTTTTTAGATAAGTGGTAATACGCGTGCTAGGTACTGTGCCACCCGGTATGAGTGGTGGGCACTGGCAGTGGGCACACTACAGTCTGTGGAAGTCGGCCTGACACACACTGGCAGCAGGCAAGCAACTGAATTTAGACTAAAGTGTAAAGATTAAATGCCTTATTTATCGGCAAGCTACTGTGCCACCCGGTATGAGTGGTTGGCACTGGCAGTAAGCACACTACAGTCTGTGGAAGTCGGCCTGACACACACTGGCAGCAGGCAAGCAACTGAAATTAGACTAAAGTGTAAAAATTAAATGCCTTATTTATCGACAAGCTACTGTGCCACCCGGTATGAGTGGTTGGCACTGGCAGTGGGCACACTACAGTCTGTGGAAGTCGGCCTGACACACACTGGCAGCAGGCAAGCAACTGAAATTAGACTAATGTGTAAAAATTAAATGCCTTATTTATCGGCAAGCTACTGTGCCACCTGGTATGAGTGGTGGGCACTGGCAGTGGGCACACTACAGCCAGTGGAAGTTGGCCTGACACACACTGGCAGCAGGCAAGCAACTGAAATTAGACTAAAGTGTAAAAATTAAATGCCTTTTTTTGATGCAAAGTCCTGTGCCACATGGTATGAGTGGTGGGCACTGGCAGTGGGCACACTACAGTCAGTGGAAGTGGGTCTGACACACACTGGCAGCAGGGAAGCAACTGAAATTACACTAAAGTGTAAAAATGAAATGCCTTTTTTTGATGCAAAGTCCTGTTCCACCCGGTATGAGTGGTGGGCACTGGCAGTGGGCACACCACAGTCTGTAGATTCAGCCTGACACACACTGGCAGCAGGCGAGCAACTGAATTTAGACTAAAGTGTAAAAATTAAATGCCTTATTTATCGGCAAGCTACTGTGCCACACGGTATTAGTGGTGGGCACTGGCAGTGGGCACACTACAGTCAGTAAAAGTCGGCCTGACACACACTAGCAGGCAAGCAACTGAAATTACACTAAAGTGTAAAAATTAAATGCCTTTTTTATGCAAAGTCCTTTGCCACAAGGTATGAGTGGTGGGCTCTGGCAGTGGGCACACTACTGTCAGTGAAAGTCAGCCTGACACACACTAGCAGGCAAGCAACTGAAATTACACTAAAGTGTAAAAATTAAATGCCTTTTTTATGCAAAGTCCTGTGCCACACGGTATGAGTGGTGGGCACTGCCAGTGTGGGCACACTGCAGTCTGTAGAAGCCAGCCTGACACACACTGGCAGCAGGCAAGCAACTGAATTTAGACTAAAGTGTAAAATTAAATGCCTTTTTTGATGCAAAGTCCCGTGCCACATGGTATGAGTGGTGGAGCACTGGCAGTGGGCACACTACAGTCAGTGGAAGTGGGCCTGACACACTGGCAGCAGGAAGCAACTGAAATTACACTAAAGTGTAAAAATGAAATGCCTTTTTTGATGCAAAGTCCTGTGCCACACGAGATGACAGGAGTGGGCACCTAGCAGTGGGCACACTACAGTCTGTGAGCCTCCAGCTCCTCACACACGGGCAGGCCAGGCAACTGCAATATATATATGGAGAAAAAAAAGCAGACTAATGTAGCAGCCCTAAAAAGGGCTTTTTGGGGTGCTGTCAGGACGCTGTCCTTACAGCAGAGATCAGATGAGTCTTTCAGGACTGGAGTGGACACTGAATTCACTAGCCTAGCTATCGATTTCCCAATTAAATCAGCAGCAGCTACACTGTCCTTCCTCTCACTAAGACTGCAGCTTCCGAATGAATCTAAAATGGATGCTGTTCAGGAGATGGGAGGATCTGGGAGGGAGGGTATGCTGCTCATTGGCTGGAATGTGTCTGCTGACTGTGAGGTACAGGGTCAAAGTTTGCTCAATTATGATGTATAGGGGGTGGACCGAACATCGCATATGTTTGCCCACCGCAGCAAACGCGAACAAGCTATGTTCGCCGGGAACTGTTCGCCGGCGGATAGTTCGGGCCATCTCTATGTGTTGCCCCTGCGTTCTGGCACGCTGTATGTATATATATACTCTTGATTTTGCATACCTCCCAAGTGTGCTTATTTTTTAACCTTGTCCCTTTTTGATCCTTAACCCTATAAGGACCCAGCCCTATTTCACCCTAAGGACCCGGACATTTTTTGCAAATCTGACCAGTGTCACTTTATGTGGTGATAACTTTTAAACGCTTTTACTTATCCAGGCCATTCTGAGATTGTTTTTTTATCACATATTGTACTTCATGACAGTGGTAAAATGGAGTCAAAATTTTTTTTTTTTTATTTATAAAAAAAAATACCAAATTTAACAAAAATTTAGAAAAATTTGCAATTTTGCGGATTTTGCTGGAGTGGATTTTGACACCATGTCCGATTTGAAGCCCCAATGCACCCCTAGAGTAGAAACTCCATTAAAATGTGACTCCATCTAAGAAACTACACCCTTCTGTAGATTCAGCCTGACACACACTGGCAGCAGGCGAGCAACTGAATTTAGACTAAAGTGTAAAAATTAAATGCCTTATTTATCGGCAAGCTACTGTGCCACACGGTATTAGTGGTGGGCACTGGCAGTGGGCACACTACAGTCAGTAAAAGTCGGCCTGACACACACTAGCAGGCAAGCAACTGAAATTACACTAAAGTGTAAAAATTAAATGCCTTTTTTATGCAAAGTCCTTTGCCACAAGGTATGAGTGGTGGGCTCTGGCAGTGGGCACACTACTGTCAGTGAAAGTCAGCCTGACACACACTAGCAGGCAAGCAACTGAAATTACACTAAAGTGTAAAAATTAAATGCCTTTTTTATGCAAAGTCCTGTGCCACACGGTATGAGTGGTGGGCACTGCCAGTGTGGGCACACTGCAGTCTGTAGAAGCCAGCCTGACACACACTGGCAGCAGGCAAGCAACTGAATTTAGACTAAAGTGTAAAAATTAAATGCCTTTTTTGATGCAAAGTCCTGTGCCACATGGTATGAGTGGTGGGCACTGGCAGTGGGCACACTACAGTCAGTGGAAGTGGGCCTGACACACACTGGCAGCAGGAAGCAACTGAAATTACACTAAAGTGTAAAAATGAAATGCCTTTTTTGATGCAAAGTCCTGTGCCACACGAGATGACAGGAGTGGGCACTAGCAGTGGGCACACTACAGTCTGTGAGCCTCCAGCTCCTCACACACGGGCAGGCCAGGCAACTGCAATATATATATGGAGAAAAAAAGCAGACTAATGTAGCAGCCCTAAAAGGGCTTTTTGGGGTGCTGTCAGGACGCTGTCCTTACAGCAGAGATCAGATGAGTCTTTCAGGACTGGAGTGGACACTGAATTCACTAGCCTAGCTATCGATTTCCCAATTAAATCAGCAGCAGCTACACTGTCCTTCCTCTCACTAAGACTGCAGCTTCCGAATGAATCTAAAATGGATGCTGTTCAGGAGATGGGAGGATCTGGGAGGGAGGGTATGCTGCTCATTGGCTGGAATGTGTCTGCTGACTGTGAGGTACAGGGTCAAAGTTTGCTCAATTATGATGTATAGGGGTGGACCGAACATCGCATATGTTTGCCCACCGCAGCAAACGCGAACAAGCTATGTTCGCCGGGAACTGTTCGCGGCGGATAGTTCGAGCCATCTCTATGTGTTGCCCCTGCGTTCTGGCACGCTGTATGTATATATATACTCTTGATTTTGCATACCTCCCAAGTGTGCTTATTTTTAACCTTGTCCCTTTTGATCCTTAACCCTATAAGGACCCAGCCCTATTTCACCCTAAGGACCCGGACATTTTTGCAAATCTGACCAGTGTCACTTTATGTGGTGATAACTTTTAAACGCTTTTACTTATCCAGGCCATTCTGAGATTGTTTTTATCACATATTGTACTTCATGACAGTGGTAAAATGGAGTCAAAATTTTTTTTTATTTATAAAAAAATACCAAATTAACAAAAATTTAGAAAAATTTGCAATTTTGCGGATTTTGCTGGAGTGGATTTTTGACACCATGTCCGATTTGAAGCCCCCAATGCACCCCTAGAGTAGAAACTCCATTAAAATGTGACTCCATCTAAGAAACTACACCCCTCAAGGTATTCAAAACCGGTTTTACAAACTTTGTTAACCCTTTAGGTGTTCCACAAGCGTTATTGGCAAATGGAGATGAAATTTCAGAGTTTCTATTTTTGTTACCTTGCCTCAAAAAAAGTTTAAAATAACAAAACTGCCACTTTATCCTGTAGTTTCTAAAATGGGGTCACTTTTCTGGAGTTTCTACTGTAGGAGTGCATCAGGGGGGCTTCAAATGGGACATAGTGTCAAAAAACCAGTCCAGCAAAATCTGCCTTCCAAAAACCATATGGCGTTCTCTTCCTTCTACGCCCTGCCGTTTGGCCATACAGCAGTTTACAACCACATATGGGGTGTTTCAAACTAGAGAATCAGGGCAATAAATATTAAGTTTTGTTTGGCTGTACACCCTTGCTTTGTTAGTGGAAAAATTTATTAAAATGGAAAATTTGCCCAAAAAATAGCTGTTTTGGGACCGTTTTTTTTTATTTTTTATTTACATCGTTGAACTGACAGGTTAGATTGTGTGCTGTTTATATAGAGCAGGTTGTTACGGATGCGACAATACCAAATATGACTACTTTTTGGGTTTTTTTTTTTAGTTTTTCATAATAAAGCATTTAAAAAAATATATATATTTTTTAGTGTCTCCACATTCTGAAAGCCATATTTAAAATTTTGATTTTTTGGGAGACTGTCTTATGTAGGGGCTCATTTTTTGCGTGATATGATTACGGTTTGATTGACACTATCTTGGGGTGCATATGACATTTTGGTCGCTTGCTATTACACTTTTTGTGATGTAAGGTGACAAAAATGACTTTTGACACGGTATTTATATAATTTTTTTTCTGTGTTCACCTGAGGGGTAAGTTCATGTGTTATTTTTATAGAGCAGGTTTTTACGGATGCGGTGATACATAATATGTATACTGCTTTATATTTATTTAAGTTTTACACAATAATATTAAAAAATCATGTTTTAATGTCTCCATAGTCTGGGAGCCATATTTTTTTAATTTTTTTTGGGCGATTGTCTTATGTAGGGTATCATTTTTTGCGGGATGAGATGACGGATTGATTGCCACTATTTGTGGGTGCATATAACTTTTTGATCGCTTGCTATTACAGTTTTTAGATGTGAGGTGACAAAAATGTTTTTTTTACATTGTTTTTATTTTTTATTTTTTACGGTATTTACCTGAGGGATTATATCATGTTATATTATTATAGAGCAGATTTTTACGGACGCGGCGATACCTAATATGTATACTTTTTTTAAGTTATTTTACTTTAACACTATAACAGCATTTATATGTAATAACAGCAGAAAAAAAAATAATGTTTTAGTGTCTCTATAGTCTACAGTGTACTGTACTGTTTTTTTTTTCTTTACATAGTCTAAGCAGACTTGTGCCTTTAGCACACGTCTGCTTAGACTTTCAGGACCATGGAGAGCAGGACGCTTCTGAAAGCGCCCTGCTGCCATGGTAACCATGACCCGCTGCCAGAACTGAGCAGCGAGTGATGGGGAGGGAGGGGGGCTCCCTCACTCTGTGATCCCATCCTGTCGGGGGGCTGCAAAGGCACAGCAGCCCCCTGATGGGAGAGGGAGGGAGCTCCCTCCCTGTTAACCCCTTCCATATAGCAGTCCGTACGGACCATGGCATGGAAGGGGTTAAAACTGCTGACATCTGCAGCACAGATCTGTTTTGCAGCCTGTTTTCAAGCATAGTCGGTAAGGACACTATCTGTATGACATTATGCTGTAGTTTATTATATGTTTGTTGCATTAGATAGCTCATTACCTATTTGCATTGTTATCTCATATACTGTGTGTATAGCTGATTACCTGTACCCTATGTAATGTACAATAATATATTCTGAAATACTACTGTTTTATTCTGTAGTTTCACCTTTCCTGTCACAAGCTACTATCAATAAAAAGAAGGTTAAAACTACACAGCTCTCTTTTCTTAAGAAGACAGGAGGTTTAGCTACATGTCAGATTACACGCCGTGCTAATGTGTATGAGAACAGTATATTGTGCTTTGAAATCTTTTAACAAGTGTTTCTGCCTTCTGCGAGACACTTGTTTGCTGAAAAGTACAATTTCTACCACTTCAAATGTTCGTACGTGCTCTTTCCAAAATGGGGTCACTTCTTGGGGTTTTTAATTTCTGTGGACCTCAGGAATTTTTTAAATGCGACATGGCACTTAAAATCCATGTCTGCCAATTCAGGCCAGCCAAATTCACATTTAGCTTTTTGCCTGCTGTGCGCTTATACAGCAGGCTACAAGCACATATGGGGTATTTCCTGAATGGGGAGAAAATAGGAAACACTTACTGGGGTGCATTTTCTCCTTTAACCCCTTGTGAGAAAAATATTGGGGTCTGCTAGTAATTTTTTTTCACAAATGTGTGCTTTGAAATCCTTTAACAAGTGTTTCTGCCTTCTGTGAGATATCTGTTTGCTGAAAAGTGCCCTTCCTACCACATATTCGTACAAGCTCTTTCCAAAATGACAGTATAGTGTGCTTTGAAATCTTTTAACAAGTGTTTCTGCCTTCTGCGAGACACTTGTTTGCTGAAAAGTACAATTTCTACCACTTCAAATGTTCGTACGTGCTCTTTCCAAAATGGGGTCACTTCTTGGTGTTTTAATTTCTGGGGACCTCAGGAATTTTTATAATGCGACATGGCACTTGAAGTCCATGTCTGACAATTCAGGCCTGTCAACAAAATCCATATTTAGCTGTTTGCCTGCTGTGCGCCCATACAGCAGGCTACAAGCACATATGGGTGTTTTCTGAATAGGGAGAAAATAGGGAACACATACCTGTTTGCTGAAAAGTACCCTTCGTACCACTTAAATTGTTTGTACCGGGGTGCTCTTTCCAACATGGGGTCACTTCTGGGGATCTCAGGAATCTTTTAAATGCGATATGGCACCTAAAATCAATGTCTGCCAATTCTGGTCAGCAAAATCCATATTTTGCTGTTTGACTCTAGAGCCCTGTTGTGCACCCATACATCATTTTCTGAGCAAATATGGGGTGTGAAAATGTGGGTGTAAAGCAACTTTTTCAGGAATTGTAATTTTTCTTTTTCACAGCCAAGTGTTTCCTAATTCTGTGAAATGCCTGATGGGTCAAAGTACTCACTACACACCTTGAAATATTCCTCAAGAGGTGTAGTTTCCTGAATGGGAGTAACTTTTTGGGGTTTCCACTGTAGGGCCACCTCAGGTTGTCTTCATATGTGACATAGCTCCCAATTACTATTCTGGCTAAATCGGCTCACCAAAAGCCATTTGGCACTCCTTCCACTCTGAAACCTACTGTGCGCCCATACATCATTTTTGAGCACACATGGGATGTTTCTGTACACTCCAGATTTAGGGTAATGGATTAAAATGGAAAATTTGCCAAAAATTGCAATTCTGAAACTTCATCTCCATTCGCCAATAACTCTTGTGAAACACCTAAAGGGTTAATGACGTTTGTAAAATCAGTTTTGAATACCTTGAGGAGTGTAGTTTCTACAATGGGGGTAATTTTTGGGTGGTTTCTATTATGTAAGCCTCACAAAGTGACTTCAGGCCTGAACTGGTCCCTAAAAAATGAGTTTTTGAAAATTTCTGAAAATTTTCAAGATTTGCTTCTAAACTTCTAAGCCTTGTAATGTCCCCAAAAAATAAAATGGCATTCCTAAAATGATCCAAGCATGAAGTAGACATATGGGGAATGTAAATTATTAACTTTTTTTGGTGTCATTACTATGTATTATAGAAGTAGACAAATTGAAACTTGGAAAATTGCTAATTTTGTCCCACGGCGGGGGCGGCACGCGAACTAAGCAGTGGAGCTGAAGATCGCATTATTCCCATTACAAGCTCCCGATTCGGACACAGGACCAAGCCAACATAGTGGTACAAGGTAGGAAACCTGTGCGCAGTATATGTGAACCGAGGAGAACTTGTAAAGAGGGATTTGAACATTGTTTGCATTTATTTGCAAAGGCAAGATTAAAAAATAATTTAGTAATTTATTTAATTTAATCCCAGAGACTAGATGAAATCAACGGCCACCACGGATGGCATCCATCTGCAACGACAATGCACCCTCTGGACTGCAAAAGAAATCCGCATAACGTTCCCGAACAGATGGTCCAGCTGTTCCATGTCGGACTTGTTCAAAAATAACAGGTGTGGTTGTCAAATTTTGAAGCAGTTCTGCATCCAAGGACACATCGTGAATCCTGGTGAAATTGTGTAAAACTACACAAGCTTGGATCACCAGGGTGACAGTTTCCGGATGCATTTGCATTGACGACATGAATACTGTCCACTTAGTGCAAAGTATTCCAAAAGAGCACTCCACATACCGACTGGCACAAGTCAGACGGTAGTTCAATATGCGCTTTTGGCCATCTAAATCACGTCTGGGGAATGAGCGCATCATATTGGGTGATAATGCTAACCCATCATCAGTGACGGTTACAAATGAAGCCGGGGGACCTGCAGATCCGGATAGTCTTCTGGGCTCCGGTAGGGCTGACTGATTGGCGCGAAGTCTCTCACCTATTGTGGAAGCACATAACATGCGGGCGTCTGAGGTACTTCCGTAGGCCCCCGATATCAACAATTACAAAAACAACAATGTAATTCTATATAAATTAATAAATTGAAATAAAATAGTATTATTTAAATTATAAATTATACATTTTTACCTCAACGTGACAATGAGTCTTTCTTCTGATCCTATGCTGGGCCTCATGTTCGTATCCTGAAAGGTTAGGTACGGATGAAGAGATGCAAGCAGGTGATCGAAAAAATCCAAAGACATACGACAGAAGTTGGTAAATTTTGTAGGGTCCTAGCGCAGGTCTGCATACAACGTAAGGAAGTGTCCCTTCCTGAGCCTTTGTGATACAATAGGAAGCACCCATTGCCTCCTTCTCCTCCTTGGTTCTACATCTAGCATATCAGAATGCCGTCCAAATTGCCAACAAAGGAGCCAGCGCAGAAGAAGTTCTGTTTCAAATTACTTTGGCATGATTGTCACACAGGAAAAGGAAGAATCAAATGCCAGCAAGGCACAAGATACACACAAGCTCTATCCGACTAGAAAAGCACAATAAAATGGCGCCTGAATGAGCATGTGACTTTTCTACATTTGTTTCCTTGACAACTATGAATTAATAATTCTTTTTTTCTCTCTTTTTTTCTTTCCATTTTTTGCGGACCGTAAGACATACAACATACAACACGTAGCTTTCATTATTTGCGGACCGCAAAGCGGAAAGGATTACACACGGTTGTGTGAATGTATCCTAATGCTGAAGCACAGTACATAAGCAAATTACTGGAATGAGCAACATGCATTTTCCAAGTACATGAGTGAAATTCAGTTTACTATTATATTCATGTTAATTTGTTTTTAGAAACATAGTTTTACTGAAATGATTGTGTGGATAATTACTTCAATTACATAAATAAGCTGCAATCTTCTCTACAGATGAGACTATAAACAGTTCTAGAGCTCTCACTAATAATGTTCTCTAATAAAGTGCCAATCTATAAAAGGGAACTAAAAGTCTCCATAATATTTTATGTCCTATTAGAGACACCAATACTATAAACAGAATACAAATAAAACATCAGCAGATAATTGTGCTGTCAACAACAATTTTGATTCACGAGAGCGCACACAGTCCTTCAATATTTGTGCAATGGTTGAAGATTTGTCCAAGCAGTTTTGCAAAGTATATAGTATGCCTACAGGTCAGAATAAGCTGCCATGTTATTGATATACTATATATATCGAACACTTAAAGGGAACCTGTCACCTCTACTATGCTACCCTCACTGAGCATTTCTAAATGTTTATTGTGTTGCCCTAAACATATAAATTGCACGTTTAATTTAATCTGCAGCCAAATTAAATAAGTATGATGCATTTTGTACTTCTCACCTTTTATGCAAATTAGGATAAAAGAGTCATATCTTACTTGTGTGACCAGAAAAGAGTCATATTTTCTCTGAGTCAAGCTCCTCGGCTCTGCCTAAGAAATGCCCCTATAGATAAAATCCAGCAGGTTCGCTGTCAATCAAAGTCTAAGGGGAGGAAAATAGGCTCTGATGGTGTGAGGGGAAGGAATTATTTATGCAAATGAGCATAACGGTGGGAAAGCTTTAGAGGGTGATATAATAGGACATGTGAATCAATTTCTCTGTTGTGCAAATTCAACAGACAACAGACAACAGGTACAAATGATAGGTAATTAGCAAGACAACCCCAATAAAGGAGTGGTTCTGAAGACCACAAACCATTTCTTTGTTCTTATCCTTTTTGGCTGTTGTTTTGGTCACTTTTGAATTTTGTCATTGCTCTTACCCCTAGACGTAGCATAAGGCGATGTCTACAGCCCAGAGCAGTTTCTCAGAAGTTGCTGAATATGAGCTGTGGCAAGAAGGTTAGCCGTGTCTGTCAGCACAGTGTCCAGAGCATGGAGCGGATACCAGGAGACAGGCCAGTACACGAAGAGATGTGGAGGGGGCCGTAGGAGGGCAACAACCCAGCAGCAGGACCGCTGCCTACTCCTTTGTGCAAGGAGGAACAGGAGAAGCAGTGCCAGAGGTATGAGGGCCTGACGTCCACAAGTCAGGTCCTCATATTGTGCTTACAGCCCAACACTGTGCAGGGCAATTGCCATTTGTCAGAGAACACCAAGATTGACAGATTTGACTTTGGCGCCTTGGAAAATGTTCTGCTGCTTGCAATATCCTCCAGCATGACTGGTTTGGCAGTGGGTCAGTAATGGTGTGGAGAGGCATTTCTTTGGAGAGCCGCACAGCCCTCCATGTGCTAACCAGAGGTACCCTGACTACCATTAGGTACCGGGATGAGATCCTCAGACCCATAGTGAGAGTGGGTCCTGGGTTCCTTTTGATGCATGCCAATGCTAGGCCTTATGTGGCTGAAGTTTGTCAGCAGTTCCTGCGTGATGAATGCACTGATGCTGTCAGGAAGAACAACAAAAAAACAAGATCCTGTAAAAAAGGAACAGTTTATACACATTTAGCATCCGTTTGAGCCATTTCCATCTGAGATTCGTTATTTTAGATGGAAAAAAGTCCTACATGCACCCTCCCTTATATTGGTAAAAAAGTTTCACTGCTTCTTATTATGAAAAATATACAATATACAAGGAATTAAAATATATATATTGGGGAAGTCGCTCTGGTAGATAGCGGTGCGGGTGCAGTACAGAGGCAAAACAGGGAGTCCAGAAGGTGCAATGAACAGTGTTTTATTCACACTTGCACAAAAACAAACGATATAAACAGTCTCTTGGTGTTTGTTCACACATACCAGAAATCATGAGGCAAAACAAAACAGTCCAAATCAGGTTCTAGTCACCTGGGAGGTTTTAGGTGCAGGTTCGCACCTGGCTGTCAGTCCAGCCGCAAGACAGTCGCCGTCAGGCTTCCAGGTCGTCTGCACTCCTCCTTGCTGGGCTCTTGCGTCCAGCCCAGAGAACTTCCAAACACAAGTAACTCCACAGCCTAACAGCAGCTCCAGGACAATCACACCCACCTGCTGGTGCTGGCTGTGTTTTAAAGCCCGGCAAAGTCCGGCCTGGACCGTGGGGAGTAGGCACCCACCCAACTCTTTGCCTACTCCCAGTAAGAGCCGGCCCAGATTGGCTTTGCAGCCAAACTAACTATAAATGTTAAGCAGCACTAGCTGCTGCTGACACATAAAACCCGGCTCTCACCTCACCGAGGCCAGGAACCTCGGTGACACGTACCTCCCGTCAATAACGGTACCTTGCACCTTACCACATACCCCCCCCTTTGTTCAACCCTGAGGGGGTGAACACATGTGAGGCAGTGGACGCGGGACAGGGCATCTGCATTACCCTGCAAGCGGCCTGCCCTGTGTTCTACCGAAAATTTGAAATTTTGCAAGGATAGGAACCACCTGGTGACCCGAGCATTCCTCTCCTTGGCCTGGCTCATCCACTTGAGAGGGAATGGTCGGTCACCAGACGGAACCTCCTCCCTAACAGGTAATAGCGGAGAGATTCGAGTGCCCACTTGATAGCCAGGCACTCCCTCTCCACTATACTATACCTGGTCTCGGCTGGGGTGAGTTTACGGCTCAGGAAGACAACGGGATGTTCTTCCCCATTGACCTCCTGAGACAGTACTGCACCGAGACCTACCTCTGAGGCATCCGTCTGAACGACGAACTCCCTGTTGAAGTCGGGTGTCACCAAAACCGGGGACCCACACAGGACCGACTTCAACGCGGAGAAAGCCTCCTCCGCCTTCTCATTCCAGCTAAACTTCCCCGACTTTCGCCCCTTCAACAGGTCTGTCAACGGCGCTGCTATTGTGGCAAAGTGGGGCACAAACCGCATGTAGTACCCTACAATTCCCAGGAAGGACTTTACCTGCCTGGTGGTGACCGGTCGGGGCCAGTTACGAATGGCCTCTACCTTAGTTACCTGCGGCTTGATGACTCCGCGCCCAATAACATATTCCAGATATTTGGTCTCTTCCAACCCAATCGCACACTTCTTTGGATTGGCGGTTAGACCAGCTTTCCTCAGGGCATCTACTACCGCCTGCACTTTGGGCAAATGGCTTTCCCAGTCGGTGCTGTGGATGATTACATCATCTAAGTAGGCCGAGGCGTACCGACGATGAGGTCGCAGCACAATATCCATTAACCTTTGGAAGGTGGCGGGGCGCCATGCAGGCCAAAGGGTAACACCTTGTAATGATACAGGCCCTGCGGAGTAACAAAAGCGGTTTTTTTCTTGGCCGCCTCCGTTAAGGGTACTTGCCAGTATCCTTTAGTGAGGTCTAGCACAGAAAAATAACGGGCTTGCCCTAAATTCTCAACAAGCTCATCTACCCGGGGCATGGGATACGCATCAAACTTGGACACTTCATTTAATTTGCGAAAATCGTTGCAGAACCGCAACGTCCCATCTGGCTTGGGTATTAGAACTATGGGACTGGCCCACTCACTTTTCGATTCCTCAATGACATCAAGCTTCAACATTAATTGCACTTCCTCCGCGATGGCCCGTCGCCGAGCCTCGGGTACCCGATATGGTTTTAACCGGATTCTGGCCTGAGGCTCAGTGACGATGTCATGTTGGATGAGAGACGTGCGGCCAGGGAGGTCCGAGAACACATCCGTGTTCCGACTGATGAACTCCCTGACTTCCTGAACTTGTTTGGAAGACAGGCTGTCTGCAATTTTTACCGTGGCTACCGCTTCGCAGGCCTCGAACTGTGGGGCTGGACTCTTGTCACCTAGAAGCCCTGGCCGGGGGCTGTTGTCGTCGGCCGTGTCCCTGTCTTTCCACGGCTTCAGTAAATTCACGTGGTACACCTGCTCCGGCTTGCGCCGCCCTGGCTGGTGTACTTTGTAATTTACTTCCCTACCTTCTCGATAACCTCATAGGGGCCCTGCCACCTGGCTAGGAACTTGCTGTCAAGGGTGGGCACCAGAACCAAAACCCGATCTCCCGGGTTGAAGTTCCGCACCCGAGCCTGACGATTATACACCCTACTCTGGGCTTGTTGCGCTGCCTCCATATGCTCCCGGACCAGCGGCAACACCCTTTCCATCCGGTCCTGCATCTGGGTGACATACTCAATGACACTTTTGTGGGGACAGGCTGTTGTTCCCACGCTTCCTTGGCGATATCCAACAGGCCCCGAGGGTGTCTGCCATAAAGCAGTTCGAAGGGCGAGAACCCAGTAGAGGCCTGGGGCACCTCTCGCACGGCGAACATGAGATAGGGCAGAAGCAGGTCCCAGTCCTTCCCATCTCTGGACACCACCCTTTTTAACATATTTTTAGAGTTTGGTTGAACCTTTCGACAAGACCGTCTGTTTGCGGATGGTAAACGGACGTCCGTAACTGCTTTATACGCAACAATTTACACAGTTCCCTCATAACTTTGGACATAAAAGGGGTCCCTTGGTCGGTCAGAATCTCTTTTGGCAGGCCCACACGGGAAAACATTTCCATTAACTCTTTGGCAATGAGCTTAGCCGAGGTATGTCGCAGAGGCACCGCCTCTGGATACCGAGTAGCATAGTCCAGAACCACCAGGATATGTTGGTGACCCCTAGCAGACTTCGGTACGGGTCCGACCAGATCCATGGCAATACGCTCGAATGGGACCTCAATTATTGGGAGAGGGACCAGGGGACTTCTGTAATGCGGCTGGGGCTATTTACCTGACAGGTCGGACAGGACTTACAGAACTCCTCTACTTCCTTAAACAAACCGGGCCAGTAAAATCGCTGTAGTACGCGGTCCTGCGTTTTCTGCCACCCCATGTGTCCCCAAGAACATGTTGGTGGGCAAGCTCCATAACAAGCTTGCGGTATGCGGTGGGCACCACCAACTGTTCAACTGGCTCACCTCGGATTTGGTTCACCCGATACAACATATCCTGAAGAACAATAAATCGCGGAAACATTAATTCAGCCCCAGGTTTCTGGGGTTTACCATCAATCATTACAACACTTTCCCAGGCCCTGGTTAGGGTTTGGTCCCGGTGTTGTGCGGTCCCAAAATTTTCCCCGGAGACATTGAGGTCTGCCAACTCAGGTCCCGGTGGCAAGTCCTCCGTGTCTCCCACCATTACCCTCAGTGGGGTTGCCTCCCCTCTACCGCTGGAGCAGTGGTCACCCCTACCGCTGGCCCTTCAGATTCGGGCTCCCAGGGTTCTGGCCTTCCAGTGGTATCAGGCCACTCTACTAGGGTTACCCCTGTCTCGGGTCCATCAGATACTTTTATTGCCGGCCACAGCACCGGGAAACCTGGGAAGTCCCTCCCAAGTATCAGTTCATGTGGGAGTTTAGTAGCGACAGCCACCTCGTGGGTCCACTTACCAGCCGCTGTGGACAAAGTCACTAGTGCAGTGGGGTAGTCTTTTAGGTCTCCGTGGATGCACAGGACCCCGATTTTACGGCCGGTATACTCCACAGGCCGCACCAGGGCAGCCCTTACCAGGGAGACTAGACTCCCGGAGTCCAGCAGGGCCACCGCCAGAGAATCTCCCACCTCCACCTGACACAGGTGGTTATTGTCCTGCACCTCACGGGTGCCAGTTGCACACAGCTTCCGTGCATACAGGGAGTGGCGATTGCCGTAGTTCACTTCCATCGGCTCACCCTGATGCGGACAGTCGACCCTGAGGTGGCCTGGCTCCTGACACCTCCAGCATACCACGGGAGGCGGAACCGCAGGGGCACATTCCGTGCAGGTCTCTCTGTCGCCGGTCGTCGGAACTGGTGGTGGAGGCCTCCGGGGTTTGACTGGCCCCTTCCCAGCAAGACTCCCCTGCAGGTTTCTGGTGGCCTCGTAACGCTCCACCAGATCAACCATTTCAATGGCATTAGTGGGGGATACCTGGCCGATCCAGTGCTGAAGGGGGTAAGGTAGGGCCCTCCAGAACATGTCGGCCAGCAAACGGTCCAGTATAGCCGTCGGACTTAGAACCTCAGGCTGCAGCCACTTTTGCAACCTGTGCAGCAACTCATAGTACTGTGGCCTGGCGGGTTCAGCCGATTTAAAGTCCCACTGGTGGACCCGCTGAGCCCGGACCAACACATTTACCCCCAGTCTGGCCAGGATCTCCCCCTTCACCGTGGGGTAATCAGCAGCCTGGTCATCGGCTACGTCAAAAAAAACCTGCTGGGGTCCGGATGCCAGGAACGGAGCGACCACCTCGGCCCACTGGTCACGGGGTAACTTCTCCTTCACGGCTACCTTCTCAAAGACCGCCAGATACGTCTCAACGTCGTCCGAGGGGTCATTTTTGGGATCGCCGCACGGACCGCTTTCCGGGCATCATGGACATGGTGGGACGCTCCTGCAGCTTGTAAAGCCATCACGTGCTGTAATAGTAGCTGGTTGGTCTCCCGCTGCTGCACGTTAGCCTCTATGAGAGCTTTCACAGCCGCCTCCATGTTGCCAGCAATTCCTACTTGTAGCTTTGCTGGTTTAATATATTCCATGCACCCGTGCCCAGCAAAACAAACAAACTTCGGCGTTCACGCCAGCCTCACTGCGCATGCCCGCATCCTCCACCAAATGTGGGAGTCGCTCTGGTAGATAGCGGTGCGGGTGCAGTACAGAGGCAAAACAGGGAGTCCAGAAGGTGCAATGAACAGTGTTTTATTCACACTTGCACAAAAACAAACGATATAAACAGTCTCTTGGTGTTTGTTCACACATACCAGAAATCATGAGGCAAAACAAAACAGTCCAAATCAGGTTCTAGTCACCTGGGAGGTTTTAGGTGCAGGTTCGCACCTGGCTGTCAGTCCAGCCGCAAGACAGTCGCCGTCAGGCTTCCAGGTCGTCTGCACTCCTCCTTGCTGGGCTCTTGCGTCCAGCCCAGAGAACTTCCAAACACAAGTGACTCCACAGCCTAACAGCAGCTCCAGGACAATCACACCCACCTGCTGGTGCTGGCTGTGTTTTAAAGCCCGGCAAAGTCCGGCCTGGACCGTGGGGAGTAGGCACCCACCCAACTCTTTGCCTACTCCCAGTAAGAGCCGGCCCGGATTGGCTTTGCAGCCAAACTAACTATAAATGTCAAGCAGCACTAGCTGCTGCTGACACATAAAACCCGGCTCTCACCTCACCGAGGCCAGGAACCTCAGTGACACGTACCTCCCGTCGATAACGGTACCTTGCACCTTACCACAATATATACAAGGAATTTTAAATTTCAGGCATAAGTCCGTAAAGGAACTTAACGTATCATTGCTAATAAGGTCTCCTAATCTTTTGATTCCAAAGTCAATCCAATTGTAAATGTTCAGGTCTAGGATGCATTTCCTCACGACCTCCAGTGCGATTTCAGAAAGGGAGATGTTAATAAGATTCCATTTGGTTGACATTAGGATCCAAATTTCAAGTGCAGCTTGAATAGTAGGTGGGATTTCAAGAGCACTGGGGCTTTTCTGTAGGGATCTAGAATAGAAAAATACCTGAGGCTCGTTCGCACCCATTATATAGTTCTCAATAGAGATCCAGTGTTTGTTGGGATGACTTAACCATGTAAATCTCAATTGTTCAAAAATGCAAGCTCTATAGCTGTCATGGTGGGGAGTGGGGGAAACCCCCCCACTGTGCATTGTCCGCAACTACTGAGCAGGAATGCAGGAAACAAGGGAGCAGGTCACCTCCTGATGAGTCCCTATGACTGCCCCTAGACTCCTAATGCATGAGCCACCGCAGATGGTAAGGAGGCTCATGCCTACGAACCTGGAGCCCTGATATCCCTGCATTGCTCTAGCAAGGAAAGAGGGCAGAGACCATCCGCTCATCCAGATTCACGGATGAGCAGGTGTCTCCAGAGGCCCAGCAACTTGCCAACAACTAGACAGGATACACAGCCAAACGGCAGGTAAGTATACCAAGGCAACAGACAACATAAGTTACCAACACTTACCTGCCGCTGACGAGATGGACCGGAAACGCACTAGTTGTTTGCTTAAACTCCACCCGGAAAGCAACCCCCTTCCGGAGGAGACACACCACAACACAAACCTCCAAACAAAGCCCACACCATCACAACATACACCAGGTGGGGAAGGGCCAACAGAAGCTCGCAGGAGGGGACACACAAACTGAGAAAGGAAAACAATATAACAATTACGGGTGGCTCACACAGACTAACATTCTGCCAGGGAGCAGAGCTCCTACACACACAGACAGACAAACAAAACCAAACTGACCTCAGGCTCCACCACATCAACATATAAGGATGCCTGAGGTCACAGCCACCACACCTAACAAACACACCTTAACCCCATGCACACCAAACAGGGGAAGTGCAAACACTCCAACACACGTTGCCAAAGGCAACCGCATGCATTGACAGTGAGCCGCCTAGCACAAAGCTCAGGCTGCTACGCTGCCAACAACACCAATGGGAAACCAGACATAACTAAACACGTTGCCAGCGGCAACCGCATGTGAGACTACCAAGTAACAGTACTTCACATGCGGCAAACCTCGCCGCTGGCAACCGCATGCGACACAACAGAGTCACAACCTAAACCACGGGTCGTGACAATAGCAGGGCTGGCCAACCCGCGGCTCTCCAGATGTTGTAAAACTACAATTCCCACCAAGCCCTGCTGTAGGCTACTATCTGTAAGCTGTCTGGGCATGCTGGGAGTTGTAGTTTTTCAACAGCTGGAGAGCCGCAGGTTGGCCAGCCCTGCTCTATAGTATCTAATAATGGATGGCCATCCTAACCCCCCTTTTAGAATATCTGTTTTGACTCTCGTTTTTTTGTCCTGCCATATGTACTTAAGAAGTGATCTTTGGATTTCTTTTAGATGTTTTATCGGGATAGGGATTGGCGGGTTACGGAAAAGATAAAGGATTTGTGGGATAATAAACATTTTTAGGGCTGAGTTGTTTTCCATCCATGAGATTTCATGATTTTTTATTTTATTTAGGTCATTTTTCCTTTAGATTTTTTAGGTTTACTGGTAGAAGGTTGGTGGTTGATGAGGTTAGTTTGATTCCTAAGTATGTGATATGTTTTGAGTTCAATTTAAAGGGGAAGTTGGCTTTCACTGTAATAAGGTCTGAATCTTTGAGGCCAAGGTTAAGGACCTGGCATTTGGCAACATTCGAGCTATAATAAGAAACTGAACTAAAAGACTTTAAAATTTGCATCACACTGGGTAGTGACACTGTTGGGTTAGTTAGTGCCAATATAATATCATCGGCAAATAATCCAATTTCGTTTATTTGTTTCTCCTATTTTTATTCCTGTAATCTGTGGCTGAGTTCTTATACATTCCGCTAAGGGTTCAATTATTAATGCGACGATAATGGGTGAAAGGGGGCATCCCTGTCTTTTTCCGTTATTAATCTGGAATTGGTTGGATAACATGCCATTCATAAGGACTTTAGCTGAGTGTTTAGAGTAGTGCGCGCCTATAGCTTTGGCAAATTTTCCCTGTATTCCAAATTTCGACAGTACTGCCTCCAAGTACCCCCAATGCACTCGATCAAACGCCTTCTCCGCTTCCAAAGATAGGAGCAGAGAAGGCGTGCGATTTGCCTTTGCTACATAAATAAAATCTATTATGCGTGTTTGTCTCGTTTTAACAAATCCCACTTGGTCATGGAGAACTAGGTATGGAATCAAGAAGGACAATCTGTTGGCAAATAGTTTAGAATACATTTTTAGGTCGGAGTTCAGGAGATAAATAGGTCGGAAGTTTTCTGGATGTTGAGGAGATTTTCCTGGTTTAGGAAGAGCGACTATAGTTGCCTGGAGCATTTCAGGTGGCATATTCCAGGTAGTCATTATGTGGGAGAATGTGGATAGAAGATAGCGAGATAAAATTTTTCCAAAATTTTTAAAATATTCATTGGTTAATCCGTCTGGGTCGGGGGATTTATTGTTTTTAGTTGACTTGATAATGTGTAATATTTCTTCAAGTTTAACTGGCTTATTGATTTGCGCAAGATGCTCTGGGGAGAGTTTAGGCAGTGAGATATCAGATAGGAATTTGTTTATAAGATCTGGAGTTGGTTGGGGTACTAGGTTGTTATCTTTGAGGTCAATTAAATTGAAATAATACTCGGCAAATGTGTTGGAGATTCCTTGAGTGTTAATGATTTTTTCCTTGCAGGATTTATAAAGAAACGGTAGTTTTTCTCTGTTCTGGGCAGTTTTAATCTTGTTGGCTAGTATAGTACCCGCTCAATTTCCTTGTGAGTAATATTTTGCCTTTGATTTCCTTAAGTTGTGCTCAAAAATATTTTGATAAAGCTGGTATAGTTCATTACGTAGATCTTTAAGTTGTTTTTTATAGTATGGGAGGGTTTATTTTGTCCATAGTTTCTAAATTGGTAATAGATGCACATAGTTGTTCTGTATGGGTGCGTCTTTGTTTTTTTAAAAAGGATGAAATATGGATAAGGTGGCCTCTTATATAAGCCTTGTGTGCACACCAAGTTGCAGTGGGTTGTACTTATGAAGTACAATTGTAATTGAAATATTCTGTAAGGGCTTCATTAATTTGGGATTGGGTAGAAGGTAAAGATAACTGGTAATTGTTGTTCGCCAGGGTATGTATGTGGGTTAGTTGAATTGCTCTGAGATTAGGCATGAAATTGGTGCATGATTGGACCATGTTATGGAACCGATGTTGGAGGACGAGATGTTTTGTTAAGTCTATTTGTCAACCATTATTAAATCAATCCTAGAATAGTATTTGTGGGGGTGTGAGTAAAAAGTGTAATCGTGCTCAGATGCATGTAACACTCTCCAAGTGTAATATAAATCTTCTGCCAGTAAATATTGTGCAAACTGTGAGGAGGGCTGGGATTTAGTGTGGTTGGACTTGTGAATAGATGGCGATGGAGGCAAGTTAAAGTTGGTGCGTACAAGGTAATCAAGGTGTATATTGTGTTGTTGATGTTACATACTAATATAATATATCTTCCATTGTCATCAGTCTTGCTCTGAATCAATTGTAAAGAAAGGGAATCCCTAACATCAATGATTCCCCTTCTTTTCTTGTTCACTGCAGGTGATGCAAATAAGTTGGTAAATTTTCTATGATTAAGTCTAAAACTGTCAGATTCATTCAAGTGAGTTTCCTGAATGCAAATCACGTCACTTTTAAGGGAATTAACTTCTTTCCAAAATAGAGATTTTTTAAAATGACTATTTAGACCATTAGCATTAATTGTGAATTTTTTTTAAACCATAGCTGGCAGTGAAGGTAATGCAAAGTAAATAATACAATATGCTACAGAACGAGTGCAGGCACTTCAACTTACGTGTGATGCAGTTGCTCTGCAACCATAAATATAAGAATATCGAGCTCACTTGTCACTTAGGAGTTACCGGATAATGTTAAGGTAATAGGAAGGTAAAAAGATAAAAAATAAGACATAAGAAGGGGAGATAACACAACTTTAGCTATAACAAGGTATTTAAATTAGAGTCCTGTTCAAAGAGAACCAACTGGATACCAATTTATCCAGGTAACAATGGAGGTGGGATTAGAATATACAGGCATTTTATCTCCATTGAGACCTGCAATAAAGAGTGTAGACAAATAACTCAGACTAGTGATCCTTGAATTATAAAAAGGATATGTACTTTAAGGCACATGGGAATGTCTTTTCCTGTTCGATAAGGCTTTCAGGTTCATTTTTTAGCCAGGTTAAGAGGTCTTTTCTTCATGTGTGAGCTGCTATATTCATCCACTGTGGCCAGGGACCATTTCTGGAGTAGTTTCATGGTGTTGCTTGGTGAGGAGATCAAGTGGGTTGTTGAAGATCAGGAGTTTCGTCGGGTAGCCCCATTTGTATGGGATATTGTGATCCCTGAGAATTTTTGTAGCAGCGGAGAATTCTCTGCGTCTATTCAGCGTTGCTGCAGAGAGGTCGGAGAATATTAAGATGTTCTTGAAGCGTCCAGGGAGATCTTGTGTGGAGTTTGCTGCTTTGATATCAATGGCAATGATATCTCTGGGAGTGGCACTGGGAGTGCTTTTGGGTTTAGGGATTCTGTGCGCTCTGTCAATTAATAGATCTCTTTGTTCTGCTTTTGGGACCATTGCGACAAAGTAATCTGTTGATAGCTTCAGGTTCCACGGTTTCCGGAATTCTTCTGAATCTTAGATTATTGCGTCTTCAACGATCCTCAAGATCCGCTAGTTTGAGTTTCAATGCTGATATGTCATCCTCAACATCATTGTGAGTGTTCACTAATTGGTTGTGAGCATTGGTAAATTCTTCCATCTTATTCTTAATGTGGGATGTTCTCTCCCAAATTGATAGATGTCTATTTGTAAGGCAGAGAATGCAGAGAAGATGTCTTTTTGTATAGAATGTCTCAGCTCATGAAGTAGGGACCTTAGAGTGGCTTCTGTGACTGGTGCACACTGGCCACTGACATTTGGGGGTGAAGGAGAGTAGGTTATAGGGGTGCCCCTCTCCTGGAGTAAGATTCCATCACTATAGGAAGCTGCTACATCTTGTAGTGTATTTCCTGTAAGAAGCAGCTACTGATGCTTGCTGATTTTTTGATGGAGAGGGGTTTGCTAGTGAGGGAGGGCTTGATACATGCGAGGGACTTCTTCCCCCTGCAATTATGAGGTGCGTCAGAAAGAGCGCATTATCCGACTGTGCCTCAGGCACCGCGTGGTGTGAGGAGTGAGAGCCATCTTGGAATCCTCCAGCTGCCCTGCTGAACACCTCTATTTTGCTGGGAGCTTCCTCCTTCCTCCTAGTGCGACCCATACCTGTAATTGGTAAGATGCGGGTCCGGAGGGTTTCCCACGTTCTTTGGCTAATGTTGGGGTTATTTCCTTTGCTGTGGGCAACTACCCAATTTATATAGATGCCTCAGGTGACTGAGCAGACTTCTAGGTACAGAGGCAGGTCAGTCAGAATCCTCTTTCCCCAGGGGCCCTCCTTCTCTAAGTCACTGCAGTGACCCCGGTAATCAACCATCTGGACCGTTTTGCTACCGCCTGCAGAATTTTCATGTACCTGTAGAGTGATCCCTCAGAATGAATTTCTCTCATGGGTCCTAGGAACCCCAGTCCGACCCTGTCTGCACTATACATTTACTGCCCAGGGGGAAGGCACTTAGGCCCTAATTTTATAAACTGGTTTTGTCTTCATTTTTTAATAAATTGCGTAAATTGCTTTTCTGTCTTTTTACTTGTAAGATACTGTCATGTTACACATGCATGATTTGCCTTTTCATTATGTGTGTCCCTTCTGTCTTCCCCTAGCTTTGCTCTCTCTCTCTTGTCTCCTCCCTTCTTTTTCATTCTGGCTTCAACCCTCAACTCAGCTACATGCTCCTGTTAACTGCTCACAGCATGATTTTTTGACCTATCCATCTGTTCATCGGTGTATGATCTGCACAGTTTGAAATAAACTTCTTCAGGATCTACAAGGTGTCCTTTGGATCGAGTCACTGTCAGCCAATTCACCTAAGACTGCAGTTATTGCCATCTCATCACAACTGTAAGTTCAGAGATCACATTGTAGTGCTTAGACTGGAGAGGCAGAACAGTCAAAAAATCAGTGAAGGGATCCTACAAGATCTGCCAAATATCTTTCAAGGGATCCTTGCTAGCTATGCATGTATAGTGAGATATATATGGACACTGGAATATAGCAGGATATATGTACAAGCCTGTATACTTCAGCCAGCAAGTAAATCTCAGCATAAGATTCATCAGTTTTCTGCACAGATTATTGAGTAAACTGTTCATGCAACTGTTATATAATCAGCTCCTAGACTGACTGTATTGTCACATGCATTCTACCTACAAGTCAATCTAAGCTCTGTATGTAATCCAAACTAACATTGCAGCAGCCATTGTTAAACTTCTCACTGACTCCCCCTCCCACTGGTTGCCTAGGAAACCCTCTCCCAGAGCCAGAATATTGATACATTTCTATGCAAACACATACCTTGTGATTTAACCCTCTGCTTGTTGTCACAATGCACCAGCAAGGCAATGTACAATCTGGGGAACCTAATACACAGCAAGGACCTGAACTTCCTACAGATCAGGAGTCAGATCCTCAAAGCCACATAAAACAAAAACGTTCAGTGAAACCAACCTGGAAAGTCCAACAGAACTATGAGGCTGACAGGGAAGAACTGCTGCAGAACCTCAACCACTCATGGTCTAACACTATTGAATGCATGTCAGCTCTGTCTCAATCAACTCATGAGGTATTGCACCTAGAGGGCGCTGTTAAGCAATTGAATGCTGCCTATGAGAACTACCAAAGACTGTCTGCTAAATATGCTGATCTCTTAAAGCGGTACAACACAGAAAATTCCTTAAAAGAATTGCAGGAATTGAACGAGCTCAATCTTGAAAGAGACGATCTAGTAATACAAACAAGGACAAAAACAGATGTTAAAATCGCACATCTCCATGAATCCAGATCCCATCTCTCCACAACTTATAAGCGCTCCACACGATCTTCCAAATCCTTAAGATCAACATCTTCTACTCTCAGCCAACAACTCATCAAAGCCCGCGCTGATGCAGAAGCTTCTAAAATTCAGGCAGCTTTCGCCCAAGAGAAAGCAAGGATGGAAGCTGAAACTGCACAGAAGAAAGCAGAAATGGAAGCTGAGGCTGCACGGATGGAAGCTGAGGCCGCACAGAAGAAAGCAGAAATGGAAGCTGAGGCTGCACGGATGGAAGCTGAGGCCGCACAGAAGAAAGCAGAAATGGAAGCTGAGGCTGCACAGATGGAAGCTGAGGCCACACAGAAGAAAGCAGAAATGGAAGCTGAGGCTGCACGGAAGAGAGCAGAAATGGAAGTTTTTAAAAAACAATGTGAGCACGCCAAAGACATGGCAAGACTAAGAGTCTTAGAGCAGGCTGTAAGTGACAATGAAAGAGGTGTCAGTAGCAATCACTCTGTTACATCTTATGCATCAGTGTCATCACAGACCTCATCAAAACTCCATCAATCTGTCATAGCAGCCAAAGAACTCAACCAAGGTGTTTTCTCTACATCTACTACACCTTCCCAAGTGGCAGAAACAGGTACGGATAGAAATGACCCATCACGCTTTCACACTAACCTGCCATCCTCTAACCAATCCATTATAAGGCTACAAACCAACACACCTTTGGACCGCACACCAGCTCCAGTGTTAAACGCCTTAGCACCATCTTATGTTCCCAAGTCACTCAACGTCAATGTACCAGCTACTGCAACTAACTCAGTCCCGCCTGCAATTGTATATCCAAAGTCTGAAAACACAGACATGTCGCAGTTTGCCAAGTACATCCTTCGCAGAGAACTCACTAGGACAGGCCTCACCATGTTTGATGACAAACCTGAAAATTACCGAGGATGGAAATTCACCTTTAAGGCCACAATCAGCGAACTAGATATCACTGCTGCAGAAGAATTGGATCTACTCATCAGATGGCTAGGTCCTCAGTCAGCTGAACGTATCAGGAGACTTAAAACAGTTTACACTTCCAATCCTGCTGCAGGTCTCGACGCTGCTTGGGACAGACTTGAACGTAGCTTTGGCAGCTCTGAGGCCATCGAAGATGCCTTACTCAAAAGGTTGCAAGGCTTCCCAAGGATTACAGCTAAAGACAATCTAAAGCTTCAAGAACTTAGTGATCTTCTACTAGAGCTTTAACTAGCTAAGGCTGACACCCGCCTACCCGGGCTTAGTTACCTTGACACCCCTCGTGGCATCAACCCTATTGTTCTTAAGCTACCATATGGCATCCAAGAAAAATGGTTTAGTCAAGGATCTACTTACAAGAAAAGGTATGGAGCTGCCTTTCCTCCCTTTTCCTACTTCTGTACCTTCATAAAGGAAATCGCAGACTCTAAGAATGACCCAAGTTTCTTCTACGGTGACTGTATCCCTCTTAGTCCACCTTCTCCAGGACTTGCAAACACGCGCATAATGCACAGAGACCGCAGGGGTCCAGTGTCAGTGAAAACGACTGATGTTCAACCTGCACCTGCTACGGTTCTTCCGAAAACTGGACAAAACAAGAAACTTGAGGATCCAAATCGCCAATGTCCCATACATAACAAGCCACACCCACTTAAGAAGTGCATCGGTTTCAGAAAGAAACCTCTACAGGAACGCAAGGAACTTTTAAAAGAATTTGGAGTTTGTTTCAGATGCTGTGCTTCCACAGAACACATGGCAAAAGACTGTAAGGCCATCATTAAATGCATAGAATGCGGTAGTGACAACCACGTTCAAGCCCTTCATCTGTACCAACACAGCACCACTCCATCCACTGACTTTCCCCCCTGGGCAAAGCTTGGCGGGGAGAACGCTGAACAAACAGCAACCTCCACCCCTGTGTTCTCAACATGCACTGAAGTCTGTGGGGAAGGACTTTGTGGAAAATCTTGCGCTAAGATATGCTTGGTTCGTGTATACCAAAATGGCAAACCTGAAAGAGCTGTAAGACTGTATACCATTCTTGACGACCAGAGTAACCGATCTCTCGCAAGTACAAAGTTCTTTGATCTCTTAGGCATAGCAGGAGGTGCTCTACCTTATTCCCTGGGTACTTGTGCAGGCATTACAGAAGTCTGGGGTAGAAGAGCCAGTGACCTTGTAGTTACTCCTCTCAATGGCAACTTGGAAATACCTTTGCCTACTATCATTGAGTGTAATCAGATCCCAACTAACAAGGATGAGATCCCCACTCCTGAAGCTGCCTTGCACCATACTCATTTAAGGGACATAGCTGATAAAATACCAGCCTTTGAGGAAAATGCTGATATCCTGTTGCTACTCGGGAGAGACATCCTAAGGGTGCACAAGGTGCGCCATCAAATCAACGGCCCACATGATGCACCTTACGCCCAGCGTCTGGATCTAGGCTGGGTCATTATTGGCAACGTCTGTCTTAGCAACGCCAGGAAACCTCTCTCGGTTTCTTCCTTCAAAACACATGTCCTGCCCAATGGACGCACTACTTGCTTTCCAAGACAACATCACTATAGTGTGAAAGAAAGGCTGTGTGACAAAGGCACGCCGGAGCGCATCATACTCAATGAAAATAAAGCATTTATCTTTCGGGATGACAACATTGGTAACACAGTGTTTGAAGTAACCACAGAAGACAATGAGTTAGCAGCCACAATGGAAGACAAGTGTGACAGGACCATGGGGAAAGTGATAGAAGGAGTCTACATTTCACCTAGGTTCCTGTCTTATACGTTCTAAAAGCAGCCAGGGAATTGACAGAAAGGAAAACTAGGTTTTCCCATTGCAAGGGTTTTGTTAAAAAACCTGGTTAGAAGGGCCTGGCTGCTTGGAGCAGGGAGAGTTGGGTGGGTCCCTGCTCCAATTAGCCACTCCAGGTATTCAGGGTAACTGTGGCTAATCACCTGGAACCTGGGTGAGCTATATAAGGGCAGACAGCTCACTAGCTGTGGTCTCTGCTCCTGGGAACAACTCTGGTGTGAGTAAAACAAACTGTGTGTTTTGTTGATGGAGCTGGGCACAAGGCTCAGTCTCATGTAGTGAGGAACTACTTCTTGTTTAGACGTAGCGGCCAGACGGCCAGGTATTTCATTTATTCTTGAACTGTTTTTGTTTTATATTTTGACCTGCAAACATCAATAAAACTGGCTGAGGCCAGTTGCATAAAACTTGAGTGGACTGGACTGTGATTTATGTGCCTATAGCGCCCGTCTATCCCAGGAGACGGTGATCCCGGAAGCTAATCCTGTTACACAAGGAATTCTTGAGAACCATGAGTAAAGAGTTCTATCAAGATGATTCTAACAGCTGGGTGGCGCCCCTACCATTCCGCACTCCAAGGAAGAGAATTCCAAATAATAGACAACATGCAGATTCACAGTTCATCTCTTTAGAGCGCAACCTGAACCGGAAACCAGAGATGAAGAAACATTTTGTCGACTTTATGCAGAAGGTGTTTGAGAGAGACCATGCTGAACCTGCACCCCCTCTTACACAAGAAGAATGCTGGTACCTTCCGTGTTTTGGTGTATACCATCCTCATAAGCCTGACCAGATTAGAGTGGTCTTTGACTCAAGCGCTCGTCATGAAGGCGTTTCTCTCAATGACAATCTTCTCTCTGGACTCAATCTGAACAACAACCTCTTAGGAGTCCTACTCCGTTTTAGACAAGAGCCAATTGCCATTATGGCCGACATTCAACAAATGTTTCATTGTTTCATCGTCCGTGAAGATAACAGAAACTTTCTCAGCTTCCGATGGTATCGCAATAATGATGTCAACAACGAGGTCATAGACTATCGGATGAAAGTTCACGTGTTCGGCAATAGCCCTTCCCCCGCAGTTGCCATTTATGGACTGAGAAAAACTGCCCAAGAAGGAGAACAAGAGTTCGGGACGGATGCACGTCAGTTTGTAGAGTGGAACTTCTACGTGGATGACGGTCTTAAGTCCCTACCTATGGAAGAAGAGGCCATTGACCTTCTCACCAGAACCCAGGACATGCTTGCCACTGCCAACCTCAGACTACACAAAATCATCTCCAACAGCAATAAGGTAATGGGAGCATTTCCTTCCGATGATCATGCTGTCAGTGCCAAGGAATTCCAACCAGAATCTGACCTTTCCCTCACACAACGCAGCCTTGGATTGCTATGGGATGTTAAACAAGACACGTTCACATTTCAAACATCAGTCTGCGACAAGCCCTTCACAAAAAGAGGAGTACTGTCCGCAGTGAACAGTATCTACGACCCCTTGGGATTCATTGCACCCTTTACTATTCAGGGTAAGATATTACTCAGACAACTCACTTCAGAGAACACTGACTGGGATACCCTGTTACCCAAGGAGAAACAACAAAGGTGGGAATCCTGGAAACAGTCCCTCCAGGCATTGGAACAGTTTAAGATACCACGCTCTTACACTCCTGTGTCCTTGAAGAATGCCACCAGACTAGAGATCCATGTCTTTTCTGATGCATCCATGGAAGCCATAGCTGCAGTAGCTTATCTCCGAGCCGTACACTCCAACGGTGAAATAGGAGTAGGATTCGTCATGGGCAAAACCAAGCTAACTCCAAAGCCTGCACATACCATCCCAAGGCTTGAACTCTGTGCAGCCATGTTAGCTGTTGAAATTGCTGAGCTTATAAAGCACGAAATAGACCTTGACATTGATTCCTTTGACTTTTACACAGATAGCAAAATCGTGCTAGGATACATACATAATCAAACAAGACAGTTCCATATGTATGTCGGCAATCGAGTGGAACGCATCAGGAAATTCTCCACGCCAGAGCAATGGCACTATGTACCCACAGACCTTAACCCTGCCGACTTAGGCAGTCGTGCAGTGCCTGCTGCTGTGTTTCTGGATACATCATGGATATCTCCACCAGTACTCTTGAATGAAGCATTCTTCTCAAGGCCTGTAGAGTCTACCTTTGGTCTTATCACAAAGACTATTCCAAGTAACGATGGCAGGGTACGGAAAGCAGAAGTCAAAGTAATAAAAGAAGGTTCTGCTAGACACTACTTCAGACCCATAAACAAACTAGTACTGCTTCTGCCTAAACAGGAAGATGAACTCTGTACACCGGCCTGATACAAAGGGAGGTAATAAGGACTGGTGCTGTTGCTGCCTTCCCCTCTGAAGACTGACCTTCAAGGCAACTTGTTAAAGGGAGGTACGAAGGACTTGTGCTGTTGCTGCCTTCCCCTCTGAAGATGACGCATGGAACTATATCTTTCCTACTGTTGTCTACTAATGTTTTTTCTTGTCGATGCTCTTTTTTGTTGTTCTTTTTGTTGCAGGTGTTCCAGTAGGAAAACATATATTATTCATGGACTTGAACAAGTTATTATTGTTAAATGTTATTTGAAATCATAAATTTCGACGGGGAGTGTCATGTTACACATGCATGATTTGCCTTTTCATTATGTGTGTCCCTTCTGTCTTCCCCTAGCTTTGCTCTCTCTCTTGTCTACTCCCTTCTTTTTCATTCTGGCTTCAACCCTCATCTCAGCTACATGCTCCTGTTAGCTGCTCACAGCATGATTTTTTGACCTATCCATCTGTTCATCGGTGTATGATCTGTACAGTTTGGAATAAACTTCTTCAGGATCTACAAGGTGTCCTTTGGATCGAGTCACTATCAGCCAATTCACCTAAGACTGCAGTTATTGCCATCTCATCACAACTGTAAGTTCAGAGATCACATTGTAGTGCTTAGACTGGAGAGGCAGAACAGATACATTTACTAATGGTTTGAGATAGGCCAATGTTATTTTTTGCTCCTGATAATTCAATTTCAGATATCCAGATGTTTCATGGGTGTCCTTATGGAGTATGTCAGTTTTTGGCCTTATTTATAATTGGGAAAGTTTCAAAAAATTGTTGTAACCGCATTCCTCTCCAGACTTGCCATAGCTGAGGCAGGTGAAAATAAGTCATAATGTGATAGTTTGCCTGTGCTAAATTACTGTGTGACACTTTCATAAATTTGCCACATAACCATTACCTTTCCACAAATAAATAAATGTGAAACTTCAATTTGTCCCCAGTTGATAAATGAGAGCCCTGATAATTAGTAGCAAACAAAACCCGCAAAAACTGTATGAAACCAGGTATAAGGAAGTATACAAACTACAACTCAACTATGACACAAATCCAGATCATACTCGTTCCAAGGCACAATATAAAAAGCAAAAATACATTCAATAGATAGCGACCAAAAAAATTGTCAGCATATCTTGTGTTACTTACGATTTGTAGGGTCAACAGAAATTCTTCGGATATGTTAATCACCGAAGATTTGAGTAATCAATGAAGACTGATGCATTGATCCCCAATCGAGACTGATATGTTGATTCCCGATGAACGTATTTATTCTCTGAAGGTAAGCTGTTCTGAAGGTAGAGAACAAGCCGAGAAGGAGGGGAGGGGAGTGTTATTAGAAAGATCCTACTCTCTTCCTATTTCACCCTCACTAATCCTAAGCCCAGGGACAGCCCTTGATGGTAGGAGTTCCCTGTCCTCATACCTAGTCTGCTAGTCCCCTATCCATCCTTTTGGTATACAGGCAGTAGAACAGCTTACAGGCAGTAGATAAGCTAATAAACAAACAGAAAAATGTGCCAAAAAGGAAAAAAAAAAAAAGAATTTTCCAAACAGTTTCCCAATGCGTTTCCCCAGCAATCAAAACTGGTTTGTCAGGGGACTTTACAGATACAGCTTGACCAGGGTCTAGAGATACACACCCTGACCATAATGTAGTGGCATCCAAAGTTAAGGATAACCGTGGTCCCTTTAATAGGGACCCACAGGGAGACCTGGGTTAGGATATAAGCTCACAGGTGGTAGGCTTCTCAGTGTTTGATTTAACACTGGCGCCTTAAATGCAGTGCATGCCTCGAGGACCCACCCCCCTACTTCCTCCCATCCATCCAAAGCATAAGTGGATCTAATGGATAACCAAAAATTTGTCCCAACTGGTAACACCCCTTCCATCCAATCTGTAAAACATATAGATCCACCGGCATAGAAAACTCACCATCCCTAAGCGTGTGAATTGTAGACACAAATGCCACTTTAGAACGCAGATGCGTTCCACAGACCGGAACTGAGCTCTCACATATGGCGATGCTCTCCAGGGCATCTACCGGAAATAGATGAGCGCATGTGGAACGCAAATGCATTTCACAGATAAAACACCATGCCGATTACACCGGAATCCACATGTGGAACACAGATTTGCTCGACATACCTGAAAGGAGGAAACAATGTCCTCTAAATGTTAACCCTTTGGGGGACTAAATTGAGTGAAATAATAATTCCCTATTCCAAACTACACAAAAGGTAGGAATAAATAAAAATAACTACCAAATAATAGTAAGAGAAAAAAAGGGGGAGAGAATAGGGGGGAGGAAAAAATTGAAGGCATGCTTACTGCATAAAACCAGCTAGGTCTTTAAGGGATGCACTGCATTTAAGGCGCCAGTGTTAAACACTGAGACGCCTCCCACTGTGAGCTTATAGCCTAACCCAGGTCTCCCTGTAGGTCCCTATTAAAGGGACCACGGTTATCCTCATCTTTGGATGCCACTACATTCTGGTCAGGGTATGTATCTCTAGACCCTGGTCAAGCTGTATCTGTAAAGTACCCTGACGAACCAGTTTTGATTGCTGGGGAAACGCTGCATAGGGACGCTGTTTGGGACATTTTTGGGTGTCCCAGGGCTTAGGATTAGTGAGGGTGAAATAGGGAGAGAGTAGAATCTTTCTAATAACACTACCCTCTCCTCCTTCTCGGTCTGTTCTCTACCTTTGGAACAGCTTACCTTCAGAGAATAAATACGTTAATCGTATCAGTCTTCATTGATTACTCAAATCTTCGGTGATCAACATATCCGAAGAATTTCTATTGACCCTTCAAATCGTAACACAAGATATGCTGACAATTTCTGTTTGCTATCTATTGAATGTATTTTTGCTCCTTAACAATTAGCGCAGTACATGTAGTGTACTGATGTGGCATGGCTGGCCATGGAATCTGGAGGCCTAGCAGGTACATTAGGTACATCGCTGCTACTTTTTGTAAACAGAGGCAGGAGAACCAGACAAGCACTGCAGAGAATGGTGCTGGAGAAGGGGGTGAGTATAACAAGTTTTAGTTTTTTAATGTTAAGCCATTTTAGGACTTGTCTTAGATTTCCAATAACTTCAGACAATACATTGAAGGGACCTATGATACAGCCCACATACTGGATATCCCATACTCTGAAATCAATTATATAAAGTATACTATATTGCAATTGATACTTTTTGATTTTAGAGGTGGAATTGTCATTCTTGGGCCTAGAACTTTGCAGTCTCTGATCCCACCACACCATAAAAATATTTGCAAAAGATTGTGAAAATGTAACACCTACACTTGCTCCTACACCTGCAGAATAAAACCTCATTAAAGGAAGACATAATTAGAATTTCTTTCACTTTGTTGCTACATCCACTGCAATTTAAGGCAGCGGAGGTTAGACCTTGTGGAAAAGAGGAATTTAAAGGAGAAACATTGCAGATAAACTAGCTTAATCCTTTAGATAAATCAGAATGTCTGTCACTATGGGAAACAAAAGATTATCTACCCATGCTGCTAATCTTTTTTTCAGAGAACCAATACACGCGATTATTAATTGCATAGGAGGTAGAAACAGCTCAGTCAAAGATTGGAATGATAGGGTTATGGACCAGCAAGTAATCCATAGTTTTCTTATCAGACCCAACATCATACAGTCCTGTAACAAATTTGTTAAAACATTCCTAAAAGAAACAGTAAGATCCGCTGTTAATCTTCTGTATGTGAAATACCAAGTAAAATACCTACATTTTCTAACTTATATAGGCAGAGCCCAGCACAACAACTCAACCCCTCAGTCAGCTAGTCGCATACCCAAATCAGAGTTAATTTTAAGATCAAACAGAACAATTATAGTGGCAACATACAGTGACATAGGGATTATTCTGAATTAAAGTGGTAGTATACCTACTAAATATGAAAAATAGAAGCTCTTTGCGCACATTTTTGATCAAACATGTGTCTGGCCCATCTATCAGGCGTCAAAATGGCTTCTGCAGATGGGTACCTAACACTAACAGAACTGCCTCTCCTGGGCCTTACCTAAGCCTACAATGTTCAGGGCGGTGTAGGAACCAGCTACATTTATACCAGTGGCATAGCGTGGGCTGCCAGCACCCGGGGAAAGCCAAGCATTGCGCCCCCCTAATCTGTGGCTACGCCCCTTTTTACAAATAATGCAGTAGATGTCACTTGCAGTCTAACGTAACACCACAGATAACACAGTAATAACTCTGAGTACAGATAATGTAGTAGATGGGTGTGAGGCCCCAGAATTAAGTGTGATCTGAAGTCTGGGGCCAGGCTTTGGCAGTGTGGGCCAAATTCTCTATCCACCCCACCCCCCCAAAACAGATATTTGCATGGACATAACATACATTGCTATGAAATATTCAGGAGAATACAGCACCATACCTGTTACGTCCAGTGACATCTCCTGTGATGTAGACTTTACTCAGCATCTTCATTCGGAGATAGGACCGTCATGATACCTTCTTTCAGCCACGTCTCTTCAGAGTTTCACAGAATTTTTTTTAGATTCCTCAATTTACTATCATCCTCAGATAACCGACCTCCCCTCCCCCGTAGTGCCCATAAGTATAATGCCCTCTGTATAATTATTAATATTATAATGGCCCCCTTTGTAGTATTATTGTAATAATTATGGCCCCCTTCAGCCCCTCTAGCATACAGTCCTGTGTAAGATACAACCTACCCCCTGCCCTCAGCCCATCCAGCACACAGTCCCATGTAAGATACATCAATCCCCCTGCCTTCAGCTCCTCCAGCATACAGTCCCATGTAAGATACATCACTCTCCTGCCTTCAGCCCCTCCAGCATATAGTCCCATGTAAGATACAACCTACCCCCTGCCCTCAGCCCATCCAGCATACAGTCCCGTGTAAGATAAATCACTCTCCTGCCTTCAGCCCCTCCAGCATACTGTCCCATGTAAGATACATCAATCCCCCTGCCTTCAGCCCCTCCAGCATACAGTCCCATTTAAGACACATGACTTCCCTCCCTTTAGCCCCTCCAGTATACAGTCCCATGTAAGATACATAACTCTTTTGCCTTCAGCCCCTCCAGCATATAGTCCCATGTAAGATAAAACCCCCCTCCGCCTTCAGCCCCTCCAGCATACAGTCCCATGTAAGACACACCACTTCCCTGTCTTCAGTCCCTCCAACATACAGTCCCATGTAAAATACAAAACTCCCCCTGCCTTCAGCCCCTCCAGCATACAGTCCCATGTAAATAATATCACCCTCCCTCTCTTCGCTTCCTGCCTTTAGCCCCTTCAACATACAGTCCAATGTAAGATACATCAATCACCCTGCCTTCTAGCCCATCTTGCAAACAGTCCCATGTAAAATTCATCACTCTTCCTGCCTTCATCCCCTCCAGCATACAGTTCCATGTAAAATAATATCGCCTTCAGCACCTTGAGCATACAGTCTCATGTAAATAATATCACCCCCCCCCCTCCAGACCCCTCTAACATCCAGTCTCCAGTACAAGGATTATTCCTCCTCCCTTCAGCCCCTGCAACAAGCCCCCCAAGTAAAAATAACTGTCAATATTCTCCTCCACATACTGAACTTCATCTTCTGCTCCTCTCTCCAACAACTTGCTCTGTAGAATCTCCTGCAAATCTTGAGGCCCCGCCCCCTGGATGACAAGACTGTGCCTCTTTCCCTGACATCATACCTGCCAGAAGAAACTCCATTCTAGTCACCTCCGTCGCCCTACTGCCTCACAGGCTTCAGGCCACTAGCCTGAAGCCTATGAGGAAGAACGGAGGGGACGAGAGCCCTGATTGAAGTGCTTGCTGCCTGGCGCCCACCGCAATTTTGCGCCAGCCCCCCCCCCCCTGCAAATGGGCGGGGAGTGCTCAATATAAAAGAGGCAGCGATCCTCAATAAAAAACATATGGCAGCACAACATTACACATACAAACAATAAAACTGGGAAGTAGGGATTATTCTGAATTAAATGCTATTATACCTACTATATGTGAAAAAATAGAAGCTCTTTGCTCAAATTTTTGATCAAACATGTGTTGGGCCCATCTACCAGGCGTCAAAGTGGCTTCTGCAGATGGGTACTTAACACTAACAGAACTGCCACTCCTGAGCTCAGGAGCACTCAGTAGTGCTTCCGTCTTCCGTTCTGTGGTTCCGTTCCGTATCTCCGAATTTGCGGACCCATTCAAGTGAATGGGTCCGCATCCGTGATGCAAAAGGCACGCGGCCAGTGTCCCGTGTATTGCGGACTGGCCGTATGCGGGCGGCAGTACGGCCACGGGGGATACACGGTCTTGTGAAAGAGGCCTTAGTGTTAGGTACCCATCTGCAGAAGTCACTTTGACGCCTGGTAAATGGGCCCGACACACGTTTGTTTAAAAATGTGCGCAGAGAGCTTCTAATTTTTCATATATAGTAGGTATAATACCACTTTAATTCAGAATGATCCCTACTTCCCAGTTTTATTGTTTGTATGTGTAATGTTGTGCTGCCATACGTTTTTTTGTTTGCTTTCTGCATGCTAGCTTTATGGATGTGCACCTGTGACTATGGATGTCCTAGTCTAAATTTTCTTGTAACATACAGTGACTTAGAGGGCAGCAATTCTTTTTCAGACAGTTCCTAAATGTATCCAATGCTGGAACTCTTAACTAGACTTAAGGGCTCGTTCACACGACCGTATGATATTACGGTCCGTTTTGAAGGATCCGTTTTTCCGTTTTTGTTTTTTAGTAGTGTTTCAGTTACCGTTCCATTTCCCTATGGTTTCCGTTTGTGATCAGTTTTTTGCAGATCAGAAACGGAAGCATATAATAATATTTTAACCGTAAGTACATAGATGCTATCTGCAAAAACGGAACGGATACAGAAGACATACTGATGCCTTCTGTATGCATTCCATTTGACTCAAAATGTAGCGGAACGGAAAAACGGAAATACGGAAATGGAATGCATATGGACCCGTTGAAATGAATGGTTCTGTATATGGACGGTATACTGAATGCAAATATGGCCCGTATACGGAACACAAAAAACGTTTGTGTATACGAGCCCTAACTGTAACTTATTAAATTGTTCCTGACAATCCTATGATAAAACAATATCATCTGAAATATGAAGATTTGTACTGTCAACATCTATAAAACCCATGTCATCAAAGTTGTTTGCAGAAAAATAGAAATGTCTTTTGACTTTCAACAATCTTGAAAACCTGCTCACATCAAGCACAGGTCAAAGCATTGCACAGGTCAAAATGTCCCTAGAAAACTGTGAGATATGATGTTCTGATAGAATCTGGGCAGAAAAGGTTAATCACGCTTATAAATTGCTCCTGCACTTCTGCTAATAGTAAGGATTGTGGCCTCTTCTTGTGTTTTTATGCCCTGTTCTCCTACTGTGTCTTTTGATGAAAAAACACTGATAACACTACAAGTAGTAGTGCTGATATTAAAAAATAAACATGCTCTCAAATGGACCACAACAAACAAAAGTTAGTCGGCACATCCTAAGAAGCAGTTGCACATCATCATCTTGCTCCTCCACCACTGCCTTCTCCTCATCCCCCTCCTCCACTGGCAGCTCCTCATCATCTTCCTCCATGGGACTTTCTCCTTGTGGGTCTTCAACAGCTACAAGGCAGACAGGAAAACATCCTTGCTCACACAAAATACATGATCATAAAGTATATAAACTAATGCTATTCTCTATGTACATGGATTCTTTGCAAATATTTTTGATCAAAATTATTTGTGCCCATCCACCATGGTAATGTGACCTCTCTTGGATAAGAACCTATGAATTCTGGGCAAGCAGATTCCAGATGCAGTATATAATGGACCCACTCTGTATGCTACCTTTGCTGGTGTCAGCAGGTCTCCAATGAATACAGGGAGAGCAGACTCACGATTTATACCACATTAAATTAAAATCAGCCTGTGAAAAAGATAGAGTGGTAAGGAGTGTGCGACTAAGGTGTTTTTATTTATTTTGTGTTAGCAGAGTGCTGAAATGAACCACAAAAAATAGTTCTCCATTGTATTTATTTCTTAAAAGGATACTTTAATCTCTTTTTAGTCTTATTAGGCTAGTTTCACACTAGCAGCAGGACGGATCCGACAGGCAGGCTATTTAGACTGTCGAATCCGTCCTGCCGCTAGTTCAAGTGTGTCGCTGGACTGCCTCTCCTTCCCCATTGACTATAATGGGGGCGGGGGCGGAGTTCGGGCACAGCACGGCAGCGCACGGCGAAAGGCTGCCAGACTGAAACTACGACATGTCTGACATTTAACTAAACTAAAGGGAGCAACAATACTATTAAAAATATAGTTTATTGTGTAATGTTAATAACAAAAATGCCCCACAAGACTAACTCCATATATATCAGACGCAAAAAAACACCACAAGAGGTCAGTAGGGAACGGGACTAACCATGGCCTGTGACTCAGAAGTCCCTAATCCGCCCCTACTTGGCCTAAAAACCCCTAGTCAAAAAATCACAGGGTCCAAAAAGCCCCGCAAGGGGTGGCCGTGTGCCGGATGCCTCCCTGCACAGGGACGAGACGCCATATCGATGTGCGGTCTGAGGTCATACATTTTGGCCGACCTGCTTTATATGTCCTGGTTCCCTCTTGAAGCCGCAGCCATACGCCGCAGCTCGGATTTGACGTGAACTCACGGTCTAAGTATAACTTTACTTTGGCATCTGTGCACATTATTTGTATACTGGCCCAGCGTTCCCTGATGACTCATGGGCCTTGCCTGATTGTAGATGCGCTTATTTGAAGAAACGCGTTGGAACGCTTTTGCTGCACCAAAACTTTTATGTGTTTTGCCTGTCTTCCTTGACCCCCCATTGTACCATTTACATGGTGGGGATTTATGTACACCTCGTATATGTATCTTGTATGGGACCGGACCTCGACCCCTATGTAGACTAGGGTCAGTTGACCAGGGTGAGGTTCCGGCACACGGCCACCCCTTGCGGGGCTTTTTGGACCCTGTGATTTTTTGACTAGGGGTTTTTAGGCCAAGTAGGGGCGGATTAGGGACTTCTGAGTCACAGGCCATGGTTAGTCCCGGTCCCTACTGACCTCTTGTGGTGTTTTTTTGCGTCTGATATATATGGAGTTAGTCTTGTGGGGCATTTTTGTTATTAACATTACACAATAAACTATATTTTTAATAGTATTGTTGCTCCCTTTAGTTTAGTTCATTTTTCATTGATTGAGCAACAGTCAGTACCCGCACCACTCTTGGGTCCACTGACTTTTAGTTGATGTCTGACATTTAGTCTGGCGGCCTCTTTAGTCCGCCCCCACCCTCATTATAGTCAATTGGGACGGAGCGGCAGTCCGGCGACACACGAACTAGATGCAGGACGGATCCGACAGGCTGAACAGCCTGTCGGATCCGTCCTGCCGCTAGTGTTAAATAGCCTTAGAATTTTTTTTTTTTAAGAATTAATTTAGGACTTGAAGCATGATTATTCCTTTTATTTATTTTGCAAACATAAACTGTATCAGTTTTGCAGTCTCTTGAAAGTTTTTAATCTCAATGATCCTTTCCTCCAGATTTCCATTTTTTTTTTCTACGTCAAGTTCATAACGTAGTGAGATGATGTAATGTAATAGTCTCATCTCATGGAGAGGGTTCAAATGAATCAGTTTCAGGAAGCAGTCTAAAAAAGTGCTGCATACATGTATAGTAATCAGTCTCTTTTTTGATGGGAAATTGTAAAGAGTTATGGAACCAATACAGTTTATTTTTGTAAAAGAGCTAAAAAGAACGTTCATGCTCCTAAATCAAACTACTATGAGGCATTGTCTGTTTACAATAACTTTGGTGGGCACGGTGTTTAGCACTATTATTTATAGGTTAAAAGTAGGGCCGGCTCCAGTTTCATGTGGGCCCTTGGGCGATAAATCTCAGTGGGCCCCCTTGTGGCATTTTTTTACATTTACATGTCCCTCTGTGGCTCCCACACCGTATAATGACCCCCAGTGCCATACTGTATGGAGGGGGCATTGGGGGTGATTATACTGAATGGGGGCTCTGGGGGTCATTATACTGAATGGAGGGTCATTGGGGATCATTATACTAAATGGGGGGGCACTGGGGGGGTCATTATACTGTGTGGGGGGGGGCACTGCTGAAGATCATTATACTTTGTAAGCGGCCCTCACACAGTATAACCACCTCCCAGTGGCCCCCTCACATACCTATCATTGCTGGCTCGTAGGGGAGCCAGCAGTCCTCATTCACTAACCGCAGCTCATCCCCCTGCACTCCTTCACTCCTCCGGCCCGCTGCAGCTGTGAGACACACGTTATGACATCATGGCTGGGCCGGGCCTGGAGGAGAGAAGGAGCTGCGGTTAGTGGATGAAAGGACTGCCGGCTCCCCTGTGCTCCAGCAATGAGCGCTTCTATCTGTATTGATGGAAGCGCTCATAGCAGCCGGCCCAGCAACCCCCGAGAGCTGGCACCTAGGGTGGACAGACCCCTCCCTTGTCACACCACCATGCAGTGGGCCCTCCCAGGAGCAGCAGGCCCCAGCACTTGCCCGGGTATGCCGGGTGCTGATGCCGGCCCTGGTTACAAGGGCACTGTTACTGATTGAGGGCAATATCTGTGTGTGTGTCTTTTTGATCACTTTTTGTTAAATTTTTTGGGGAAATGAAGCAATGAATAAATGGTGAATTAGCCATTTAGAATTTTTTCATTATGTCGTTCAACGTACGGGATAAATACATTTATATTTTCATAGTTTAGGATTTTGCAGACACAACAATGCCTATGAGTAGAGATGAGCGAATTTTTCAAAAATTCAATTCGCCGGTTCGCCAAATTTTTCGGGAAAAATTTGTTTCGACCCAAATATATTAGCGGCAAATTACGTTGAAAAACGGCAATTACCTGGCTTCTGAGAGCCTATATAGTGGTGTAGAACACTGTGCCTTGCAGTAACACGCATAGGGAGTCTGCTTTGGTAGTGAAATAATACTGTGAGTCCGTATGACATGCAGATGACAGGTGTCGCTCTTAGAATCACTGCAGACTTCACTTATTTGGGCAGTCACAGGGCAAAAACTGGCCAAATAACTCAAGTAGGAACTCAGCCTTACAGGTCAATGTTAGTGTCAAGAAGAACCGCACTCCTTTTACACCATCGTCAGCTGATTCCACATAGATGTCTACAAACAGAACCTGTTCTATTAAACGCTTATACAAGTAGAGCCCCCCTGACAGAGTGGAGAGGGTGTCAGCAGTAAGTTTGTGTTGACGTCACTGATTATTTTGCCCTTCCTCCGATCCTTCAGAACAATAACCCCCCAAAAAACGGATTCTGTCTGTTGAGCATTTGCCTTCACTCGGTCAGCATTTGGTCAGTAATCCATCAGTATAGTTAATGCAAAAAAAAACTGGAGTGGATCCAAAACAGAGATGACACGTGAACCGAATATTTGCATGTCTTCTGTGTTTTGTACCCACTCTTGCTTTTGGCTAACAAATTACAAGCCAATTCTGATGGGACCACACAGGTCTTACAGCTGCTAAACAGAGAGGATCCGTTGTGCATCTCATTTTTCCTTCCTTCTGACAGTTCCGAAAAAGAGTCAAATAAAAAATGATGTCAGCCAAGCCAAAAAGGCAAAAGAGTGGCCCAGTCATGAAGTGGGGAGGGTGGGAACAGCATGAGAAGTCCACAGAGTGGCACAATGACAGAGTCTGGAGGTGGCAGCCGCATCAGGAGGTCACAGAGTGGCACGACGACGAGAGATTGTGAAGGTGGCAGCAGCATCAGGAGCCCACAGAGTGGCACGATGACACAGTGTGGAGTTGGCTGGAGCATGAGGAGGCCACAGAGTGGAACAATGACAGAGTGTGGAGGTGGCTGGAGCATCAAGAGACCACATGGCAACAGAGTGTGGAGGTGGCAACAGCAACATCAAGAGGCCACAGGGTGGCACAACGACAGAGTGTGGAGGTGGGTGGCAATAACAGTACCCGCTGATGATGGTGGGTGTAAGAAGAAGCACTTGGCATCAGATGTGTGGCATCAGGCGGGAGGCAGCATCAGAATAGTAGCTGAGGCAGGTAGCCAGAAGAAACCGGTCTCTTTTGTCAAGGTTTGGGTGAGGCAGCATGGATGATCTAATCTGATGCATAAGGCATTGGTAGGTGGAAATCCTGGCTGATCCACGCTAGTGCCATATTCTATTTCGCGATATTTCGTGAATATTCGTCATATATTCGTCGAAATTGAATATTCGTCATTAGTCTATATATTGCGAATGTTACACGAATTTATATTTGCATCGCGAATTAAACTTAGAGCTGAGTTCCTAATGGTTGTAACTTGTATTGCTAGAATTGACGAAGATAACGAATATCACGAATATAGCACTATATTCTCAATCTTCGTTATATTCTAGCAATACAACCATTAGGAACTCAGCTCTAAGTTTAATTCGCAATGCGAGTATATACTCGCATTGCGAATTCAACTTAAAGCTGGATTCTTAATGGTTGTATTGCTAGAATATAACGAATATTACGAACATGGCACTATATTCTCAATCTTCGTTATATTCTAGCAACGACCATTAGGAACTCAGCTCTGTTTCAATCGCGAAGCAAGCATATAATCGCATTGCGAATTGAGCTTAGAGTTAATTCCTAATGGTTTTATTGCTAGAATATAACGAAGATGACGAATATCACGAATTCACGAATATAGCACTATATTCTCAATCTTATTTATATTCTAGCAATACAACCATTAGCAACTCAGCTCTAATTTTCATTTGCGAAGCGAACATATAATCGCATTGCGAATTGATCTTAGAGCTAAGTTCCTAATAGTTCTATTGCTAGAATATAACGAATATCGCAATGCGAATAATTCATGTTATATTAATCGCATTTCAATTACAACTTAATCAAATTTGTGAGATCGTGATTCTCACATCCGACAGTACATTTTAGCATGAAGGCGTTCCCATGCACACGGGAAGTCAGCAGAAGCGGCAACGGGCATTGACTGGAGCGGGCAGGAAGCCAGGAATCTTCCAGACAGGTAAGGACAGCTTTTGGGAAGTGGGAAGACAACCAGAGAGCAACAAGGATTAACAGCTAAAAAAAAAAAAATAGAATATTCGAAATAGCGAATATATACAGCTATATTCGAAATATTCACAAATTATCAAAGTTCGCTATTTGAATATTCGCGCTCAACATTCAACACGCCTGATTTATCTCGACAAAGGTCAGTCTCTCCACATTTTGGGTGGACAAGTGAGTTCTTCTTGGGGTAACTAAACACCTGCTCTGATGCCACACTACTGGCTGGGCAGGACAGCTTTTCCAGAGCAAACTATGCTAGTTGCGGCCACAAATCCAGTTTGGATGCCGAGTAATCCAGCGGATCTTCAATGTGGGGTGGCAGGGTGCTGTCCAAGTATGCCACCACCTGCTGGTTCAGATCCTGCTCCAGGTCTAGCTGCTGCTGGTGAGTACTTTCTTCACTATGCAGGTAAAGAAAGCTGCTCATCAGCAACTCTGGACTCAGGCTGCTGCTGATAGAGCTGGTACTGCTCCTGCCACCCCACCCCTCCCCAGCAGCCATGGAATGTGATCGCAGAGGGCCCCCCCCAGTCAGACCTGCAAGAGGATGGATGATGGCGCAGATAGGCAGCGGCCAACTGACTACATAGAATGTCTCTATAGTAGTTCAGTTTGTCCTCCCTCTCAGTGGGTGTAAAAAAGGCCCCCATTCTGGATCGGTAGTAAGGGTCCAACAAGGTGGAGAGCCAGAAGTCATCCCTCTGCCGAATGGTGACAATTCGGCTGTCACTACACAAGCAAGTGAGCATGCAGTGGGTCATTTGTGCAAGTGACTCGGAGGTACTCCCTGCCACGGTGTGTCTGGGTCCTCTGCCTCATCTTCCTCATTGCCCTGTAGCTCCTCTGGCTGCTCCTGCTCCTCCTTTCCTGTCACCTGTGCAGAAAAACCACCCGTTTCGCTACACATTGCTTGTGCTCCAATGTCCTCCTCCTCCAGTTCAGCCCCCACATGGCTCATGTGGCTGTGAGATCTAGGCGCCACGTCTCCGGTCCTCTGACCAGCCAGATTTACCAGCATCTGTTCCAGGACATGAAGCAGTGGAATGACATTGTTCATCCTGTAGTCCTGGCGACTGACAAATAACGTTGCGTCCTCAAAGGACCTGAGCAAACGGCAGGTGTCACGCATGAGCTGCTACTGGCTGACATCGAAGTTACACAGGGGAGGACTCCTGTCCGCTTGGATCAATAAGAAATCGTTTATGGCTTTTGTCTGTTCGCATAGTCGGTCCAACATATGGAGGATGGAATTCCAACGGGTGGAATCTTTGCATATCAGTCTATCTTGGGGGATGCCGTTCTGCTGCTGCAGCTCAAGGAGGGTGTGCTTTGCGGTGTACGAGTGGCTGAAGTACATACAAAGTTTCCTGGCCATTTTTAGGATGTCTTGCAGATGGGTGGAAGACTTTAGGAACTGATTGACAACCAGATTGAACACGTGTGCCATGCAGGGCGCATGGCTCAGCCCTCCTTGACGCAGCGCCGACTGTCATGAGTTGGAGGTCCCGCATCGTCAAGCAATAAACATACGGAAATCAGGTATAGACACACAAGAGTTTATTGAACAAACAAAAGCCAAGGAAGGAAGCACATGCAAAACATGTACCGTCAGCACAGTGGGAGAAAACCCCCACTGCACCACTATCTAGTAATACTCCAGAGGGACGTGACTAAGCACCTCCTGGTATTCACTAGGGCCCCAGATGGTAGGGTTAGGCTTTGCAGCAGGAAGTTGCCAGGGTCCACTCAAGAGCGTGAACTAGACAGTGACAACAGGAACGAACGGACAACAGGTACCAGGAGGTACCGATGGTACATAGGCAAACATAACAGACAGGCAAATACAAACAAGAAATCGAAACATAAACCAGGCAGTGAACAAGGCATAACAGGAGAGGCAAAGCATAACAAAATACTAAATACATAGCTCATGGCAACCAGCAACATGAGAGCTGCTTCACAGGCCAAGCCCGCTGCACCAGCAGCACAAGAGCTGCTCCGAGGGCATTGCCATGAGTGGAGAACATTCCCCCTCCAAGGAACGACAGACCCCCTTCGGGGGAAAGACAGCCATATAAGCAAGACAGGCAAGACTAATTAGGACAGAGGCAAAAAGACATAATAATAAACAAAAGGTGACTGGCAGAACTAATAGCAGAAACACAGGAATAAGGATGTCAATGAGCAAGTAGGCGAAGCCACAGAACACATACAGACACGGATCCCATGGGTCAGCAGCATGGGAGACAGAGTATGGACCAGGAGCAGGACAGGACAAACACACACCAGGAGACTTGACCCAGAACTAAGAGAACATCAGCCTTATATACAGGTTCCATGAGTGCAGCAGAGAGGCCACACCCATGGAACAGACAGAGCGGATTAACTCCTAATAGGCACACAGGGGCGTTAACCCATACAGAATCACATACAACACACAGGAACGGAACTGCAGAGAGAAGCTGCTGTACGAGCATGGACAGAAGGTCACAGCCAGAGATGACGACTGTGACAGCCAACACAATGTTCTTCCCGTTGTCAGTCACCATGGTTACGATTTTGACTTGTCGCGGAGAAAGCCAGGATTCGATTTCTTGACAAAGGACACGGAGCAGTTCCTCCCCTGTGTGACTCAGTTCGGCCAGGGAAACGAGGTGCAGAACAGCGTGACACAGCCATGCCCTGCACATGTGGTATGCTGGAGGGGCACTGTGAGTTGTCCCTGCAGTGGAGGCTGAGGACACGGTGGAGGATGAGGAGGAAGAGGGGGACATTGGCGCAGGACCAACGGCGTGGCAGTGCGGAGGCAGAAGCGGTGTCACCTGGCCAAGTTGCTGGTGTGGCTGTGCAGGAACCACATTCACCCAGTGGGACGTTAAAGACATGTATTGTCTCTGCCCGTAGTTACAGCTCCACACATCGGTGCTGCCGTGCACTTTGGCAGACACCGACAAGCTCAAGGACTGGCCCACCTTCTGTTCTACATGTGTGTGCAGGGCTGGTACTGCCTTTTTCGCAAAGAAATGACAGCTTGGGACTCTCCACCTCGGCTCGGCACAAGCCATCAGTTCTCTGAAAGGTGCAGAGTCCACCACTTGGAAAGAGAGGGGCTGCAGCACCAGCAACATGGACATGAGAACATTCAGCTTCTGCGCCGTTGGATGTGTGCACGCATACTGTTGTCTCTTGGCAATCGCTTCGGTGATCGTTTGCTGACGGAATGACTGACGAGGAGTAGGAGGAGGAGCAGGAGCATCAGGACCAGCAGATGATGGGAAGGACAGACAGCTCCCTTGGCCTGAGGTAGTTAAGCCTTGATGGCCTGAAACCGGGTGTGTGCCACTGGGTGATGAAGCGGTTGCTGCAGCAGGCTGGACCACCACATCTGAGCCACGGTTCTCCTAGGCAACTTTATGGTGACACTGCATATGTTGACGCAGGGCCGTGGTGCCAACATTGGCACTAGGGTTGAGCGAACCCGAACTGGAAAGTTCAAGGTTCGTACCGTACCCAGACCCGAACCCGGATTTTTTCACTGAAGTTCGGGTGATTTTATTATTTTCCATTATAACGTAAAATAATAGCATTCTTGAGTCAGAATGCTAAATAAAATGGGCATTGAGGGGTTAAATTTTTTTTTAAATCAGCTCACCGCGCAGCCGGGCTCGTCTTCTATCTTCTTCTTCTTGCAGGACCTGGCTGGAAAAGTACCTTTGGTGGTGAGCGCGGTTACGTCACCGCAGGTCCTGCTGAATGAAGATAGAAGGTTTTTCTATCACCAGCATACTAAGCATGCTGGTGAATGGCAGAATCTAAGATGGCCACCATATTTATAGGGCTGTGACAGGGCTGCGAGCCAGCATTGGAATATACGAGTAAAAGGTTGGAAGCCTTGTAGAGGCTCAGGTATATTACTACTATGGAACGCCTTCCCTGATCTTAGTAAGGCGGAGACATTCCAGGCTGAGAAGCGTGCAGCTCCTGGTTTTGGCGATCTCAGATGGCGCTTCAGTCATCTGAATGGTGGCATTTTAAAATAATAGAAAGGGTTCATCAGGATTATGTGACTATTAAGAAATGTTATTGCTATAAAAACATTAAAATGTTGGTAGTGAGGCTAAGGCTGTATTATCTGCAGGTGGAATTTCATGTGCTCATTGTAGTGTTAGGGTATGGCCACATGTTCAGGATTCGTGATGCAGTTTTGGAAGTCAAAAACAGGGATGAATTAAAAAAAGAGAAGTCATATCTGTCCTTAAAACTTTATCTCCTTTTAGGATTCCCTCCTGATTTTGGTTTACAAAACTACATCAGGAATCCTGAACGTACCCTTAGTGTATATTTTCCTAAATACTGGTGGTGGTATGGCATGTGAGGTGGAGACACCATTGCTGGATTGCAAACACAGCATCTGAATTTGTTGTTGATTATCTCAGGAGATTTCAATTGGACAGTCGTCTAATTTTCCTGAGTTTCAGCAGTACATGAAGTGTTTGACTAGGAATAATAAGATGCTTGTCTTCTTGTATGCCAGTGTTTCTGATGCACTGCCATCGCTGGGGACATCAGATCATAATCTGATCTATTTAAAACCTATGTATCCTGTGGTTGTTTTGGAGCAGCCATTGTGAATAAGCGTGTTAGAAAGTGGACAGTGGTGGCTGAGGACGAGTTAATATCATTTCTTGAGACAACGGATTGGGAGCTCTTGTGTATATCGGAAGCAGGGGACATTAATGCATCTGTTGATGTAGCGACTGATTATATTAGATTCTGCCGACAGTATAATTCTTTTGAAAAATGTTAAGTGTTTTCTTAATAATAAGACTTGAATTACAAAGAATCTAAAGGTTATGTTGAACAGGACAAAAAAGGCATTTAGAATGGGGATAACAAAGAGTCCTAAGGGAAACAGGGAAAAAAATTCAGTTTGTAGGAGGACGTTTGAAAGTAGGATGCAGAATAATAGCATTATGGCTGTATTGCCGGGGACAAGAGAATATAAGGTTTAAGGGTAAGAAAGTGGGGACTATAGATAGGGTTAATTAGTTGAATAATTAATTAAATAGATAAATTTTTTTCAGATATGCCTGAAGTTGTTGTTTTCAGTAGGAGTAGAGATATGGGATTTAGGCCTCATGCACACGGCCGTTGCCTAGCTGTGGCCGTTTTGCGGCCAGCAAACAGCGGGTCAGCAATATGCAGGCACCGGCCGTGTGCTCCCTGCATCATGGATGCGGACCCATTCATTACCTGGTGCTTCCGTGGTGTTTCTGTCTGTCTATTTTTTTTACGGTGTGGGTGGATCAATGACCCATTAAAGTTGAATGGGTCTCGATACTGCCTGGCTGCCGCACGGATGTTGCCCGTTCGTTGGGGACCGCAAATTTCAGTCCCCAGTGCACGGAACAACCACACAATGGCCGTGTGCATGAGGCCTTGGGGAGAAAATGACAGGTATTTTGAATATATTTGTGACTATAGTTAGGAATCATTTGGATTCCAGGAGCTATTCATCCATGATTATAACAAGACAAAAATATAGAGACACAAATGAGAACTCAAAAAATAAATTATTAATTCATGGCTGCTTTAATAATTGATTAACCATACACTCCCTAACCAAAATCCTTAGGAGGCTCTAATAACATTTAATTATCAATATGATCATAGGGACACTACACACTATCTACACACAAGAAGACCCAATATACTGTAATTTACTATGTATTCATATTTGCTATGTACTGATATTTGATATACACCTATATGTACATTTTAATTACTGTATTTCCTTCTGAATTCATCATATGCGTTCATATATTTTTATGCTTTTATTTTCCCTTGTTGATTATATATTTTAGTAATGTCTACATTTTTCCTTTCCCCAAGTGACATACCCACTGAGAACTGCAGAAACAAATAATCATGCTAATTCGTTAATTGAGGGATCACCATAATCCAATTTATTCAATTAGGAGGAGGAAGTGGATTAATAGGGCGGTACATCTAAAAGTGGGTTACCACTGATGTAAAAGTCAAGACAGGCCCCGAAACGTGTCTGGTGTTTGTGATATACCCGCATGCCCAGCTAACAAAGGGACATTATACAACAATCAAATAGGAAGCGCATCCTGATTATTGCACCAGCCAATATCAGCCATAGAAGCCTCCCCAGCATAGAGACTCAGTGTATAATCAGTCACGTGGACGCCGAGCCCACATAAGGAACACGTGGGAGGCTGTACTTGTGAGAGAACGCGCAACAAGCCAAACCAAGACGCTTCACAAGAATGGAACGAACTGAGCTACAAGAAATCATCGGAGAGGTAACAGCAGGCAGTGTATCCTCTCCGAGTGGGACACCATAGGAGAGATACCAATGATCCCTGCCTGCTATAATTTTAATTTGAAGTGTTAATACAGCCGCAGTTCTCAACCTAAGGCCTCATGCACACGGCCGTTGTTTTGGTCCTCATCCTAACCGCATATTTTGCGGCTTAGGCGCGGACCGATTCACTTCAATGGGGCCGTAAAAGATGTGGACAGCACTCTGTCCGCATCCTTTGCTCGGTTCCGTGGCCCCGCAAAAAAAATAGAGCATGTCCTATTTTTGTCCGTTTTGCGGACAAGAATAGGCATTTTTAAAATGGGCTGCGTTCCGTTCTGCAAATTGCGGAACGGAACGCGGAGCAGCTTCCGTGTTTTGCGGATCCGCGGTTTGCGGACCGCAAAACACATACTGTCGTGTGCATGAGGCCTAATAGGCATAATACCATTATATGATTTACAGTCAACCCATTAAAAAATCAGTTTATGCATTAAAACCGAGCAAACATCCTTAGTTAATATTTGTTAACCCTCTAACTACTGGACAAAAACCTATTTATGAACTACAGTGACTGTACATTAATTCTTTTGTGCCATACATTTTTATATCTCCATACATTAATTGATTTTATATACACATTATTTTTATGTTATATATTTACCTTTTTACCTATTTTTTTCTTATGATCATCATAGGGATCATTGAAATTGAGCGTTTTTTAACAATAGAGGACAAATAAATTGTTGTTTTATACACAATACCTTCTTGATCTCTGCTTGTTACTAGATATAGTGTGCCAGTCTATCCACAAAAACTGAAAATGGGTAAAGGTCCTTTTATATGGATCAATGTTTCAGGCAATTTTCGGAAACAAACCAAACTTTCCTGGTAATTCCCTGATTGTCAGCAGAGATGAGGGCTGCATCACTACCGCTAGATCAGTCGCTTGCAACGTAGAAAATCATTGTTTCTTGACAGCATTTACACAGCATGATCTGCTGCACAGAAAAGATGATTTTAGGTGCTGGCATGATCATGCAATGAATGAGTGTTTGCTTGTTCTTCGGATGAACACCGACACCTTTTACACAACCCTCTTATTGGTGTTTCTATAACTGCTCATCCCCGATAATTGGGATTAGGTGTCCATGTAAAGGGACCTTTAGTCTACATGCACACGAACGTATTTTGTTTCTGTGTCCATTATGTTTTTTTGCGGATAGGATGCGGACCCATTCATTTCAATGGGTCCGCAAAAAATGCTGACAGCACACAGTGTACTATTCACATCCGTATGTCCGTTCCGTAGCCCCGCAAAAAAATAGAGCATGTCCTATTCTTGTCCGTTTTGCGGACAAGGATAGGCATTATTACAAGGGATCCGCAAAAAAAACGATGCCAAACGGAACACCATCCTTTTTTTTTGCGGATCCACAATTTGTGGACCGCAAAACACATACGTTCGTGTACATGTAGCCTTAGGGCTCATGCACACGACTGTTGCTGTTTTGCGGTCCGTTTTTCACGGATCCGTTGTTCAGTATCTGAGGTTTTTTCCCTCTAATTTAAGTCCTCTTCCGTTCTGTTATTGCACAAAACATATCCGTATTGTTTCCATATTTGATCCGTTTTTTGCAGATCGTATACTGAAACAGTAGCTTATTAATCACCCAACACATGAGCAATATGTGTTGGGCACAGCATTTCTACAGTATGGATCCGCAAAGTACGGATGAAATACGGATGACATACGGAAGTGTTCCGTGTACCTTCCGTATATTTTGCTGACCCATTGACTTGAATGGGGCCTAGGACCGTGATTTGCGGACAATAATAGGACATGCACTACTTTTTTGCGGAACGGCCATGCGGACAAACCGAAACGGAATGCACACGGAGTAACTTCCGTGTATTCTACAGTCCCATTGAAGTAAATGGTTCTGCATACGGTCTGCAAAAAAAAAAACGGAACAGCAGCAGAAAGAAAATATGGTCGTGTGCATGAGCCCTTAGTGGCGTGGCTCAGTACTGGATTGGATAAGAGGTGGTAAAGGGCCTCGTATAATGATCATGTGACATGAGGGGCGGAGCTCCTGTGTTTGTGTGGAGGAGAAGAAGGAAGTACAGCAGTGAAGGACGGTTGCGCGAACTTGGATTCCAAATTCCGTTATGGTCAGTAGTAGCGAATCCATAACGGTATTCTAAGATAACCCGAACCCGAACTTTGGACGCCGAACTTAAAATACAAGTTCGCTCAACCCTAGTGTTAAATTAATTGTGAACTATGGTTGGCCTTTATTTTGCCTCACATCTGTTTGCATATAAACAAAAGAATGGGGTTGAAGATAGTGATGAGCGGCATAGGCAATATTCGTTTTCATGATATTTAGTGAATTTTTGCATGATATTCGCAATAAATTCGCGAATTCTAGAATTTACGATCTCCAGTCATTATTTTTGAGATTGCGAAAATCGGCACTAATCATGTGCATTTTTTTGCGCAATACGTGCAACTTCATTAGATATTACTGATTGGGGCAAGTATTGATGTGACTAGAGATGAGCGAATTTTTCAAAAATTCTATTCAGCCGGTTCACCGAATTTTCTGGAAAAATTTGTTTCAATACGAATTTATTTGCGGCAAATCGCGTAGAAAAACGGCTATTTCCGGGCTGCAGAGAGCCTTTATATAGGTGTAGAACACTGTGCCTTGCAGTAACACGCATAGGGAGTCTGCTGTGGTTGTGAAATAATACTGTGAGTCAGTATGACATGCAGATGACAGGGGTAGCCCTTGGAACTGTTGTAGTGTTATTCATGGGAACTGTTGTGGGTGTTAGTCATGTACTCGTCCTGCTAATAATTATAAAAATTCCTTACTAAGGGAAGGTTGGAGGGAGCTAGGAATGACCTTGAGGTCATAGTGACCTTACACTGAGAAGTCACAGTTTATAACATAAAATGGCTGCACAAGATGGAATCTGAACCCTCACAGAATCACTGCATACTTCACTTATTTGGGCAGTCACGGGGTCAAAACTGAACAGATAACTCAAGTATCAACTCAGCCTTACAGGTAGAGGTTAGCATCAAGAAGAATCGCACTTCTTTTACACCCTCGTCAGCTGATTTCATATAAATACAAGTAGAGCCCTCCTGACAGAGTAGAGAGGGTGTCAGCAATAAGTTTGTGTTGACATCACTGATTATTTTGCCCTTTCTCTCATCTGTCAGAACAATAACCTACAAAAAACGGATCCTGTCTGTGGAGCATATGCCTTTACTCGGTCAGCATTTGCTCAATAATCCATCAGTATTGCGAATGCCAAAAAAAAACTGGAGTGGATCCAAAACAAGATATTTGCATGTCTTCTGTGTTTTGTACCCACTCCTGCTTTTGGCTAACAAATCATAAGCCAATTCTGATGGGACCATACAGGCCTTACAGCTGCTACGCAGACAGGACCCATTGTGCATCAAATTTTTTCTTGCTTCTGACAGATCAGAAGAAAGGTCAAATAAATGATCATGTCAGCCAGGCCGCAACCCGAAATAGTGGGCCAATCATGAAGTGGGGAGGGTGGGAACAGCATGAGAAGTCTACAGAGTGGACCTTTGACATAGTGGTTAGGTGGAAGCAGCATGAGGAGACCACAGGGAGGCACAATGACAGAATATGGAGGTGGCAGCAGCATGAGTAGGCCACAGAGTGGTCCAATGACAGGGTCTGGAGGTGAAAGTAGTATGAGGAGACCACAGAGCGGCACAATGACAGGGTCTGCAGGTGGAAGCAGTATGAGGAGACCACAGAGTGGCACAATGACAGGGTCTGGAGGTGGAAGCAGTATGAGGAGACCACAGAGCGGCACAATGAAAGAGTCTGTAGGTGGAGGCAGCAGCATCAGGAGGCCACAGAGTGGCACAATGACCGAGTTTGTAGGTGGCAGCAGCATGAGAAGACCATAGAGCAGCACAATGACAGAGTCTGGAGGTGGCAGCAGCATGAGTAGGCCACAGAGTGGCACAATAACAGAGTCTGGAGGTAGCAGCAGAATCAGGAGGCCACAGAATGGCACAATGACAGAGTCTGGAGGTGGCAGCAGCATGAGGAAGCCACAGAGTGGCCCAATGTCAGGGTCTGGAGGTGGAAGCAGTATGAGGAAACCACAGAGCGGCACAATGACAGGGTCTGGAGGTGGAAGCAGTATGAGGAGACCACAGAGCGGCACAATGACAGGGTCTGGAGGTGGAAGCAGTATGAGGAGACCACAGAGCGGCACAATGAAAGAGTCTGTAGGTGGAGGCAGCAGCATCAGGAGGCCACAGAGTGGCACAATGACCGAGTGTGGAGGTGGCAGCAGCATGAGAAGACCATAGAGCAGCACAATGACAGAGTCTGGAGGTGGCAGCAGCATGAGTAGGCCACAGAGTGGCACAATGACAGAGTCTGGAGGTAGCAGCAGAATCAGGAGGCCACAGAATGGCACAATGACAGAGTCTGGAGGTGGCAGCAGCATGAGGAAGCCACAGAGTGGCCCAATGACAGGGTCTGCAGGTGGAAGCAGTATGAGGAGACCACAGAGTGGCACAATGATAGGGTCTGGAGGTGGAAGCAGTATAAGGAGACCACAGAGCGGCACAATGACAGAGTCCGTAGGTGGCGGCAGCAGCATCAGGAGGAGGCCACAGAGTGGCACAATGACCGAGTGTCGAGGTGGCAGCAGCATGAGAAGACCACAGAGCAGCACAATGACAGAGTCTGGAGGTAGCAGCAGCATGAGTAGGCCACAGAATGGCACAATGACAGAGTCTGGAGGTGGCAGCAGCATCAGGATACCAAGGTGACATAGTGTGGTGATGGCAGCAGCAGCATCAGGAGACCACATAATGGCAAGGTGACACAATGTGGAGATGGCAGCAGCATCATGATACCACAGAGAGGCAGGTGACATAGTGTGGAGATGGCAGCAGCAGCATCAGGATACCACAGAGTGGCAAGGTGACATAGTGGGGCGTTGGTTGGCAATACCAGTACCCGCTGATGAAGGTGGGTAAAAGAAGGCGCACTTGGCATCAGATGTGTGGCATCAGGCGGGTGGCACCATCAGAGTAGTAGCTGAGGCAGGTAGCCATAAAAAATGGTCTATTTTGTCAAGGATTGGGTGAGGCGGCATAGATGATCTACTCAGATGCATCACAAATTGGTGGGTGGAAATCCTGGCTGATCCATGCCTGATTCATCTTGACAAAGGTCAGTCTCTCCACATTTTTGGGGTCACTATGGCCCCCGCCACACTAAACACCCGCTCTGATGCCACACTACTCGCTGGGCTGGACAGCTTTTCCAGGGCATACTGGGCCAGTTGCGGCCACAAATCCAGTTTGGCTGCCCAGTAGCCCAGCGGATTTTCAATGTGGGTTGGCAGGGTGCTGTCCAAGTATGCCACCGCCTGCTGGTTAAGGTCCTGCTCCAGGTCTACCTGCTGCTGGTGCTGGTGAGTAATTTCTTCACTATGCAGGTGAAGAAACCTACTCAACAGCGACTGTAGACTCAGGCTGCTGCTGATAGAGCTGGTACTGCTCCTGCCACCCCAGCAGCCATGGCAGTGGAACGTGAGAGCAGAGGACACCCCGGTCAGACCTGCGAGAGGATGGACGATGGAGCAGATAGGCAGTGGCCAACTGACTTTATAGGATGTCTCTGTAGTAGTTCAGTTTGTCCTTCCTCTCAGTGGGTGTAAAAAAGGCCCCCATTCCGGACCAGTAGCGAGGGTCCAACAAGGTGGAGAGCCAGAAGTCATCCCTCTTCCGAATGGTGACGATTCAGCTGTCACTACGCAAGCAAGTGAGCATGCAGTGGGCCATTTCTGCAGGTGACTTGGAGGGACTCCCTGCCTCCATCTCCACTGCATACTGCCACGGTGTGTCTGGGTCCTCTGTCTTGTCTTCCTCATTGCCCTGTAGCTCAACTGGCTGCTCCTGCTTCTCCTCTCCTGTCAGCTGAGTAGAAAAACCACCCATTTCACTACACATTGCCTGTGCTCCAATGTCCTCCTCCCTCTCTTCCAATTCAGCCCCCACAAGGCTCATGTGGCTGTAAGATCTATGCCCCACATCTCCAGTCCCCTGACCTGCCACTGTTACCACGATCTGTTCCAGGACATGAAGCAGTGGAATTACGTCGTTCATACAGTAGTCTTGGTGACTGACAAATAACGTGGCGTCCTCAAAGGGCCTGAGCAAACGGCAGGTTTCATGCATGAGCTTCCACTGGCTGACATCGAAGTTACACAGGGGAGTACTCCTAATCGCTTGCATCATGAAGAAATCGTTGATGGCCTTTCTCTGTTCGTATAGTCGATCCAACTTATGGAGGGTGGAATTCCAACGAGTGGAAACGTCGCATATCAGCTTATGTTGGGAGATGCCGTTCTTCCGAGGCCATTCATGGAGGGTGTGCTTTGCGGTGTATAAGTGGCCGAAGAGCGTGCAAAGTTTCCTGGCCATTTTTAGGATGTCTTGCAGATGGGTGGAAGACTTTAGGAACTGCTTGACAACCAGATTTAACACGTGTGCCAGGCAGGGTGCATGGCTCAGCCTTTCTTGATGCAGTGCCGACACAATGTTCTTTCCATTGTCGGTCACCATGGTTCCGATTTTGAGTTGCCAGGATTCGATTTCTTGATGAATCACAAGGAGCAGTTCCTCCTCTGTGTGACTCCATTCGCCCAGGGAAACGAGGTGCAGAACAGCGTGACACCGCCATGCCCTGCACATGTGGTATGCTGGAGGGACACTGTGAATTGTCCTACAGTGGAGGCTGAGGACATGGTGGAGGATGAGGAGGCAGAGGCGGACATTGTCGCTGGACCAACGGCGTGAGAACGTGTAGGCGGAAGCGGTGTGACCTGGCCAAGTTGCTGGTGCCGCTCTGCAGGAACCACATTAACCCAGTGGGCTGTAAAGGACATGTACTGTCCCTGACCATAGTTATAGCTCCACATGTTGGCGCTGCCTTGCACTTTGGCAGACACCGACAGGCTCGAGGACTGGCCCACCTTCTGTTCTACATATTTGTGCAGGGCTGGTACTGCCTTTTTTGCAAAGAAATGACAGCTTCGGACTCTCCACCTCGGCCTGGCCCGAGCCATCAGTTCTCTGAAAGGTGCAGAGTCCACCACTTGGAAAGGGAGGGACTGCAGCACCAGCAACTTGGACAGGAGCACGTTCCGCTTCTGCGCCGTTGGATGCATGCATACTGCTGTCTCTTGGCAATTGCTTCGGTGATCGATTGCTGACGGAATGACTGACCAGGATTAGAAGGAGCAGGAGCATCTGGACCAGCAGAAGATGGGAATGACTGGATTACAGAAATACGTCACTAAATGCTCTCAGCACATATAGCTGCAGAAGTGAACAGTGTATATATTATTTTTTAGTACTGAAATACGCCACTAAACGCTTTAACCACATATAGCTGCAGAAGTGAACTGCATATATATTTTTCTTTTTCCACAGATATAAGCCACTAAAGGCTTTTCAACATAGCACTTGGACCCCAAGAACAAATTGCTGGAATGACAGAGCTGTATAATGGCTATTTGGATTCGCAAATTATCTTTCCCTGCACTTGTAAATCGCTTTTCTAGCACTGTCCCTAGCGCCTTCTGATGTCTCCCTGCACTAAAATGCTGTGAAAAGATTTTTTAAACACATACAGTATGCCCATTGAGTAATAATTGGTTGAACTATACTAATATGTATGAATAAAAGACAGTTATGAATAGTCAATTTATTACATGGGTCTAATTAGCTATTTCCTAAAACCATTGACAGCCTTAAAGAGCTAGGGGCCCATGAAAATAGAGACCTGCCAGCCATAACACCCGCTGCATGTGCGAGTGAAAGGGTTAAAGGGCATCTGTCAGCAGATTTGTGCCCATTAAACTGGCTGACCTGTTGCATGTGCACTTGCCAGCTGAAGACATCTGTGTTGGTCCTATGTTTATCTGTGCCCACACTACTGATAAAAATTATGTTTAACTATATGCAAATGAGCCTCTAGGAGCAACAGGGACATTGCCGTTACACCTAGAGGCTCTGCTTTCTCTGCAACTACTGCGCCCTCTCAGATTTTTAGGCCACTTGTTCAGAACAAGCCAGTGCTTTTTTCCCAATACTTGGAGGACCTGTCACCAAAAAATGCAATGCAATCTTTAGGTTATAGAGCAGGAGAAGCTGGGCAGATTTATATAAAGTTTTGCGGGACACAGATACAGTAAAATTTGTAATTTATATATTTATATCTCTTTTTTTTTTTACTCGGGAGGTGTTATTAGTGATTGATAGCATTCTCTATATGTGTGTATACATAGATACCTGTTAGTCACTGAAAACACCTCCCTTATATACTGAGATTTTCACAGGAGTGGTCATTAAGTAAAAAAGGCAGAGATATAAATGTATGATTTACAAGTTTTACTCAATTTTCTCCACACACACAAATATATATATATATATATATATATATATATTTGTGTTAGGTGCTGCAGCCTAGGTATAGGAGATGATGATGACCATCCTGGAGCATGGATGGACAAAACATAGGGAGGGAGGGGGGTGGGGCACGGCCGCCGTTCGTACCGAGGCTGGAGGACATGGTGGGGAGGGAATAAGTAGTGGCCTATGCCCCTCTCACAAATACAGGCTGAACTTCTTAGCCTTCACTACTTGTGTTAGGTGCTGCGGCCTAGGTATAGGAGATGACGATGACCATCCTGGAGCATGAATGGACTGACCATAACTATTAACTGGCTGATGTGTCCCCGGAGACAGGACGGGGTAGGCCTGGAGGGGGCAAAAAGAGAAGCGGATCTTGTAGGAAAGATGTATTGTGATCGTAACAATCAAGGTGCCGGTTGGAGGACGCTACGGACCAACTCAACACATATGACTGCGGCCATGATGACATCCGCTCTGGGACCTACTGCTCGATCCTGACTGAAGGCGTGAGAAGTGACTGTCCTGCTTTGAAGAAGGACCCAAAATGACCACCGATGATAGTGTGTGTGTTTTTTTTTTTTTTTTACTGAGCTGTCGAGCTAAGCCGGTGGCAGAGCTGGGCCCCAAACCTGAACTTGATGAAGGACTGACTTACCTGAACAGTTCCACCTACCGGAACCAAGGACACGACTCAAACTGGCACAAACCAGTAGAAACCTTAAGGCAAATGGCGAGAAGTCATGGCCCGGTCATACCAAGCGGACAGCGGAAGGTACTGGCCGACGGGACGTGACCTGGCTCACCAGCTAGACCACCAGACAATGCAGCGTTGAAAGATGGCCTAAGAGTATTAGGAAGACAAAAAAGCAGAAAAAGATAGACAAAACCATCCAACATGATACCGAAAGAACATGACCTGAACGATTCAAGCGACTATACGTGAATGATTCAAGACCCGAGCGATTCAGGCAACTATACGGAATGTTACATTACCCTAGTGATTCAGGCAACTATACATGAATGATTCATGGCCTGAGCAATTCAGGCGACTGTACATGAGTGAAAGATGACCTGAGCGATTCAGGCAAAAATACGTGAATGGTTCATGGCCTGAACGACTCAGGCGGCTTTACATGTGTGATATATGACCTGAGCGATTCAGGCAACTATACCTAAATGATTCATGACTTGAGCGATTCAGGCGACTGTACATGAGTGATACATGACCTGAGCGATTCAGGCAACTGTACATGAATGACACATAACCTGGGTGATCCAGGCAACCATACATTAATGATGCATGACCTGAGCGATTCAGGCAGCAGTACATGAAGGATTCAAGAACCTGCGTGATTCAGGCAACTGTACCTGAAACACATAGCCTTGGCGGTTCAGGCAACTGTACAGTTATGAAACATGACCCAAGTGATTAAGGCAACTATACAAGAATGATTCAAGATCTGAGCAATTCGGGCAATTGTACATGGATGATACAAGACCTGAGCAATTCAGGAAACTATATATGAATGATTTAAGACCCGAGCGACTCAGGCAACAATACATGAATGATTCATGGCCCGAGGGACTCAGGCAACTGTACATGAATGATACGTGACCTGAGCGATTCAGGCAACTATACGTGGATAAAACGTGACCTGAGCGATTCAGGCAACCCTACATGACTGATAAGGGACCTGAGCGATTCAGGAACCAACATACCGAAAGAAACATGGCCTGAGAGATTCAGGCAATTAAACATGAAATGAAACAAGACCTGAGCGATTCAGGGACCAACATTATATTGTATGAAGTATGGCCTGAGTGATTCAGGCGATTTGTACAAGAATGAAATGTGACCTGAGCGACTCAGGTCATTTATGCATCAAATGACACCCGACCTAAGCGGTTCCGCGGCCAGCATTAACTTAATTAAGCATGGCCTGAGTGATTCAGGCAGTTATACATGAATGATATAAAAACTGGGATTCAGGCAAACAGACATGAATGATACATGTACATATTGTAAAAGGGGGGAGGCACTCTACTGTCACTGTATCACAGAGAAATAAAATGCAATGGTATATCATAAAATACCTGGAATTTATTACCCGATTCACACAATATCCCAATTTACATTAAAATTCGATCGACCATAAATGAATATAAAAATCACAAACACTGTAGGACGCTATTGCGCGGGGTGATTTAAATGTGGTATTTATCTTGTGGATGTACCGTTCTTGGGAACCATAGTGAGGCTGCTATATACAAAGAAAATGCTCCGGCAGAGCATTTTACAAGAACGATACATCCACAGATAAATACCACATTTAAATCACCCCGCGCAATAGCGTCCTATACAAGTGGATTGGAACCAATCGGATGCCCCTGCCACCGTTACGTGGGACGCCACTGTATAACGGAGGGATCACGTGGGATGCTGCAGGTCCTGGCAGGTACACGTGGCGGTGTAAAGCGGCGAGGGAAGGACGCCATCTGAAAACTTCGGTGGTAATGTAATCTACACCCTCTCATTAAATACGTGGCTTGATCTATATATATGCTGGGAACATACCACGCACAATAGAGTGCCAAGAACACTATATACAGCGGAATTGTCCGGCTCTTGTGATAAGCAATTAATCCACTTTTTTATGGTGAACATATACACCAGTGAGACGTCTTTATACCAACCTAAAAGGATATCTGTGGTGGACTCAATAGAAAGGGCCGCTGTTGGGGGACTCAATTAACCCTGTGACTTTGACTATAACACCTAGTGCATTTAGCAGATTGAATACATCATATGACACATGATGTCAACATAGGGTTCTTATGATTGACCACTCCACCATTTGATGTATGATTTGTTATATATGACATATGCCCTACAGTGTTTGTGATTTTTATATTCATTTATGGTCGATCGAATTTTAATGTAAAGTGGGATATTGTGTGAATCGGGTAATAAATTCCAGGTATTTTATGATATACCATTGCATTTTATTTCCCTGTGATATGGTGACAGTAGAGTGCCTCCCCCCTTTTACAATATTTACACTTCTTATACGGCACAAGGGTGCACCAAAGGAAGTGCACCACGATCATACTTGAAAGTTTTGGGTGTAGCCGCTGTACATACTACTTTCTTATGAATGATACATGACCTGAGTGATTCAGGTAACTACACATGAATGACTCATGACCCGAGCGATTCAGGCAACTATACACGAATGATTCAAGACCCGAGTGACTCAGGCAAATAAATGGCTGACGCATGGCCTGAGCGAATCAAGGACTAACATCAGCCTGAATGAAGCATAACCTGAGCAATTCAGGCAACTGTACGTGAATGACTCATGACATGAGCGATTCAGGAACCAACATTGTGCTGAATGAAGCATGACCTAAGAAATTCAGGCAATTTATGCAGGAATGAAACGTGACCTGAGCAGTAAGGCGATTTATAAATTAAATGAAACATGACTTACGCGATGCCAGGACCAACTTTGTACTGAATGAAGCATGACCAAAGCGATTCCGGCGATTACAAATGAATGAAAACGTAACCTGGACGATCCGGAGACCAAGATTATACTGAATGAAGCATGACCAGAGTGACTCAGGGAATATACATGAATGATACCTGACCTTAGCGATTCTGGCAACAATACAAGGATGATGCATGACCTGAGCGAATCAGGCAGTTATACATTGCATGATACATGACCCGAGCGACTCAGGGACCAACATTGCACAGAATGAAGCATGACCCGAGTGATTCAGGGAATATACATGAATCATACCTGACCTGAGCGATTCAGGCAACAATTCATGAATGATGCATGACCTGAGCAAATCAGGCAGTTATACGTTGCATGATCCATAACCCGAGTAACTCAGGGACCAACCTTGCACTGAATTAAGCATGACCTGAGGGACTCAGGCAATTATACATGAACGAATAAGATACCTGAGCGATTCCGGGACCAACATTAAACTGAATGAAGCATGACCTGAGTGATTCAGGGAATATACATGAATGGTACCTGACCCGAGCGATTCAGGGAACAATACATGGATGATGCATAACCTGGCTGAATTGGGCAGTTAAACATTGCCGAGTGACTCAGGAACCCACATTGCACTGAATTAGGCATAACCTGAGCGATTCAGGCAATTATACATGAATGAATAGATAACCTGAGCGATTCGGGGACCAACATTATACTGAATTAAGCTTAACCTGAGTGATTCCAGTAATATACATGAATGATACCTGACTTGAGCGAATCAGGCGACTGTACATTGATGATGCATGACCTGGGTGAATCGGGCGGTTATAAATTTTATGATACATGACCTGAGTGATTCAGGGACCTACGTTATACTGAATGAAGCATGACCTGAGCGATTCAGGCAACTAACCAGAAGATACATGCCCTGAATGAGCAAGGCAGGAAACCGTGTGAGCTACTGCCAGCCACCATGGCTAACCTGTACCTAGATAGCTATCGGCGGTGTCTCACCTGCCTCCGCGATAAACTGTCCGCATGCGCTGGGACAATGCAAGATGCTAGCGAGCCCTCTACTTTTTTTATTAACATAAATGACCTGGGCGATCCAGGTTTTTTCATTTTTCCTTTTTTTTTTCTTTTATTAACAAGGTAAATAACCTGGGTGATCCAGTTTTTTTTTTTATATTTAATACCAGGTAAATGACGGCCTTGCTACGGAGAATAGACGGGAAGCGTCTAGCATGCGATATTGTGCAGACGGTAGGCGCATCAGAGTTTTTTTTTTTTTTTTAGAAGATTATGTGAAGGAAGAACAGACCAGATGTACAATCAACGCATTTATTATATTGCATTGGGATCGTGCATGCCATTTTTGTTTATCATTCTGTCTGTCTATGAGTTCCAAAATCGGTCTATATATCAGAAGTGGAGGAGATCCCTTCTTGGGCGTGTATTGGTTTGGATCGAAGGGATAGAATGGGTAAGGATGCCCCAGTGACATGGAGACTAGAGATGAGCGAACAACTGGAAGTACGGGTTCGGGAAGTTCGGCCGAGCTCGACTCGAAGTTTATCCCGAACCCGAACCCCATTGAAGGACCCAAACTTTTAGGCACTAAAAAGGCTGCAAAATAGTCTAGGAAAGGGCTAGAGGGCTGCAAAAGGCAGAAAAATGTAGGTAAATGCCCTGCAAACAAATGTGGATAGGGAAATAAATTAAAATAAAATAAATAAAAATTAACCAATATCAATTGGAGAGAGGTCCCATAGCAGAGAATCATGCTTCATATCACCCACCACTGAAGAAGGCCACTTTCAGTTATTTCGGCCCAGTACCCAGACTGAGGAAAGAGGTCCCACAGCAAGGAATAAGGCGTCATATCACCCACCACTGGAGAAGGCCACTTTCAGTTATTTAGGCCCCAGCACCCAGACAGAGGAGAGAGGTCCCAAAGGAAGGAATCATGCATCATTTCACCCACCACTGGAGAAGGCTACTTTTAGTTATTTCGGCCCAGCACCCAGACAGAGGAGAGAGGTCCCACAGCAAGGAATCATGCGTCATTTCACCCACCACTGGAGAAGGCCACTTTCCGTTATTTCGGCCAAGCACCCAGACAGAGGAGAGAGGTCCCACAGCAAGGAATCATGCGCCATTTCACCCACCACTGGAGAAGGCCACTTTCAGTTATTTCGGCCCCAGCACCCAGACAGAGGAGAGAGGTCCCACAGCAAGGAATCATGCGTCATATCACCCACCACTAGAGAAGGCCACGTTCAGTTATTTTGGCCCCAGCACCCAGACAGAGGAGAGAGGTCCCACAGCAAGGAATCATGCGTCATATCACCCACCACTGGAGAAGGCCACTTTCAGTTATTTCGGCCCCAGCACCCAAACAGAGGAGAGAGGTCCCACAGCAAGGAATCATGCGTCATATCACCCACCACTGGAGAACGCCACTTTCAGTTATTTAGGCCCCACCACCCAGACAGAGGTCCCACAGCAAGGAATCATGCATCATATCACCCACCACTGGAGAAGGCCACTTTCAGTTATTTCGGCCCAGTACCCAGACAGAGCAGAGAAGTCCCACAGCAAGGAATCCTGCGTCATATCACCCACCACTGGAGAAGGCCACTTTCAGTTATTTCGGCCCCAGCACCCAGACAGAGGAGAGAGGTCCCACAGCAAGGAATCATGCGTCATATTACCCACCACTGGAGAAGGCCACTTTCAGTTATTTTTGCCCCAGCACCCAGACGGAGGTCCCACAGCAAGGAATCATGCGTCATATCATCCACCACTGGAAAAGGCCACTTTCAGTTATTTTTGCCCCAGCACCCAGACAGTGTTCCCACAGCAAGGAATCATGCGTCATATCACCCACCACTGGAGAAGGCCACTCTCAGTTATTTCGGCCCAGCACCCAGACAGAGGAGAGAGGTCCCACAGCAAGGAATCATGCGTCATTTCACCCACCACTGGAGAAGGCCACTTTCAGTTATTTCGGCCCCAGCACCCAGACAGAGGAGAGAGGTCCCACAGCAAGGAATCATGCGTCATATCAACCACCATTGGAGAAGGCCACTTTCAGTTATTTCGGCCCCAGCACCCAGACAGAGGAGAGAGGTCCCACAGCAAGGAATAAGGCGTTATATCACCCACCACTGGAGATGGCCACTTTCAGTGTTTTCAGCCCCAGCACCCAGACAGAGGAGAGAGGTCCCACAGCAAGGAATAAGGCATCATATGACCCACCACTGGAGAAGGCCACTTTCAGTTATTTAGGCCCAGCAGCCAAACAGAGGAGAGAGGTCCCACAGCAAGGAATAAGGCATCATATGACCCACCACTGGAGAAGGCCACTTTCAGTTATTTCGGCCCCAGCACCCAGACAGAGGAGAGAGGTCCCACAGCAAGGAATCATGCGTCATATCACCCACCACTGGAGAAGGCCACTTTCAGTTATTTCGGCCCCAGCACCCAGACAGAGGAGAGAGGTCCCACAGCAAGGAATAAGGCATCATATGACCCACCACTGGAGAAGGCCACTTTCAGTTATTTAGGCCCAGCACCCAGACAGAGGAGAGATGTCCCACACAGCAAAGAATCATGCGTCATATCACCCACCACTGGAGATGGCCACTTTCAGTTATTTCGGCCCAGCACCCAGGATTCAATAAAGAAATGCCCCGGAGTACAAGAATACATGGTTGAGGGGGAGGCAGTTATAATTGTCTATTCTGCACAAGGGAGGCACAGGTCCTGTGGGATCCATGCCTGGTTCATTTTTATGAACGTCAGCTTGTCCACGTTGGCTGTGGACAGGCGGCTGCGTTTTTCAGTAATGACGCCCCCTGCCGTGCTGAATACACGTTCAGACAAAACGCTGGCCGTCGGGCAGGCCAGCACCTCCAAGGCATAAAATGCTAACTCTGGCCACGTGGACAATTTGGAGACCCAGAAGTTGAATGGGGCCGAACCATCAGTCAGTATGTGGAGGGGTGTGCAGACGTACTGTTCAACCATGTTAGTGAAATGCTGCCTCCTGCTAACACGTTCCGTATCAGGTGGTGGTGCAGTTAGCTGTGGCGTGGAGACAAAACTTTTCCACATTTCTGCCATGCTAACCCTGCCCTCAGAGGAGCTGGCTGTGACACAGCTGCGTTGGCGACCTCTTGCTCCTCCTTTGCCTTCGCCTTGGGCTTTCACCTGTGACATTTGGGAATGCTCTCAAGAGCGCATCTACCAGCGTGCGCTTGTACTCGCGCATCTTCACGCTCCAGTGCAGGAAGTAAGGTGGGCACATTATCTTTGTACTGTGGATCCAGCAGGGTGGCAACCCAGTAGTCTGCACACGTTAAAATGTGGGCAACTCCGCTGTTGTTGTGAAGGCACTGCAGCATGTAGTCGCTCATGTGTGCCAGGCTCCCCAGAGGTAAGGACAAGCTGTCCTCTGTGGGAGGCGTATCGTCATCGTCCTCCGTATCCCCCCAGCCACGCACCAGTGATGGGCCTGAGCTGTGTCGGGTGCCACCCCGCTGTGAACCTGCTTCATCCTCATCCTCCTCCAGCTCCTCCTCATCCTCCTCATCCTCCAGTAGTGGGCCCTGGCTGGCCACATTTGTACCTGGCCTCTGCTGTTGCAAAAAACCTCCCTCTGAGCCACTTCTAACAGACTGGCCTGAAAGTGCTAAAAATGACCCCTCCTCCTCCTCCTGGGCCACCTCCTCTTCCATCATCGCCCTAAGCGTTTTCTCAAGGAGACATAGAAGTGGTATTATAATGCTGATAACTGTGTCATCGCCACTGGCCATGTTGGTGGAGTACTCGAAACAGCGCAACAGGGCACACAGGTCTCGCATGGAGTCCCAATCATTGGTGGTAAAGTGGTGCTGTTCCACAGTGCGACTGACGAGTGCGTGCTGCAGCTGAAACTCCACTATGGCCTGCTGCTGCTCACACAGTCTCTCCAGCATGTGCAAGGTGGAGTTCCACCTGGTGGGCACGTCGCATATGAGGCGTTGAGCGGGAAGGCCGAATTTACGCTGTAGCACAGACAGGCGAGCAGCGGCAGGATGTGAACGCCAGAAGCGCGCACAGACGGCCAGCACTTTATGCAGCAGCTCTGACATGTCGGGGTAGTTGTGAATGAACTTCTGCACCACCAAATTCAGCATATGCGCCAGGCAAGGGATGTGCGTCAAACCGGCTAGTCCCAGAGCTGCAACGAGATTTCGCCCATTATCGCACACCACCAGGCCGGGCTTGAGGCCCACTGGCAGTAACCACTCGTCGGTCTGTTGTTCAATACCCCGCCACAACTTCTGCGCGATGTGGGGCCTGTCCCCCAAACATATAAGTTTCAGAATGGCCTGCTGACGTTTACTCCGGGCTGCGCTGAAGTTGGTGGTGAAGGTGTGTGGCTGACTGGATGAGCTGGTGGAAGCAGAGGAGGAGGAAGCCTAGTAGTAGGAGGAGGCTACAGGAGGCAAAGAATTACGCGCTGCGATCCTCGGCGGCAGGAGGACATGAGCCAAGGAACTCTCCGCCTGCGGCCCAGCCGCCACTACATTTACCCAGTGTGCAGTTAGGGAGATATAGCTTCCCTGGCCATGCTTACTGGTCCACGTATCTGTGGTTAGGTGGACCTTGCCACAGATGGCGTTGCGCAGTGCACACTTGATTTTATCGGATACCTGGTTGTGCAGGGAAGGCACGGCTATTTTGGAGAAGTAGTGGCGGCTGGGAACAACATACTGTGGGACAGCCATGGACATCAGCTGTTTGAAGCTGTCTGTGTCTACCAGCCTGAATGACAGCATTTCAAAGGCCAGTAGTTTAGAAATACTGGCATTCAGGCCCAGGGCTCGAGGGTGGCTAGGTGGGAATTTACGATTTCTCTCCAAAGTTTGTGAGATGGAGAGCTGAACGCTGCCGTTTGTCATGGTGGAGATGCTTGGTGACCCAGGTGGTGGTGTCGGTGGCGCATCTTCTGTTTGGTGGGCGGCAGGTGCCAACGGTCCTCCTGAGGCTGGGGAAGAGGCCGAGGCAGCAGCAGAAGAGGGAACAGGGGGAGCCAGAGTGAGTTCCTTGCTTTTAAGGTGTTTACTCCACTTTGCATGTAGATGCCTGGTCATGCAGGTTGTGCTAAGGTTCAGAACGTTAATGCTTCACTTCAGGCTCTGATGGCACAGCGTGCAAACCACTCGAGTATTGTCGTCAGCACATTGTTTAAAGAAGTGCCATGCCAGGGAACTCCTTAAAGCTGCCTTTGGAGTGCTCGGTCCCTGGTGGCGGTGGCCAGTAGCAGGCGAACTCTCTTGGCGGCGGCTGTTCTGCTTTTGCCCCCTGCTCCATCTTTTGCTACACTGTTGGCTCGGTCTCACCACTGCCTCTTCCTCTGAACTATGAAAGTCAGTGGCACGACCTTCATTCCATGTGGGTTCTAGGACCTCATCGTCCCCTGCATCGTCTTCCACACAGTCTTCCTCCCAGACTTCCTGTTCGGTCTGCACAATGCAAAAAGACACAGCAGTTGGCACCTGTGTTTCGTCATCATCAGAGATGTGCGGACTCCGATGAGGTGGTATTCCCATGTCCTCATCATCAGGAAACATCAGTGGTTGTGCATCAGTGCATTCTATGTCTTCCACCACTGGGGAGGGGCTAGGCGGATTCTCTTGGGAAACCCTGCCAGCAGAGTCTTCAAACAGCATAAGAGACTGCTGCATAACTTGAGGCTCAGACAGTTTCCCTGATATGCATAGGGGTGATGTGACAGACTAATTGGCTTGGTTTTCAGGTGCCACCTGTGCGCTTTCTGCAGAAGATTGGGTGGGAGATAATGTTATGAACGTGCTGGATCCACTGTCGGCCACCCAATTGACTAGCGCCTGTACCTGCTCAGGCCTTACCATCCTTAGAACGGCATTGGGCCCCACCAAATATCGCTGTAAATTCTGGCGGGTACTGGAACCTGAGGTAGTTGGTTCACTAGGACGTGTGGCTGTGGCAGAATGGCCACGTCCTCTCCCAGCACCAGAGGGTACACTAACACCACCATGACCGCGTCGTAGCGTGTAAAGTTAATGAGGATGACCCACTCAGCACTTGTATATACACCTTGAGTGTAATATACCTTTTATGGACAGATTAACACTTGGCCTGCAACAGCTGGGACACCAGATTCAGGGTATTGCTATTTTGGCAATTTAGTTTCACCCCGGAACAAAATATATGTTTTGGCGGACACTATTATAGTTTGCCAGCCACAGCTGTGACACCAGATTTATGGTATTGCTATTTTGGCAATTGAATTTCACCCCAGAACAAAATATATGTTTTGGCGTACACTATTATAGTTTGCCAGCCAGTGCTGGGACACCAGATTTAGGGGATTGCTATTTTGGCAAGTGAATTTCACCCCAGAACAAAGTATATGTTTTGTCGGACACTATTATGGTTTGCCAGCCACAGCTGTGACACCAGATTTATGGTATTGCTATTTTGGCAATTGAATTTGACCCCAGAACAAAATATATGTTTTGGCGGACACTATTATAGTTTGCCAGCCAGTGCTGGGACACCAGATTTAGGGGATTGCTATTTTGGCAAGTGAATTTCACCCCAGAACAAAATATATGTTTTGACGGACACTATTATAGTTTACCAGCCAGTGCTGGGACACCAGATTTAGGGGATTGCTATTTTGTCAAGTGATTTTCACCCCAGAACAAAAGATATGTTTTGGCGGACACTATTATAGTTTGCCAGCCACAGCTGTGAGACCAGATTTATGGTATTGCTATTTTGGCAATTGAATTTCACCCCAGAACAAAATATATGTTTTGGCGGACACTATTATAGTTTGCCAGCCAGTGCTGGGACACCAGATTTAGGGGATTGCTATTTTGGCAAGTGATTTTCACCCCAGAACAAAATATATATTTTGGCGGACACTATTATGGTTTGCCAGCCAGTGCTGGGACACCAGATTTAGGGGATATCTATTTTGTCAAATGAATTTCACCCCAGAACAAAATATATGTTTTGGCGGACACTATTATAGTTTGCCAGCCACAGCTGTGAGACCAGATTTATGGTATTGCTATTTTGGCAATTGAATTTCACCACAGAAAATAATCTATCCTTTGCCAGACTGCAGACAGTATTATACTTGGCTAGCCAAAGCTGGAACACCAGATTTTGGGGATTGGTATTTTGGCAATTGTATTTAACCCCTTAATAAAATATAGAAATTGCTATCCTGAGTTTCTAGGGGTGACAATAAGCATAGCCAAGCCCCTGATGTAGGATATAGCAAAATAAAAAAATAGTATTGATGGATTGATGGACTTGGTGGCAGCTTGATCTGGTGCACCACAAGTCACAAAATGGCCGCCGACCACCCCAGAAAAAAAGTGACAGAAAAACGCTCTGTGCAGTCTAAAAACCAGTGAGCAAGTAACTAGCAGAAGTTGAATCATTCACAGCTGTAGATCGATCACTTCAATAGGTGCTTTTGCTGACTTTTCCCTGCCTAATCTCACCCTCACAGCAGCTGCGTCCTCTCCCTACACTAATCAGAGCAGTGTAATGTGTGGCGCTACGTGACTCCAGCTTAAATAGAGGCTGGGTCACATGCTGCACTTGGCCAATCACTGCCATGCCATTAGTAGGCATGACTGTGATGGGCTCTTAGGGCAAGAAGTAAAACGCTAGATGATTGGCTGCTGTGCAGCCCTTCACAAAGCAGGAAGAAATAGCCGAACAACGAACCCGAACCCAAACTTTTTTGAAAATGTTCGGGTTCGGGTTCGTGTCCCGAACACCCCAAAATTATTCTCGAACTTTTCGCTCAACACTAATGGAGACATCTGCCCGCACTACCCGATTGTGTATGACATTGCGTCCTGGGAGAGATGCGTACTTCTGCACTTTGGTATATTTGACTATTTGCCCATATGGAAGTTGGGGTCATGTACATGATCCCTCTCACTGTATAGTCACGGTCTGTGACACAACGTATGGCCAAATCAGAGGACATGTGAAGGATAGATGTGTTTTCCCTTCTTAAATATGGCTGCACTGGTCTTTTTTCCCTTGAGGTGCATGCGCCGATCAGCGTCATATTGAATGACGTTGAAGAACATTTCAATACATTCCCAAAACATGAGCAGTGCATACCCAGGTACGCGAAGTGTGGCGTATTTGATGTGGAGGTTGCCATCTTCATCTGGTTAGTGAATATGCAATGGCTGTCCTCCCTCCTCCTTCTCCCCTCCTGCCAGCTGGACACCGAACAATATACACTTGGAATTGATTACATGCACTAGGCACTTTAGAATGGGGGCCCCGATGCGATCCCAGCGTTACTAGCCACTGGGAGCGCTGGAGCAAGCGCGACAAGGAGGAGGAGAGGTGCCCCGGCCAGCCGCAGGCGTACGAGGAAGCAGCAGGCGGGAGCCGAGCATTGGGGAAGCCTGAAAGGTGAGACACCTTTGCATGGTACGTGAGCCCCGGGGCAGCCTAGTATGGTATGAGAAACAGATGGGGAACGAAACGGAGGGAAAGGGAGGAGGACATCAGGTGGCACGAAGACAGGCCAGCTATACTCACCTCCGGCGATACATAAGGCGCAAAACTTACCACCGGTGACCGTGCAGCATGGAGAAGCGCTGTGCTGAAGGAACCGCCCCCCAGAACCCGGAAGTGCACGGTCGCCGTTCGTACCGAGGCTGGAGGACATGGTGGGGAGGGAATAAGTAGTGGCCTATGCCCCTCCCACAAATACAGGCTGAACTACTTATCCTTCACTACATAATACTGCCATATATTTAGAAACACAGACATATACCTCCATTAAGGGGTAATTTTTGGACTACATATTCAGAACAAGCCATTGTTCTTCTGATATTACTGTGTGCATACAAGCCACAAAATGGCTTTTTTTTTTTCAAAAGCTTAATAAATCCAATAATGTAGTATGTATTTACTCTTAGTCATATAAACACTGTCACTTTAAGATTACTAATGTCTTGGCATTAAACCCTCGAGTCCTAGTGCTATACATGTACGGCAGAACAATGGGTTTCTAAGGAAATGTGTAATCAAAAAATGACCTCTTGTTTAAAGGGCTTCTGTCACCCCCAAAATGCATTTTTCATCAGCTCACATTAGCTATTTGCTAATGTCAGCTGATCTCAAAAATACTTTTCTTACAGTCCCCTGTGATTTCGTTCTTTTAAAATTCTTACTTTTATTATATGCAAATATCTTGACTACCAGCAAGTTGGGCGGTAACCTGCTGGTAGCCGCCGCATCCTCTAGTTGCCCACACGCCCCCTCTCCTCTTGATAGACAGGGCCAGCGAGCACTATCCTGCAGCTGGCCCTGTCTTCTCATTAAGTCCCGCGCCTGCGCCGTAACATTCTTCAATCGGCGCAGGCATACTGAGTAAAGGACGCCACCTCTGTCCTCAGTGCGCCTGCGCCAATTACGTCATGGGTGTAGTGTGACATAATCAGCGCAGGCGCACTGAGGATGGAGCTGCATTTTGGGTGTGACAGAAGCCCTTTAAATCACATTTTTATGTTTAACATATTTTTAAAGAATTTTTGCAGAAGTTATTTTAAATTTTCCATGTCACTATCTATATGTAAATAGTGTTGAGCGCGAATATTTTAATCACAAATTTTAATCGCGAATATCGACACTTTGAGAATTCGCGAATATTCAGACTATAGTGCTATATATTCGTATTTGCAAATAGTGTTGATCGAAATATTGCAAGTTTGAATATTGTTTCTGCCGCTCATCACTAAACAAAACCCATAAAACCATCCAGTTTTTGCACTGGCCATTAAAGGCTACATTACACCTGCAGATTTTGCAGGACATTGTCGGGAAGGAAGCGTTAAGTAAGGTTTAACCTGCATATGTAGCATTTTCCAAAATACAGTGGTCCCTCAAGTTACAATATAAATTGATTTTAAGGAAAGCCATTCTATATCGAAAACATTGTAAACAGAGTCTATAACTCTATAGAAAACTGGTAATTGGTTCCAAAGCCCCAAAACGTCATCCCAGAGTAAGAAAAAGTAAAAGAAAACAAGCAGATAACCAAGACATATAAAGCGAGTCAGATAGGCAAACAGATAGGAATAGATGCTGGAAGAATCACGTTCTATGGTGATGATAAGAGCTTTTTTCGGGGTCTTGCACAGTATATAGATTACCAGAAAAATAAAATGGAGTCATTGCTCAACTGGAATCTAAAGGCGCAGCTCATTCTGGCACAAACAGGGGGCAGTACAGGACATTTAGTACCAGAGAGGCAACTAGACAGCCAATAAAGGTGTTTTACCAGTGAAATGAACATGTTAATTGGTTGGATCTAATCTAAAACATTGCATGTTAAGTCTAGTTTTAATTTATAATAGCCCAGAAAATACCATTGTATGTTGAAAATATTGTATTTTAAGGCCATTGTACCTTGAGTAATCACCGCATAGCATTGCTTCTTAAGTACCTTTATATGTAAGAAAGATCCAATTATCCAGTATTTAATTTATAGAACAGGCTTTCAAAAAAGCGCTTGAGTCTGCTGAAGGCCTACAGAGCTTTCCTGATCTATCACTAAAATCCCCACCATCATAAATTGATTCCAGGCATAACAGTTTAATAATTGCTTTACATGCAGTTCTCAAATATATGTTACCAAGACTAATAGTTATAATGTAAATTCTATGTGAAAACAAATGAGTAAAAAAAAAAATGATACACATTATAGATATATAATTATATAGATTAATTTTCCCATTTAAAATGTATCATTATTACATTGTTTGTAAATATTACATATGCAGGAAATAACACTTTTAGGATATTACTCTAATCCATTGTTCCCCTCATGTTGATTCTTTCAGTCATTGTCCACCTCAGGAGACAATTCCTGTATAATCCCCATTATGCTCATAGTACTGATAATGAAATAGCCCAGAGATCTATTAGCATTTTAATAATCTTCCAATACAACAGCCTGTAAGATGCACCACTGTAATAACTGTACAATGTGCTCACACACAGCAGAAGCAGGCGATCCTTTAGTTTCTGGACTATGGTACCTGTAATAACTGTATAATTGCTTTATACATGCTCAACTACAAAATGTGTGCAGTAGCAGAGTTGCTTACAATAGCTGCTGAAGTGCTGTTTGTAGGAGAAAGTGGGAGTTGTATTTCCCAGTGCACAGGTCTGAGCTCATTATTGTGGTGCTGAAAGGACAGCTCATAGGGATGAACGTGCAGCTCTTTCCTTCTACTCGTGCTCATCTTTACTTCTGGACAAGTGAATTATCTGCTGCTCCAGGCCTAATGATAACTCACACATTACTGTAGAGTGTATTTTCACAGGAGTGTAATCTACATCAATATGCAGTAATAAGCCTGCTTCTTCAAGTCAACCAGAGAGATACAAAGAACCAGAGCAAACAGACTGCAGGATCTACATCAAGAGTCCACCAGGTTTCCTGGACCTCCTGCTGGATTAATGTCCTTCTCATCACAGCAGTGGTTGGCATAGTACCACCTGAAATGAAGCTGGACTTCTCTGTTAGAGCTTTGATGGATAACTATTCTGCTTTGTTCTTCAATGACTCTTGTATGGAGCTTCTGCTGTACCCATGTGCCAACATCTCAGATGAACGGAATGAGTCCCTCAAACCTCCCCAGCTGGTGGATGCCTGGCTTGTACCCTCTTCTTTGCAATGCTCATGGTAGTGGGACTTATAGGAAATTCTTTGGTTATTTATGTTATTTCCAAACACAAGCAAATGAGGACAGTGACTAACTTTTATATAGGTGAGTAATGATTTTTGAATACTTAAGTATGTTCACTCTGTGTATAATGAAAAGAATAGAGTAAATGACTGTAATATGCTCATTGTATGCTGTGCATACAACTGAATAGAGTGTGTTGGTTCAATAGGTCACTCAATTATCTATTGCAAATGAATGTAGAATATCAGATCAATTGAATGAATGTAGATGTATGTAATTCTAAAACAGCTAGCTATTATCGCCCTTGAAAACGAATTTATGAAGAAACATAAGTATATGTACAATAGCAATTAATTTCTAAAGTGGTGACTGCTGCACACCTATAATACCAAACTTTTTAAAATTGTTCGTGGTATTCTCAGAAATTTGAAAACTGATATAATATATTACATAGTTAGATGTTAAATTATATTTTTAACCATGGTGGCAAACACTTGGGGACAGAGAAAACCTGCCTTACACTGATGGAATTCCATTAGGCTTGCACTGATGTTAGGTTTAAAAATTGTAGTAATGAAATAATAATTCTATCCTAATAGAGGGAGCTCAGGTATCACACAACTGTGAAACATGTGCAGGTGTCAAACAAAAAAAATAAAAAAACACAAAATATAAAGCTGATATGTATCTTGGTGTGCTGGAAATGTGTCATGGAGAAAATAGATACAAGTTGTTACAATGCATTTTCAGTATACTTTATATAGTGCACTGCTTTTAATGTTGACTGGAGGTTTTCTTAAAGGGGCTCTGTCACCAATTTAATGGTGTCCTAACTAAGGCAACAATAAACTAGTGACAGGTCTCCTTAGCAAAATACTGGGTCACTTTCTTTTGCTAAAATCTTTTATTAAACAGTTCCAGTGCATAAAGATGAGTCCTGAATATTTATGAGCTCCTGGCTTTCCGCTATACCTACTGCTGATTCAGTTGAAAAAAAAAAACCTGTCAATCAGAGATGCCTGGAGAAAGCTAAAAGTTCATGAATATCAGGACTCGGTGGTATGTGCTGGAGCTGTTAGAACCTAGCAGTATACAATTGGTGACAGATTCCCTTTTGACAATATTCCCATCATGGAAATGTATGGAATATTTACAGAATATGTCATATATGTCTGATAGGCATGGGTCTCACCTCTGGAATCTCTACAAGTGAGCTTGACTGTTTCGGCAAATCCTTTACAAATGAATGGAGAGATCAGCACCAATGTGTGACCATCTCATCATATATTTTTGGCCTGGATGTCTGATGAGTATAGCTTCCTTTTTTTTTTTCAGTCGGATTTTTTTATTAAACCATCACAATTTTGTGTGATCGACAGAATATGACATTACATAGTAAACATCAATCTCTACCCACAACTAGTCAGATATATATATAGATGTAAACGAAGGCAGCACTCCAAGGATTCAGTGGAAAATAGTGGATATATTATTAAACCCATATATGTAACAGCAATGTTTCAACTCTACTCAATGTAGCCTTTGTCAAGCTTGACAAAGACTCCATTGAGTAGAGCTGAAACATTGCTGTTATACGGGTTAAATAAATCACCCACTTTTTTTCACTGAACCCTTGGAGTGCTGCCTTCTTTTACTCAACATATACAAGTGGACCTTGGTCGCCGGTCTCTTGAGGGGATTGCGCCCGTTATTTTTGTTTGTGTGCTGCTTAGAGCTGAAACATTGCTGTTATATGGGTTAAATAAATCACCCACTATTTTCCACTGAACCCTTGGAGTGCTGCCTTCTCTTACTCAACATATACAAGTGGACCTTAGTTGCCGGTCTCTTGAGGGAATTGCGCCGTTATTTTTGTTTGTGTGCTCCTCTTTACTTTTTTCATTCATTTATATATATATATATATATATATATATATACACATACAGTATATACACACACCATTGTCTGATAGGTAAGGGTCCCACCGGTGGGACCCTTACCTATCTCCTAAACGGAGCCTCTAAAGTGGTGGAGGGTGCATTGCGCATGCGCCGCCACCCTCCATTCATTTCTATGGGGCCACTGAAAATAGCCAAACGTTGGCTCGGCTATTTCCGTCGGGCCCATAGAAGTGAATGGGAGCGATGGCCAGTCATGCGCGGTGCGCTCCCATTCACTACTATGGGGAGAAAGCTTGGTGGAGGTTGGCTGGAATCCTCAAGCCACCACTTTGGCCCACTCCATTCTTGAAATAGGTGTGGGTCCCAGTGGTGGGACCCACACCTATCAGACAGTGGGGGCATATCTAGCAATATGCCCCCATTGTCTCAGATGAGGCAACCTCTTTAAGGCATGGGCCCCATATGGCTTGGGATTTATAATGAACATTCCTCTTTCTACACACTCCCTTCTCCCACTGGATTATTTCATTTAGTTGTGAATTCCTGAATAGTGGGTGGACTTGATTATATCCTATGGAAAGTGTGCCAATTTTGCTGACATAAAACATCATTTTTAAGATGCTATAATTGACAGGATTCTCACATGCACCCTCATTCACTAAACCTAGAAGGCAAACCATTTGACATGCCTGAAGATATATATTATCTACCCAGTGGATGATGTCCAAGATAAACATTCAATAGCAACCTAGGGAGGTATATTCCCTCATAATATGCATCTACTGCACCTCCTTCATCCCACACTACATTCCTTCATTATATGCATCTACTGCACCTCCTTCATCCCACACTGCAGACAAAATCTGACCTAATTCTTATTTTAGGCAGCAGGTTTTGAATTTTATAAGCTCTATATAAAAGAAAGAGCGGCAAAAGGTGCAGCGCTTCATATAAAGACAATATGGGGACTACTTCCAATAAATTCCTCCTTGGTTCCCAGCGTTTTTCTCCCATTTTCTTTTTGCTTCCATTGGAAATTTGTTTAGATATAAGGGAAGCAATTGGTGATATATTGTGAAAATCAAACCCCTTGTATTACTGTACCTGGGTTGGCCACTAAACCAATAATAAAATTAGTGTCTAGAGCAAGGGTGCACAGCCTGCGCCCTGAGGACCATTTGCTTCCATCTGTACCATTTTGTGCAGCCCCCCCCTCCCCATCTGGTCACACACATGCCTATCTATGTTTAGTGGTTGTTCACATGTATTTTTCATCTGTTGTCCTATCAGATGGGAGTCCTATAAGTATAGCAAGTTTTATTTGTCAACCCTTGGGTTTTATTCAATCCTGGATTGACTGGTATGAGCATCTCTAAGTTGCAAAAGCTTATAAAAATGGTGAGGAATAGAGATGTCGCGAGCATAAAATTTTCCACTTGCAAACGCGAACTTCCGCAAATGTTCGCGAACCGGGTGAACCGCCATAGACTTTAATAGGCAGGCGAATTTTAAAACCCACAGGGACTCTTTCTGGCCACAGTAGCGATGTAAAAGTGTTTTCAAGGGGACTAACACCTGGACTGTGGCATGCCGTAGGGGGATCCATGGCAAAACTCCCATGGAAAATTACATAGTTGAGGCAGAGTTTGGTTTTAATCTATAAAGGGCATAAATCACCTAACATTCCTAAATTGTTTGTAATAACGTGCTTTAAAACATCTAGTGTGTATACGATCAGGTATGATGTTGTATCGATCAGGTAGTGTAAGGGTTACGCCCTCTTCACAGTAACAGACCTAACTGTGACAGACCAAACTTCCCGTTTAACGCACCGCAAACAACCGCAAACAGTCCATTTGCACAACCGCAAACTCCGCAAACACAAGGTTGGATACCAAGCTAGCCATGTCCCGATCCTTGTCCTCACTGGCGTCATCGAACGTCTTTTCCTCGCGCAATGTACTATGCCACCGTATATGAGTGGTGTGTTCAGTAATCATTAGTACTATTTTTATCAGTTTAATCCCTGTTACGTCCCCTATCAGGGGACGTGTATCGAATAGATTTTAGGAATTGGGAGATGGAAAAAGAAGCTTGGTCGTTACTCTTACTTCCAATTTGGGGCACTGCACGTGCGCCACGCAATGTACTGTGACACCCTATATGAGTAGTGTGTTAAGTAGTACTATTCTTATCAGTTTAATCCCTGCTACATCCCCTATCAGGGGACGTGTATCAAATAGATTTTAGACAACCGCAAAGAGTTGTCAATAGTTGACACACTCATAACATAAATTTTATTCCTCTATGTGTCAATCTTGGTGTAGTGATGACTGTGCTTGTGCGCACGTTTGGGAGATTGCAGACGATGGTGGTTTTTAAAAGCCTATGGTCGTGCTGAGGTAGTTCAGTGACAGTTAAGTGACCCAGAAAACAATGATTCTGCAGTGTGGGCCCATTGTTGGCCTAGTAGGCTTTAATGATCACCTTAGATGATCACAAAGAAAATTTATGTTTTTTCTATGAAAAATTATCCAGCCGATCGCTTTTGGTCTGTTCACAATGAAGCAACGACCTTATCATCTGGGGTGTGCCAACATTGCCAACACACTCATAGAGGTGATCGCTTCATTGTGATACGCAAGCCCCTTCACCACAACAAGGTAACGATCACGAAGGGGAATTGACACATGTATGTGACATTTTTTTTGTTTTGTTTTTGCAGCCACAGTGCAGCACCAGAGGCCAGAAAAATTAGGCATGTACACATGGCTGAAAAACTAGGTATTGTTGCAGCCGCTGCTGTAGCAACAAATGAATCCCCCACTGTCAGTCCCTTCGGTATCCACGCCTCATTTATCTTAATAAAGGTGAGGTAATCTAGACTTTTTTGACCTAGGCGACTTTTCTTGTCAGTGACAATACCTCCTGCTGCGCTGAAGGTCCTTTCTGACAGGACACTTGAAGCGGGGCAGGCCAGAAGTTCTATCGCAAATTGGGATAGCTCAGGCCACAGGTCAAGCCTGCACACCCAGTAGTTGAGGCAGTTAAGGCGAGGTAGTCTGCTACCTGTTGGTCGAGTCGTTCTCTGAGGGTGGACCCCGAAGGGCTGTTGCGATGAGTAGGACATAAAAAGCTCTGCATGTCCTCCATCAACAACATGTCTGTAAAGCGTCCTGTCCTTGCTGGCGAGGTCGTGGTAGGAGGAGGATTACTTTCACCTCTTCCCCTGTTAGATTCCTGTTGTGCTCTGACATCACCCTTATACTCTGTGTAAAGCATACTTTTTAACTTGTTTTGGAACTGCTGCATCCTTTCAGCCACTTTCTACTTATACCGGGGGTCTATTAGCGTGGCCACCCAGTACAGGTAATTCTCCTTCATCCTTTTTATACGAGGGTCCCTCAACAGGCATGACAGCATGAAAGACCCCATTTGCACAAGGTTGTATGCCGAGCTACTCATCTCCTGTTCCTCGTCCTCACTGATGTCATTGAAGGTCTGTTCTTCCCCCCAGCCACGTACAACACCACGTGTCCCAGATAGGTGACAACAACGAGCACCCTGGGATGCCTGCTGTGGTTAGTCTTCCTCCTCCTCAAAGCCACGGTCCTCCTCTGACTCCTCAGACTCCTCTTCCAGCGTTGCCGCAGGTCCAGCAAGCGATGATGATATGGTTGTTTCTGGTGGTGATGGTGACCACAACTCTTCCTCTTGACGCTAATCTGCAGCCTGATCAAGCACTCTTCACAGGGCATGCTCCAGGAAGAAAACAAATGGGATGAGGTTGCTTATGGTGCCTTCGGTGTGACTGACTAGGTTTGTCACCTCCTCAAAAGGACGTATGAGCCTACAGGCATTGCGCATGAGTGTCCAGTAAGGTGGCAAAAAAATAACCAGCTCCGCAGAGTCTGTCCCAGCACCCCAGTCATACATATACTCATTGATGGCTTTTTCTTGTATTAGCAGGCGGTCGAACATTAGGAGTGTTGAATTCCAACGTGTCAGGCTGTCGCAAATCAAGCGTCTCACTGGCATGTTGTTTCGCCGCTAAATGTCGGAAAAGTGCGCCATGGCGTGTAGGAATGCCTGAAATGGCCACACACCTTCCTAGCCTGCTTAAGGACGTCCTGTAAGCCTGGGTACTTACACACAAAGCGTTGTACAATCAGATTCAACACATGTGCCATGCACGGCACATGTGTCAACTTGCCCAAATTCAATGCCGCCAATAGATTGCTTCCGTTGTCACACACCACTTTGCCGTTCTCCAGTTAGTACGGGATCAGCCACTGATCCACCTGTGCGTTCAGGGCGGACAGGAGTGCTGGTCCGGTGTGACTCTCTGCTTTCAAGCAAGTCAACCCCAAGATGGCGTGACACTGTCGTATCCAGGATGTGGAATAGCCCCTGGGGTGCTGGGGGGTGAAGTTGATGATATGGAGCAAGACGCAGCAGCAGAAGAGGACTCAGCCGAGGAGGTTAGCGAAGAGGATGGAGTAGGAGGAGAAGAGGAGGTGGCAGCAGGCCTGCTTGCAAGTAGTGGCGGTGTCACCAACTCCTCTGCAGAGCCACGTATTCCATAGTGATGTCGCGAACATAAAATTTTCCGTTCGCGAACGGCGAACGCGGACTTCCGCAAATGTTCGCGAACATGCGAACATTGCGAACCGCCATAGACTTTAATAGACAGGCAAATTTTAAAAACCAAAGGGACTCCTTCTGGCCACAATAGTGATGGAAAAGTTGTTTCAAGGGGACTAACACCTGGACTGGGGCATGCAGGAGGGGGATCCATGGCAAAACTCCCATGGAAAAATACCTAGTTGACGCAGAGTGTGGAAGTTGTAATCGCAATGCGATTAATACAGGTTATATTAATCGCATTGCGAATTAAACTTAGAGCTGGGTTCCTAATGGTTGTATTGCTAGAAATTCTAGCAATACAACCATTAGGAACCCAGCTCTAAGTTGAATTCGCAATGCGATTAATATAACCTGTATTAATCGCATTGGGATTACAACTTAGATCTAGTTCCTAATGGTTGTATTGCTAGAATATAACGAATATTGCGAATATAGCGCTAAATTCTCAATCTTCGTTATATTCTAGCAATACAACCATTAGGAACTCCAGCTCTAAGTTGAATTCGCAATGCGATTAATACAGGTATATTAATTGCATTGCGATTACAACTACTAACACTGCAGCTTCAGAATGAATCTAAGATGGATGCCGTCCTTGCTTTTTGATAGGAGGTGGGAGGGTCTGGGAGGGAGACTAATGTACTAGCCCTAAAAATGGCTTTTTGGGGTACTGTCAGGACGCTGTCCTTACAGCAGAGATCTGATGAGTCTTTCAGGACTGGAGTGGACACTGAATACACTAGCCTAGCTATCGATTTCCCTATTAAATCAGCAGCAACTACACTCTCCCTCCTCTCACTAAGACTGCAAATTCCGAATGAATCTAAAATGGATGCTGTCCAGGAGATGGGAGGGTCTGGGAGGGAGGGTATGATAATTGGCTGGAATGCGTCTGCTGACTGTGATGTAGAGGGTCAAAGTTTACTCAATGATAGGGGGTGGACCTAACATCGCATATGTTCGCCCGCCGCGACGAACGCGCACAAGCTATGTTCGTCGGGAACTATTCGCCAGTGAATAGTTTGGGACATCTTATTTGCGAATTCAACTTAGAGATAGGTTCCTAATGGTTGTATTGCTAGAATATAACGAAGATTGAGAATTTAGCGCTATATTCTCAATCTTCGTTATATTCTAGCAATGCAACAACCATTAGGAACTCAGATCTAAGTTGAATTCTCAATGCGATTAATATAACCTGCATTAATCGCATTGTGAATTCAACTTAGAGCTGAGTTCCTAATGGTTGTTGTATTGCTAGAATATACGTTATATTTTAGCAATACAACCATTAGGAACTCAGCTCTAAGTTGTAATCGCAATGCGAATAATACTTACAATTATTAACCGCTTTGAGAATCCATTTGATGCCTCTATTTGATTGTATATGACGGTTGACTATGACTACGACCAACGTGCTGCTGCCTCCAAAGCAAGATATCTGAACCCCCCAGGGGCCATTTGGGCGTTTTTGATAAAAAACGCATCAAAAACGCATCTGCGTTTTTATAATTTTTTCATTTTCTAGTTTATTTTTTTGTGTATTTTGCCACATTTGGTTTCATATTTACATTTGGTATAGGCAAATATGGTAGTCTAGATCATGTGTCTATACCAAAACCTAGGATCATTGTTTGACAGCATATTTTCTAAGCCATGTAGCTGAATATAGATTTGGGCAGAGTAATGATCTAGACTACCATATTTGCCTATACCAAATGTAAATATGCAACCAAATGTGGCAAAATACACAAAAAAATAAACTAGAAAATGAAAAATTATAAAAACGCAGATGCGTTTTGATGCGTTTTCTATCAAAAACGCCCAAATGGCCCCTAGGGGTTCAGATATCTTGCTTTGGAGGCAGCAGAACGTTGGTGGTAGTCATAGTCAACCGTCATATACAATCAAATAGAGGCATTAAATGGATTCGCAAAGCGATTAATAATTGTAAGTATTATTCAGCATTGCGACATAATCTTAGAGCTGAGTTCCTAATGGTTGTATTGCTAGAATATAACGTATATTCTAGCAATACAACAACCATTAGGAACTCAGCTCTAAGTTGAATTCGCAATGCGATTAATGCAGGTTATATTAATCGCATTGAGAATTCAACTTAGATCTGAGTTCCTAATGGTTGTTGTATTGCTAGAATATAACGAAGATTGAGAATATAGCGCTAAATTCGTTATCTTCGTTATATTCTAGCAATACAACTATTAGGAACTCAGATCTAAGTTGTAATCGCAATGCGAATAATACAGGTTATATTAATCGCATTGCGATTTACAATTACTATTACTGCAGCTTCAGAATGAATGTAAGATGGATCCTATCCTTGTGTTTAGATAGGAGGTGGGAGGGTCTGGGAGGGAGGGTATGCTGATTGGCTGGAATGTGTCTGCTGACTGTGAGGTACAGGGTCAAAGTTTGCTTAATAATAAAGTATAGGGGCGAACGCGAACATCGAATATGTTCGCCCGCCGCGGCGGACGCGAACAAGCTATGTTCGCCGGCGAATAGTTCGGGCCATCTCTAGTATTCCATACTTGGCAGCCGTCAGCAGGTTTATCCAATGCGCAGTGATCGTGATATACCTGCCCTGACCGTGCTTTGCAGGCCATGTATCAGTGGTCAGATGGACCCTTGCCCCAACACTGTGTGCCAGACATGCCATGACTTCCTTTTCCACAATAGAGTACAGGTTGGGGATTGCCTTTTGTGAAAAAAAATTTCGGCCGGGTACCTTCCACTGCGGTGTCCCAATAGCTACAAATTTTTTGAAGGCCTCAGACTCCACCAGCTCGTATGGTAAAAGCTGGCGGGCTAAGATTTCTGACAAGCCAGCTGTCAGACGCCGGGCAAGGGGGTGACTCTGTGACATTGGCTTCTTATGCTCAAACATTGACAGACAACTGACTGTGGGCAGATGAGCAAGAACTGCTGAAGGTGAGAGGCGGAGTGGCGGGTGGTTGAGAGGGGTGTGCTGCTTGTACTTATATGTTGATCCCATAGGCGTTTGTGATGTGAGATCATGTGCCTTCGCAAAGCAGTTGTACCTAGGTGGGTGTTGGACTTCCCTCGACTCAGTTTCTTTTGGCACAGGTTGCAAATGGCATCGCTGTTATCAGCGGCAGACACACAAAAAAAATATCACACTGCTGAGCTTTGCAATGACGGCAATCTGGTGGTGGCAACAGCATGCGTTGATTGGCGTGCTGTCTGGCTGACCCCGGGTGCCGATACATGCTGTATGACTGTGCCACTAGCTCCTTGCGACGACCTCCACCTGCTTCCAACTCGTCTCCTCCTCCTCTCTGTCTCCCCATCTGAACTTTCCCCCTGCTCTTCTTCTCTTCGAGTGGGCACCCATGTGACATCCACGGACACATCGTCATCATCAACCGCTTCACTTGTATCTGACAACTCAGCAAAGGAAGCAGCAGCGGGTACAACATCATCATCATCACACCGTATGTCCATGTGTGTAATGCTGCCTGACTGAGACATATCCCTGTTATCTACATCCTTTGGCAATAATGGTTGCGCATCACTCATTTCTTCCAACTGATGTGTAAATAAATCCTCTGACAGATCAAATGAAGCAGCTGTGGTGCTAGTGTTGGTGGTGGCAGCGGGCGGGCGAGTGGTAACTTGAGAGGTGCACGAAGCTGAGCTGGAGTAGGATGGTGCGTCAAGGTTCTGAGCAGAAGCTGTAGAAGATTGGGTGTCCTGTGTAAGCCAGTCAACTATGTCCTCAGAATTTTTTGAGTTCAGGGTATGTGGCCTCTGAACACTGGGCATTATTCTAGGGCCAAAGGAAATCACAGCAGCACGACAGCCCCTGCGGGGTGGCCTGCCTCTGCCTGTCATTTTTTTTTTGATTAGTGGTACTATGCATGCAAAGTACTCTGCCAGCTGGTATGAGTGGTGGGCATTGGCAGTGGGCACACTACAGTCAGTGGAAGTGGGCCTGACACACACTGGCAGCAGGCAGGCAACTGGAATTAGATTCAAGTGTAAAAATTAAATGCCTTTTTTCATGCAAAGTCCTGAGCCACACGGTATGAGTGGTGGGCACTGGCAGTGGGCACACTACAGTCTGTGGGCCTGCAGACTCTCACACATGGGCAGGCCAGGCAACTGCAATATATATATGGAGAAAAAAAATAAAAGCAGACTAATGTAGCAGTCCTAAAAAGGGCTTTTTGGGGTGCTATGATGCTGTCCCTACAGCAGATGAGTCTGTGGACACAGAACACTGGCCTAGCTAATGCTTTCCCTATGAATTCAGAATCATCAGCACAGCAGCAGCTGCAGTCTCCCTGCTCTCACTAACATGCAGCTTCAGACTGAATCTAAGATGGATGCTGTCCTTGCTTTTTGATAGGAGGTGGGAGGGTGTGGGAGGGAGGATATGCTGCTGATTGGCTGGAATGTGTCTGCTGACTGTGAGGTACAGGGTCAAAGTTTGCTCAATAATGATGTATAGGGGGCGGACCGAACATCGCATATGGAATACCAGATTTTCCCTGGAGCTGTTCAAAGCTCACCAAACCAACCTGTTCCAAGCCTTTCTCTTCCCATTGATTAAATTCCTCAAGCTTAAAAATTTCAGAATGCTTAGGCTTTTCTCAGATACAGTAGGAGTGAACCAGATCTGGTGGCATCCAATATATATTCTTTCCCTTGTCGCAGACTTTAAGTATCATGGCTAATGTTGGCTATTGTTTTAAGCATAGAAAATGGTTTAAATGTAAGTCAGCTAGGAAGCTATCTTACATTTAGAAGCAGTGGTGGATAGACAAATTTATGTAGAGGGCGGCGCCTCAACATGACTTTCGTGGATCCACCACTAGCTAAAGGGCTTGTTAAGACCGAGATCTAAAATCCCGGTCTTAATAAGTGACCCCCATAGTCTTTCTTTTAGGTCCATCTCACTTCCTCTCCTGCAGCAAAGTGAGAGAGTGCATTATGCAAGTGCTTCTTTCCCCTCATTCTGGCAATTGGTGGGATCTCAGCACTCGCACCCCCAACGATCAAAGCCTTTGATTTGTCTCTATGGCAATCAAATTCTTTATGAAAACTCAGTGACCATTTAAAGGGGTTGTCCGGGATCAAAATTGTTTTTTTAAATAAGTTTACTCACTCTTAATAGCCGATTCAAGGTCCCTACATATGTTTTTTTGTATTTTCTCCTCTAGTACAGGGCTCCGATGGTCCCCCACTCATTGTTGACATCGATGTTTATGTTCGCGCTAACTTTCTGCTGCACTGCCCTGTGGGTCCCAGCGCAGCATCGCATGTTTTCTGATGAATAGCAATCCACCATGCATCCGCCCCCCTATTCATATTCCGCCTCCTGCCGCACAACATTACCTCCTCTGTGCATCCGCCCCCCCCGAATCATTCTTTCTCCAGCCTGCTGCAGCATTTGCCTGTATTTTACATAGGAGGCGTTTACTATGCTAAGTAACATAGTTCTCTGCCTCCTTCATTGAGAAGAAAGCGCACTGCCCAGTGACGTCGCTGGACCAGAGGGACGGAGCTTAGGGCAATGTGTTGCCGTCTAGTTTCCCTCAGTGCACTCTGCATAATCACTGAGGCTGACGGTGACGTCATCGGGCTCCCCGCAAAGCAGAAGCAGAGGCTTCGCTCTGCAGAAAGGGACCCTGTACGTCACTGAATCTTTGAAAAGCGGCACTTCCGGTAGAGAATTTATGACATGAAAACGGGGCATCAGAAAAGTTTGGCAAAGGTAGGACAGGAATGTATGTAATATTTATATGCTTAGTGTTCACTTACAGCAATGTCCCCAATCCTGGACAAGCCCTTTAAGTTGGTGGGCATAGCCCTTTAATACTATTCTGGCATTCCACTGAATTAGTTTGCATGGTAGAAATTAGCTGGGTAATATAGCATATTTCTTTCACTATGGATAAGTAACGTTATGTTCACATCTGTGTCAGAAGTCCTATTATGAGCCGTCATCATAGATCATAGATCCTTTTAATGAGAAGAATAGCACTATTTGTTCCTTCAAAACAAAGTAAAATCTTCTGATCCTAACGAGAAAAAATGTAAAAAAAAAATGAGTTGCTTTACTTTGATCATAATAATGAGCATTTAAAAAAACCAGCAGAGGGAAGTAAAAGGACATATTTCTGTCAGTACATCAATGCATATCTACAGTTATATATGAACGGATTGGACACTATAGGGGGGGGGGGGATTTATGAAAACTGGTAGAAAAGGAAAATGGCTTAGTTGCCCATAGCAACCAATCAGACTTTACCTTTCATTTTCCATAGGAGCTCTGAAAAATCAAAGGTGGAATCTGATTTATTGCTATGGGCAACTGCGCCAGTTTTCCTACACCAAAACAGTTTTGATAAGTCTATAATTTCTTAATGTATATGATAGATACAGTTTCCCCTGAAATTCATTTGTGTCCGTTTAAGGCTCACATCTATGTTGAGCTTTATATTCTTCTCATCCATCAGAAGAAGAGAATTAAAAACAAAACATAAAACACCCGTTTTATTTTGTGCATCAGATTGTGACAGTTACACCACACATCAGTTATTTGTTAAGGGAGAAAAGGTCTAAGGCTAATTTCACGCATGTGTAAAAAAAAAAATCTTTTAGGCTGTTCCGGCAGAGAACAGCCTGCTGGAGTTATCCAGATCTTGTATAGTTGGATAGTGGCGCATGCCTGATGGACTCCATTGACTATAATGGGATTCAGCGGGAATATATGCTGGGATTTGGCTAGACAATAAACATTCCATGCATGGTAGCAGTCGGATCTCTTCTGTATCCTTTTGAAGTTAATTGGGTCTGGCAGGCACGCTGCATTATTTGGCTATGCTGGACAATGGATTTCTTTGTAGCATGTGTGAAATTAGCCTGATTGCTATATTTTTTCTCCCATTAAAAATAGATTTAGATAGGTGCTGGATGTACTGACAGAAATGTGCCCTTCTCCTTTCCTTCTGCTGGTTTTTCTAAATGCTTATTATCTCTCTGTGCTTGCTGAATAGTATAGTTTCACCTATGATCCATGAGCCAACCAGACACTTTAACCTCTGCTGCACCTCCCCCCTTTCAACAATATGCATTATTTTCCATTTACATTAAACTGCTAGGACTAGATTCTCCTCCCCTTTCTTCAATTTACCACAGTAGTGTTGAAAAATAGCAGTGAGTTTAAAAAAAGCAAACACATCACAAAATCATTATGATAACTTTTATTTCCATAAAAGCAAATGTACTGGAAATACTACACATTCAATTTCAAGTCAACATAATAACACAATTTCTCAGGTTTGTGTTTATCCTTAACAAAAAGTAAAGAAAAATTAATATTAGACTGCTCAAAAAATAGGTATGCCAGCATTTTTCTTTAAAAATTCAAAAATATAATGACTTAGGGAGCATCCACACTACCGTATAAATGGATCTGCATCCGTTCCGCAATTTCACGGAATGATTGCGGACCCATTCATTTCAATGGGGCTGCAAAAGATGCGGACACCACACTGTGTGCTGTCCGCATCCTTTGTTCCGTTCCGCGGCCCGGCAAAAAATATAGAGCATGTCCTATTCTTGTCCGCAGCCGCAGACAAGAATAGACATTCTCTATATAGTGCCGCCCATGTGCGGTCCGCAAAATGCAGAACGCACGCAGCCGGTATCCGTGTTTTGCGGATCCGCAATATGCGGACCGCAAAACACTTACTGTCGTGTGAATGCACCCTTAAAAAAATGTTTGAGATTCCACTTTACTTTGAATTACTGATCTAATATTTAGTGCCATATCCATTGTTTGTGAGAACTGCTTGACATCTGTGTTGCACAGAGTTGACCAACTTTTGACAGCTCTGAACAGGTATTCCAGTTCAGAACGTTTGGACTACATTCCACAGTTCTTCTGCATTTATGGGTTTTGTCTCATGAACCACATTTTCTCTATGTGCTTGAGGTCAGGGGATTGGGCTGGCCACTCAATTACCTCAATCCTGTTTGTCTTTAACCAAGATATTGTTCGCTGACTGGTGTGTTTTGGGTCATTGTCATGATGAAATATCCATTTCAAAGGTATTTCTTCTTTAGCATAGGGCAACATGCTCTCCTCAAGTATATCGATTGTCCATGTTCCCTTGTATGCAATAAATAAACCCAACACCATGATATGAGAAACATCCCCATATCATGATTTTTGCACCACCATGCTTTAGTGCATTCACAGTGTACTGTGGGTTGAATTCAGCACTCAGATGTTGTGTGACCACTAGATAAAAAAAGAACAATTTTGCTTTCATGATTGCACAAAATAGTATTTCTTTTTGAGACAATCAGTGTGTTCCTTGGGTCCTTTTAACCTATTCAGGACTTTTTTTTTCAACAACAGGACTTTGCGGGGACCTCTTGCTAGTAACTTCACTTCACTTAATCATCTGCAGTACTCACTGGTCACTTCAGATCTTTCATCTTTCTGAAGGTGATCATTGGCTGAGCCTTTGCCAGTTTGGCTTTTCTTTGATCCATTTGAAAAGTAGTTTCCTGCTTCCTTCTGCGTCTTTCAGGTTTTGGTTGCCACTTCAAGGCATTTGAGATCATTTTAGCTGAGTAGGGCAGAATTTGCTGCACTTCTCTACATGTTTTTCCCTCTCCAATCAACTTTTTAATCAAAGTGTGTTCTTCAGCAGAACAATGTTTTGAACAACCCATTTTACCCAGTATTTCAGAAGAAAATGCACTATAGCCAACATGTGCAACCCTCCTACCTTAAATAAGTGCCAAAATTGACACTCCACAGATTGAATGATTTCACCAATTTAACTCCTACCTGCTATTATTTTGAGCACGCCCTTTCAATTAATGATTTAGTTACTGCAATTAGTGGCATTGGCATGATGAATTGTAGACTCCAGCTTTGCTTGTGCTGTTAAACAATGTCAGCATTGATGCAGCTATCCAAAAAGTTTAATGGAGGAGGCAAAAAAAATTGACAAATTTCAACTATGTTGTTCTCCCGACCCCAAAGAATTTTTAAATTTTCAACCTTGTGGAAAGTGAGTACAGGGAACTGAGAAAATCTCACTGTTGATACAAAGATTACGTGCATCTAGTAAGCCAAGAGAAAAGAGGAGTCGCACTCACCATCCATGAAAAGAATGTCCCTTTATTATCAAATATTCAGGGCTTGGGCGAAAAATCTCATAAGTGGGGGAGGGGGAGACTCACATGGATGTGTTATTTGTGCATCCATGGGAGTCTCCCCCTCCCCCACTTATGGGTTTTTTCACCCAAGCCCTGAAGATTTGATAATAAAGGGACATTCTTTTCACGGATGGTGAGTGCGGCTCCTCTTTTCTCTTTGCTTACTAGTTTGCCCTGTTGGAGCCTTTCACCCCGTGTTTCCGTTGGATCATCGAGGCCAATCCGGACATTGGGAGCTGTTGGGTTAGAGGATTGGTGCCGTCAGTTTTTCTTTATCCAGATCTTACGTGCATCTAGGCTGCGCCTTAAAGAAATTGACCACCCTCCCACAAAAATTATTAGATTTCAACTGTGTTAAGAATATATGAATACATGTAAGACCTCATGCACAAGACTGTTGTTTGTTTCCGCGTCTGTTCCAGTTTTTTTCATGGATAGGATGCTTCCCCATTCATTTCAATGGGTCCGTCAAAAAATGCGGATGGTCAACCATTTTTGTTCCGCATCTGTGGTCCATGTTTACATTCCGTCAAAAAAATAGAGCATGTCCTATTTTTTTCACGTTTGCGGACAAGGATAGGCATTATTACAATGGATCTGCCATAAAAAGGTTTTTTTTGGTAGATGCAAAATTTGAGGATGGAATGGAAGCGGAAACAAACAACGGTCATGTGCATGAGGCCTCAACTGACAATTGAGAGGCATTAGGAGCAAGATGCAGGCCTCAGCAGCATCAGCAGCCGTACAGAAGGTGATAGTAGGCAGACAGACAACAACAGTGCCAAGATGAGGCACCGCCAGCAAGGCAAGGTGGGTTAGGTCTATACATCGGAATCAGCCGGAGGAGTGTTAAAATTCTCCTGAATCTAGGCTTGGTTCATTTTGACAAAAGTGATGTCCATTTGGGTGTCACTATGCTCCCTGCGGCACTGGAGGCAGGACAAGAAAGAAAATACAGAGCGTGCTGTGCCAGTTCTGGCCTCTGTTCCAGTCTGCCTGTCCAAAAACCCATGGGGTCAGGGAACTGGGTATGCAACAGAGACTAGTCATAGTTTTGCTAGGCCTGAACTTGGGTGTTGAGGCGGGAGCTGTGAGCTTGCAGACTGAAATGGCTGCTGCGGCTTCTGCTGCTAATGGTGACAGGAGGGGGGTGACTCCGCAGGGGGCGGACGGGGGACCTCCCTTTCAGACACACTGGCAGCAGACGTCTGCTCGAGGTAAGCTCCCGCTGGCTGCGAACACAGAGTTTCCTAGTAATTTGCCCTCCCTTTCTGCCAGAGGAAAACATTTCCCTATTTTGACTTGGTAGAGAGGGTCTAAAAACTTGGCTATCCAGTAATCATCGGACTGCTTGATGTCAACAATATTCCTGTCACTACGTAAGCTAGCGAGGATACAGGTGGCCATTCTGGCCAGCGGGCCCATGGAGCCACTTTTTTCTGGCTCCGTACCCCACTGAGGCGATTGGGTGTCTTGGACGGTGTCATCCTCATCATCGTTCTCTTGCACCTCCACCTCCGACTCCTCCTCCTCTTGCAGTGGCAGCTCCTCATTCTCATCTTCCTCACCATCATCTTCATCATCCTCCTCCTCCTCCATGGCAGATTCCCTTCGTGCTTTCCCAACAGCTATAGAGCGGACAACAAGATGCATCAGCTACTCGTCTTCTGCCATGGTCCCCTGCTGCATGAGCATCAGCATCTGTTCTAAGATAAATATGAGAGGCATGACATTGTTCATGATGCAGTTGTCCCTGCTGACATACTTTGTGTCCTCTATGAAGGCACCTGACAGGCGTCTCGGTTCAACTGTCACTGCCTGACCTCATAGCAACAAATGCTCCCTGCTGCTAAGGCTGTCTGGTGCATTACAAAATCCAGCGAGTTGGCGCGTTGTGGATTAAACAGTGTGGTGGTAGGCAATTCTGTTGCTGCAAGTCCAGGAGAGGATTCTTCGCCACAATAAAGTGCCTTAACTGCTTGGACAGTCTCCTGAACTTTGCGCTGCACCACTAGGTTGATGACATGCGCCATGCAGGGAGCATGTGATATTTCACCCAGGTTCAGGGTGGCCACGATGTTGTGCCCATTGTTGCTGACCATGTTGTCCAATTTGAGTCAGCGGGGTGATAGCCAGCAGGATGTTTGCTGCTTAATGTACTTGAGCAACTACTCGCCATCGTGGCTACTCTCTCCCAGGGCAATCAGCCAAAACATGGCCTGACACATGTAATAGGAAGGAGTAGTAGTACGAGTGACCCTGTGCCCAGCTGCTGGGGACAGGAACATGTTCATGGAGGAGAAGACTGATAAGCTTATAAGTGCCTAGCATGGTAGCTGAAAGGATCTTGTTTTAGCATGCACCCTGGTTTTCCTTTTGTGACAGGCGCCTGGAGAGCTCCCTTCAATGACACACGCGCACACAGGTGATCTTAGAAAGCAGCTCTATCTTTATCTTTGTTATTCCAGCTTTTATACATGCACACTGACATACAGGAACAGGTGTGGTTTACATATACAATGTTGCTGAGTACAATCAATTCTCTATATAGAGGAAGATGTAAATACATTTTCCCTTGGAACTGTCTGACGTCCTTCTTGACCAATTTGTCCTTGCTACAGATCATATAGCAGTTCTTTATTTAACTCTTCACTACATATCATATGGCTTGCTTGATTTAACCCTTCAATCCCCTCTTAGGTCAGACTCATGAATATGACTTATCTTCTTTCTCTCATAGAGAGGTAAGTAGCATATGGTTGTCCAGGATCTGTGCATTTTGGACACATTGCACAAAAAATCTGTATGAGTGAAGGGATACATTGAATACAACAACATATGGTAATCAAGGAAGCAATTATGATTACAAAGCTAATAAATAATGTCCTTAACCAACTTAAATCTGGCAGCCAGCTCAATTTTTGAACCGGGTACTGAGGGTTATTGCACCCATGTTACCATAGATCCCCTGATGATCCGACCGGTTAAATCCGGTGGTGAAGTGCGTTGGGATTGGGATATTCATTGATGAGCTTGACATTAGACATCATAACTGATAGTTAAGAATTTTTTAGATTTACGGTACCAATGTGAGTATTGTTATATGATATTGGATATAAATTTGTATCAGTTGTACCGTCGTCCATTTACATATTAACCAGGCCTCTACTGATATAGCTTATCATAGCACATATATATGGGAGATGATATCGGTTGAATGCCAGTCTATGGGCTTGACCCCGGAAATATGGCACAAATATCAGGACCTGATGGTTGCTAATTATGTCCTCTTATATTTAATCATTTATTGTACATATCTACTGATACCTATCTTGTACAGTATATATACTGACCTAATATAGAGACGGACCAGAATTGGACTGACGGACTACAATTCACTAATTGTTTTCACACACTTGGTGGTGGGTACTATCCTGTGTCAGGGGCCAGGTAGGGCTACCAGGAGGTTCCTGACACGGGATCGCCCCTATCGGGGCGGCTATTCCGTTTTGATAGGCAGGGCATATTAGTCAACAGGGCAAGAAACAGGGATAGCACCCTTTCACCTCTACTGGAGGTGTCGATTCCACTATATGTCTCCTTTCTTAATATTGAAATAAAAGTTATGTTTTAGTGACTCTTTCACGGTGATTAAGCCAGCTCAATAACCAGTCCCACCAAGAGGTTGAATCAACATCCTTCTTGATATTATTGGCAATTTCATGTGACGCTTGAATATGGGACTGGATTGATCTGGAATGGTCAGATAAGTTAAAGCAACACATTCCTTTAAAATCTTGACATCCTATATTATGTTTAAGTAACAGATAATCTACAGCAAATCAAGTTTCTAGCACTGCTCCTCTTACTCCTTGTAGATCTAAAAGTATGTCTGATAAGGCACCAGAGGTATGATTCAGAGATTTAGCTAAGGCACATGCAATGGAATTTATAGAACAAGCATTATATATAGCCAGTCTGGGCACTCCTAATATAGAGGCGCCCAAACTTGTATATTCTGCACGGCTGAGAAGGGGTAAAGTAGAGTCACAGTCTTCTGATAAAGTCTTGCTAACCGATCTGCGAGCTCTTCTGATAGGGGGTTGACTAGGAAGGGCTAAAGTCAGCCTTTATAACGCACAGGGACCTCCAATAACATTAGCAGGAATGTAATTGTAAGTGCTGTTACCACAAGACAAAAACCATCCCTTAGGGAGAATTATATTATAGATACAACTGGGAGTCACAATGGTCTTAATAAACAACTCATGGAATTATTTAGAGAGCAAGCAAGCCTACTATTCTTTTTACAGGTGTCGTCGATATAATCATATACACTATTCTTAGGTAATCCACTCTTTATGTCTCTATTATCACAATATAAAGTCATATCCTGGGAAAAGGTAAAACAGGTCTCTGCTGCAGTCACATTAATAGTAATTATTTTAATATTATCCCTGCTATTTCCTAATTTCTGACACTCCCCACAGAAGTCATACAAGGGAATAAAAGATTGTGTATTGATAGCCCTCGACCAGACTCCAAGGAGGTATTCATCGAGTGTAGGCACAGCAATAACACATGTTTGTATCAGATCCTGTGGGCTTCGCAAATCTTTAAGGCACAATAAACTAACATTTAGGGCATCTGCCATCCTGACTATACTATTCTGTTCAGAATAAAAGGAGCCGGGAGCAAAGGGATCTTGCTCCTGAGCTCTTTTATGTATCGAATGATTATTTGGTGCACCACAGAAGAAACCCAGCTCCTCTGGGTGATAAATACATGTAGTAATAAGCCAGACTGGCAAGGAAACCCAAAGATTAATAATTATTAGCAGACAAACAAATCTCCCAGAATATTGTGGGGTCATCATCTTTGGCCTGTGGCAAGGCACTCTTCAGGGATTTAACACCTGCTTCACCCTCTTTTTCTTCGTCTGTCACGGGAGAAGCCTCAGGGACCCTTTTCACTCTGCTAGCGTGAATCCAGATTGGAGCCTCTTCTGTGAGAATCGCTGTTCTGATGACTGCTACCACTCGGGTGGGTGGTCCAAACGGGAACTCGGTCTGTTTCCGTCCTTTTTCCAGGCGCTGGACTATCACCACATCTCCTGGTTGGAAAGGATGCGTAGGTTCCTGTGGAGAGAAAGGAGAGGCACGAGCAACATCTCGTTCAATTTGATCTAAAGATTCTACAAGTTTCCTCACATACTCTGCCTGTACTACTTCTAGATCCCCTTTTTCTATCACGGGGGTCTTTGGACCCCAAGGGGTGGGGAAGGGTCTTCCTATTAGTACCTCAAATGGTGAGTAACCAGTATTCTTATTAGGCTGCATCCTAATTGCTAGGGCTACAGGCAAGAACTTTTTCCAATTAGTGAACGTGCCTCCAGTAATTTTCCTTATTTTATCTTTAATTGTTCGATTCATCCTTTCTACTATGCCGGAAATTTCTGGGTGGTATGGGAGATAGAACTTCCATTCAATCCTAAGGGCTTTAGAAAGCTCCTTACATACCCTGGATGCAAAAGCTGGGCCATTATCTGAGTTAATTTGGACAGGACACCCCCATCTGGGGATGATCTCTTGTAACAAGACTTTCACCACAATTTGTGTGGTTTCATTGGTAGTAGGAAAAACCTCCGGCCATCTAGAGAACATATCCACAATTACAAGGGCATACTCCTGCTTACTTCCTGTCTTTAGGATATGGGTGAAGTCAATTTGTAAGTGAGTGAATGGTGAAGTCGGGTAATCCAGATGCTGGTGTTGGGCCTTATTTGAATTATTTGGGTTGTTTCTGAGACATATAATACACCGTGAAACATAAGATTGTACCTTTGATCTAAGACTTGGTATAAAAAAATATCTCTGAATGAGGTCAGTGGTTGCCTGTGCTCCTCTATGGCCAAGACCATGATATTGTGCAATTAAAATTGGGGCGCTTGCAACTGGAATACATTGTTTCCCCGTATCAGGGTCTTGTACAGCAACTACTGACTGCCATTCCATCTTGTCACTACTGGTAGCCAAATCCTGGAGGCTTAGCAATAGATTGTCAGGAAGGGTGATTTCTGGAACTAGGGAGGGCATTTGAACTGTTGCTGCCTTCCTAATAGCAGCCTTTTTCGCTGCCTGATCAGCTAGGGCATTCCCTTTAGCTATGTGCGTTTGGAGACCAGTATGTGCCTTACAATGGATAATAGCAACTGTGCTTGGTAACAGAATAGCGTCCAGGAGATCATGTACTAGGGTGGAATGTGAGATTTGCTTCCCATCTTCAGCTATAAAGCCTCTTCTCTGCCAGATTACCCCATGATCATGTACAACCCCAAAGGCATATTTGGAATCGGTGTATATATTTACATCTCTTCCCTCAAAAAGACAACAAGCTCTAGTAAGGGCAATTAGTTCAGCTACTTGGGCTAACTGAAAAGGTATAGGATTTGATTCTAGAATAACATCAGGGAGTTGAACCACAGCATATCCTGCATGATAAGTGTTGTCATTAGGGCGGGAACAGGATCCATCCACAAAAATATCAGGTGCCCCTTCAATGGGTGTGGACTATAAGTCAGGCCTAGGTGAGGTATGTTCATGTATAAGTTCAGTACATACATGGGGAGGAGGCAAATCATCCTGCTCTCCCTTGTATCCAAGTCATTCAGTATAGCCATTGGACCGAATGTGGGTGCTGAGTATTTGATATGAAGTTGAGGATTAGATAACAACAAAACTTCATATCCACTCAGTCTTTGTGCTGACATATGTTGAGTATGTATGTTCTTCAATAGGGCCTGAACATTGTGTGAGGTATGCAGAGTGGTGGGATGACCTAGGGTGATAGGCGTGGCCATCTCAGCGACCATAGCGCAAGCTGCCAAACTCCTGAGACACGCAGGCATGCCCTGAACCTGTACGGGAACCACCTTTGAGAAAAAAGCAACAGGGCGATATTTGCCTCCATGGTCTTGTGCCAGGACTCCCGCCATGGTTTTACAATTGTCCCTGGCAAATAAGTGAAACATCACGCCATAGTCGGGTAGGCCCAAACCAGGATTTGAAACCATTGCACATTTCAAACGACTAAAAGCTTGTAACATTTCATCAGACCATTTAATGAAGTCAGGCATATCAGTGTTAGCGGCTTGTCTCAGAATATTATCATAGTAGGAACAATCAGCAATCCATTGGTGGCAGTAACCAATCATGCCAAGAAAGGTCAACATGTCTTTCATGGTTTGTGGGCGGGGGAAATTCTTGCATGGCTGATTTTCCTTTCACCTTTACTGAGAACAAAGCCCAAATAATTTCTTCCTAGAAACTTTGTGACCACAATCACGTAACCACAGTAATAAGCTAACACAGTCTGCCTGGCAGGCCTCCCTAGTAGAACTACATATGAGGAGATCGTCCACATATTGTAGAAGGAAAGAACCATGAGGGGCAGTCCAAGGGCGCAGTGTAGCTTGGAGGACAATGGAGTAGACAACTGGGGAGTCTACATAACCCTGAGGCATTCTACACCAAGTATACTGGCGAGATTTTGTGAGATTTTGTGAAGGCAAAAAGTGGCCGTGTCGTCTTGTCCACTGGGACAGAAAAAAATGCATTTTTTAAATCAACAACAGAGAAAAACTCTGCATGGGCAGGAATAGCTGATAGCAGAGATGGTACGTCTGGAACGACAGGGGCTATGGGTATGATTTGTGCATTTACCACTCTAAGATCCTGGACAAACCTAAAGGTATTGTCAGCCTTTCTCACTATGTTAATAGGTGTATTATAGGGGGAAATAATTTCCTCAATTACCCCTGCCTCTAGAAATTCTATCAACATAGACTCAATCCCCTTTTCTTTTTCTGGGGAAAGGGGGTATTGTTTAATATAAACAGGAGCAGCATCGGGCTTAAGCCTTGCCTTATACGGTGTACAAGAGATAAGGCCAACATCTTGGTCAGTATTTGCCCAAACCTCAGGAGGAACCTGATCAAGTAACGGATCCTGTGGTTGGCATTCCACATATAGAAAACTATTACCCTGTGGTACATGAATGGGCATAACTGAGGATGTGACATGTAGTTGTCCCGTCTTGTTAATTCCCAACTGCAATTTTAACAAAACAAACAAATCTCTCCCTAATAAATTCACAGGACAATTTGGAATGATCCTAAAACTGTGTGTGAACATTGACTGGTGTTTGTATGGATGTTGGATGGAGAGAGGAGGAGTTTTATAAGATCTGGTCAGTATCCCAATAATTCCCACAGAGGGCTCAACATTCTCTCTTGGACCACTATAATAATCCTCACATATAGTACTACTAGTAGCACCAGAGTCAACAAGAAAAGAGAGAGGACGTCCCTCTATGGTTAACATAATCAGTGGTAATTCCTTATATTGGTTTGTGATGAGGGTGAATGCTGGGAAAATGTCCCCCGGGCATCCTCATTGTGATGTCTGCTGCCCCCTGGCTACGAGAAAATGAGGGGTATTATTCTGGGGCTGTGTCAGTGGTGGGGGAAGATCTCGGATCTGAGCTTGTGGATATGGTTGGGTGCCTTGGGCTTGAGTATCATTTGGGGCCTGTTGCTTGAGTGGGTAAGGGCATCGACTGATCCAGTAGACAGTCTTACCGCAATTAAAGCATCTTGCCTTTCTATTATTCCCCCCTTTCCCAGAGTATTGCCCTCTACCCCTTCTTCTGCCACTTCCCTTATTGGGCTGATTTTTGGGACAATTCCTATCCTGAGTTTGGTAATGGGCCTCTTTAGGTCTTACCATTCCAAAACAACCAGCCGCATCTTTCTCCATTAACTTATTTTGGAATTGATCTTTATTAAGACCAGGCCAGTAAGCTGGAGATTTGGCTGTAGATTGGTAAGGAAAGTCCGAATGAGCATAGAATGCATATTATCCTGAATACTCATTCCTGCCTCCAGAGTCCAAACTTCATTAAATCTCGTCCAAAAGTCTATAACAGACTCTCCTGATTTTTGTTTACAGGCTACAGCAGTCGGCAATGAGGACCTAGTCTGAAAATACCTCTCCATTTCACCCTTAATTTCTTCCCACATTGTGTCTATGCCTGCCTCAGTATTTAATTTATAATTTCCAGCTGGCGTATTTGGGGGCTCTATAATGCTTATAGAGGGAACCTTGCTCCAATCCCAGGGGGAATTGTGCCCTACTATCCCATCTATAATAAGGCGCATATCCTCCTGTGTCAGACATCTCCCTTTACAAGCTCTCTTCAAATAATAAAATGTCACAGATGAAGATGAAGAGGGTTTAGGGCAGTGTTTAATAATCTTATTAATATCATCTACTTCAATAGGTTTCTTTAACAAGGTATCCCCTACAGTTATAAAAGGGAACTGTTGCTCTGGGCCACTGTCCTCATCAGGAAGAGGTATATGTTCAGGTTTGGGAAAAGACTTTTGTGATCTAAGGCGCATGGGAGATATGACATCCCCATCACCGACAGCACCAGCCGCTGGATCCTAAACACTTTGATCAGGCATAGGTTGGGGCATCTGCGGAGGTGGCTGCGGGAGTTGGGGAGCTGTAGGTGGTCGGATGTTGGTAGCAGTATAGCCAGCCAGTAAATCTAAGTCATCTTTTGAAAGGGATGGATATATCTGTGGGATATTTCCTAAATAGGGAGGAGGGGGCTTCTGAAGTGAACCCCTTGTCAATTCTTTTTCTAACTCATGTTTCTTTCTATATCCCTCCTGGTTCTCTGCCTCCTGTTTCTTAACCTTTTTATTTGGTCTGTCATACCAATATGGTGCATAAGTAAGCCAATTTTCCCCTCCCAACTTCATATACTGCATGTCCCACTGAGGATCTGTACCATAATATGGGTAAGTTTCAGTGTCATCAAAACATAACCCTTTCACCATGTCCATATGGAAGGTGTCATTGGCCCCTTCCCGAGGGAACAGATTTATACTCTTCATCCCCTCTGTCCATCCTGCCATATTATCCATCCAGGGAGTAACTAAATAATGATTAGCCCCACAGACCCGGGCGACATAATCCTTACGTGTTTCCCCTACATACAGAGGGGGAGGAGAGATCTTTCCTTGCTTTGCACCCATTTCTTATATCGTAATTGAGACGGAGGCAGAGCAGAACTCTCCCTAGGACTGGCTGTACTGAACTGTGAAAGTTCGGTAAATGCCCGTCAACTGGATGGAAAGGACGTATGTCTATGCTCAACCTCCTTCTCAACTGCCTGTTAGTAATACCCCTTCAAACCGCCACTTGCGTTCACCAGTTTCTGGGTTAGCGGGTTCCCCCTAGCCAGAGTGGTGGGGCGTCTTACGGTTTTCCAGGACACTCACAATAAAGTTAGTACAGTGTTTACAGTATCATTCGCTGCTTACCTTTAGCATAAAATCAAATTACTTAATGCATCATAACATCATAACATAAAGGCGACAGATACAAAGCAGTAAAAATTGGCTGACAAGAAAGACCAGGGTGCAGACAATATTTGAATTCTTCCCAAAAGAATTCCTCTGTTAAATCCTTGACTAAAGGATTACTCTATTAAATTCTTGCCTAAAGAATTTCTCTTTTAAATCCTTACCTAAAGGATTGTTGTTGTTTTAAATTCTTGCCTAAAGAATTTATCTAAGTAAAATCTATCTTCCCTAAAGATAGATGCTATTCCTTTCAGTGTGTTTAAAGTGGATTCAATATAGAAACAACAGGGAGTGTTTTACGGAAAGCATCGGAACTTCCCTAATCCAAAAGGCAGGGAATATCCGTACTTACCGAATTCCTGTGTGTTCTATCCCAGTACGAGCCCCCAGCTGAAAGGATCTTGTTTTAGCATGCACCCTAGTTTTCCTTTTGTGACAGGCGCCTGGAGAGCTCCTTTCAATGACACACGCGCACACAGGTGATCTTAGAAAACAGCTCTATCTTTATCTTTGTTATTCCAGCTTTTATACATGCACACTGACATACAGGAACAGGTGTGGTTCACATATACAATGTTGCTGAGTACAAGCAATTCCCTATATAGAGGAAGATGTAAATACATTTTCCCTTGGAACTGTCTGACGTCCTTCTTGACCAATTTGTCCTTGCTACAGATCATATAGCAGTTCTTTATTTAACTCTTCACTACATATCATATGGCTTGCTTGATTTACCCCTTCAGTAGCCAGGCTGACACAATCATGAGGAGGTCAAAAGGACCTGGTCTCATTGCCAGGGTGCTGCCTCATCACTACAAGAATAAACTTTGACCCAGTGGGCCATGAAAGACATGTACTGTCCCTGCCCATAAGAGCTGCTCCAGGTGCCCACCGTGGCAAGAACCTTAATGAACAGCGAGAATCGCAGGGAACAGCCCATGTCTGCCATGTGAGAGAATAAGGCCTTTTGGGAAATGTAATGCTGGCAAGGAATCTTCCAATCAGGCTGAGCGCATGCCATGAGCTACCTAAAGGCAGCAGACTTGACTAAATGGTATAGCAGCAACTGCACCACCAGCAACTTGGCCATGTGGGAATTCAGTTTGCGCACCATCAGTTTGCTAGGTGCGTAGAATTGTTTCCTGTTTCCACATTACGTTATCAATAGCTGGAGATGAAACGAGGAGGAAGATGAAGAGTCTGAGCAGGAGAAGCGCAAAGGGATGGTGACAATGTGAAAGACACTCTTCTGGACACATCGTCGTCCGGGAGAAGGCCTGAACTCCTGCTATGGTGGCTGGCTGCCACCTCTGTTTGCCCATGGGATGGGGTAATGCTGCTTCATGTTGTTTAATAGAGCTGTGGTGCCTACGTTTGTTTTTGCCTGCTCAAGTTTTAGTTTGCTCTTGAACAGCTTGCACAAGGCAATGCTTTTGTCTTTTGGCAGCGTGGAGAAAAACTGCCAGATGAGAGATACTCATGCTGGCGGCTCTCACACAAGTCGTAACCAGGGAGACTCTCTTGACTATCTGTCGTAGAGCGTGGTGGGGTTTTATTGCCACCTTAAGAAAAAGGAAGTTGCCCCTCTAGGACGGAGCAGTGAAGACTGGAAGGATATAACTGAAAACCTTCTTTGGGGCTGCATGGAGGAGGAGCAGGAGAAACACTGTGACCCCTAGCTCCATTGCACGGTGTCAGACTCTGAAGTCACCTCCACATCATGTTGCTTTGAATAGGAGGAGGAGGAGCAAGCCACCCAATCAGGATAATGGTTAACTATTCAATTATCATTTATGTCTTGTGACCTTTGAGCTAATAAAATTATGTGCAGAGTGTGCTGACAATTGTCAAGTGAGTGTTGACAAAAAGCTGGATGAGCCAATCAGTGCTGCAGCAGGAAGAAAGGTGCCCAGGCAGAACAAGCAAAATGCTATTCTGTGCTGGGCTATGAGAGAGGGTGGTTGGGTGTTACAGTGCATGGCAATAACACATAATAACATAGGAACCTAGTTTGTAAGGTTGAAAAAGACATTTGTCCATTTATTTCAGCCTGTTATCCTGCAAATTGATCTAGAGGAAGGCAAAAAACCCATGTGAGGTAGAAGCCAATTTTCCAAATTTTAGGGGAAAAAAATCCTTCCCGACTCCAATCAGGGAATCAGAATAACTCCCTGGATCAACGACCCATCTCTAGTAGCTATAGCCTGTAATAATATTACACTCCAGAAAAACATCCAGGCCCCTTTTGAATTCCTTTATTGTACTCACCATCACCACCTCCTCAGGCAGAGAGTTCCATAGTCTCACTGATCTTACTGTAAAGAATCCTCTTCTATGTTTGTGCACAAACCTTCTTTCCTCCAGACTCAGTGGATGTCCCCTTGTCACAGTCACAGTCCTAGGGATAAATAGATGATGGGAGAGATCTCTGTACTGACCCCTGATATATTTATACATAGTAATTAGATCTCCCCTTAGTTGTCTTTTTTCTTAACTGAATAACCCTAATTTTGATAATCTTTCAGGGTACTGTAGTCCACTTATTCCAGTTATTACTTTAGTTGCCCTCTTCTCAACTCTCTCCAGTTCTGCTATGTCCGTCTTGTTCAAAGAACTGTACATAGTACTCCATGTGTGGTCTGACTAGTGATTTGTAAATTGGCATAACTACGTTCTCATCACATGCATCTATGCCCCTTTTGATACAACCTCCTATATATATATATATATATATATATTTTTATACATACACATACACTGCTTAATTATATCGAACTCCCCTCTCCCCTAATCAATAAAAATCATATATAATATATATATATATAATTATTGCAATACCTATAGTGTGGCAGAAATCCACCTGCGTGTATTAAAGGGGTTGTCTCACTTCAGCAAGTAGCATTTATCATGTAGAGAAAGTTAATAAAAGTTAATACAAGGCACTTACTAATGTAGTGAGATTGTCTATATTGCTTCCTTTGCTGGCTAGATTCAGTTTTTCCATCACATTATACACTTCTTGTTTCAATGGTTATGACTGCCTTGCAATCCAGCATCGCTGGCTGCACTTGTACTCTAACAGCATATATACGTGTTTACTACACCAATACACAGGGTAGTGCACAACATTATCTCAAAGGCCCAAAAATGTCCGGGCTATGGAAGGGTTCTAAACGAAAGACCCAGAGCCAAAGTGTGGATAGTAGCAGCAGCTCTCTGGCCAGAAGTAGTGGTAGTAGTAGTAGTCCACAGTTGTCCCTGCTTGCTTCGGAAAGGCACAACATTAGTTGAGGACAAAGAGGATGAAATAATGGATTGGATGGCTCACTCCTCCTTTCAGACGCAGCAGGATGTCAAAGCATTCCTCCTGCTCCTCCTTGCAGCCCCAAAGAAGGCTTTCATTGGAGTCCTCCCAGTCTTCACTGCCCCTTCCTAGAGTGACACCTTCCTTTTTCCTAAAAAGTTGCAAGAAAACCCCACACAGCCTATGGTAGATAATAAATACAGTCTCCCTGTTGATGACTTGTGTGAGAGCAGTCAGCGTTTGTACTGCCCTGCCCAGGAGGTGTAGGAGGGGCTACAGACCCCAGGCATAGCCATGTTGGTGGTAGTAGTAGTGGCCCCCATAGCCACATTATTGGTGTTGGGGCAGCAACAGTGGCAGCTGGGGAAGAGCAGGGTAGGGGGGCCAAAGAACCCACCATGATATTTCACAGGCTGATAGAAGCGCAAGGGAGGGGGAGTACTCTGATAATGATTGTGTACTGCATAGGATATGGGAGCCGGATTAGGGTGCTGAGGAGGAGGCAACATTGGAGGAGGAGGGTGATGGCACAAAGGAGGAGGCAACATTAGAGTAGGAGGGTGAAGAGCAGAGGCCATGTACCTCTCAAACAACAGCCAGGGCCACGTCTGCTTCATGAACTGGTGATGCTACTGACAGTGGGTGTCTTTCACATCATCATCATCCTTCCTTTTCTTGAACACATTCCCGTCCCTAACAGCAGATGGGCACAGGTTCGCTTGCACTACCCCTCCTTCCTATCACATGTGTCAAGTCAAGTGTTGCCACACCGTGCTTGAGCTGATCAGCCTGGGATCGGCCACACTGGCGAGCAGTTGCTCAAGTTCATCAAGGAGCAAACATACTGCTGGCTGTCACCCTGCTGACTCCAACTGGGGAAGATGGTCATTGACAATTAGAGCAACATCATGGCAGCTAATGGCCGAACCTGGGCTAAATAACACATGCTCCCTGCATGGCGCATAGTTAAGGGGAATATTAATTATCAATATTTATGCAAATACCAATAATTAATATTCATAAATGGGCGTGAATCATCTATTGATAACTCCACCTATTTATACCTTAAATAAAGACTAATACCTGCTTTTTCCTTACACTATCCACTGAACTAAACTATGTGCGACTTACACTGCTACTATATACTGCGGCGCCTACCAAAACCACTATACACTGTATCATGAATAAAGTATTTATTACACAATACAAATACAAGTATACAGAATAATGATACGCTACATCTATATATATATATTTATAGATCAATGGTTATAAATATATATACATGTAGACACACACACTACAGTACAATCATAACACTACAAAACAGCAATACAATTCAATATTCCTAACTACACTACACAACCCCAAATTCCTCCCCAAAATCTACACATACAGATACACACACATCACTTCAATAGCAGCCCACCCACCTGATTACACACTGACCCTACTGCAATGAAAGGGTTAACTGGGCAGGGGTAACCCAGGAAAGATTTGACCTCTCTGCAGAGACAGGGCAATGCAGGGGTAATGCAGGGCAGCAGGGGTTAATCTGCATACAGCAGTCTTGAAGGCGTTCAGGGTCACAGGGCTGCTGGGCACTGCAAGGGTTCCGGGCTGGGGTACTGCTAGGCTGGATAAGGGCTGCAGCAGGGGGTTATTAAGGGGTTAAGGGGTACACAGCAGCAGGAGTTGATGCTGCTGGACAGGGAAGGGTACATGGGAATGCAGGGATATGGTAAATCAGGGCAGGGGTCTTAGGGGTACTCAGCCTTCTCCAGGTCCCATCTGTGTGTCCTTCCTCTCTGTGTGGCCCTGAGCTCTGAAGAGACCTACTTTGTCCTGGCTCCTCCTCTGCCTTAGCCTTGGGCTTCCACTTGTTCCCCTGTGACATTTGGGAATGCTCTCAGTAGCGCGTCTACCAACGTGCGCTTGTACACGCGCATCTTCCTATCATGCTCCAGTGCAGGAAGTAAGGTGGGCACATTGTCTTTGTACCGGGGATCCAGCAGGGTGGCAACCCAGTAGTCCGCACACGATAAAATGTGGGCAACTCTGCTGTTGTTGCGCAGGCACTGCAGCATGTAGTCGCTCATGTGTGCCAGGCTGCCCAGAAATGAGGACAAGCTGTCCTCTGTGGAAGGCATATCGTCATCGTCCTCCGTTTCCCACCAGCCACGCACCAGTGATGGTCCCGAGCTGCGTTGGGAGCCATCCCGCTGTGAACATGCTTCATCCTCATCCTCCTCCACCTCCTCCTCCTCGTCCTCCAGTAGTGTGCCCTGGCTGGCCACATTTGTACCTGGCGTCTGTTTTTGCAAAAAACTCCCTCTGAGCCACTTCTAACAGACTGGTCTGAAAGTGCTGAAAATGACCCCTCTTCCTCCTCCTCCTCCTCCTGGGCCACCTCCTCTTCCATCATCGCCCTAAGTGTTTTCTCAAGGAGACATAGAAGCGGTATTGTAAAGCTGATAACGGTGTCATCGCCACTGGCCATGTTGGTGGAGTATATGAAACAGCGCAAAAGGGCACACAGGTCTGGCATGGAGGCCCAGTCATTGGTGGTGAAGTGGTGCTATTCTGCAGTGCTATTCTGTGTGCTGCAGCTGAAACTCCACTATGGCCTGCTGCTGCTCGCACAGTCTCTCCAGCATGTGCAAGGTGGAGTTCCACCTGGTGGGCATGTCGCATATGAGGCGGTGAGCGGGAAGGCCGAGGTTACGCTGTAGCGCAGACAGGCGAACAGCGGCAGGATGTGAATGCTGGAAGCGCGTACAGACGGCACACAGTTTATGCAGCAGCTCTGACATGTCGGGGTAGTTGTGAATGAACTTCTGCACCACCAAATTCAGCACATGCGCCAGGCAAGGGCTGCGTCCCAGAGCTGCGACGAGATTTCGCCCATTATCGCACACCACCAGGCCGGGCTTGAGGCCCACCGGCAGCAACCACTCGTCGGTCTGTTGTTCAATACCCCGCCACAAATCCTGCACGGTGCTGGGCCTGTCCCCAAACATATGAGTTTCAGAGCAGCCTGCTAAAGTTTACCCTGGGCTGTGCTGGAAGTTGGTGGTGAAGGTGTGTGGCTGAAGCCGAGTGGGAGGAGGAGGCTACAGAAGCCAAAGAATGATGCCCTGCGATCATTGGCGGCGGAAGGGCGTGCGCCAAAGAACTCTCCACCTGGGGCCAAGCTGCCACTACATTTACCCAGTGTGCAGTTAGGGAGATATAGCGTCCCTGGCCGTGCTTACTGGTCCACGTATCTGTGGTTAGGTGGACCATGCCACAGATGGTGTTGCGCAGTGCACACTTGATTTTATCGGATACTTGGTTGTGCAGGGAAGACACGGCTCTCTTGGAGAAGTAGTGGCAGCAGGGAACAACATACTGTGACACAGCCATCACCATCAGCTGTTTGAAGCTGTCTGTGTCCACTCAGCCTGAATGACAGCATTTCAAAGGCCAGTAGTTTAGAAATGCTGGCATTCAGGCCCAGGGCTCGAGGGTGGGTAGGTGGGAATTTACGCTTTCTCTCCAATTTTTGTGAGATGGAGAGCTGAACGCTGACGTGTGACATGGTGGAGATGCTTGGTGATGGAGGTGGTGGTGTTGGTGGCACATCCTCTGTTTGGTGGGCGGCAGGTGCCAACATTCCTCCCGAGGTGGAGGAAGAGGCCGAGGCAGCAGCAGAAGAGGGAGCAGGGGAGCCTGAGTGAGTTCCTTGTTTTTAAGGTGTTTACTCCACTGCAGTTCATGCTTTCCATGTAGATGCCTGGTCATGCAGGTTGTGCTAAGGTCCAGAACGTTAATGCCTCACTTCAGGCTCTGATGGCACAGCGTGCAAACCACTCGGGTCTTGTCGTCAGCACATTGTTTGAAGAAGTGCCATGCCAGGGAACTCCTTAAAGATGCCTTTGGGATGCTCGGTCCCTGGTGGCGGTGGCCAGTAGCAGGCGAACTCTCTTGGCGGCGGCTGTCCTGCTTTTGCCCCCTGCTCCCTCTTTTGCTATGATGTTTTCTCGGTCTCACCACTGCCTCTTCCTCTGAACTATGAAAGTCAGTGGCACGACCTTCATTCCATGTGGGGTCTAGGACCTCATCGTCCCCTGCATCGTCTTCCACACAGTCTTCCTCCCTGGCTTCCTGTTTGGTCTGCACAATGCAAAAAGACGCAGCAGTTGGCACCTGTGTTTCGTCATCATCGACGTGCGGACTCTGATAAGGTGGTATTCCCATGTCCTCATCATCAGGAAACATAAGTGGTTGTGCGTCAGTGCATTCTATGTCTTCCACCACTGGGGAAGGGCTAGGTGGATTCCCTTGGGAAACCCTGCCAGCAGAGTCTTCAAACAGCATAAGAGACTGCTGCATAATTTGAGGCTCAGACAGTTTCCCTGATATGCATGGGGGTTATGTGACAGACTGATGGGTTTGGTTTTCAGGTGCCACCTGTGCACTTTCTGCAGAAGCCTGGGTGGGAGATAATGTGAACGTGCTGGATCCACTGTCGGCCACCCAATTGACTAGTGCCTGTACTTGCTCAGGCCTTACCATCCTTAGAACAGCATTGGGCCCCACCAAATATCGCTGTAAATTCTGGGGGTACTGGAACCTGAGGTATTTGGTTCAATAGGACGTGTGGCTGTGGCAGAACGGCCATGTCCTCTCCCAGCACCAGAGGGTCCACTAACAACACCACAACCATGTCCGTGTCCCTTACTAGATGTTTTCCTCATTGTTACCGTTCACCACAATAAGAAAAAAATTATTTGGCCCAATGTATTGAATTCAAATTCAGGCCTTTTTTTACAGGCACCTAACACTATCTGGCTATCTATTTATGTATCGTATTACACTAATCCAGGCACAGCAGTAACCACAGATTTAGGGAATATCAATTGTAGGCCTAGTATTTAGGCCCTGGATGAAATTTATCCTTTTACAGACAGATTTACACTTGAAGATGCACAGTAGCGTGTGAAAAATATATAGGATTATGCATTCAGCAGTAGTATTTTAACACTTTGTGTAATATACCCTTTACCGGAAAGAAATACACTTAGAGATGCAAAACAGTGTGTGCAAATGTGGAGGATTATGCTGTATTTTAACACATACTGTAATATACCCTTTTAACGGAAATAAATACACTTGGAGATGCCCGCTGAGTGTAATATACCCTTTTACGGACAGATTTACACTTGGCGTGCAACAGCTGGAACACCAGATTTTGGGTATTGCTATTTTGGCAATTAAATTTCACCCCAGAAAAATAATATATACTTTGACGGACACTATGAAACGTGTCCAGTCACAGCTGGAACACCAGATTTACGGTATTGCTATTTTTGCAACTGAATTTCACCCCAGAAAATAATATTTCCTTTGACGGACACTATGAAACTTGTCCAGTCACAGCTTTAACACTAGATTTGCGGTATTGCTATTTTTGCAACTGAATTTCACCCCAGAAAATAATATATCCTTTGACGGACACTATGAAACTTGTGCAGTCACAGCTGGTACATCACATTTACGGTATTTCTATTTTTGCAACTGAATTTCACCCCAGAAAATATTATATGCTTTGACGGACACTATGAAATTTGTCCAGTCACAGCTGGAACACCAGATTTACGGTGTTGCTATTTTGGCAACTGAATTTCAACCCAGAACAATAAGCTATATACTTTGACGGACACTATGAAACTTGCCTAGTCACAGCTGGTACACCAGATTTATGGTATTGCTATTTTTGCAACTGCATTTCACCCCAGAAAATAATATATCCTTTGACGGACACTATGAAATGTGTGCAGTCACAGCTGGTACAACACATTTACGGAATTTCTATTTTTGCAACTGAATTTCACCCCAGAAAATAATATATCCTTTGATGGACACTATGAAACTTGGACAGTCACAGCTGGAACACCAGATTTACGGTATTGCTATTTTGGTAATTAAATTTCAACCCAGAACAAAAGCTATACTTTTATGGACACTATGAAACTTGTACAGTCACAGCTGGAACACCAGATTTACGGTATTGCTATTTTTGCAACTGAATTTAACCCCAGAAAATAATATATGCTTTGACGGACACTATGAAACTTGTGCAGTCACAGCTGGTGCACCACATTTACGGAATTTCTATTTTTGCAACTGAATTTCACCCCAGAAAATAATATATCCTTTGACGGACACTATGAAACTTGTCCAGTCACAGCTGGTACAAAAGATTTACGGTATTGCTATTTTTGCTACTGAATTTCACCCCAGAAAATAATATATCCTCTGACGGACACTATGAAACTTGTCCAGTCACAGCTGGAACAGCAGATTTACGGTATTGGTATTTTTGCAACTGAATTTCACCCCAGAAAATAATATATCCTATGACGGACACTATGAAACTTGTCCACTCACAGCTGGAACACCAGATTTACGGTATTTCTATTTTTGAAACTGAATTTCACCCCAGAAAATAATATATGCTTTGACGGACACTATGAAAGTTGTCCAGTCACAGCTGGAACACCAGATTTACGGTATTGCTATTTTTGCAACTGAATTTCACCCCAGAAAATAATATATGCTTTGACGGACACTATGAAACTTGTCCAGTCACAGCTGGAACACTAGATTTACGGTATTGCTATTTTTGCAACTGAATTTCACCCCAGAAAATAATATATCCTTTGACGGACACTATGAAACTTGTCCAGTCACAGCTGGTACACCAGATTTACAGTATTGCTATTTTTGCTATTGAATTTCACCCCAGAAAATAATATATCCTCTGACGGACACTATGAAACTTGTCCAGTCACAGCTGGAACAGCAGATTTACGGTATTGCTATTTTTGCAACTGTATTTCACCCTAAAAATAATATTTCCTTTGACGGACACTATGAAACTTGTCCAGTCACAGCTGGAACACCAGATTCACGGTATTTCTATTTTTGCAACTGAATTTCACCCCAGAAAATAATATATCCTTTGACGGACACTATGAAACTTGTCCAGTCACAGCTGGAACACCAGATTTACGGTATTGCTATTTTTGCAACTGAATTTCACCCCAGAAAATAATATATTCTTTGACGGACACTATGAAACTTGTGCAGTCACAGCTGGTGCACCACATTTACGGTATTTCTATTTTTGCAACTGAATTTCACCCCAGAAAATAATATATACTTTGACGGACACTATGAAATTTGTCCAGTCACAGCTGGAACACCAGATTTACGGTATTGCTATTTTTGCAACTGAATTTCACCCCAGAAAATAATATTTCCTTTGACGAACACTATGAAACTTGTCCAGTCACAGCTGATACACCAGATTTACGGAATTTCTATTTTTGCAACTGAATTTCACCCCAGAAAATAATATATCCTTTGATGGACACTATGAAACTTGGACAGTCACAGCTGGAACACCAGATTTACGGTATTGCTATTTTGGTAATTAAATTTCAACCCAGAACAAAAGCTATACTTTTATGGACACTATGAAACTTGTCCAGTCACAGCTGGAACACCAGATTTATGGTATTGCTATTTTTGCAACTGAATTTCACCCCAGAAAATAATATATGCTTTGACGGACACTATGAAAGTTGTCCAGTCACAGCTGGAACACTATATTTACGGTATTGCTATTTTTGCAACTGAATTTCACCCCAGAAAATAATATATCCTTTGACGGACACTATGAAACTTGTCCAGTCACAGCTGGTACACCAGATTTACGGTATTGCTATTTTTGCAACTGAATTTCACCCCAGAAAATAATATATGCTTTGACGAACACTATGAAACTTGAACAGTCACAGCTGGAACACCAGATTTACGGTATTTCTATTTTTGCGACTGAATTTCACCCCATAAAATTATATATCCTTTGATGGACACTATGAAACTTGTCCAGTCACAGCTGGAACACCAGATTTACAGTATTGCTATTTTGGTAATTGAATTCCAACCCAAAACAAAAGCTATACTTTTACGGACACTATGAAACTTGTCCAGTCACAGCTGGAACACCAGATTTACGGTATTTCTATTTTTGCAACTGAATATCACCCCAGGAAATAATATATCCTTTGACGGACACTATGAAACTTGTCCAGTCACAGCTGGAACACCAGATTTACGGTATTTCTATTTTTGCAACTGAATTTCACCCCAGAAAATAATATATCCTTTGACGGACACTATGAAACTTGTCCAGTCACAGCTGGAACACCAGATTTACGGTATTTCTATTTTTGCAACTGAATTTCACCCAAGAAAATAATATATCCTTTGATGGACACTATGAAACTGGGACAGTCACAGCTGGAACACCAGATTTACGGTATTGCTATTTTGGTAATTGAATTTCAACCCAAAACAAAAGCTATACATTTATGAACACTATGAAACTTGTCCAGTCACAGCTGGAACACCAGATTTACGGTATTGATATTTTTGCAACTGAATATCACCCCAGAAAATAATATATCCTTTGACGGACACTATGAAACTTGTCCAGTCACAGCTGGAACACCAGATTTACGGTATTGCTATTTTTGGAACTGAATTTCACCCCAGAAAATAATATATCCTTTGACGGACACTATAAAACTTGTCCAGTCACAGCTGGAACACCAGATTTACGGTATTGCTATTTTGGTAATTGAATTTCACCCCAGAACAAAAGCTATCCTTTGACAGACACTATAAAACTTGTCCTGCCACAGCAGAAACCACTGATTTAGGGTATTGCTATTTTGAAAATTGAATTTCACCCCAGAAGAAAAATATATTCTTTGCCAGACAGTATTACACTTGGCTAGCCACAGCTTGAACACCAGATTTGGGGATTGCTATTTTTTAAGTGAATTTCACCTCTCAATAAAATATAGGGAATACTATACTGAGTTTCTGGGGGACAATAAGCACAGCCAAGCCCCTGATGTAGGATATAGACAAAAAAAATACTATTGATGGATTATTGGTCTTGGTAGCAGCTTGTGCTGGCGCACCACAAGACACAAAATGCCCGCCAATCACCCCAGAGAAAAGTGACAGAAAAATGCTCTGGGCAGCCTGAAAACAGTGAGCAATTAACTAGCAGACATTCAATGATTCAGAGCTGTAGATCGATCACTTTATTAAATGTTTTCCTGGGTTAATCCCTGCCTAATCTCGCCCTAACGGCAGCTGCATCCTATCCCTACACTAATCAGAGCAGAGTGACGTGCGGCGCGACGTGACTCCAGCTTAAATAGAGGCTGGGTCACATGCTGCACTTGGCCAATCACAGCCATGCCAATAGTAGGCATGGCTGTGATGGCCTCTTAGGGCAACTAGTATGGCGCTTGTTGATTGGCTGCTTTGCAGGCTTTCAAAATGCGCCATAGAAATCGCCGAACAATCAACCCGAGCGTGAACTTTTACATAAATGTTCAGGTTCCGGTCCGTGTCACAAGCACCCCAAAATTCGGTACGAACCCAAACTATACAGTTCAGGTTCGCTCGTCCTAGTAGCGGGAAAGGAAACAGGTTTAGCATGTATGCCATGTGCTGATCAAAAGGTGCCATACGGTCTGCAATCTCCTGTCCTGGACCCACATCCTAGTTAGCATCTCTATGCTAACTACCCCCAGGGACAGTCGGGCTATTTAACAGGAAATACGCAGACAGCTTGACTTGAATCAATTAACAATGCAAGCCATGGCCTACAGGCTAAACATGGGCCTGTATCAAGTTGATAAGAGTAGATATTATATATACATAGACATGTATGTGGTCAAAAGGGCATACATACATCTCTATGTATATATACACCACCTGGACAGGCCCATATACTGGGCTCACAATGTATATGAGGGCTAATACATATGTATATATATGTAGGCATATATACATATATATTTAAATACAACCCTTCCCTCTACAGCGCACATCATCATTCTTGTGGTGCAACACTTTCTAAATTAGTACACTGGCTTGCGTAATGTGCTTGATAGGATGATAATAAAAGATGACTAGATGCATCAGCTTGGATTAAGTCTTTTCTGGCGCCAGGAGAGTGAATATGATCATATCAGACACGACACATATGATGATCAAAATCACTCTGTTTATTGATAATAAAGTTCAAGCTTATATAGGACATTATACGCCCTTTCATTATTCAATCATCTTTTTCCAAACAATATAGCCTCCAATCATAATGAGACACATACCGTCATACAACATACTTTCCCCAGTTACATCCTGGCCTTCATGCTCCACGTACTAGCTGACACGGACAAGATAAGGAATTCCGGTTAGATACTCGGCTGCCCAAAACATTGACATTGTCATGACAGAATGTTCTTACGCAAAGTTCAATACAGCATATTCCTTCAATCCCCTCTTAGAACCTTATATTCATATTATATGGTTCTCCTTGCCCCCTCTTTTGCCTATAAGTTCTTAAGTATTCTATATAAGCCTCTGGGATATATTCTTCAGGTCTTGGTGGGGTATTGTTCATCTCACCTGTGAACACTGGAGTGTAGTAAAACGTCGAGCGCACCCTCTTTTCAGTGAAACTTTGACATGTGGAAAGAAGCGAGGAGTACGCATTGTACACAGCAACATAAGCATATCATTATAGCGATGATAGCAAATACCACTCCAAATACATATCGGATTTGACCAAAGTCAGGTATCCAGCTAAAAAGCCAATCCTACCATTCTTGATTAGCGTCTTGTTTTATGTGTTTTATCATTTCTTCTAATTGGCTCATCTTATCCTTTATCCCTTGGGAAGGATCTGACAAATTAAAACAGCACATACCTGAAAAAGCAGAGCCCCCTATACCATGTTGTAATAGCAGATAATCAATGGTTGCCCTATTCTGTAGAATTGCCTTCTTATATGACTGTATATCCAGCAATATGTCCTGCAAGATTGCGCTAGTGACATTTATTTGTTTTACCATAAAGCAAGCAAGCCTTGAGATTGTCTTGTGGTTATATGCAGCTAACCCTGGTACTCCTACCATTGATATTGCCAGGAAGTAATGGTATCATGGCTAATGTTAACCTAGCTATCGTGCAGGGTCCATCTGTAATGTTTGCTGGTATGTACGTGTAACTAAAGTTTCCGCATGCTAACACCCTTCCTGTTGGAAGGGGGACATGTTTGTCTAAGGATGGCACTATCTGTGTGATATTACATTGCATATTTCTTCCTGATACCATCTTTTGCAACTACTTACGCCCGTTGGCAAATATCTGGTTTGGTCTTATTTTGTTGCTTTGCTTGTATGCAAGGAGGTAGTAATTTTTCATCACAAGTGAAATTCTAGAATACTTCTGCAGCTGTGACTAGACCTAAATATTCTGATCATATTACCTTGTAGATATCTATGTGTAGAGCAATTATAGCAGGCATAATAAGGATTCACATGTCCATATCTAACATCATGTTCTTCTAAATATCAGTGTCATTCCACTGGGAACGCAGGAGCCCGGTCCATATAGACACTGGAGTGGGCACTGCTACCAGGCAGGTTCCTAGAATATTGGATGCAGACAAGGTGGTTCGAAGACAGAAATCAGTTAGGTTCAGGGTCTTGGCCAGGTACAGCCACAGATTCTCCTTTGTCTTCCACAGATTGTCCTCCCTCTGCATCCTGTTGTTAGGTACGTCTGTCTGTCCCATGATCGCAGAACAGTTATTAGGATGCATATGGCTGCAATTGTCAGAACTGCACGTCTCAGCCATTTTAAGGAATTCTCCGACTGTGTCATCTCATTGAGGGTCAAGGCTGTCTGCCTCCGTTAGTACCCCTTCTTGTCGTTCCTTCTCGGTTGCCTTGTTCCTCTCTACCAATTTTATTTGCGTAGCGTGGATCCACGTGGACGATTGCTCTGTCAGTACTGCTGTCCTAGTTACTGCCACGATGGTGGTGGGGGCGCTATAGGCAAATTCACCCGGTCTTTACCCCTTTTTCAGTATCTTCACCAGCACAATATCACCGGACCTGAAAGGGTGCATGGGTTCCTGTGGAAGAGAGGGAGATTTACAAGCAACTTTTTCCTCAGTTTTGCTAAGGATTCAGATAAGATGAGTAACGTATTCCTCCCTAATCTGGTCAATGTCTCCTTTTTGTGAAGGCTCAATTACCAAGGGGCAACCCCACCTAGGGATAATTTGTTGTGTAAGTATTTTTGCTGTTGCTTTTGCATCCTCTGCCCTGGTGGGGAATACTTCTGGCCATCTTGAGAACATGTCTACTATTACCAATGCATATTCTTGTTTACCCTTTTTTTGGGGATATGTGTGTAGTCTACCTGCAGATGGGTAAAAGGTGTAGTAGGGTAGTCCAGGCACTGATGTGGGATCTTAAGAGGGTTGTTTGGATTGTTTCTCGAACATGTAAGACATCTCCCTGCATAATCAGCTACCAGTTTATTCATGTTGGTGATGTAAAAGTTTTGACCAAGGAGTAAACCTGTAGTTTGTATGCTGTTTTGTCCTACACCATGAAAATGAGCAATGAAGAGGGCAGCACTATGTTGCGGTATACAGGGTTTCCCCTCTTTGCAGATCAATCCAGTTTGTGGATTTTTCTGCAACACAGGGTACACCCAGTCTTTCTCTTCTTCCTGTGATGTATATCGTTGCAGGTCAGTGATCATTTGAACTATGTCCAAAGAGGGTGGTTTGAGGCATGCCATTTCCCATGAATCTTTGTGAATCCTAGTGGGGTTTTCTTTCTCAACTTGTTTCGCTATCTTGTCAGCTAAAGCATTGCCCTGGGACACTCTATCCTTGCCCTGTGTGTGTGCCTTGCAATGTACTATGGCCAGGCTAGAGGGTAGTTTAAGGGCAGCTAAAAGATCATCAATGAGGAGTGAATGAGAGATCTTCTTCCCATCTGCAGCAGTGAACCCCCGCCTTTGCCATATTACTCCATGATCCCACACTACCCTCTGTGCATATCTACTGTCTGTGTAGATTGTGACTGATTTGTCTGTATGTAGGGTACATGCTCTGGTCAGTGCAATTAGTTTGGCAGCCTGGGCTGATTGGACATGTATTGGTCTTGCTTCTAACACTATGTCGCGTAACATGACTATGGCATAGGCTGCGCAGAAGACAGTATCGAGTGGACGTGAGCATGAGCCGTCAACAAATACTTCAGGTGCCCCTGTCACAGGCGTCGCTGACAAATCCATTCTGGGGAAGTCTCATACTCTAACACTTTGAGGCAGTCATGTGCGTCGGGCAGGGTGTCTTCTTCTCCTTTTAGCCCTATGAGTGCATTCAATATCGGTGCTGGCCCTGCCGAATGTGGGGCATATTTGATTTGTAAAGGAAGGGTCACTTAACAAGAGTATCTCATATCCTGACAGTCGCTGGGCTGACATGTGTTGGGTGTGTATGCCTCGTAGTAACCCCACTACATCATGAGTTGTGTGTAGGATGGTGGGGTACCCCAGTGTGAGGGGGTCGTGAGCTCCACCATCATAGCACAAGCCGCAAGAGTACACAGACATGCCAGCATGCCTTGTACGGATACCGGCATTATCTTTGAGAAAAAAGCACAAGGACGAAACTTGCCTCCATGTTCTTGTGTTAGCACCCTCGCCATGGTTTTACAATTTTGGCGCGCAAACATGTGGAATGGCAGTTTATAGTCAGGAGGCCCAATCCTGGGCTACACATCAGAGAACATTTTAACATATCAAAAGCATTCAACATTTCCTCAGACCATCTTATGAGCTCTGGTTTGTCTTCCAGAGTGGCTTGCCTCAGGATATTATCATAGTAGGAACAATCAGGGATCCATTGTCTGCAATAATTTATCATACCAAGGAAGGACAGCATTTCCTTCTTGGTGTGTGGGGTGACCAGTCCCGCTACAGACTGGACTCGCACCTGACTGATCCACCTTTCGCTTTCTGTAAGGACAAAGCCTAAGTACTCAACTTGCTTTTTACACCATTGCATTTTCTTGTGTGACACCTTGTGTCCACATTCTGATAACCATTTTGACAAAGATACACCATCAGTAACATTGGCCTCCTCTGACATACTGCACAGTAACAAATCGTCCACATATTGTATCAGCACTGAACCGAGGGGGTGGCATGGTTTAAAAGTGGCTTGGAGGACAATGATGTACACTACAGGTGAATCAGCATATCCCTGTGGCATCTGGCCCCAGGTTAGCTGCCGTCCCTCAAAGAAAAATCAAAAAGTAGTCTGGTACTCTTATTAACTGGGATTGAGAAGAAGGCATTCTTCAAATCAATAACAAGGCGGGCGGTGATGTCTGGAACTACGGGTGCAATGGGTACAATGAGATTGTTGATTGCCCTCAAATCCTGTAGAGGGGTCTGACTCTCTCAAAGGTCCCTTGTACAAATCTTTGTTTAACACACTAGAGGTGGCACCGCTGTCTACCATAAACCCTGTTTTTCTTCCTGCTACTTTAAGTAAGATGATAGTCAATAGGGAATCTGGGCTGGTTCTGTGTTGGCTGTTGGTTATGTGCTACCTGCACTGATGTGTTTCTACGTGGAGCCGTGCACTGCCTTGCCCAGTGTCCTTCCTGTGCACAATTATAACAGCTGGTGTTTGAATATGGGTTTACGATCTGTTCTCTGTCTCCTTGCCTGTAGTAACCACCTCTCCCCCTGCGTCTGCCTCTACCCATCCCCCTTGTGCCTGCATACAAGTGTGTAGCTTGGAGTTTCCTCACATCAAAACATCCCGCTGCTTGCTTTTCATAAAGATGTTTCTCAAAGTCCTTCGTGTTATTGGATGTCCATGATGAAACATTTTGTTTCACAGTGAGAATCAGTTTATCAGACAGGTTGGTAATGAATGTGGAAATGATTAAGCTGTCATTCTGGTGCACAGGTAACCCGGCCTCCAGATTCCAGCAATCCATGAATCGTTTCCAGAATTCAGTGACAGTCTCGGCAGATTTTTGTTTACATGCCACTGCTACAGGGAGTGAGGACTTCTGTTTGAACACATCACTCATGTGTTCCTGTACCTGTGTCCATATCTCTTTTATGCCATCGGGCATGTTACAGGTGTAATTATCTGCCTCTGAGTTTGGTTGGATTTCTGAGATGGTTTTCACCTTTTTCCAATCCCAATCTGTGTGTGTACCTATAATTCCATCAGCAGCCTCCATTGTCTCAGTCCACCCAGCTAAATTGTCTAACCATGGGTTTACTTAATAGTAGTTGGTAGGACTAACTCTTGATACATAAATTTTACATGTTTCACCTGGTTCAGGTTTGGGGTAATCAGTCTAGGATCCCCGCCCTCCCATTGTTGTATTCAGAGAATATTTGGAACAATATCTGCCCAGGGCTGGTTGTGCTGAATATGAGGAATATTCCTCTGAATCCCTAACGACTAGCGCTGTTTTGAGCCGCCACTTGCGTTCGGTATTTCTGGGTTATAACAGATTTCTCCTCGCCAGAGTACCGGGGCGTCTAACGATTCTCACAACGCATACAAGTTTACTCAACACAATTTCACAGAGTATTAATAACAATAAAGAGCGACTGTGCACTTACCAACCAGTCTGCAGTTCATACAAACAGATAATCTTATACTTCTACAAGATCTTATAGCATCTATGCATATTTGACATGTAAGAGTTAATCCAAGCTTTGACTTCCCTGTTCCCTGAACAGCGGTATTTTGGAGTGCACTCCCCTCTTTGTATCTATGCACAACTCCCTGAGTTGTGTTACGTGTGTCCCTGACACAGCTTCTGTAGCTCTCTAGTCTAAAATGAGGTTTATCCGTACTTACTATTGTAGATCGAGACGTGGCCAGTGCCCTCGGATCGGACAGGGGACAAAAATCGATGTCACTTCTCACCAGACCCGAGGACAACCTCTCGATCCCGGACGAGCCCCCAAATTGATAGGATGATAATAAAAGATGACTAGATGCATCAGCTTGGATTAAGTCTTTTCTGGCGCCAGGAGAGTGAATATGACCATATCAGACACGACACATATGATGATCAAAATCACTCTGTTTATTGATAGTAAGGTTCAAGCTTATATAGGACATTATACGCCCTTTTATTATTCAATCATCTTTTTCCAAACAATATAGCCTCCAATCATAATGAGACACATACCGTCATACAACATACTTTCCCCAGTTACATCCTGGCCTTCATGATCCACGTACTAGCTGACACGGACAAGATAAGGAATTCCAGTTAGATGCTCGGCTGTCCCAAAACATTTGGTCAGGACAGAATGTTCTTACACAAAGTTCAAGACAGCATATTGCTTCAGTAAAGTTTCCTGGCAAAGTTCAGGAGATTGTCCATGCACTTCAGGCATTCTTACATGGTGAGGAACGATATCCTGCACCTGCAGTGACAGAATGTCCTGCTGTTACACCACTTAATCTGCGATGTGCCAACTTGCTGGAATTCGACATTGCACATGCTCAAGTGTCTGTATGCGCAGTGGGAAGCCATGAACGATTTTGTCCTGCACCAGACAGCCTTAACAGTTGGAAGCATGTGTTGCTTCGGGGTTAGGCAGTGGCAGCACATCCGAGATGCTTATCACTCACTAGAGATGGCCCGAACTATTCGCCGGCAAACAGTTCCCGGCGAACATAGCTTGTTCGCGTTCGCCGCGGCAGGCGAACACATGCGATGTTCGGTCCCCCCCCTATACATCATCATTGAGCAAACTTTGACCCTGTACCTCACAGTCAGCAGACACATTCCAGCCAATCAGCAGCATACCCTCCCTCCTAGACCCTCCCATCTCCTGGACAGCATCCATTTTAGATTCATTTGGAAGCTGCAGTCTTAGTGAGAGGAGGGACAGTGTAGTTGCTGCTGATTTAATAGGGTAATTGATAGCTAGGCTAGTGTGTATTCAGTGTCCACTCCAGTCCTGAAAGACTCATCTGATCCCTGCTGTAAGGACAGCGTCCTGATAGCACCCCAAAAAGCCCTTTTTAGGGCTACTACATTAGTCTGCTTTTATTTATTTTTTCTCCATATATATATAGCAGTTGCCTGGCCTGCCCGTGTGTGAGGAGCTGCAGGCCCACAGACTGTAGTGTGCCCTCTGCCAGTGCTGCCCATCAATCATACCGTGTGGCACTGGACTTTGCCTTAAAATAAGGCACTTTATCAGTACACTTTAATCTAATTTCAGTTGCCTGCCGGCCAATGTATGTGCCAGGCCCACAGACTGTAGTGTGCCTTCTGCCAGTGCTGCCCATCAATCATACCGTGTGGCACTGGACTTTGCTTTAAAATAAGGCACTTTATCTGTACACTTTAATCTAATTTCAGTTGCCTGCCGGCCAGTGTGTGTGTGTTAGGCACACAGACTGTAGTGTGCCCTCTACCAGTGCTGACCATCAATCATACCGTGCGGCACTGGACTTTGCGTTAAAATAAGGCACTTTATCTGTACACTTTAATCAAATTTCAGTTGCCTGCCGGCCAGTGTGTGTGTGTCGCCCCACAGACTGTAGTGTGCCCTCTGCCAGTGCTGCCCATCGATCATACCGTGCGGCACTGGACTTTGCCTTAAAATAAGGCACTTTATCTGTACACTTTAATCTAATTTCAGTTGCCTGCCTGCCAGTGTGTGTGTGTCAGGCCCACAGACTGTAGTGTGCACTCTGCTAGTGCCCAACACTCATACGTGTGGCACAGTACCTAGCACGAGTAGTACCACTTATCTAAAATCCATTCAATACACGTCCTGATAGGGGACTTAACAGGGATTAAACTGATGAGAATAGTACTACAGAAAATACCACTCATATCGGGTGTGACAGTAAATTGCACGGCGCAGACGCAGTGACCGTGGATTAAAACAAAGGGGAGGAAGCCAGCATTTTTTAACCTTCTCCCCATTCGAAAAATCAATTCAATAAATGGACCCCAGATTGGGAACGTTAGAGGATTAAACTGATGAGAATAGTACTACAGAAAATACCACTCATATCGGGTGTGACAGTAAATTGCACAGCGCAGACGCAGTGACCGTGGATTAAAACAAAGGGGAGGGAGCCAGCGTTTTTTTAACCATCTCCCCATTCGAAAAATCTATTCAATAAATGGACCCCAGATTGGGGACGTTAGAGGGATTAAACTGATGAGAATAGTACTACAGAAAATGCCACTCATATTGGGTGTGACAGTAAATTGCACGGCGCAGACGCAGTGACCGTGGATTAAAAAAAAGGGGAGGGAGCCAGCGTTTTTTTAACCATCTCCCCATTCGAAAAATCAATTTAATTCACCTTTCGGGGACCCTTGGTGTTGTACGTGGCTGGGTGGAGGAAGAAACCTTCAATGACATCACCGGGACATGGCTAGCTTGGTATCCCACCTTGTGCAAATGGGGAGTTTGCGATTGTGCAAATGGGGAGTTTGCGGTTGTGCAAATGGACTGTTTGCGGTTGTTTGCGGTGCATTAAAAGGGGAGTTTGGTCTGTCAATGTCTGTGAAGTGGGCGTAACCCTTACACTAACTGATCAATACATCATGCCTGATCGTATACACACACTGGATGTTTTAAAGCATGTTATTCCAAACAATTTAGGAATGTTAGTCGATTTATGCCCTTGGATTAAAAACCGACTCTGCGTCCACTATGTAACTTTCCATGGGAGTTTTGCCATGGATCCCCCTCCGGCATGCCACAGTCCAGGTGTTAGTCCCCTTGAAACAACATTTCCATTACTATTGTGGCCAGAAAGAGTCCCTGTGGGTTTTAAAATTCGCCTGCCTATTGAAGTCTATAGGACCGGTTCACCCGTTCGCGAACAATTGCGGAAGTTCGCGGTTCGCAAACGGAAAATTTTATGTTCGCGACATCACTATCACTCACATTTTTATCTTAGAACAGACACTGATTCTTATGCAGCAGGGGACCACGGTGGAAGAAAAGCAGCTCTTGCTGTGCGATAGTTGTTGAGGACACACAAAGGGAATATGCCATGGAGGAGGAGAATGATGAAGATGAGGAGCTGTCACTACAAGAGGAGTAGTTGAAGGTGGAGCAGCAGGAGGATGATGATGAGAATGGCACCGTCAAAGACACCCAAGTGTCTCAGTTGGGGGCAGAGCCAGAAAGAAGTGGCTCCTTGGGCACTTTGGTCAGAATGGCCACTGGTATGCTGGCTTGCTTATGCAGTGACAGGCGTATCGTTGGCATCACGCAGCCTGATAATTACTGGATAGCCAAGTTTTTTGACCCTCGCTACCAAGGAAAAATGGGTGAATGTTTTCCACTGGCAGATAGGGAGGACAAATTACGTTACTAGCAAAAAACACTGTGTACTTGCTGCAGCTTACAGAGAGCAGAAGCCTTCCACCAGCGTGTCTGAAAGGGAGGCCCCCCTCTGCATCCCACAAAGACACCCCTCTCCCACCACCACGAGCAACAGAAGCCGCAACAGCAGCCATTTCAGTCTCCTCAACATGATGGAGCAGTTTTTCCACGTGCCATGCCAGGCAGAGGCCAGTCACCAAGCCAACATCTCCCGCCTCAGTGCCCAGGTTCAGGTCTACCTAAACTATGGCCAATCTGTGTTGCATACCCACTTCCCGGGCACCATGGATTTCTGGGCAGGCAGACTGGAACATTGTCCTCTACTGGCAAAGCACCGTCTCTATCTTCTTTCTTGCCCTGCCTCCATTGTCATCTTGGAGAGGGTTTTCAGCACTGTGAGGGGCGTGAAACATCGAAATGAACCAAGTTGTCCAAAACCTTACTTTTGTCAAAGTGAACCAAGCCTGGATTTAACAGGATTTTCACACACCTCCGCTTGATTACAATGTATAGTATAGACCTGGCCCACTTCGCCACTGTTGCTGTCTGTCTGCCTATTACCATGCAGCCTGCATAATGCTACTAATCCCTCGCAATCGTCAGTTTAAATGTATTCAGTTTCCACACTGCTGAAATGTTTAAATTTTGTAAGTCATTGCTTACAGATTTAATAAATAAATACATTTTGGGGGTGGTTAAATTTCCTTAAGGTGCAGCATAAATGTTTGTATTACTGACTCAATATCGACATTTTCAGACAGTCAACACAATACTGGGGAGTCCATCATGCCACTTCTACTAATGCCTGAGGGTCAGTTTCTGTCTACTCACTTTCCACATGGTTGAAAAAAAAAAAAAATGTTTTTGGGGGAGGGGCGGGAGATAAAATTTAATGAGGCGGCATATGTATGTGATTACTGTATTAATACAGGAATTTTCTCACAGTCCAGGCAGGCTGAATACAATCAATAGACCTTTTTTTGCTGCCAGTGCCCCATCTTGACACTCTTGCTGTCTATCTGCCTACCTACCATTGCATTATACCACTAATGCCACTTGCCAACCATCACGTTCCCCAAAGACTTTTTAATTTTTTAACACTGTGTGTTTAAACATCATCTGCCCCCAATAAGGGACAATTTTTAAAAACTTCGGAATATAAAAAAGCATGAGACATGGTGACTTTTTAAACATGCTATATGATAACACGGTCAAATATCTGTTTACCCATAGCTATGTATGTCAGTAGCACTCAAACATCATTTACTATTGCTGTGATTGCGTTTCAGAACTTTTTAAAAAATTTGGCAAACCGGACCGGAAACAAATCTCGACTGGTTCACTCATCTCTAGTCCAGTATTATTATTTTGCATATTGCTAGTCCAGTTATAGACATTTTGTTGTCTTGCAATAAATCTCACAGTTCCTTTCATTCCTCTGCAGACTGTAGATTAGCTCTGCCAGGGTGGTGGTTTAACTGTGGAGGAATTATAGTATATTTATAATTTTTATACAATGCAAGTGTCCTAAGGAGATGCATGAGTACTAGACAGAGCATGGTGTGTAGCGTGGCATCTGTGTCCACAGGGGAGAGCAGAGCAGCAATTACCATGGGAAGCTGTCCTAACTTAGAATATAGGGAGAGAAAAAGAATATATAATTGGGTATATTTTAGGTAATTTGATCAGGAAAAGCATATAGAGACAGTGAGGGACTGGTTACTCAGTTGGGTGTTTAATACAGTTGCTGGCAATTTTTTTTTCTGTATATCAACAAACAGCTTTTAAAAAAAAAAAAAAAAAAAACTTTACATTTTAAAAGTTAATGGGCATATTGTCAGCCCCCCCCCCCCCAATAACATACATTCTGCTCTAAATGCTGAGCAATTGCATATTTTTCTCTTCTAAAAAAAGTTTACCAATTGTACTTGGGCATGTCAGTGCCTTATATTTGTATTCGGCGAGTTTTCACTGAGTTATTTGTTATTAGTTATTTGGTCAGTTATTGCTATCAGTTATTGTGAACTAAAACCAGATGCGGGTCAAAAACACAGAACAGGAGGAAATCTTTACATTATACCTCATCTCTGAGTAGGCTTCACTACTGGTTTTGGTTCACAATAACTGATGGAAATAACTGACCAAATAACTGAATGTATTGCATATTACTACAAGATAACAGGTAATTGTAGCAAAATCAATACTGCAATAACTAAATTTTTATACTCGTATTATTAAATGCGTTGCATATTACTGCAAGATAATGGGTAGTTACAGCAAAAGCAATACTGTAATTACACGTGTGTTATTGAACACACTTTATTTTTACTGCATAAATGTGTTATATTACTGCAAGATGCCATAATATACAAAAAATGCATTCTTATACCAGTGTTAGTGAACACATAACTGCATCATACCATGTAGTTCAAATAAATTTTACTACCAAAGTAAACTGTCAATACCAATGTGCAGTGTGTTTGTAGAAGAGAGAATTCATTTAATTGTGCCTCTGTCAGAAAAATCACTTGCTAGTACAAAACCCTTGCCTTTTTATTCATAGGAGACCTATGACTTTTAATTTATAGACCACATAATAAAATGTCTAGAAAAGGGAAGAGTGGGAAATGAAAAACAGTTCAAATGTGCGTAGTGGCAGCAGTGGCAGCACCAGCCACCTGGCCAGTCAAAGTAGTAATAAGGCATAGTTCTCCCTGGCTTCAGATAGGCACAATATTATTATTGAAGACAAAAAGAATGAGATTGTGTACTGGATGGCTTACTCCTTTTTTCAGTCACAGTGGAATGATGTGTATGTCACTTCTGAGTCCAGGGGGTCATGGCATTTTTCCTACTCCTCCTCCTTGGAACTCCAAACAGTTTTTTCAGTTGCATCCTCTCTGCCTTGACTGCCTGCTAAAAAAAAAAAAAAACATGCGCTATGGAACATACTCAAGTTAGTTTCCCTGTTGATGACTTATGTGTGAACAGCCAGTGCTTGGTCTGCCATAAAGAGGAGGTTCAGGTGGAGGTGGGGGTCCCCATGCATAGCTGTGTTGGTGGTGGTAGTAGTAATGCCACTAGTAGCCACAGTGGTGGTGGTAGGGGCAGTGGTAGCGACAGTGGCACTCGCAAACACAAAGCAGGGAATCGGGAGGGAGGCTAAGAAGCCCACAATAACATAGCACAGTTTGATAAAAGTGACAAGGAAGGCGAGGACTATGACAATAATTGTGTGTTGGACAAGATTTGAGAGCCAGATCGGGTGCTGAGGATGAGGAGTAGGTTAATGGCAATAAAGTGCCACTGTTCTTTGGCCATATAGGCCAGAACCTCCTAAAAAACTGCCAGGGCCAGATCTGCTTCTATTATGGTGAGCTTGAGAACTGGTAATACTGCTGATACTGTGTTCACAGGCTCAAAATATACCAGACCTAAGCCAAGCTCATCTGCTGCTAGCTTTGTGTGAGTATCTCCCGTTTTTCCCCACAGTGACAGACAAAAACATTGCTGTGTGCAAAATCTGCAGGATTAAAATAAGCTGTGGTTGATCAAACAAATGTAGGCACCATGGCACAAATGGTGCACATGAAGTGGCATCATCAGTTGCTGTTGGAAAATAGAAGTGGACTCCAGCTTGTACAACAAGAGTGCTATCCTTCTCCCAGTCTCCTTCGCAGCAGCCAGGCCGCATATTTCACACGCACTACAGTGTCCTTGTCATCATCATCAGTTATTGCTTCTCCTGCTCGACTAAACTTCCTACTCCACTTAATCATTAGCTATTGATAATGAAATGTTTGGCCAGGAAACGATGTTACCTCCCCAGCAATCAGCAGGTGTCTTGTACAGTCATGTGTCGGAGAATGTGGGCCCTCTCTTTGCAATTCTTGCTGTGCTGCAAGGTGCACACACCAAAGTGAATGCCTGGAGCTGTTTTTTCTGCACGGACAGTGCACGTCTTTCATGGCCCACTGATTTAGTGTTTCTTATAGCAGCAGTGACACAGCAACAAGGCCAGGTCCTTTTGACACCTCTGGGTTTGAGTGGATTTAATTCACACACCAGGCTTCCTCTACATCTTCCTCCTTGGACATTCTCCTATCCCCAACAGAAGCATGGTAGGAAATGACTCCCACTCTCTCCTATCATATGTATAAAATAAAGTGTTGCCATGCTTTGTTAGAGCTGATCGACCTGGGAGAGAGTAGCCATACAGTCGATCACTTGCTAAAGTGATCCCGCTGGCTTTCTTCATGCCAATTCCAACTGGACAAGGTAGTAGCATGCTCACTGCATAGCGCACATCATAAGTGTAGTCGTACAATGCTTTTTAAAAAACATACTGTGGCTTGCAGAGTTTGCTGGCCATGTCTAGGAGACTGTCTTTGCATTTCACCCATTCTTATGTGGCAAGGAACTCCCTCCTAGATATACAGCGACAGAATGGTCTCCCATTATACAGATTAATCTGTGATGCTCCAACTCACTTAAATTCTACTTTGCATATGCTGCAGCATCTTTACAACCAGTGTAAGTAGTGAATAATTTCATCATGCAACAGACCACCTCATCGGAGACTATGTGATGCCTCAAGGTCAGGCAGTAGCAGCTCATCAGGGATGTGTGTTAGATAATCAAGCCATTCGAAGAGGCCACCAGATTTGTCAGTAGGGACAACTGCAACATAAACAATGTTATCCCCTGATATTTATCTTAGAGCAGACACTTATGCTGATACAACAAGGGACGAAGGGAAGAAGAACAACTTTTACCTCTTGCTGGCCACCCTGTAGCTTTTGGAGACCCACACAGACAAGAGAGGAGAAACTGGAGGATGAGGAGCTACCACTGGAGGAGGAGGAGCAGCAGCAAGAAGAGGAGTTGCTTGTGCAGAAGGAAAAAGCTGATGATGACAATAACAACAACACTAGCCATGATGACCAATGATCTCAGTGGGAGACAGCCGGACAGAACATGGTCCTCTGGCAAGAATGGAAAGCTGTATGCTTGCCTGCTTCTGTAATAAAAGGTGTATCCATACCATTACACAAACTTATGACTACAAGATATCCATGCTTTTAGACCCTCATTATCAAAGTAAAATGGGGAAATGATTATCTGTTGCTGAAAGGAAGAATAAATTGCTTCATAACCGGGATACACTGTGTACAACAGCTTGCTGCAGCTTTTGGCAAGCAAACGTCTGTTGACCATTTATCTGACTTCCTTTATCATCAACATGATGGAACAATTTTTTTCATGTGCTGCACCAGGCTGCTGCATGTCAGCAAACAGGGAAATACTGACTGAATACCCAGGCTCAGCCCAACCTAAACTCTAGCCTTTCTTCAGCACATACCATTATTCTCTTACTACATGAACTTCTGGGCAACCTTACTGGAACAGTGTCTGGAACTGGCCCAGTATGCTGTCCCTGTCATGTCTTGTCCAGCCTCCAAGGTCATCTCAGAAATGGTTTTCAACATTGCAGGTGTCATCATCACACCCAAATGGACAAGCTTGTCCTCCACCAGTGTACAAAACATCAATTTTCTCAAAATAAATGAGGCATGGATCCCTGAGGATTTTCAAACACCTCCTACTACTGAGGCCGATAAATGGATCTGCCGTTGCTGATGGTTCCCCCATCATGACATTGCTATTGTTTCCCTCCTACCATCATGTTCCATACCATATGGCTGATGCTGCCATCATCTTGTAACTGTGTTTGTCTGCCTGCCTACCATCATTCCGCGTGGATGCTGCTGCTGCCGCCAACATACCACTGCCTCTGCCAGCCTACCATTATGTTCTGTACTGTATGGCTGCTGCTGCCATCATGCAACTGCCACTGTCTGCCTATCATCCTGTTTTCTACTGTATGGATACTGTTGCTGCTGTCTGCTTGCCTACCTCCCATCATGTTCCGTTCTGCAACTTTTCTTCCCTCAAGGCACACCCTAATGTTGAGGCTTTTGCTTGATGGTTGTTGGGGGTGCCCTTGGTGTTATGAGTTTGGTGCAGGTGCAAGGCAGGAGATGTAAGTGCTGTGGTGTGCACTGTGCTGGAGTCAGTAACCAAGCCAGTTGTAGAAATAAAAACTGTGCCAGAACAGCCCTCTTTTAGTTACCTTGCCTCACAAAAATAGTAATATATATATATATATTATATATATATATATATATATATATAGAGAGAGAGAGAGAGAGAGAGAGAGAGAGACAAAAGCAAAAATCTGGCAGCACTCCTTCAATGTATTTCAATGGTGCACGCGTCCACCCCTGGTCATGGGGTCTCTCTACAACTCCAACAAATTGCCGCAGCACTCCTTAGGTAAAAGTGAACAAAATTGTGTTTATTAACACATGTTAACACAGCAACGTTTCAGCTCTCTCACAGAGCCATTTTCAAGCCAAGTGAATAATGCACATCAACATCGTGTTTTTATACATAGTTCATTATTGATTTCACATGTGTATCATTAAAATCACGTGATAAATAACATAGAAAAAAGTCCATTGTGTCAACAATTCATTCTGTGCAGAGTTCATGCGGGGAGTACCCCGTCCTATTCCACTGTGCACGCTGACTGCGTGTAATGATAAGGTGCATAGTACAAAAAGTGAAAGTGCTCTTGTGCATATATATAAAAACAGAGAAAAGCCTGGCTTGCATCGTGCCCAGGACATGCTAGAAAATAGAATAGGAGAACAATAGTTATACAAGTTACAATTACCTTGGCACCAATCACCTCACATATGTTGACTGAAGATGGAGACTTCACCGTACTCGGCGTACCTCTCTTTCCATTGCGCATGCCCTAGAATCCTCTCGGAACATACTTCCTTGTATACACGGCTTGTCTCGCGGGATGAGCTGCGCACGCGATGACGAAATCACCGCGCCTTTGCATACTCATTCCCTTGCGAACAAGTCCATGTTATTAAAGGGCATGAGACCGGGCAAATGTCCCCATGCATGATCTCACAGTAGCATAACGTCCCGTCAATAATAGTATAACGCCCCATCTATAGCACCATATGTATGTATCTATCTAAAAATATATATATTTCACCATTCATGGGTTCAATCTCGTGTATATGTACACGCCCATTCTGGGTCAGCCATTCCTGGTGAAGTCACATCTCCCTAAACATTGATTGTGCCTATATATTATCCTTGTCACAAACCATATACATTTCAACCTTAAATTTCTAATTCCTCCTAGACTTTCCTAATTCTCTATAGCAATGTAATCTACACAAATTATAGAGGCAGCCACCTCAGCAGGTGGAGAGGTGATTATCCTGGAAGCTGCTGGTGTTACTGTGGAGCTCTCAGGGCCGAGAGCAAGAGTCTACAAACAGGTGTGCAGTCTACCTAGAAGCCTCTGGTGGAAACTTTGCGTGGCCGAGCTATCTGCCAGGTGTGAACTAACACTGACCACTCAGGTGACCTTGCTGTGGGACTGATGTTTTTGCCAATGGTTACCCGAACTTTTAGGCACTAAAAAGGCTGTAAAATAGTCCAGGAACGGGCTAGAGGGCTGCCAAAGGCAGCAAAATGTAGGTAAATCCACTGCAAACAAATGTGGATAGGGAAATGAATTAAAATAAAATAAAGTAAATAAAATTTAACCAATATCAATTGGAGAGAGGTCCCACTGCAAGGAATCATGCGTCATATCACCCACCACTGGAGAAGACCACTTTCAGTTATTTCGGCGCCAGCACCCAGACAGAGGAGAGAGGTCCCACAGCAAGGAATCATGCGTCATATCAACCACCACTGGAGAAGGCCACTTTCAGTTATTTCGGCCCAGCATCCAGACAGAGGAGAGAGGTCCCACAGCAAGGAATCATGCGTCATATCACCCACCACTGGAGAAGGCCACTTTCAGTTATGTCGGACCTAGCACCCAGTCAGAGGAGAGAGGTCGCACAGCAAGGAATCATGCGTCATATCACCCACCACTGGAGAAGGCCATTTTCAGTTATTTAGGCCCCAGCACCCAGTCAGAGGAGAGAGGTCCCACAGCAAGGAATAAGGCGTCATATCACCCACCACTGGAGAAGGCCACTCTCAGTTATTTCGGCCCAGCACCCAGACAGAGGAGAGAGGTCCCACAGCAAGGAATCATGCGTCATATCAACCACCACTGGAGAAGGCCACTTTCAGTTATTTAGGCCCAGCACCCAGACAGAGGAGAGAGGTCCCACAGCAAGGAATAAGGCGTCATATCACTCACCACTGGAGAAGGCCACTTTCAGTTATTTCGGCCAGCACCCAGTCAGAGGAGAGAGGTCCCACAGCAAGGAATCATGCGTCATATCACCCACCACTGGAGAAGGCCACTTTCAGTTATGTCAGACCCAGCACCCAGTCAGAGGAGAGAGGTCCCACAGCAAGGAATAAGGCGTCATATCACCCACCACTGGAGAAGGCCACTCTCAGTTATTTCGGCCCAGCACCCAGACAGAGGAGAGAGGTCCCACAGCAAGGAATCATGCGTCATATCAACCACCACTGGAGAAGGCCACTTTCAGTTATTTAGGCCCAGCACCCAGACAGAGGAGAGAGGTCCCACAGCAAGGAATAAGGCGTCATATCACTCACCACTGGAGAAGGCCACTTTCAGTAATTTCGGCCAGCACCCAGACCGAGGAGAGAGGTCCCACAGCAAGGAATCATGCGTCATATCACCCACCACTGGAGAAGGCCACTTTCAGTTATTTCGGCCCAGCACCCAGACCAAGGATACAGGTCCCACAGCAAGTATTAAGGCATCATATCACCCACCACTGGAGAAGGCCACTTTCAGTTATTTCGGCCCCAGCATCCAGACCGAGGATACAGGTTCCACAGCAAGGAATCATGCGTCATATCACCCACCACTGGAGAAGGCCACTTTCAGTTATTTCGGCCCCACCACCCAGACAGAGGAGAGGTTCATTCAACTTTGGGTTGCACCGCAAGATCATGGTAAAGTTAAAAAAATGAGGATTCAATAAAGAAGTGCCCCGGAGTACAAGAATACATGGTTGAGGGGGAGGCAGTTATAAATGTCTATTCTGCACAATGGAGGGACAGGTCCGGTGGGATCCATGCCTGGTTCATTTTTATGAACGTCAGCTTGTCCACGTTGGCTGTGGACAGGCGGCTGCGTTTGTCAGTAATGACGCCCCCTGCCATGCTGAATACACGTTCAGACAAAACGCTGGTCGCCGGGCAGGCCAGCACCTCCAAGGCATAAAATGCTAACTCTGGCCACGTGGACAATTTGGAGACCCAGAAGTTGAATGGGGCCGAACCATCAGTCAGTATATGGAGGGGTGTGCAGACATACTGTTCAACCATGTTAGTGAAATGCTGCCTCCTGCTAACACGTTCCGTATCAGGTGGTGGTGCAATTAGCAGTGGCGTGGAGACAAAACTTTTCCACATTTCTGCCATGCTAACCCTGCCCTCAGATGAGCTGGCCGTGACACAGCTGCATTGGTGACCTCTTGCTCCTCCTCTGCCTTCGCCTTGGTCTTCCACCTGTTCCCCTGTGACATTTTGGAATGCTCTCAGGAGCGCCTCTACCAGCGTGCGCTTGTACTCGCGCATCTTCCTATCACGCTCCAGTGCAGGAAGTAAGGAAGGCACATTGTCTTTGTACCGGGGATCCAGCAGGGTGGCAACCCAGTAGTCCGCACACGTTAAAATGTGGGCAACTCTGCTGTTGTTGCGCAGGCACTGCAGCATGTAGTCGCTCATGTGTGCCAGGCTCCCCAGAGGTAAGGACAAGCTGTCCTCTGTGGGAGGCGTATCGTCATCGTCCTCCGTATCCCCCAGCCACGCACCAGTGATGGGCCTGAGCTGTGTCGGGTGCCACCCCGCTGTGAACCTGCTTCATCCTCATCCTCCTCCACCTCCTCCTCATCCTCCTCGTCCTCCAGTAGTGGGCCCTGGCTGGCCACATTTGTACCTGGCCTCTGCTGTTGCAAAAAACCTCCCTCTGAGCCACTTCTAACAGACTGGCCTGAAAGTGCTAAAAATGACTCCTCATCCTCCTCCTCCTCCTCCTGGGCCACCTCCTCTTCCATCATCGCCCTAAGCGTTTTCTCAAGGAGACATAGAAGTGGTATTGTAACGCTGATAACGGTGTCATCTCCACTGGCCATGTTGGTGGAGTACTCGAAACAGCGCAACAGGGCACACAGGTCTCGCATGGAGGCCCAATCATTGGTGGTGAAGTGGTGCTGTTCCGCAGTGCGACTGACACGTGCGTGCAGCAGCTGAAAATCCACTATGGCCGCTCCAGCATGTGCAAGGTGGAGTTCCACCTGGTGGGCACGTCGCATATGAGGCGGTGAGCGGGAAGGCCGAAGTTCCGCTGTAGTGCTGACAGGCGAGCAGCGGCAGGATGTGAACGCCGAAAGCGCGCACAGACGACCCTCACTTTATGCAGCAGCTCTGACATGTCGGGGTAGTTGTGAATGAACTTCTGCACCACCAAATTCAGCACATGCGCCAGGCAAGGGATGTGCGTCAAACCGGCTAGTCCCAGAGCTGCGACGAGATTTTGCCCATTATCGCACACCACCAGGCCGGGCTTGAGGCCCACCGGCAGAAACCACTCGTCGGTCTGTTGTTCAATACCCCGCCACAACTCCTGTGCGGTGTGGGGCCTGTTCCCCAAACATATGAGTTTCAGAATAGCCTGCTGACGTTTACCCCGGGCTGTGCTGAAGTTGGTGGTGAAGGTGTGTGGCTGACTGGATATGCTGGTGGAAGCAGAGGAGGAGGAAGCCGAGTAGGAGGTGGAGGCTACAGGAGGCAAAGAATGATGCCCTGCGATCCTTGGCGGCAGAAGGACGTGCGCCAAGGAACTCTCCGCCTGCGGCCCAGCAGTCACTACATTTACCCAGTGTGCAGTTAGGGAGATATAGCGTCCCTGGCCGTGCTTACTGGTCCACGTATCTGTGGTTAGGTGGACCTTGCCACAGATGGCGTTGCGGAGTGCACACTTGATTTTATCGGATACTTGGTTGTGCAGGGAAGGCACGGCTGTCTTGGAGATGTAGTGGCGGCTGGGAACAACATACTGTGGGACAGCCATGGACATCAGCAGTTTGAAGCTGTCTGTGTCCACCAGCCTGAATGACAGCATTTCAAAGGCCAGTAGTTTAGAAATGCTGGCATTCAGGCCCAGGGCTCGAGGGTGGCTAGGTGGGAATTTACGCTTTCTCTCCTACAAGGTTTGTGAGATGGAGAGCTGAACGCTGCCGTGTGACATGGTGGAGATGCTTGGTGACGCAGGTGGTGTTGTCGGTGGCACATCCTCTGTTTGGTGGGCGGCAGGTGCCAACATTCCTCCCGAGGCGGAGGAAGAGGCCAAGGCAGCAGCAGAAGAGGAAGCAGGGGGAGCCAGAGTGAGTTCCTTGCTTTTAAGGTGTTTACTCCACTGCAGTTCATGCTTTGCATGTAGATGCCTGGTCATGCAGGTTGTGCTAAGGTTCATAATGTTAATGCCTCGCTTCAGGATCTAATGGCACAGCATGCAAACCACTCGGGTCTTGTCGTCAGCACATTGTTTGAAGAAGTGCCATGCCAGGGAACTCCTTGAAGCTGCCTTTGGGGTGCTCGGTCCCTGGTGGCGGTGGCCAGTAGCAGGCGAACTCTCTTGGCGGCGGCTGGTCTGCTTTTGTCCCCTGCTCCCTCTTTTGCTACGCTGTTGGCTCGGTCTCACCACTGCCTCTTCCTCTGAACTATGAAAGTCAGTGGCACGACCTTCATTCCGTGTGGGGTCTAGGACCTCATCGTCCCCTGCATCGTCTTCCACACAGTCTTCCTCCCTGACCTCCTGTTCGGTCTGCACACTGCAGAAAGACGCAGCAGTTGGCACCTGTGTTTCGTCATCATCAGAGACGTGCGGACTCCGATGAGGTGGTATTCCCATGTCCTCATCATCAGGAAACATCAGTGGTTGTGCATCAGTGCATTCTATGTCTTCCACCACTGGGGAAGGGCTAGGTGGATTTCCTTGGGAAACCCTGCCAGCAGAGTCTTCAAACAGCATAAGAGACTGCTGCATAACTTGAGGCTCTGACAGTTTCCCTGATATGCATGGGGGTGATGTGACAGACTGATGGGCTTGGTTTTCAGGTGCCACCTGTGCGCTTTCAGCAGAAGACTGGGTGGGAGATAATGTTGTGAACATGCTGGATCCACTGTCGGCCACCCAATTGACTAGCGCCTGTACCTGCTCAGGTCTTACCATCCTTAGAACGGCATTGGGCCCCACCAAATATCGCTGTAAATTCTGGCGGGTACTGGAACCTGAGGTAGTTGGTTCACTAGGACGTGTGGCTGTGGCAGAATGGCCAAGTCCTCTCCCAGCACCAGAGGGTACACTAACACCACCACGACCGCGTCCGCGTCCCTTACTAGATGTTTTCCTCATTGTTACCGTTCACCAAGCACCACAATAAGGAAAAAATATTTGGCCCAATGTATTGATTTCAAATTCAGGCCTTTTTTTACAGGCACCTAACACTATCTGCCTATTTGTTTATGTAGCGTATTACACTAATCCAGGCACAGCAGTAACCACTGATTTAGGGGAATATCTCTTTTAGGGCTAGTATTTAGGCCCTGGATGAAAGGTATCCTTTTATGGACAGATTTACAATTGGCCTGCAACAGCTGGGACTCCAGATTCAGGGTATTGCTATTTTGGCAAATTACTTTCACCCCAGAACAAAATATATGTTTTGGTGGACACTATGAAACCTGGCCTGCAACAGCTGGGACACCAGATTAAGGGTATTACTATTTTGGCAGGTGAATTACACCCCAGAACAAAATATATGTTTTGGCGGACACTATTATATTTTGCCAGCCACAGCTGAAACCACTGATTTATGGTATTGCTATTTTGGCAATTGAATTTCACCCCAGAACAATATATATGTTTTGGCGGACACTATTATATTTTGCCAGCCGCAGCTGAAACCACTGATTTATGGTATTGCTATTTTGGCAATTGAATTTCACCCCAGAACAAAATATATGTTTTGGCGGACACTATGAAACCTGGCCTGCAACAGCTGGGACACCAGATTCAGGGTATTGCTATTTTGGCAGATTAATTTCACCCCAGAACAAAATATATGTTTTGGCAGACACTATGAAACGTGGCCTGCAACAGCTGGGACACCAGATTCAGGGTATGTCTGTTTTGGCAAGTGAATTGCACCCCAGAACAAAATATATGTTTTGGCGGACACTATTATATTTTGCCAGCCACAGCTGAAACCACTGCTTTATGGTATTGCTATTTTGGCAATTGAATTTCACCCCAGAACAAAATATATGTTTTGGTGGACACTATTATATTTTGCCAGCCACAGCTGAAACCACTGATTTATGGTATTGCTATTTTGGCAATTGAATTTCACCCCAGAACAAAATATATGTTTTGGCGGACACTATGAAACCTGGCCTGCAACAGCTGGGACACCAGATTCAGGGTATTGCTATTTTGGCAGATTAATTTCACCCCAGAACAAAATATATGTTTTGGCGGACACTATGAAACGTGTCCTGCATCAGCTGGGACACCAGATTCAGGGTATTGCTATTTTGCCAAGTGAATTACACCCCAGAACAAAATATATGTTTTGACGGACACTATTATATTTTGCCAGCCACAGCTGAAACCACTGATTTATGGTATTGCTATTTTGGCAATTGAATTTCACCACAGAAAATAATCTATCCTTTGCCAGACAGCAGACAGTATTATACTTGTCTAGCCAAAGCTGGAACACCAGATTTAGGGGATTGGTATTTGGGCAATTGTATTTAACCCCTTAATAAAATATAAAAATTGCTATCCTGAGTTTCTAGGGGTGACAATTAGCACAGCCAAGCCCCTGATGTAGGATATAGCAAAAAAAAAACTTGGCAGCTTGATGGACTTGGTGGCAGCTTCTTCTGGTGCACCACAAGTCACAAAATGGCCGCCGATCAACCCAGAAAATAAGTGACAGAAAAATGCTCTGTGCAGCCTAAAAACCAGTGAGCAAGTAACTAGCAGAAGTTCAATCATTCACAGCTGTAGATCGATCCGTTCATTAGGTGCTGTTGCTGACTTTACCCTGCCTAATCTCGCCCTGACAGAAGCTGCGTCCTCTCCCTACACTAATCAGAGCAGTGTGACGTGCGGCGCTAAGTGACTCGAGCTTAAATAGAGGCTGGGTCACATGCCGCACTTGGCCAATCACAGCCATGCCATTAGTAGGCATGGCTGTGATGGGCTCTTAGGGCAAGAAGTAAAACGCTAGCTGACTGGCTGCTGTGCAGCCCTTCAGAAAGCGGGAAGTAATCGACGAACAACGAACCCGAACCCGAACTTTTTTGAAAATGTCCGGGTTTGGGTCCATGTCCCGGACACCCCAAAATTCGGTACGAACCCGAACGATGCTCGAACTGTTCGCTCAACACTACTTATAAATTATGCAATTAAAATATTGTCGGGTTTATAATAATTCAATTAAGAATTATTAATTATGGTCATAAAAATATTTTTTTCAAGAATTTTCCATAACTTGTAGAAATCATGACCTGGTGAATTGTAGATAACTCAATCGATACAATTCACATCTGAGGCCGACTATTTCCTCAGATAATAAGTTCTTTTCATGAGAGATGACATTAATGCTAAAGATGTAGTTTTGACATTAAATAATACGCAGATATTATAAAAATATGCAGATTTTATTAGTTACACGATTATAAACAAATAGGTATATAAACACGATTATATATGCCAAGGAATATATATGGCAATGATATATGAAGCATTACAAGCTTATCATAAGTAAATAAACAATGATATATGCCAATTAATATATATGGCAATGATATCAGGCACTAGAAGCTTCACAATAAGTAAATAAACACATGTGGGTAGGAGCAGCTTGTCACATTATAACAAAGCTATTTGGTTAGGATATTAAAACAAGAAGTTACATTATATCCGTTACTCCTGTTCAGAGGCGTGTCTAATCCTAGACATCTATATGGAATGATAAATACATTCCCCACCCCTCTCTAACCAAACTAAAATACACCTCACATGTAGTAATGGGCAAATCCATTCAAGTATATAACTTAGAAGATAGTAGTCAAATCCTAGACTACTTTTAATACTTCTGTCAATACTACTTTCATATCTGTATAACCTGGTAAGACTATTAAGACAACAGACATTGGAAGAACTTGGAACAAATCTTCCAGTGGGAATTTATCATCTAGCTTGGCGAAGTATGCTACTATCAATATATCTATATCTATGCATATATGTATGCAATCATTTAATACTCTGATAAATTATGAAACTTGATTCTTCTGCAGGTAGAATGAAGGCTCACAATTATTCTATATCTAAGACTACATCTCATATAAAGAGATGATAAATAAATTAATATGTTCGCCAACATAGATGCTATGATTTTACCCACATTATCTAAATAGTCTTAATAAAATGAAATATCATTCTTTGTGTTTCTTACCAAGTCCTAGCAGGAATCACACTTCTGCTCCTAGGAAAGCCGGGTGGTCCATCATCGCATGTCTCACCATGACTCTCATATTGATAGAGCCCTCTCTTTTGGGTATTCTGGCTATGATGATGATCCTGATGCTCTATCCTGGAATGTTGGAATGTTCCCTTTGCTTGTTGCTTTGCTCTTTGCTTCTCCTCTTTCCTCCTTTTGATGCTCATCTATCTAGGGTAATTATCTCCCTTGTAATCTAACATTACCACCCCCTGGATTAGTATTCTCCAATCAATTGAGGGGGTGTAAACATATGTAATAAGATCCTATGAGATCATCTTTACCCATAATGCAACTATGGAGGATGGTGTAACGATATCGATATCTGTCTCCGGATGGCACTGTTGTGCAAGCTATTAACACCATACCATGAAGAGTTAACTAGGGTATTTTTGCATCATATACATTTGACCCTCGTCGTCGTAAATTAGAGATGAGGATTAGTTTAGAAAACTTTGAAACAACTAAAGACAGACCTTTAGGCGTCTCTCTGACACTATTGATCTATGGGCCATTATGGTATGAATGGGCCTTGTTCTCTAAGACATGTCTGGAGAATCCAGTGTACTCCCAACAGATAAGCCCACATCTGTGGCAATAACTCTTAAGACACAATACTCTCTGTATTTTTACACAGATTGAGCTTGGCATGACTTCATCTTGGCCTGTTTCTACCACACAGCAAAACTTTGGCTCAAACTGTTTCTTAAAGACAATGAGCATGCATTTTGAATATAATATGACCAGGTATCAATATATATACCTATGAAAATGCCCGACAATATGTGAATCATTTATCATTTCAACAGCTGGTGAAAAAGTTGTGTGTGAAGGAGGTCTTAAAGGGAGCCTGTAACCATGAAAACGTCTCCAGTTCTCTTTAAGTCTACTTTTACACTCGAGTTTTGGCTTTCCGTTTGTGAGATCTGTTCAGGGCTCTCACAAGCAGTCCAAAACGGATCACTTTGCATTCTCCTGCATTCTGAATGGAAAAGGATGCGTTCAAAATGCACCATTTTGCATCAGTTCAGTCTCCATTCCGCTTTGGAGACGGACACGAAAATGCTGCTTTGGTGTCCGTCTGATGAAACTGAGCCAAACGGATCCGTCCTGGCACCCAATGTAAGTCAATCGGGTCGGATCCATTTTCCCTGACACAATCTGGCCCAATAGAAAACGGATCCGTCCCCCATTGACTTTCAATAGTGATCAAGACAGATCCGTCTTGGCTATGTTAAAGATAATACAAACGGATCCGTTCTAAACGGATCCATGCGGTCGTATTATCTGAACGGATCTGTCCATGATGGATCCGCACAAAATGCGAGTGTGAAAGTAGCCTAAGAAAGCATTCATTTGTTTCGCAGATATTTGTTGCTTTGAAGAGGCTGTCTGGCCTAGGAGCCGACAACCCTAAAGGTAATTATAAACTCTAGCCAATTTTTTTCAAACATCACCTGTCCGTAGTCCTACTGTTCACACACCGCAGCCCCTTAGCCCTGTGACCATTGTGGCCAGTCACTGGCCTCATCAGTCACTAGTGCTGTATCAGTATGTCACTGATGTTATGTTTTAGCACATGTGACCTCTGAAGCCAGTGATTGGCCACATTAATCATGGGACCAAGTCACTTCCTATCTGGAAGTTTTTTATTTAATGACCACAGATTATGAACCTTGAGGTTGTCGGCTCTTTGGCCAGACAATCCCTTTAAGTTCTGTTCATTATTTTTCCAAAGGTTAACCTTTAGTTATAGTGGTTACAAAATTACAATGTTACATATTTTTATAGTCTTAGAATAAAACACAAGGTGAGGATTTAGACTGCGGTAGAATAGTGTTGCAAATTCCATACAACTCCCTTACATTGTGCAATTCATTATTCATTGCTTTACTGCACTATTCTCCTTGAGTCTGTTAGTTCCACACAAAATACCATAGCTTGTTTCTTCTCCAAAGGAAGGTACAGCAAGGACTTTAATTCAACAGTTCAGTTTTGTAAAATGATAAAATACACTTATTTGACAATATCTACTGAACTGAAAATATTTCTACTGAATACAAACCAGAGCTTTACATCTGAATTCACTCGACTTAGAACATTTTCAATGCTGATAGGTCTACAATCTGTGATAGAAAAAACCTATTCACTCTCCCCTTTCCCTCTCCCCTCTTCCCTCCTTCCTTTCCCTTCACCACTTGCGCACTGGCTCTTGAACGACGCTATAATTTTAATTGAATCATAGAAATTAGTTCAGCTTCTCAGCCATAATGTACCTTACTATTAGATTGAGTATATGTGCTTATTCGTAGTATATTCAGTAGAATTCTTACTCCAGTGCATTTTTTTTCTTTATTTGAAATATTTATTACTTTCATATCAATAATGCTTTCTTTTTGACTGATTATTGCTATTATATTACTTTGATTGTAAAGATGAATGGAACCATGTGCATGGTTAATAAAGGTTTTTTTCTTTGTTAAAAACTAATAAAAATGAAATTTACAAGAAAAAAATCCCTGCATATCAAAAATCCAGCACAAAAAAGACTGGGTGTTGCACTTACATTGTATTTTCTGCAATGAAACTCTTTAACACTAAACCTCCTGGAGCTGTAAACAATTCTCATTTTTCATTTTTGTTTTTTACTGCCTGCCTTGCAAGAGCCATAACGTTTTATTTTTCTGTTCACATTGGCTTATTAGGGCTCATTTTTGTGGGACAAGTTGTACTTTCTAATGGCACCATTTATCATATATGCAGCACTGGAAAGTTGAAAAAAGAATTGTTAACCCCTTCTACCCCGGGCCAGTTTTCGCCCTCCTACCCAGGCCAATTTTTGCAAATCTGACATGTTACTTTATGTGGTAATAACTTTGGAACACTTTTATTTATCCAAGCCATTCTGAGATTGTTTTCTAGTGACATATTGTACTTCATGATAGTCATAAATTTGAGTCAATATATTTCACCTTTAGTTAGGAAACAATCCCAAATTTACCAAAAATTTTAAAACATTTTTCAAAATCTTAATTTCTCTGTTTTTAAAACAAAGTGATACCTCATAAAATATGTATTACTTCCCCATGTATCTACTGTATGTTGGCATAATTTTGTAAATGTAATTTAAAAAAAATGTCAGGATGTTAGAAGGCTTAGGCCTCTTGCACATGGGCGTTGCGGGTGCACTCCGTCAAACAGTGCGGGTGCGTTGCGGGAATCGCCGCGATTTTTCCCTGCGAGTGCAAAGCGCTGTCATGCGTTTTGCACGCGCGGGAGAAAAATCGGCACTTTTGGTACCCAGACCCGAACCTGCACTTCTTCACAGAAGTGCATGTTCGGGTCAGAAATTGTCCCGCTGGTATTATTTCACATTATAACATTGGGCCATGTGACCATGTGACATCATCACAGGTCCTTTTCCTAGCAGCAAGCTAACGGAGAGGATGCCGGGCTTCGCGATCAAATGGACCAGGTAAGTTATGATTAGTTTATTATTTTTAACCCATTCAGCACCGGGTTCAACATTAGGAAGATGGCCAAGGGTATTATTTCACATTATAACTATGTTATAATGTGAAATAATACTGAACCGGTTACACATCCCGATGGTTGCATAGCAACCATGCGGGAAAATCGCAACGCATCCGCACATGATTGCGGATGATTGCGATTTTCCCGCATCCCCATTCACTTCTATGGGGCCTGCGTTCCGTTAAAAACGCAGAAGATAGAGCATGCTGCGATTTTCACGCATCGCAAAAGTGATGCGTGAAAATCAACTGTCATGTGCACAGCCCCATAGAAGTGAATGGGTCCGGATTCAGTGCGGGTGCAATGCGTCCTCCTCACGCATTGCACCCACGCGGAAAACTCGCCCGTGTGAAAGGGGCCTTAGAATTTTAAGAAAATTTCCAAAACCCACTTTTTAACCCCTTCACGACTGCCATATAGCTATATACGTCCTATCTGCACATACCCCGTGCAGATAGCACGTGTATAAACTTCATGGGATTAAAAATCCAAGCACTGATAAGCGCTTGGATTAAAGTTTCTCTCCCTGCTCTGCTGCTGTCACTCTGGAGATCGCAGCCTGAAATTTAGTAAGTGCCCCCAGTGCCACAAAATAAATAAATGCCCCCTCCTGTCTGCTCATTATAAAATAAATGCTGCCATATGTCCCCCAGATGCCCCCTCTGCTCCTCGTTGTGCCCCCCCCCCTCTGCTCCACTCCTCGTTGTGCTGCCGGCTGTAATGGCAACGGCTCAGGAACAGAGCCGCTGCCATCAGCAGAGTGTGTTAACTGTAACTTGCAGCTTACACTCTGCTGTAACGCCCCAGATCGGTACTGAAGATCCAGTGGGCCTGATCACTATACAGTGCATTGCAATAGTCATCTATTGCAATGCACTGTATAGTCAGTGCTTCATTTACAATAAGGCTGATAAAACCCTGAGGGCGTCTGGTTGCCATGGCAACTGTCGCACAGCTGCAATCGCGGCATCCATGGGGTTAAGAGGGAGGGAGCTCCCTCTCTCTTACATTGCACTGCCACTGCTGCCATTGCAGCTGCGTGATGGTTGCCATGGCAACCGGACACCCTGAGAGTCTCATCAGCCTTATTGTAAATGAAGCACTGACTATACAGTGCATTGCAATAGATGACTATTGCAATGCACTGTATAGTGATCAGGCCCACTGGATATTCAGGATCCAGATGGGTCTTGAAAAATAAAATAAAAAAGTAAAAAAATGTGGAATTTTTTTTTTTTATAAAAATTGTCTTTTCTCATATCTATTAATTTATGCCATTAAAAAAAAGCCATTTTTGTTACCTTACATCAAAAAATGTGTTAACACCAAGCGATCAAAAAGGAGTATGTCCCACAGAATGGTACCAATAAAACCGTCACCTCATCCCGCAAAAAATTAGATCCTACCTAAGACATTTGGTCCAAAAAAAAAAAACTGTGACTCTCAGACAATGGAGACACTAAAATATGATTTTTTTTGCTTCAAACTGTTATTATTGTGTTAAAGTGAAATAAATAAAAAAAAGTATACATATTAGGTATCGCTGCATCTGTAACAACCAGCTCTATAAAAATATCAAAAGAACTAACCCCCTTAGGTGAACACCGTAAAACAAATAAAATAAAAACAGTACCAAAAAAAGCTATTTTTTGTCACCTAACATCACATAAAGTGCAACACCAAGCGATCAAAAAATCATATGCACTCCAAAATAGAATCAATCAAACCGTCACCTCATCCCGCAAAAAATAAGACCCTAACTAAGACAATCGGTCAAAAAATAAAAAAGCTATGGCTCTCAGACTATGGAGACACTAAAATATCTTTTTTTTGTTTAAAAAATACTATTACTGTGTAAATCTTAAATAAATAAGAAAAAGTATACATATTAGGTATTGCCACATCCATAATGATCCGCTTTATAAAAATGACACATGAACTAACCCCTCAGGTGAATGCTGTAAAATAAATAAATAAAAACGGTGCCAAAACAGCCATATTTTTGTTACCTTGCCGTAATATAGAGCAATTAAAAATCATATGTACGCCAAAATAGTACCAATTAAACTGGCACCTTATCCCCTAATTTCCAAAATGGGGTAACATTTTGGGAATTTCTACTCTAGGCGTGCATCGGGGGGGCTTCAAATAACACATTGGTGTCTAAAAACCAATCCAGCAAAATCTGCCTTCCAAAAACCATATTGCGTTCCTTTCGTTCTGCTCCCTGCCGTGTGCCCTTACATCAGCTTACGACCACATGTCAGGTGTTTCTGTAAACCGCATAATCAGGGTAATAAATATTAAGTTTTGTTTGGCTGTTAACACTCAATTTGGTAAAGGAAAAAATGGATTAAAAGGGAAAATCTGCCAAAAAAGTGAAATTTAGAAATTTTATCTCCATTTTCCTTTAATTCTTGTGGAACATCTAAAGGGTTAACAAAGTTTGTACCATCAGTTTTGAGTAAAGTGAGGGGTGTAGTTTCTGAAATGGGGCCATTTATGGGGGGTTTCCACTATGTAAGCCCCACAAAGTGACTTCAGACCTGAACTGGCCCTTAAAAAGTGGGTTTTGGAAATTTTCTTAAAAATGTTAAGAATTGCGTCTAAGTCTTCTAACGTCCTAAAAAAAATGACACTTTAAAAATGATGGCAACATAAAGTAGACATATGGGGAATGTAAAGTAATAAATATTTTATGAGGTATCACTTTCTGTTTTAAAAGCAAAGAAATAGAAATTTTTAAAATTGCAATTTTTTCCCAATTTTTGGTAAATTGGGGATTTTTTCATAAATAAGGGTTATTATATATTGACTTAAATTTATTGTTAGTGTTATGAAGTACAATGTGTCAGTAGAAAACAATCTTAGAACGGTTTGGATAAGTAAAGGGTTCTAAAGTTATTACCACATAAAGTGACACATGTCAGATTTGCAAAATTAGACGTGGACATGGGGGCATCAATGACCTTTGGTCATGAAAGGGTTAAAGACCAGTTCACGTCTGAAGTCACTTACATAGTTGATATCCCCCATAAATGACCCCATTGTAGAAACTTCACCCCTCAAGTTACTTAAAATTTAATTTACAAACTTTGTTAACCCTTTAGGGGTTCCACAAGAATTAAAGGAAAATGGAGATGAAATTACTAAATTTCACTTTTTTGGCAGATTTTCCATTTTAATCTATTTTTTATTTAACACATCGAGGGTTAACAGCCAAACAAAACTCAATATTTATTACCCTGATTCTGCGGTTTACAGAAACACCCCACATGTGGTCGTAAACTGATGTAAGGGCACACGGTAGGGCGCAGAAGAAAAAAAGGGCCATATGGTTGTCATTTCTCACAATGCGGTTCATTGTGACGTAGTTTGTGCCCCCTCTCAGGCGGTATCGTCTCCCAGTGGGTATTCAAGTCTGTTGCGTTCTGATGAGATTAATCTCCCTCTTCGGTTCCTTGGTGTGTCCTTTTAGGTGCACCCATTAGACTGCTACTTCTGCCTTTGATGGTGGAGTTTCAGGGCTCATTCTGCATAGCTTGTGGTCAGTTCTGTTAATTCAAGCTGTTCCTGTTCTTGTGTGCATTCTGGAGGTCAGTACTGTTAATTCAGGCTGTCCAGTACCCTGCTGTTTCGTCTCTGCCTGTCCATGCCACGTCATGCCTTGAGGGTGTCTGTACCCTGCTATGTCTTTGTTCATGTCTGTCCTTGTCCATGCCTGGTGGGTGTCATGCCCTTTTAGCTTTGTCATGCCTGTCTATGTTTTGTTTTGCTTTGCCAGGTTTTGCTTTTGCCTTTGTCCTGCCATCTACGTATCGGTATGGGCCGCCTGGTTCTGCATTGTTGTCTTCTGTTCCGTTCCATGTCTTGTACCTTGCTATGCCTGTTCATAATTCTATACTATGTTCACGTCATGATTGCTGTGCTCCTAGTCGGCTCCAGTTGGCTCCAGGTTCACGTTCACGTCATGATGGCTGCGCTCCTAGTCGGCTCCAGTTGGCTCCAGCTTCACCTTCGGTAGAGAGTTCCATGTTTTCCACGGAGGGGGAATGCCCTTTATTGCGATACCTTGTCAACGCCTCACTCGCAATGTGTCTCGGGAATGCTTCCGCGACCCACGGCACATGACAGTATGCAGAACCAGGTGGCCCATACCGAGACGTAGATGGCAGGACAAAGGCAAAACCTGGCAAAGCAAAACATAGACAGACATGACAAAACCAAAAGGGCATGACACCCACTGGGCATGGAAAAGGACAGACATGAAAAAAGACATGGCAGGGTACAGACAACCTCAAGGTATGGCATGGAATGGCATGGGCAGGCAGAGCAGAAACATAGGAGGGTACTGGACAGCCTGAATTAACAATGGTTTTTGGAAGGCAGATTTTGCTGACTGGTTTTCAGATGCCATGTCCTATTTGAAGTCCCCCTGATGCACCCTTACAGTAGAAACTCAAAAGTGACCCCATTTTGGAAACTAGGGGATAAGGTGCCAGTTTTATTGGTACTATTTTGGGCTACAAATGATTTTTAATTGCTCTATTTTACATTTTTTGTGAGGTAAGGTAACGAAAAAAGGGCTGTTTTGGCACGGTTAGATCAAGTGCTATTTTTATAGAGCAGGTTGTTACGGACGCAATGATATCAAATATGTCTACTTTCTTTGTTTCAGTTTTACATTATTAAGTATTTTTTTTTATTATGTTTTTGTGTCTCCATTTTCTAAACGCCTAATTTTTTTAATTTTTCTGCTGATCATCTTGTGCAGGGGCTCGATTTTTGCAGGAAGAGTTGATGTTTTTTTTGGTATCATTTTTGGGTAAATATGATTTTTTGATCATTCATTATTACACTTTATGGGGCAAGGTGTCCAAAAAATTGGTTGTCTTGGCACAGTTTTTATTTATTTATTTTTACAGCATTCATCTGAGGGGTTAGGTCATGTGACATTTTATAGAGCAGATCGTTATGGACGTGGCAATACCTAATATGTATACTTTTTCTTATTTATTTAAGTTTTACACAATAGCATATTTGAAACAAAAAAATTATGTTTTAATGTCTCCGATCTTCTGAGAGCTATAGTTTTTTTTAATTTTTTGAGCGATTTTCTTATCTAGGGGCTAACTTTTTGCAGGATGAGGTGACGGTTTTATTGGTACCATGTTGTGGGACATACGCCTTTTTGGTCACTTGGTGTTGCACTTTTTGTGATGTAAGGTCACAAAAATGGCTTATTTTGACACAGTTTTAATTTTTTTTTATGGTGTTTATCGGATGGGGTGGATCATGCAATATATTTATAGAGGCGGTCGTTCCGGACGTGGTGATACATAATATGTGTTTTTTATTTTTTTCTATTTTTTTATTATAAAATCACGGGAAAGAGGCTTTTTTTTCTGTTTTTACTTCATTTCTGTCCCACTCTGGACTTCAACTTTTCAGGGTCTGATCCCCTCTGCAATGCATTACAATACATCTGAGTGGATCTCCCCGGCCCCCATAGAAGGCAAGTCCCGATGCCGTGCAAGCCATTGGGCAGTCTGTGCATGGCATGGGGCTGCCTTATCACCCATTGGGTCCCCGCCACATCAGCGCAGGAACCCGATGGGCTCCCTCACCCGCCGCATGCACCTTCTATGCCGTGGTCAGCTCTGACCGCGGCAAAGAAGGGGTTAATCCCCCGGCATCGGCTTTTACAACAATGCCGGCGGATACAGCAGGGGCCCAGCTATCAGGGACTGCTGATCGGGCGCGCACTGCTCCCGTAATAGTACTTCAAAATGCGTCAAGTCTCTTGTTGCCATGACGTACTATTACGTCATATGTTGGGAAGAGGTTAATGGGATTGAAAAGGGAAAAAAACACAACTCCAACATTGTTTCACATGTTTTTTATGGCATTCACTGAGCAGTAAAAATGCAATTTCTGTGGTTTAGTATGACTACAGCTGTATCCAGCACTGCGGGGCAGCACTGCTTTGTAACAACCCCTGTGTGCTACACACTCCCTTCTCCCCTTGAATGACAGGAATAGACATCAGCATGCTGAGGGGAGAGCTGTGTCATAGCATTTACATATCATGTACACTACCTACTATAGCTCTACCACATTGAGATATGCTCAGAAAGCTAATATACATATTTCTGCTTTAGTCATAGGCACAATATAATTATAATAAAACCAGTAATGTTTGTTGACTTCTAAGCATGCAAAAAACAATCTTCTATAAGTGGAAAGGCTATAGCGTATAGTTAAGTGTGCAGCTTTGTATGTTGAGTTCCTAAGCACCTGGATAAATTTATATACATTTTGATTCTGTTATCTTTTTCTCTTTCATTAAACCTGTAATAAAAGGCTATACTGTAATAAATGATATTTAATCATAAAGAATAATAATAATGATCCTTACCATATATAGAATAGTTTTTTTGTGCATAGAAACCTAAAACCTATTACTTATTTAGTCACAGGTACAATATATGATTATAAAGAAACCAGCAATATATTAGCTTTTGAGGAAAAACAAACAAACATTATTCTCAAAATGATAAGGATATAGACTTTTATTATGGGTTAAATGTAATAGAAAAAAAATATTATAAGAAAAAAATATTTAAGTCTCATCCCAAACCTGGGATCTTTACATGCAAAGCTGATCACTTACCACAAAGCTATAGCCTTTTCACATATTAACCCCTTAAGGACGCATGACATACCGGTACGTCATGGTTTCCGAGTCCTTAAGGACCCATGACGTACCGGTACGTCATATCTTTAAAATGCAAGTGCGGTGCGGCAGGGGTTAATAGTAACAGGATGTCCGCTGAAATCATTCAGCGGGCATCCTGTCACAACGCCGAGGGGGGTCATTTGACCCCCCCGTATCGGCGATCGCAGAAAACCGCAGGTCAATTCAGACCTGCGGTTTACTGCGTTTCCGGTCCATTCGGGTCTCCGGTGACCCGATGAACCGGAAAAGAATGGTGATCGGTGGTGTGATATCACACCACCAATCACCGTTCTTGAATTGGGGATGGTTGTGGTGGTGCTGGGATCCGATTGGTCCGGGGAGAGAGGGGGGAGATTAAAACTCCCGGCGCTCCTCTCTCCCCTCCTCTTCCTGCTGCTGCCGAGTGAGGATCGCACCCGCACAGCTCCAGCACCGCTCCAGCACCGTTCCTGTCACCCCCCTCTCCCCGGCTGGCTCCCATCACCCTCTGCCATCAGGTAGGTTAGGGTCAGCGAGGGAGAGGTATCTTAGGCAGGGCTAGAAGGGATAGTTAGTGTTTAGTAAAAAAGTTTTTTTTATTTCAGTGCTGCTTGTGGTGGTTGGGGTCCACAGCACTTAGCTGTGAGACCCTAAACCCACCAAGGGGTGCTGACCCGTGCCTGGGGTTCGTACTGGTTTCCTGGCCCACCAAATAAGCGCACCGGAGCCCCCCACCGGTGAACTTAGCTGGTGTCCCCCAGTGGACTATGAGCCTGCGATTCCGGATTTTGTTGGCAATCCTGGAATCCAGATTCCCACAGTGGGGTTCACTGAAATAGACTTTTTTAGTTTTTTTTTCAGTGACCCACTGGTGAATCTGATGGTGGAGCAGACGAATCTGTATGCCCAACAGTTCGTCGCTCAGCACCCAGGCTCCTTTTTGGCTAGACCCGGTGGCTGGACGCCAGTCAGTGCAGCCGAGATGAGGACGTTTTGGGGCCTCGTGCTGCACATGGGTCTAGTGCAAAAACCCAGTGTCAGGCATTACTGGAGTGGGGACGTCCTCTATCAGACCCCACTGTACAGTATGGCCATGACGCGTCCCAGATTCGAGGCCATCCGGAAATGCCTGCATTATGCAGATAATGCAGCATGTCCCCCCCAAGGTGATCCTGCCTATGACCGGCTGTATAAGATACGGCCGATCATCGATCATTTCGAGGCCAAGTTTGCACAGGCCTACGTACCTGGAAGGGAGGTCGCGGTTGATGAGTCTCTCGTTGCTTTCAAGGGGAGACTCAGTTTCCGCCAATACATTCCCACTAAGCGAGCGAGGTATGGCGTGAAAATGTACAAAATTTGTGAGAGTACCTCAGGGTACACTTACAAATTTTGTGTTTACGAGGGACGAGATTCCCATATTCAACCCCCAGAATGTCCCCCCACTCTGGGTGTTAGCGGGAAACTCGTGTGGGACCTTGTGCACCCACTGCTGGATAAGGGTTACCACCTGTACGTGGATAACTTTTATACCAGTATTCCCTTGTTCAGGTCCCTTGCCGCCAGATCAACGTTCGCTTGTGGGACCATGCGGAAAAATCAGCGCGGCCTCCCTACCTCCCTCCTCCAGGTACCTATCCCCAGGGGTGAGACCCGTGCCCTTACCAGCGACAACCTGTTGTTGGTCAGGTATAAGGACAAGAGGGATGTCCTTATCCTGACCACAATCCATGGTAACGGCACCACCCCAGTCTCTGTGCGAGGTACCACGGCAACGGTCCTCAAGCCCGATTGTATCGTTGACTACAATCGGTATATGGGAGGAGTTGATCTATCTGATCAAGTCCTCAAACCATATAATGCCATGCGGAAAACCCGGGCATGGTACAAAAAGGTTGCGGTCTACATGGTACAGGTTGCCATGTACAACGCTTTTGTACTATCTCGAAGCGCTGGCAGCACAGAGACTTTCCTCCAGTTCTATGAGGCAGTCCTCAAGGACCTGATCTTTTCAGACCGGGAAAGAGCAGGTCGGAGTACCTCGGGAATTGGAGGGGCCCGGATCGTCCCTGGCCAACATTTTCCAGGTGTGGTCCCCCATACTGGAAAGAAGGGACGAACCCAAAAAAGATGCAGAGTGTGTCACAGGAGGGGGATACGGAAAGACACCACCACTCAGTGTGACACTTGCCCCGATCATCCGGGCCTCTGCGTTATCAATTGCTTCAGGGAGTATCACACTTCCATGGAGTACTAAATTTTTATAATTCCCGACAGTCCCCTAGAGAACATATAAAACTATGTCTCTCAGACTTTGTAGACACTGGAACAAATTTTTGTCACAAAAATATTAGTTTTAGTGCAGGCATCCTCAAACTGCGGCCCTCCAGATGTTGTAAAACTACAACTCCCAGCATGCCCAGACAACCTACAGTGGGAATTGTATTTTTACAACATCTGGAGGGCCGCAGTTTGAGGATGCCTGCTTAGTGTCTGCAAAGTATGAGAGCCATACATATTGGGCATCGCCGCGTACGTAAAAAACTTGTCTATAAATATACCCCATAAACTAGCCCTTCGATAAATGCCGTCCAAAAAAATCTAATAAAAACTATGTAAAAAAAGCCATTTTTATTTTCACCTTGGATCCCAAAAAGTGTAATAAAAAGCCATTAAAAAGTCATATGCACCCCCAAATAGTGCCAATCAAACCGCCATCTCATCCCGCACAAAATGAGCCCCTAAATTAGATAGTCGCCCAACCAAAAAAAATAAAAATTTAGCTCCCAGGCTATGGAGATACTAAAATAATTTTTTTTGTTCCTCAAATGATGATATGGTATAATTTGTTTAGATTTTACATGAAGTAGACATATTAGGTATTGCCACGTCCGTAACAATCTGCCCTATAAAAATAACATTTAACCCAACCCCCCCGGATGAACAGGGTTAAAAAATAAAATAAAAACTATGTAAAAAAAGCCATTTTTTGTCACCTAACATCAAAAAAGTGTTATAGCGAGCGATCAAAAAGTCATATGCACCCCCAAATAGTGCCAATCAAACCGCCATCTCATCCCGCAAAAAATGAGCCCCTATATTAGACAGTCACCCAACCAAAAAAAAAAAATGTAGCTCCCAGGATATTGAGATACTAAAATTATTTAATTTGTGTTCCTCAACTGATAATATAGTGTAAAATCTAAACAAATTATAAAAAGTAGACATATTATGTATCTCCACGTCCGTAACAATCTGCCCTATAAAAATAACATTTAACCCAACCCCCCCGGATGAACAGCATAAAAAAAGAAAAATTGGAAAAACACAATTTTTTGGGCAAAATTTCCATTTCAATCCATTTTTCCGGTAATAAAGCAAGGGTTAACAGCCAAACAAAACTAAAAATTTATTGCCCTGATTCTGTAGTTTGCAGAAACACCCCATATGTGGTCGTAAATGGATATATAGCCACAAGGCAGGGCATAGAACGAAGAGAACGCCATATGGTTTCTTGAAGGCAGATTTTGATGGATTGGTTTATTTACACCATGTCCCATTAGAAGCTCCCCCTGATGTAGCCTAGACTAGAAACTCCAAAAAAGTGACCCCATATAAGAAACTACACCCCTCAAGGTATTCAAAAAATACTTTACAAACTGTATTAACCCTTTAGGTGTTCCACAAAACTTATTGGTGAATGTAGAAACAACTTTAAAATTAAATTTTTTTGTTATCTTTCCTCAAAAAAGTGTAATATAGAGCAACCAAAAATCATATTTATCCTAAAATAGTACCAAAACAACAACCACCATATCCTGTAGTTTCCTAGATGGGGTCACTTTTATGGAGTTTCTACTCAAGGGGTGCAGCAGGGGGCTTGAAAGGGTACATGGTGTAAATAAACCAGTCCCGCAAATCTGCCTTCCAAAAACCATATGGCGTTCCCCTTCTTCTATGTCCTGCCGTTTAGCCAAATAGTAGTTTAGGACCACATAGGTAGTGTTTCTGCAAACTACAGAATCAGGGCAACCCATATTGAGTCTTGTTTGGCAGTTAACCCATTTTGTCCAGTAATAAAGTAAGGGTTAAAATGGAAATTTTTCCCAAAAATTTAAATTCTGAAATTGTTTCTCCATCTGCCATTAACTCTAGTGGAACACCTAAAGGGTTAACAAAGTTTGTAAACCCAGTTTTGAATACCTTGAGGGGTGTACTTTCTTAGATGGAGTCACTTTTTTGGAATTTCTATTCTAGGGGTGCAACAGGGGGCTTGAAATGGGACATGGTATAAACAAAACCAGTCCCGCAAAATCTGCCTTGCAAAACCCATATGGCGTTCCCCTCCTTCTATGTCCTACCGTTTGGCCAAACAGTAGTTTAGGACCACATATGGGGTGTTTCTGCAAACTACAGAGTCTTGTTTGGCAGTTAACCCTTACTTTATTACTTGAAAAAATGGATTAAAATGGAAATTTTTCCCAAAAATTGAAATTCTGAAATTGTTTCTCCATCTGCCATTAACTCTAGTGGAACACCTAAAGGGTTAACAAAGTTTGTAAACCCAGTTTTGAATACCTTGAGGGGTGTACTTTCTTAGATGGAGTCACTTTTTTGGAATTTCTATTCTAGGGGTGCAACAGGGGGCTTGAAATGGGACATGGTATAAACAAAACCAGTCCCGCAAAATCTGCCTTGCAAAACCCATATGGCGTTCCCCTCCTTCTATGTCCTACCGTTTGGCCAAACAGTAGTTTAGGACCACATATGGGGTGTTTCTGCAAACTACAGAATCAGGGCAACCCATATTGAGTCTTGTTTGGCAGTTAACCCTTACTTTATTACTTGAAAAAATGGATTAAAATGGAAATTTTTCCCAAAAATTGAAATTCTGAAATTGTTTCTCCATCTGCCATTAACTCTAGTGGAACACCTAAAGGGTTAACAAAGTTTGTAAACCCAGTTTTGAATACCTTGAGGGGTGTACTTTCTTAGATGGAGTCACTTTTTGGAATTTCTATTCTAGGGGTGCAACAGGGGCTTGAAATGGGACATGGTATAAACAAAACCAGTCCCGCAAAATCTGCCTTGCAAAACCCATATGGCGTTCCCCTCCTTCTATGTCCTACCGTTTGGCCAAACAGTAGTTTAGGACCACATATGGGGTGTTTCTGCAAACTACAGAATCAGGGCAACCCATATTGAGTCTTGTTTGGCAGTTAACCCTTACTTTATTACTTGAAAAATGGATTAAAATGGAAATTTTTCCCAAAAATTGAAATTCTGAAATTGTTTCTCCATCTGCCATTAACTCTAGTGGAACACCTAAAGGGTTAACAAAGTTTGTAAACCCAGTTTTGAATACCTTGAGGGGTGTACTTTCTTAGATGGAGTCACTTTTTGGAATTTCTATTCTAGGGGTGCAACAGGGGGCTTGAAATGGGACATGGTATAAACAAAACCAGTCCCGCAAAATCTGCCTTGCAAAACCCATATGGCGTTCCCCTCCTTCTATGTCCTACCGTTTGGCCAAACAGTAGTTTAGGACCACATATGGGGTGTTTCTGCAAAGTACAGAATCAGGGCAACCCATATTGAGTCTTGTTTGGCAGTTAACCCTTACTTTATTACTTGAAAAAATGGATTAAAATGGAAATTTTTCCCAAAAATTGAAATTCTGAAATTGTTTCTCAATCTGCCATTAACTCTAGTGGAACACCTAAAGGGTTAACAAAGTTTGTAAACCCAGTTTTGAATACCTTGAGGGGTGTACTTTCTTAGATGGAGTCACTTTTTGGAATTTCTATTCTAGGGGTGCAACAGGGGGCTTGAAATGGGACATGGTATAAACAAAACCAGTCCCGTAAAATCTGCCTTGCAAAACCCATATGGCGTTCCCCTCCTTCTATGTCCTACCGTTTGGCCAAACAGTAGTTTAGGACCACATATGGGGTGTTTCTGCAAACTACAGAATCAGGGCAACCCATATTGAGTCTTGTTTGGCAGTTAACCCTTACTTTATTACTTGAAAAAATGGATTAAAATGGAAATTTTTCCCAAAAATTGAGATTCTGAAATTGTTTCTCCATCTGCCATTAACTCTAGTGGAACACCTAAAGGGTTAACAAAGTTTGTAAACCCAGTTTTGAATACCTTGAGGGGTGTACTTTCTTAGATGGAGTCACTTTTTTGGAATTTCTATTCTAGGGGTGCAACAGGGGGCTTGAAATGGGACATGGTATAAACAAAACCAGTCCCGCAAAATCTGCCTTGCAAAACCCATATGGCGTTTCCCTCCTTCTATGTCCTACCATTTGGCCAAACAGTAGTTTAGGACCACATATGGGGTGTTTCTGCAAACTACAGAATCAGGGCAACCCATATTGAGTCTTGTTTGGCTGTTAACCCTTGCTTTGTTCCTGGAAAACATGGATTATATTGGAACATTTTCAAAAAAATTGAATTTCTTAAATTGTATGTCCATTTGCCATTAACTCTAGTGGAACACCTAAAGGGTTAACAACGTTTTTAAAATTAGTTTTGAATACATTGAGGGGTATAGTTTCTATAATGGGGTCATTTTTGGGTGGTTTCTATTATGTAAGCCTCACAAAGTGACTTCAGACCTGCACTGGTCCCTAAAAAGTGGGATTTCAAAATTTGCTTCTAAACTTCTAAGCTATGTAACATCCCCAAAAAATAAAATGGCATTCCCAATATGCTCCAAAAATGAAGTAGACATATGGGGAATGTGAAGTAATAACTATTTTTGGGGGTATTACTATGTATTAGAGAAGTAGAGAAAATGAAACTTTGAAATTTGCTAATTTTTTAAAATTTTTGGTAAAAATTGTATTTGTTTATGCAAAAAAATTTACTTTTTTGACCCAATTTTAGCAGTGTCCTAAAGTACTATATGTGACGAAAAAACAGTCTCAGAACGGCCTGGGTAAGTAAAGGCATTTTAAAGTTATTCACACATAAAGTGACACTGGTCAGATTTTCAAAAAATGGCCAAGTCCTAAGGGTGAAATAGGGCTGAGTCCTTAAGGGGTTAAAGGTTATTTTTGCCATCTTTAGAAGTTAACACATATTACTGGCAGTGGCGCAGTTGTAGGAGTCACAGTGGTCGTAATTGTTACCGGAGCCTTAAGCCAGTGGTGCAACGTTAATTGCTGAATTTTTTGCTTTATAAGACGCATTGCATCTTAAAAAGTGAATACTAATGCGCAGGTGGAGCGAAGTGAAGTGCTGCAAGCTCTTTCAGTACTCACACCTCGTCCCTGATCTTCCTCCCTGGCACCAGCGTGGACCCCAAGAGGATCAGGTAGCTAAGGATGCCTGAAGAAAACATCGGTACCAGGAGAATAGCGGCAAAGCAGGAGAGGTAAGTTAATTTACTTATTTTGGGTCTGATCTGAGGTCTGATGGGGATCTAACAAGGACGGTCTAAACGGGGGTCTAACATGATGGTCTAATGAAGGTCTGATCTATGGTCTGATGGGAGTCTGACATGGAGGTCTAAAGGTGGTCTGACATGGTGGTTAATGGAGATCTGATCAGAGGTCTGATGTGTGGGTCAGATCTGAGGTTTCATATGGAAGTCTGATCTAAGGATCTGATATGGGGGTCTGATCTCAAGATCTGATATGGGGGTTTAATCTGAGGATGTGATATGGGTGTCTGATCTGAAGATCTGATATAGAGGTTTGATATGGGGTCTGATTTGAGGTCTGATATGGGAATCTGATATGGAGTTCTGATCTGAAAGGTAAGAGGGTAAATGAGGGTGGGTATTTTTGCACTTGTTCACATTATAAAGGGGTATTTTTTGCAAAGGCACACATAATAAGGGAGTATTTTTCTACTGACACACATTATAAGGAAATTATTACTACAGGGGGACTATGGGGGACATAATTACTAGTATTGGGCCCTATGGGGGCCTTATTACTTCTGGGACACAGTAGGGTCATTATTACTATTGGCACTGTTAACACTAAGTGCACTCTGGCAGATAATTGCTATTGGTGGGGGCACCCTGGCACAGTATCAGCTTAGCACAATTATTTTGGGGGACATTATGTGATACTATTAGTGTCAGGGACACCATTTGCTGGTTGCAGTTATTTTTTAGGGTACTGTGTGCCAATAATTATTGTAGGGGACAGTGTGAGGTAGTAGTATTTTCTACAGCATAGTATTGCTGAGCACGCAAAAAAAAAAATCCTCCAAAAAAAATAAAAATAAATTGTGAATTGTTTTATGTTACCACGTTCACCGTATAGTTTTTTTTTTTTAACAGTTTGGACTTTAGATATGGCGATATGTGATATGTTTATTTTAACAATCAATGATCTGATTGCTATTCTCATACATTCCAATGCAATAGCATTGGAATATATGAGAAAATCGCATATTTCCTATGAAGCCTATTACAGGCCATGGCTCAAAAGGAAATACTATACAGCAGCCTGTGTTTCATTTATGCTGCAGGCATGCTCCGGTTCCTCTGATCGCCACACGAGGTGCTGGAGCGCAAACCGAAAGTAAAACTATCGGTTTGTGCGCGCTCAGATGCCGATGTCAGGATTGACCACGGCATCTGAGGGGTTAAATGTCCGGGATCAGCATCACTGCCGGTCACGGGTATGGTGCCCGCATCGGGCAGGAGCGGGCGCCATGTTTAGGGATCGGACACAGGATGTACCCGTACGTCCTGTGTCTTTAAGAGGAAGTCACTGCTGCAGTGTATTACCTGTGCAATGCATTGAAAGCCCTTGGTCCTTTCCTTGATAATTGTTTCTCTGCTTGGACCCTCATGCAGCATGCCCAGGGGAGAAGTAGAGGAAAGAATAGTGATAGTAGCAAGAATGGTGGTCATAGCTATTACTCACTCTGACACTCCCCTGGGCTGTGGAGTGATTGGAAGGGTGCACCTTTCTTTCTTTACAGAAGAAGTTCAGGTACATTAGTTACAGTTCTCAGAATGCATAGACTGGCAGTTCTTACACAAGCTGCAATTCCCACAGGACACATGGCTTTAACGGTAGTTAAAGGGATTTCTGATTTCCGATATTCATGACCTATCATCAGGATAGCTCATCAATATCAGATCAGCTGGGTTCCAACTCCCAGCAACCCCGCTGGTCAGCTGTTTGAAGAATTGAATGTGAAGGAGCAGTACTAGTCATAGTCTGTCCCATTCAAGTGAATGGGATACAGTAATATGCAAAATAAATATGGAACCCCAGTATTGGGTCTACAACACAATGAAAGCCAGATATCCCTCAAAGGAAGGAAAACCGAGCAAAGGGGTGTCCCCATTACAGAGATCGCCAAATCCACCATATTAAGTGGGCCCTATGTCAAGATCCCGCTTTTTTTACAAGCTTTAAGGATGTGACAGAGAAGACCTAAGCTAGTTATCCATCCACAGACAGCTGTTTCAGGGTGTTGCCCCTCATCAGTGTGGAGTAGGATTCTGGCTAACCGGGAGCAATGCCTTGGAGACTACTCAATCAAAACGAGGCGTGAGTGGTAGTAGTGGCAGTAGGGGATTAGCAGTGAGGAGCAGCAGTTGAGCCAACAGCAGCATCCAGATGGTACATGTTGGCAAGAAAGAGCATGATGGAGGCCGCAGCAACCTTATGGAACATGATGGTAGAAAGGTCCCAGCAGTGGCGTAATGGAAGCAGCAGCCATATGGAACATGTTGGTAGGCAGGCAGCAGCAGTGGCATGAAGGCAGTGGTGACATGATGCAGGTAGCAGCAGCCATACAGAACATAATGGTAGTTAGGCAGCAGCAACGGCATGGAGGTGGCAGTGGCATGATGCAGGCAGCAGCTGTACGAAACATGTTGGCAGTTAGACAACAGCGACACAAACCTGGAAGTGGCATAATGGAGGCAGCTTCAGCTGTACAGAACATGATGGTAGACAGGCCGCAAGAGTGGCATGATGGCAGCAGCGGCATTCCGGAACATGATGGTAGGCAGGATGGCAATCAGAGAGATGTGATGTTTTGGACACTGGCGGAGGACAACACTGCAGTGGGCATGGTGACTGGGGGGTCACCATGCCTACTGCAGAGCTTAAAACCCTCTTCAAGATGACTCTGGAGGCTGGGCAAAAAAAGAATAGATGCTATGCCAGTTTAGGCCACTATTCCAGTATACCAATAATCCATGGGATCAGGGAACAGGGTATGCACTGGAGGCAAGCCAGAGTGTGGGTAGGCCTAAACCTGGGTGTTGAAGCTGGAGCTCTCGGCTTGTTGATTGGCCTCAGCCTGGTGCGGCACATGGAAAAACTGCTTCATCATGATGAGAAGACTGAACTGGCTGCTGCTGCTGCTGTGGCTTCTGCTGCTTGTGGTCACTCTGCAGGGGGAGGTGACAGACAAGTGGTAGGCGTCTGCTTGCTGTAAGATACAGCAAGCTGCGTACACAGTGTTTCCTGGTATTGCAGCGTAATATGACCTCACTTTCTTCGGCAGGAGTATATTCCCTCATTTTGCTTTGATAGCTAGGGTCTAAAAACATGGCTATCCAGTAATCATCAAACTGCTTGAGGTCAATGATACGCATGTCACTGCTTAAGCAGCCAAGCATACAGGTCCCATTCTTGCCAGATGTCCAAGAAGACAGTTCTTTCCAGCTCCACCCTCCATTGAGATGATTTAGTGTCCTGAATGGTGCCATCATCATTATTATTCCCTTCTCCTCCACCTCTGACTACTCCTCTTGCAGCGGCAGCTCCTCATCCGCCTGTCCCCCAACAGCTACAGGGCAAGTAGCAAGATGCGTAGCTGTTCTTCTTCTGCTGCCATCCCCTGCTTTATGACCATCAGCGTCTGTTCTAAGATAAATATGAGAGGGTTGACATTGTTCATGTTGCAGTTGCCCCTGCTAACAAACTTTGTGGCCTCTTAAAAGGGCTTCAGCACCCGACAGGAATCTCAGATGAGCTGTGATTACCTGACCTTGAAACAACACATGCTACCTGACACTCAGATGGGCTGATATATGACAAAATCATTCACAGGCCTTCTGCTGCTAGTACAGATGCTAGAGCATGTGCAATATTGAATTCTAGCAAGTTGGAACGTTGCAGACTAAGCGGTGTAGCGGCAGCTCGTTCTGTTGCTGCAAGTCCAGGATAATGAAATGCGAGGACAATCTCCTGGACATTGCCAGTACCTTGCGCAAGCCAATGTACTTTTTTAAAAAGCATTACATACTTAGGTCAATGACATATGCGGTGGTCCGTCACCCAGAATCATTTGGGTCCCAGTGTTTAGTAATGCCTAGTGGTATGTTGTGGCCCTTCAGTAGTAAGGCACAGAAGTATATGTCCTGTTTGTGACGCCATATTCGGCATGCAGCCAGCGAGCCCATCCCCAGAAGCTCTACTAGTTCTAGGTTTAGGATGCCGAGCGGTGGTGTGGCTGAGAGGCGTCACGGGGCCCCTACCTGGATCTGGTGCTCCGAGATTGGGCCGCGTAGTGGCTGCACAGAAAGTTTGTAATTGGTAGAAAGTTAGAAACTCAAATGAGTAAGTTCCAGATTTTGATGCAAGTGGAGTTGATTTACTCGATATTGGCATAAATGAATAGCAGCTCACACAGAATCACAGAAGCTCTTGACTCTGGCAGGTTTTAGGGTGCACTGTCAGGTGAACTGGGTTCTTTCCTCTATTACTGCTGTGTAGAACTCTACCTCTTGTCTGGTCTCAGTTGCAACTCTTACAACCCCTGGGTTAGGGCGGACTTGACTCTGGCTGCTCTCTGTCGGGCTTATAGGCCAAGGCTGCACTGCACTACTTCTCTAGCCTCTGGTTAGGATCAACACTCTCCAACTCTAAACAGGTAAGACACCTTTCCCCTTGGAAGATCTGGGCAAGCCCACTCCTCCAAGGAGGGGGAGAGAATGGGTTAGTGAGTTCCATTCTACCAATAGCTCACTACCAGACACACTGCCACCTGCTGGTAAACCAGACATAGTGCATAAAATATAATAAATAACAGTTACATAGCACCTTCTGAACAGACCTGGAAACAAAAGGCATAGCGGCGCCACACATTGGTTAGGCATTGGAAATACAGCGTTTCCCTGAAAATAAGACATACCCATAAAATAAGCTGTAGCAGGATTTCTAAGCATTTGTGCAATATAAGTGCAGTATGCCAGACCAACAGGGGAAAAGTCTCTGTGAGTTCACGGTGTGAGTGTAAACAGACCGAGGGTGAAAACACAGTTTTTGGTTTACTCACAGTTTTGTCTGTCTCTGGCATAGAGTGAACATAGGGCACACTCTGATGTAAGGGACACAAGCCAGACTAATACAGTCTTTAAACATGTAGAGGCAGATTGTTGTAGATCCACTGCAAACAGGCTATGTGTACGGTTCTCAGGCTATGCTCTATATTTTGTTGTTACTGGTAGGTGACTTTTCTTCTGGTCCCTTTTATCCCAGTATAGTTAGTTTGGTGAGGTTGTCGGTGGCTGATAAGTCCTTCACCTTGACTCCAAAGTATCCTTGATGCCTGAATTAGCGGCTGATATCCTTTGGGTTTGTACTACTTCTTCTTCCTCAACTCCCTCTCCACCATGCCCCTTCTAAAAAAGGTGCAAAAACACAGACACAACTGGGGTTAAAAGCTGCCATTATAAAAATTGGCATTGTTCGGCATGAAGTTCTGAAATGTTAAAGAGCCAGTAGGCTGTATAGTGGCCTAGGAAACTGCCACTTGCCATGGGGAACTGGCATCAGTCCATACTGGGATAAAACAATGGCTCAGTTGGACACAGTTAATAATGAAGATGCCCTAGCAGGCCTACTCATGGATATAGATCCGGTGATGAGGGCACATTGGTGTAAAGTGGGTTTCCTGAGTCTCACTCATCAGGAGATGAGCACTCTGGCACAGCTTCCAGCAGGCGGCAGATTGGTCTTGGAGGCAGGTCCCAGCCATTCCCGTACTTTATCGAAGATAGAGACCCTCTTGTTTCTTGGTGCTGGCATGGGCACTGCGGCAATTGGTGTCTCTGTAGATGTGGAGTTTCTCCCGGTCACAGACTCAACGGGCGTCTCCTGCAGGGTCATCTTCCTGAGGCGTTGGACACATTCCCGTCTGGCGTCTTGTCCGCGATCAGTCCTGAACTTGGCCCTGGAAGTCTCTTCTGGGGCTTTGGATGGACATCTGAGCTCCAAGGAACAAATGTGGGCTGCCAGGCAATGTTGGTACTAACAAACCCAGTTGCGTATTGGTATTATGCCGGACCAGCAGGCAGCTCGCGCTGTGAGTCGACCACACTAGGAGCAATAGGTACCTTCCCAGCCTTCTTCTCTCTTCTTTTTCTCCTCTGTTGACTGTTGAGCTTCAGGAGTCTCAGCTGGCCTTAGCGGTGGCCCAGGGGTGTAGTACAAACCATACATAGAGGCATAATGGGCCGCGCATTGCTTCCACATCACCTCATAGACATTGTCACACTCTCCTGCTAACAGCAGGGCAACTTCTGAGGGCCACTGGGGTGGTTGCAGATCATGGTCAACCTCCGCAGGCATTTTGGTCGTTTTCCTCTCTTGTCCTCTAGAGCGCAGGTCTCTAGCAAGTTGGGGAGGGGAATGGTCAGCCATCTTGACCAATGCAAAACTCCTTGGCAGGCACTTCCTTTTTTTTTTTTTTCTAGCACGTCCCCTAGGTTCTGCAGCATAGGGGAGGTGGCGCTTATATTGTAATCCATGCAAAGTCAATGGTGACGCAGTAGAAATCTTTTTCCCGCACTTTCAAAAGGGATGCCACTAAATTTTTCCTGCTCTGGAGGGGGTGTGAACCACTTTTTCGCACCAAGCAGGGCGTTTCTGCAAAGTGATGGCGCAGTAGAAATTGTAAGCACTTCAGGGGGCCATCTTGGATGCGCAAAATGTCCATTCAATTAAAGCAAGCTGTGCTATTGACTCCAGAAAAATCCACAATTTCAACGCCTTAAACAGTTCTTTGGCCCAATAAAACAGCAAAACAGATGGGGCTCATTCACATAAGGCACTCCACTATGGCGCACAATCTTGTCCCAAAATCCAGCTTGTACACAGTTCATTCAAGACGTCAATTTTGATGGCGGCACACGAGCACAGTGATGCACAAATCCAGTTCTTAATTAGGCACAAAGGAATATAAATCCTGTTCGTAGTGACGCCAATTTTTTATTTCTTGATGCAGTATGTTAGACCAACAGGGGAAAAGTCTCTGTGAGGTCACGGTGTGAGTGTAAATAGGCCGAGGGTTTACTCACAGTTTAGTCGTCCCTGTGCAGGGCTCCATAGAGTGAAGAGGAGAACAGCACTGGATTCTCCGGGGCACTCTCTGATGTAGGAGACACAGGCCAAATGGTGGCTGAGGTGCCCTTGGTGGTAACTTGGCTTTATGTGCTTATGGCTAGGTTCCTTTAGTCATGACACCAGTACCGTTGTGGTACAGAAATGGTAGGAATAGTAGTAGTAATTGAGCAGCAGAACACAAGTTGAATCCAACTCACAACTTTTACTGAATGATGGCTCATTGGTAACAGTTACATCCAGAAGTAATACAGCCTTTAAACATGTAGAGGCAGATTGCTATAGATCCACTGCAAGCAGGCTATGTGTAAGTTTCTCAGGCTATGCTGTATATTTCTATCTACTTACTGGTAGGTGACTTTGTTTCTGGTCCCTTTTATCCCAGTATAGTTTGGTGAGGTCCTTGATGCCTGAAATAGCGGCTGATAGCCTTTGGGTTTGTACTACTTCTTCTTCCTCAACTCCCTCTCCACCATGCCCCTTCTAGGGCTTACTCATGACTCACTTTATCAAATGGCTTGTTCTCACAGACTACTGACTAGCCCTGAACTGAGGTGTATATATAGTGATGCTATCCCCATCTAGTGGTGAAACTAGTGTAGTGCAGCTGATCAGCCTGTGAATGAGGATCTTACAGGATAAATCACATAAATGTATGACAAAGTATGATATGAGATAAGAGATGGCATAAAAATACAATGAAACACTTTTGCAGTACCCACGTACACTAGTGGGATGCTGCATAAGCCACTCCTTGAAAACAAGACATATTGATAGGCGTGGCTATGCAGCGTACTGGTGCGGAGCTGTAAAGAAGACGGGCAGCTCTTCTCATCTGCCCCATCATGACGGCTGCTATCTCAGCGGTGACCGGAAAGGTGTGGGCAGCTTCATTAACAAGGTCGGCTCCCCCTGTTAGGTCCCGGTCATTCTGTGTGTGCTGCAAGCTGAGGCATAGAGGAAGACATAGAAAGTGAAAGTAAAAGTCTCCTCAGTGAAGTGAGGAACAGGACGCTCTGCTTTAGGTCTGCTTGTGTGTCATCAGGGGCAGTGGCAGACACAGACAGCAGAGGGCCCCTGTGCAAAGAATGTGTATGCCCCCCCCCCATATCAAAGCACACATACAGATATAAACATATAGCTATTATGCATCCCCCCATGCCCATATAGCTCTTATACACCCCACCATGCCCATATAGCTCTTATGCATCCCCCCCATGCCCATATAGCTCTTATGCATCCCCCCGGCCCATATAGCTCTTATGCATGCCCCCCATGCCCATATAGCTCTTATGCATCCCCCCATGCCCATATAGCTCTTATGCTCTGCTGCACCCTCCATGCCCATATAGCTCTTATGCTCTGCTGCAACCCCCCATGCCCATATAGCTCTTATGCATGCCCCCCATGCCCATATAGCTCTTATGCATTCCCCCATGCCCATATAGCTCTTATGCTCTGCTGCACCTCCCATGCCCATATAGCTCTTATGCTCTGCTGCACCCCCATGCCCATATAGCTCTTATGCTCTGCTGCACCCCCCCATGCCCATATAGCTCTTATGCATGCCCCCCATGCCCATATAGCTCTTATGCACCCCCCCATGCCCATATAGCTTTTATGCTCTACTGAACCCCCCCCCATGCCCATATAGCTCTTATGCTCTGCTGCACCCCCCCATGCCCATATAGCTCTTATGCTCTGCTGCACCCCCATATAGGTCTTATGCTCTGCTGCACCCCCATGCCCATATAGGTCTTATGCTCTGCTGCACCCCCATGCCCATATAGGTCTTATGCTCTGCTGCACGCACCCCCATGCCCATATAGGTCTTATGCTCTGCTCTGCTGCACCCCCCATGCCCATATAGCTCTTATGCATCATTCCCCCATATGTCTTGCCCCCTGGCCCCCAGGTGCCAAAATATAGTCCAGACCTCAGATCAGACTGAAAAACAAACAAAAAAATAAATAAATTACCTCTTTTCTTTCCTCCTACTCCACTCTCTAATCTATCCGCCGGGGTGTCTGCGCCACTGCTGCCGCCCTGCTCTCTTCTCTCCAACAGCCCGCGCTGCACAGTCACGTGACCTGACTGCGTACAGTGCGTCAGGTCACAGCTCTGCGCAGTCTGCCTGGAGGAGAGAGGAGCAGCTGCGCTGCCTTCTGGAGAGTAAGCTGAGCCGGAGCGCCGCGGTGCGCGGTTACTGGGGTAATAGATGGGGGGGGGGGCAGGAATCCTCATATTAGCGCAGGGGGCCCGTGGCCATCATACTAGTGAGCGCTTGGGATGCGGTCACTAGTATGAATGGGCCCCCTCATACGCCGGGCCCCTGTGTAGCTGCACCGGCTGCACCGGCGATATGTTCGCCCCTGGTCAGGAGGAAGAAGTAAAGCTGTGGCTGCCGTTTTACTCAGCACTGTGGGTCTCTCTCCCTTAGCACCAACCAGCAACAGTCTGTGGGTCTCTCTCACCCCCCACAAACACCAGTAAAGCTACTGCTCCCCAGCACTGACCAGCAACACTCTGTGGGTCTCTCTCACCCCACACAAACACCAGGGAATAGGGGAAAAGCTTCAGCTTTTGTAGATTGTTGTACCATACTTAATAAAAATAAGACATCCCCTGAAAATAAGCCATAGTGTGTCTTCGTGAAGAAAATTAAATATAAGACAGTGTCTTATTTTTGGGGAAACACGGTAGTAGCTGGTTATAGGAATGGTAGAGCCCACTCTGGGGTACTACACATGTGTCATGCAGGGAGCATGTGTTATTTCTCCCCCAAGTTCAGGTCCGCCAGGATATTGCGCCCTTTGTCACTTGCCCATTTGAACTTGGCGGGGTTAGCAACTACTCACCTTTGTGGCTACTCTCCCCCAGGCTGATCAGCTCCAACATCGTGTGGCAACGCGTGACTTAACACATGTGATAGGAAGGAGGGGGAGAGGGAGTGACGCTGTGCCCCGCTGCTGTTCAGGGGGAGCATGTCCATGAAGGAGGAAGTGGAGGAGGCAAATAAGTGCCTGGTGTGGGAGCCAGGCCGACACAATCATGGGGGGTTCAAAAGGATCTGGCATGGTTACCAGGGTGCAGCCTCGCCGCTTCCACAAAAAACATTGACCCAGAGGACTGTGAAAGACACGTACTGTCCCTCCCTGTTAGAGCTGCTTCAGATTTCCACAGTGGTATGAACCTTGCTGCACATTGCAAATCGCAGGGAGCGGCCCATGTTCTCTGCCATGTAAGAGTACAAGGCAGGGATGGCTTTTTGAGAGAAATTGCCCTAAAGGCAGAAGGCTCGACTAAATGGTACAGCAGTGACTGCACTGCCAACAACTTGACCAAGTGGGAATTAAGCTCTCACACCAGTGGATTGCTGGGAGTGTACAGTTGTGCATTTAATTGTCGATGGCTGATGATGGAGCGGAGTAGGAGTCTGAACAGAGAAGCAGAAAAGGATTATGACGATGTGTAAGATACTGTACTGCCCATCGATGTGTCCTTGCTGCTGCAAGGGGAACTGGGAGATGGAAGGAACTCCTGTTGCGGGAGCTGGTTGCCTCCTTTGCTTGCCCACAAAAGGGGGGATGCCGCTTCATGAGGTTCAGTAGAGATGTGATGCCTACATTTGTGTTTGCCTGCATACATCTTATTTTGGTTTTGCAAAGCTTGCACAAGGCAATGATTCTATCTTCCGGCAGCATGGAGAAAAACTTCCAAATGGGAGATACACAGCGCTAGAGGCCACCAATACCATGGCTATCAATCACACTACTACCACCATCAACACAGCTATGCATGGGGTCTGCAGCCACCTTCTGAACTTCGTCCTCAGGGAGGTACACATGCTGACTGCACTCTCACGAGTCATCAGCAGGGAGACTTGACTACCTGTCGTAGGGCATGGTAAGATTTTCTTGTTACTACTTAGGAAAAAGGAAGGTGTCCCACTAGGAAGGGTCAGTAAAGACTGGGAGGACTCCACTGAAAGCCTTCTCTGGGGCTGTGTTGAGGAGAAGCAGGAGGAACGCTGGGACCTTTGGCTCAATGGTGCAGTGTCAGACTCAGAAATTACATCCACATCATCCTGCTGCAATTGAGAGGAGGGCATCCTATCCCTGATCTCATCCTCTTTCTCCTCAATGATAATAAACTTGCGCCTTTCAGAGACAATGGGACAACTGTGGCCTACTACTGTTACTTCTGGCTGGATAGATGGTCCTGCTACTACCCACCGTCTGGACCTAGGTCTTTTGTTTAGAACCCTTCCATATCCCTGACATAAAGTATGGAATAGTTTGCAAATCAGTTTTTTGTAATTTAAAGACAGGAGGCATAATACAATTTGTTTCCCTTTCCACAAATACACTGAAAACACTGGTACTAAAAGTTAACTTTGCAAATAATGCAACCGGATCAGCGCCACTACCAGATATGGGCCTAACGCCTAATGTATTTTCGGTGTTAAAATATGCAGATTCAGAAAAAAAATTGTAGTATAAAACACAAGTTGTCAAGCTATTAAACCAACACCCCACCCCCTACCACACCAAAACTTGCCTGGAGGTGCACTAACACAGATTTCAGCCTCGTTTTTTTACGTTATCACTCCGAGATGTAAACTGTCCACTACCTTGTGTATTGTAAGAAGTATATATTTTCCCAAACTTCAACCAAAAAAACTTATAATTCGAACTGTGTTGGGATGCACAGACATGGATTTCGGCCTAGTATTACACGTTATCACTCAGGCATATAAATCGTTTGAGACCTTGTGTATATTTTCTATTTTCTCAAACTTCAACCAAAAAAAAAATTATAAACTGTGTGGAGATCCACGGATAGAGATTTTGGCCAAATATTTCACATCATCATATAATCATCCGTTACACTGAGTATTGCAAGACATGTGTATGCTATACTGTGTGGTACAGACACAGATTTTGGCCTAATATTTCAGATCATCATCAACATACAATGATCCGTGATGCTGATTATTGTAAGACACGTGTATGCTTTTTTCCCAAACTTCAACCAAAAAAAAGTTACATTTAAACTGTGTGGAGATGCACAGACACATATTTTTGCCTAGTATTTTACTTTATTACTCAGATATATAATTGTCTGCTAATCTGGGTATTGTAAGACAAGTATTATTTTCAGATTCAACCATGGCTCTAACCAATATCTGTTCCGAGGTCGCTTCTACACGTTTCCAATGTTGGTACATACTAGTGGACTCACTTGGGTACGAATTTAGCTTTTTCTTCAACTCTACCCCCAAGTGTTCAACTTAGTTGAGGTCTGGGGACTGTGGAGGCCCCTCCAGCACCTCTACTTCATTATCCTTAAACCATTTCTTCGCCAATCTCGAAGTATGCTTCGGGTCGTTGTCCTGCTTGAACACTATATCATCCTTTTCATACCCATAGTACTCAAGTGTACGAAGTGACTTGTCTTATAGGATACTCACATATAGCTCAGCATTGAGACCACCATCGATCCTGCTAAAGTATCCAATGCCTTTGGCTATGAAACAACCCTATATCATCAGGATTCCTCCATCAAACTTGACAGTTCCTTTAATTTCTTGATCCGTTAGCCCTTTTCCCTTGTTTCTTCCAGACCTATTTGCACCCATCAGAGCCAAGTCTATTGACATTAATCTCATTGCTCCAAATCATCCGTTTCCTATCTTCTACTGTCCACCATTTGTACTTTTTTGCAAACTCGAGCAGATGCTTCTTATGACGATTTTGAAGTAACCCTTTTTCGGGCCACCATTCCGGACTTCTGTAACGCACATCACATGGTGCTTTAATGGATGTCTGTGATCTCACTATTACGAAGCATATAAGCCATCTCCACTGCCGTGTTTGTTGCGCCATAACTGATAGACCTTGTGATGAGCCAACTTGTTGACTCTGATATTTTGCCTGGTTGTCTACCTCTTGGCTTTGGAATGGATGGATGGACTTCCTTTCATATTCTTACATGGCACTCACAATTTGGCAAATTTCTTGGCTGAGATAAGGCTATCGATGAGCTGGATGATAATGTTTCTTTTTTCTTGGGAATTCTTCTTTATGGCTGCTCCTGGATTCAAACCAGTGACCTTATGCTTGGGAATCAACCTAATAACACACTGAGCTATTAGGGAATGTGAGAATGGGTTGTAATTTGTATACAAGAAGAAATAGCTTGTTCCATCACCAGGAGCAAAACAGTAACAATGCAGTTACATGACAATAATCTGCATGACTAATCGTATGCTAAATAGTTGCAAGTCCAATTTATGTATGTGATAACCAAGATGATTGTCTCTAAAATATGGTAGTCTCTCGTTCGAAGCTGTAGTGGATGGTGAGATATGGAGCCTGAAAGTCAAAAGTTCAAAACATTGTTACCCTTTTGCTTGTCAGTGTATATATAATCCGTCTCTGATTCGAAGGTTGGATGCAATAAATGAGGTACAACAGTGAGCGCATAAAAATTATATATTGTATAATGTGGAAATCTGATATTACAGTTATTAGTATTAGAGATGAACGAGGTTTTGAAAAATTAAATTTGACGATTCTTTGAAGTTCTTCAAGAAATTTGATTTGTTCCGAATTAATCATATGTATCCCACTTGGTGACCTAATATCAGTGTGAAGGCTTGGAACTTAAACTACAGGAACAGTGCAGGGAGATGTTATCGGCGTGTGCATTACGTTCTGGTTCAACCACATTCATAGTTTGGCCCCTTTCAGACCAGCGTGAGTATGCAGCATCTCCCATCCTGACCTCCCAGCACTGATGGGGTCACATAGCATTATACTGATTTATGATACTATGTAACCTTTAGAGGTCTGGAATATATTAGATAACACTGACATAATGCTGTCAGTGTTCTCTAATACATTCCAGAACCGTAAGGGTTACATAGTATCATAAATCAATATACAGTGGTCCCTCAAGATACAATATTAATTGGTTCCAGGACGACCATTGTATGTTGAAACCATTGTAACATGAGTAATCGGTTCCAAAGCCCCAAAATGTCATCCAAGATAAGAGAAAATGAAGATTTAAGAAAAATAAGCAGATAACTAAGACAGATAAGACAAGTCCTTACATTTAACAGTCAGGAACAACTGCTAACTAGCAACTTATACAGCTATTTTACCAGAGAAGTTGCCTTGATTGGTTGGATCTGAGTCTGAAGCATTGTTTGTTGAGTCTAGCTTCAACTTATGATGGGTCAGAAAAGACCATTGTATGTTGAAAATATTGTATCCTGAGACCATTGTATCTTGAGGGATCACTGTAATACTATAATACTGCTGCATTCTCATGTTGCGAGTCCAGAAGGTTGAACTCGCTCATCTGAAAGGAGCCTAAATCCGTTCTGTAGTTACTGTATCATCAGTATTACAGGCAGTTGCAATTTATCATCATCTACATCACTGGGCACCAAGATTCATAGCTAATCCCTGAAGTTATCTATGGACATGGGCACTATGTTGACTCCTCATGCTGTTGCACCCTCACTACTCTGTGACTGGGCCACTATGTTGACTTTTCTCGCAGTTGCCACTCTCTCCACTCTGTGACTGGGCCACTATGTTGACTCCTCATGCAGTTGCCACCCTCACCACTCTGTGGCTGGGCCACTATGTTGACTCCTCTTGCTGTTGCCACCCTCACAACTCTGATCTGTCAGAAGAACTGAAAAATGAGAAACACACCTACTACACTGACAGTATTTTGCATCGGGATTTGGTCATGATTTAGAAGCCAAAAGCAGGAGTGGGTCCAAAACACAGAAGACATGCAAATATTTCCATCATGTCCCATCTCTGTTAAATACTGATGCAAAAAACTGACCTAACCCCGACCATGTGATACAGGCCATTAAAGTCCTGCATGCAGGGCTTCTTTTCCATCTGAATAAAACTGATTTCAAAACTTATGCAAATTGAGTATGAGGACTATCGCATGGTCAGTATTTTGCATCAGGATTTGATCATGATTTGGAAGTCAAAAGCAGGAGTGGGTCCAAAACACAGAAGACATGCACATATTTCCCAGCACATGTCATCCCTATTTTGGATCTGCTCCTGTTTTTGCCTTGCCAGTACTGATTAATTACTGAACAAATACTGACCGTATGAAGGTGGGTTTCTTAAAAAAATAGAATTAGTTTTTTTGGGTTGTTCTTCAGACAGATCAGAAGAAGAGCAAAGTAAACAGTGATGTCAACACAAACCTATTGCTTACACCCTCCCCACTCTATCACTGGGTCAGTGGCTAACAAAATAGGTTATCTATCATTGTATGTGAAAGCAGCAGACAGTGTAAAATAAGACAGCTCTTTCACTCTATAGTAGATTCTTGGGCTACTGCACGGTTAAGTACATCATACCTCACACTAACATTGACCTGTAAGGCTGAGTTCACACTTCAGTTATTTGGTCATTTAATTCTAGCAGTTACTGTATGGGGAGCCAAAATCAGGAGCCAATCCTACTCTCAGATAAGTTATCCTGAAAAGATCTGTGCCTGTTCTGTGTTTTTGACCGGTAACTGACCAAATAAGTGAAGTGTGAACTGAGCCTAAGAGTGACGCCTGTCACCTGCCTGTCATACTGATGCACAGTAACTGTTTCACTACGAGAAAGGACTAGCTATTTATTTTACTGCAATACAAAGTGATGTACACCAAGATATACTCTCCCTGAATGCTGGGATATTGCTGGTTTAATGTGTTTCGTGATGGATTCATTTTTGGAAAAATTTGGCAAAGCATCAGAATTGAATTTTTGAAAAACGTAATTAATCTCTATTTGTGTGGTTCATTCCGATAACCAACAAGACTCCTCACTTATGGCAATAATCTAGCTGCCATGTTTAATCCATCCAGCAAGTTTGGCCCATCTGGTTTTAACCCAAATACATTTTGAAAACAAAATACTAATAAGTTCATAGTATGGAGCGATCCCCCACCTTATGGAGGGATTCACATGGGTTAAAATTTCACTGCACTGCACAGTGACACAGAATTTGTTTAAGATTTGCGTTGCTGTCAGAGTGATGCATAATAACAGGACAAGTTAGCTGGGACTGATGAATCTGGGTTTAGTTGGTGGAGCGACTTGTCTGGTAATGCCTTCGTAGTTCTGACCATAAACTATTGCAATAACGACCCAGACTAATTTTTTCACAAAAAAAGTGTATTAGCAACAAATTTGGGTCCACTTAGTAGAGTGATTAGTGTCTTTCATTACGATAACCAACAAGGCTCCACCCACATGGCAACGATCCAGCAACCATGTTTGATCCATCCAGCAAGTTCGGCCCATCTGGTTTTAACCCTAAAACAAAACTTTATTTGACCCCAGGCATTCTGCGTCCACCTTCCTGGGGGGCCAAGTGGCAATCAGCACTAACTGTTCTGTGATGCCCTTACATGTACAGGGCCACACACACTTTGCACATAAAGGTATCACCGTGTGTCTACCCTTTGCCAACAGGTGTGGGTTACCCGCTCAACATTGTTCATCATAGGGATTGATGATTGTAATACTTGAGAGGACTAATTTATTTGGTAAAAGACTCATTTATTTGATGTGTCATGGGCTCCTTAATCCTCATGATTCCCAACTTTATATCTTTCTACCACCATAGCTACATTACCAGTGCCCCTACCAACAAAGGGGTGAACTAGGAACTAAAAGTGGCCCTAGAAAAAAAGGAAACCCCATATTGTAGATGGGTTCTAACTGACAGAAGACGGAGCAACATAAGTAAGCAGGGGCAGCAATACTGTAGTGCAGACCAAAATACCACCTCATCAGAACCAAATATCACAGTACAGTACAAATTTACTGTCTCTGCAAAACCAAATACCACAGTGCAGCACAAAATACTTCCACTCGGTCCACAGTATGAAACTGTATCATCGTTCTGAGGACGGCAATACAGTTGAATTCAGGAGGGCACCTGTGGCCACTGGCCAAGTGCATAATTCCTGATGCTCCTACATTAATTAATGCTGAGAACATCAGATATGTATCTGGCTGGAAGCAATAAGGTGGCCTTGGGTGTCCCCCTTAGGCATCAGCCCAACAGAAAATTTCCCTAGAGGGTCTATGGTTAGTCCGCTTCTGGAACAAAAAGTACCACTACTACCACCAATAACAACTCTAAGCATTTCAGTCATCACATCCTCTGTTTCTTCATGAACTACCTCCTCTTAGCAATCTAATTACTGTCTGTTCTCATAAAACTAATCAAGAAGAAGAAGATTATCTGAAATACCTTCCATAGCACCCAGAGTGTAGTTTCTCCGTAGAAGAAAAGAAAGTGCCCATTAGCAGGTGGCAGTGAAGATAGAAATGGTGGAAATGAAAGGCTTTTCTCAGGCCCTAAGGAGCAGGAGGAATATGTTGAACTCTGCCTCACATGCATGGTGTCAGACTCAGAGCTGAAATCAACATCATACTGCTGTGATGAGTTAGCCATCTAGTCCACAATGACATTTGCTTCCTCCACAATAATAATTTGTCAGCTACCGTTAGCAAAGGGAAACTGTGGCCTATGCCTACAGCCACCCAGATTCTCACTTGCAGATGACATTGGACAGCTCTTTCAAATTCATTGCCACTCTGATATTTACTGGACATTTTATTTTAAGCCTATTTAAATAATCAAAAGTCACCCTGTATTGTTGGACATGGTCAACTACAATATTATAGTGAGTGTCTCAGAACAACACGTCAGGTACAGTAAATGGAATTTTTGTAATAAAATTTGGACTTTTTTTTTAGTCTACTTGATTAAATTATTGGTGACCTTCTCGGGCCCTGTTTACCTAAAGCCCTTGATCCATTCCTTTTCCCCTTTCCTCCATTCTTTGTCCCCCCCCCTTACCCAAATAACAATAAAACACAGAGACCAGAGTCGGATTTTAATTGGCGACAGCAGCCGTTTTATTAACCAATAAATAACAATAATTTTTTAATAGTGTTCAGCAAACAGTTCGAGCATAGTTCGGGTTCGTACCGATTTTGGGGTGTTCGGGACCCAGACCTGAACATTTTCAAATAAGTTTGGGTTCGGGTCCGTTGTTCGGTGATTTCTTCCAGCTTTCTGAAGGGCTGCACAGCAGCCAATCAGCTAGCGTTTTACTTCTTGCCCTAAGAAGCCATCACAGCCATGCCTACTAATGGCATGGCTGTGATTGGCCAAGTGCAGCATGTGACCCAGCCTCTATTTAAGCTGGAGTCACGTAGCGACGCATGTCACACTCCTCTGATTAGTGTAGGGAGAGGACGCAGCTTCTGTGAGGGCGAGATTAGGCAGGGAAAAGTCAGCAAAAGCACCTAATGAAGTGATCGATTTACAGCTGTGAATCATTCAACTTCTGCTAGTTAATTGCTCACTGGTTTTTTGGCTGCACAGAGCGTTTTTCTGTCACTTTTTTCTGGGGTGATCGGCGGCCATTTTGTGACTTGTGGTGGGGGTTAAGTTCAATTGCCAAAATAGCAATCCCCTAAATCTGGTGTTCCAGCTGTGGCTAGCCAAGTGTAATACTGTCTGCTGTCTGGCTGTCACGGGTATATGCGAACAACAGAAGTACAATCAGTGCACAAGCTACTGAGCGGACCCAAACTAGGGGAGCATAAAATGTAACCCCTGTCAGACCCTAAGAGCTCTCCCTGCACTGCTTATGCACATGCCCAGACCCTGATGGTGGGTTGAGGCATGCCCGCGTACCTAAGGCTAAGTGACACCTGAAACCCCTATGATAAAGGGGGGGGGCACGGCCACCGGCTCCCCGCTCAGTATACAGACGGAACCGGGGTCGCCTCGGATCCAGTCAGCAAATAAACAAAAACCAACAATGTCTGCAAACTTATCTGTAGGGGCTGCAGCAGCAGTGAAGACAGATCCAATCTCAGCAGACAATATCCGATGTTGCTTGCTTCAGCAAAACAGACGTCCAGTGAATAGAGACCACAGCAGTGTAGATACTCCAGCGGCTGACACAACTCAAGATGACAAATATAACCCGCAAGGTGAAACAGGAAGAGGGGTGATTTAAAGGAAGAGGAATCAATCAGAGAAGGAACAGCTGGGAAGAGGGAAAGGAGTGAAAATGAAAGTAAAGACCTCATCACAGGGGCAGAGAAACAGAGCTGTGAGAACTCCTCAAAACTCTGGTAGTGACAGTACCCCTCCCTCTACGGGTGGACTCCGGACACCCAGGACCCACCTTCTCAGGATGAGCCCTATGAAAAGCCCTGATGAGGCGGGGGGCTTTAATGTCCGACACCGGAACCCACATCCTCTCCTCAGGACCATAACCCTCCCAATGAACGAGGTACTGAAGAGAACCACAGACAATGCGAGAGTCCACAATTCTGGAAACCTCAAACTCCAGATTGCCATCAACCAAAATTGGAGGAGGAGGCAAAGGGGAGGGTATCGTGGGCTGGACATATGGTTTTAAGAGAGACCTGTGAAAAACATTATGTATCTTCCAAACCTGTGGAAGATCAAGACGGAAGGCAACAGGATTGACGATGGATAAGATCTTATAAGGCCCAATAAACTTAGGACCCAACTTCCAGGAGGGAACCTTCAGTTTAATATTTCTTGTAGACAACCACACCAGATCGCCCACATTCAAGTCTGGACCAGACACACATCTCTTATCAGCCACACGCTTATATTTCTCACTAATCTTTCTTAAATTACTCTGAATCTTTTGCCAAATAGTAGACAAAGAGGAGGAAAATCTCTCCTCCTCAGGCAAACCAGAAGGGCCCCCTCCAGAGAATGTCCCAAACTGCGGATGAAACCCATATGCACCAAAGAATGGTGACTTATCAGAAGAGTCATGACGACGGTTATTCAAGGCAAACTCAGCAAGAGACAGAAACGAACACCAATCCTCCTGATTCTCTGCCACAAAACAGCGCAAATATGTCTCCAGATTCTGATTGACGCGTTCAGTCTGACCATTCGACTGCGGGTGAAAAGCAGAAGAGAAGGGCAGCCGAACCCCCAGGCGGGAACAGAAAGCCCTCCAGAATCTGGACACAAACTGCATGCCTCTATCGGAAACAATGTCAGGAGGGATCCCATGCAATTTAACAATGTGGTCGACAAAAGCTTGCGCCAGCGTCTTAGCATTGGGCAATCCAGGGAAGGGTATGAAATGTGCCATCTTGCTAAAACGGTCCACCACCACCAGGATCACAGACTTCCCTGAGGAACGAGGAAGATCCATGATAAAGTCCATGGACAGGTGTGTCCAAGGACGGGAAGGTATGGGTAAGGGGAGGAGGGGACCTGAAGGCCGTGAACGAGGGACCTTAGCACGAGCACAAGTCTCACAAGCTGCCACAAAACCCTCCACTGACTTACGAAGAGCCGGCCACCAAAATCTCAGAGTAATGAGATCAACAGTGGCTCTACTCCCGGGGTGACCACAAAGGACAGTATCGTGATGCTCCTTAAAAAGCTTGTGACGTAACTCAAACAAGGCACAAACAACTTACCAGAAGGACAACGAGCAGGTGCCTCTGCCTGGGCAGCCAGACCTCGGCCTCCAAATCAGGATACAGAGCAGAAACGACTACCCCCTCAGCCAAAATGGGACCCGGGTCCTCGGAGTTCCCCCCTCCTGGAAAACAGCGAGAGAGGGCATCCGCCTTCACATTTTTAATCTCAGGGCGGAATGTGACCACAAAATTGAATCTGGAGAAGAACAGAGACCATCTGGCCTGTCTCGGATTCATACGCTTGGCTGACTCCAAGTACGCCAGATTCTTATGGTCGGTAAAAACGGTGATAGGGTGCCTGGCCCCCTCTAACCAATGGCGCCATTCCTCGAAAGCCAATTTGATTGCCAATAACTCCCTATCTCCCACATCATAGTTTCTCTCTGCAGGGGAGAGTTTTTTTTTAGAGAAGAAGGCACAGGGTCGCCATTTGGCAGGAGAGGGGCCCTGGGACAAAACCCACCCACACCCACCTCGGAAGCATCCACCTCAACAATAAAAGGTAAAGAGACATCGGGATGCACTAAGATGGGTGCAGACGCAAAACTTTCTTTAATCTTAGAAAAAGCTGTAAGCGCCTCCTCCGACCAAGAGGAAAAATCTGCCCCCTTTTTTGTCATATCAGTGAGCGGCTTGACAACAGAGGAATAATTCAAAATGAACTTTCTGTAATAGTTGGCAAAACCCAGAAATCGCATCAGTGCCTTCTGATTCTCAGGAAGCTCCCATTCAAGCACAGCACGGACCTTCTCCGGGTCCATGCGAAAACCAGAAGCAGAGAGGAGAAAACCCAGAAATTGAATCTCCGATACCATAAAAACACATTTCTCCAGCTTGGCGTATAATTTATTTTCCTGCAGAATCTGCAAAACCTGACAAAGGTGATCCTGATGGGTCTTGACATCAGGGGAAAAAATCAAAATATCATCAAGATACACCAACACAAATTTTCCCATTAAATGGTAGAAAATACTGTTAACAAAATGCTGAAAGACGGCCGGAGCATTCATCAAGCCAAAAGGCATAATGAGATTCTCGAAATGACCCTCTGGGGTATTAAAGGCCGTTTTCCATTCATCCCCCTCTCTGACCCTGACCAGGTTGTATGCGCCTCTCAAATCTAATTTGGAAAAAACCTTGGCCCCAACAATTTGATTGAAGAGGTCCGGGATGAGAGGAAGCGGATAGGGATCACGAATCGTGATACGGTTCAGCTCCCTAAAATCTAGGCAAGGTCTTAAAGAGCCATCTTTTTTTTTAGCAAAAAAAAATCCAGCGGCAACAGGTGATTTTGAGGGACGGATATGCCCCTTACTCAGACTCTCAGAAATATAAGTACGCATAGCGATTCTTTCTGGTTGGGAGAGATTGTACAGGCGTGACTTGGGTAGCTTGGCGCCGGGAATGAGATTAATGGGACAGTCATACTCCTGGTGAGAAGGTAGCTCCTGAACACCACTCTCGAAAATACGTCCGAAAATTCTGAGAGAAATGATGGCACAGTCTTAGTAGTAACCTCTGTAAAAGTCGCTGTGAGACAATTCTCTCTACAAAACTCACTCCATCCAATTATTTGCCTTGCTTGCCAATCAATAGTGGGGTTATGTCTAGTGAGCCAGGGTAACCCCAACACTAGAGGAGTAGGCAATCCGCTAAGGACAAAACAAGATATATCCTCCACATGAGCATCACCCACAGTCAATCGGATATTGTTAACTATTCCCTTTAGGGATCTTTGCGAGAGTGGAGCAGAGTCAATAGCAAAAACAGGTATATCCTTTTCTAATGTGCAAACCAGAAAACCATGCATGGCTACAAATTGATTGTCAATAAGATTGACGGCCGCTCCACTATCAACAAAAATTTCACAAGAAATGACTTTGCTCCTTAGTGCCACCCTGGCAGATAGGAGAAAACGGGAAGTGCAGGCCAAGGGAAAAGCATCTATCCCCACATCAACTTTGCCCAGGGTAGCAGATGGAGCAAACCTTGAGTTTTTTTTTTTACCTTTTGAGTTTTTTTTTTTATTATCACCCTCAGCAAAATTCAAGAATCTCCTAGAGGGGCAAACATTTGCCAAATGACCAATGCCCCCACAACAGAAACACATCATTCTCTGAGGACTAAATCCTCCTTTATCAGGGGCAAGTCGACCCAGCTGCATAGCCTCCTCCTCAGAGGGGACCGAGGCAGGATGAGACCCCTGCATATTGAATGAGTCCGCCCCACTGCCCTTAGGCTGAAAATGGCAGGGAAGAGAAGTCTCCTCTCTTTCCCTAAGGCGCCTGTCCAGGCGTACCGCTAGTGACATGGCAGACTCTAAGGACGTTGGTCTCTCATGGAAAGCAAATGCATCTTTTAATCTCTCTGAGAGACAATGACAGAACTGACTCCGGAGTGCAGCATCATTCCAACCTGAATCAGCTGCCCATCTCCGAAATTCAGAACAATAAAGCTCAGCAGACAGTTTGTTCTGGCATAAAGAACGTAAGCTAGATTCAGCCAGAGCAACACGATCCGGGTCATCATATATCTGCCCGAGGGCCACAAAAAATCCATCCACCGATCGAAGGGGAAGTGCCCCCGATGGCAGCGAAAAAGCCCAAGTCTGAGCATTACCCCTGAGCAGGGAGATGATAATCCCCACCCTCTGCTCCTCATCACCAGAGGAATGGGGAAGCAGGCGGAAATGAAGTTTGCAAGCCTCTCTGAAGCGAACGAAATTCTCACTGCCCCCGGAGAACGTTTCCGGAAGTGAGACCTTTGGCTCGCAACAAACTCCATGGACGCTAGTAGACCCGGATGTGTGCAGCTGAGTCATAGATTGACGGAGATCCGCTACTTTCAAAGAAAGACCATGCATGCGGTCAACCAAGACAGAAAGCGGATCCATGTCAATGGGTTATAATGTCACCGGTATATGCGAACAACAGGAGTACAATCAGTGCACAAGCTACTGAGCGGACCCAAACTAGGGGAGCATAAAAGGTAACCCCTGTCAGACCCTAAGAGCTCTCCCTGCACTGCTTATGCACATGCCCAGATCCTGATGGTGGGTCGAGGCATGCCTGCGTACCTAAGGCTAAGTGACACCTGAAACCCCTATGATAAAGGGGGGGGGGCAGGGCTGGCCAAGTTTAATAGTGTCTAGGAAAAGGATATATTATTTTCTGCGGTGAAATTCAGTTGCAAACATAGAAATACAGTAAAACTGTTGTTCCAGCTGTTGCAGGCTTTGTTTAAATCTGTCTGTAAAAGGGTATATTATTTTCCGGGGTAAAAATCAGTAGGAAAAATAGAAATACAGTAAATCTGCTGTCCCAGCAGTGGCTGGCCAAGTTTAATAGTGTACGGCAAAGGATAGATTTTTTTCAGGGGTGAAATTTAATTCCCAGAATAGCAACACCCTGAATCTAGTGTTCCAGCTGTTGCAGGCCTAGTTTAGATCTGTCCGTAAAAGGGTATATTTTTTTCTGGGGTGAAATTCAATTGTCAAAATAGCAATACCATAAATCAGTGGTTTCAGCTGTGGCTGCCCAAGTTTAATAGTGTACGGCAAAGGATATATTTTTTTCTGGGGTGAAATTCAATTGCCAAAATAGCAATACCGTAAATCTGGTGTCCCAGCAGTGGCTGGCCAAGTTTAATAGTGTCCTTCATAGGATATATTTTGTTCTGGGGTGAAATTCAATTGCCAAAATAGCAATACCCTGAATCTGGTGTTCCAGCTGTTGCAGGCCTAGTTTAGATCTGTCCGTAAAAGGGTATATTTTTTTCTGGGGTGAAATTCAATTGCCAAAATAGCAATACCGTAAATCTGGTGTCCCAACAGTGGCTGGCCAAGTTTAATAGTGTCCGGCATAGGATATATTTTGTCCTGGGGTGAAATTCAATTGTCAAAATAGCAATACCATAAATCAGTGGTTTCAGCTGTGGCTGGCCAAGTTTAATAGTGTACAGCAAAATATATATTTTTTTTCTGGGGTGAAATTCAATTGCCAAAATAGCAATACCATAAATCAGTGGCTTCAGCTATGGCTGGCCAAGTTTAATAGTGTACGGCAAAAGATATATTTATTTTCTGGGGTGAAATTCAATTGCCAAAATAGCAATACCATAAATAAGTGGTTTCAGCTGTGGCTGGCCAAGTTTAATAGTGTCCAGCAAAGGATATATTTTGTTCTGGGGTCAAATTCAATTGCCGAAATGGAAAATACCCTGAATCTGGTGTTCCAGCTGTTGCAGGCCTAGTTTAGATCTGTCCGTAAAAGGGTATATTTTTTTCTGGGGTTAAATTCAATTGCCAAAATAGCAATACCATAAATCAGTGGTTTCAGCTGTGGCTGGCCAAGTTTAAAAGTGTCCTGCAAATTATATATTTTGTCCTGGGTTGAAATTCAATTGCCAAAATAGCAATACCATAAATCAGTGATTTCAGCTGTGGCTGGTCAAGTTCATGACACTGGTAACATTTTGTCAAAAAAGTTCATTTTTTTGTATAAAAAAATACTAAATTTACTAAACATTTTGAAAAATTTGCAAATTTTCAAGTTTCAATTTCTCCACTTCTAAAATACATAGTAATACCTCCAAAAATAGTTATTACTTTACTTTCCCCAAATGTCTACTTCATGTTTGGATCATTTTGGGAATGCCATTTTATTTTTTGGGGACGTTACAAGGCTTTGAAGTTTAGAAGCAAATCTTGAAAATTTTCAGAAAATTTCAAAAACCCAATTTTTAAGGACCAGTTCAGGTCTGAAGTCACTTTGTGAGGCCTATATAAAAGAAACCACCCAAAAATGACCCCATTCTAGAAACTACACCCCTCAAGGTATTCAAAACTGATTTTACAAACGTTGTTAACCCTTTAGGTGTTCCACAAGAGTTCATGGCAAATGTACATACAATTTCAGAATTTTCCATTTGAATCAATTTTTTCCAGGAACAAAGCAAGGGTTAACAGCCAAACATAACCCAATATGTATAGCCCTGATTCTATAGTTTGCAGAAAAACCCCATATGTGGTTGTAAACTGCTGTATCACCAAACGGCAGGGCACAGAAGGAAGGGAATTCCATATGGTTTTTGGAAGGCAAATTTTGATGGACTGGTTTATTTACACCATGGCCCAATTCAAGCCCCCCTGATGCACCCCTAGAGTAGAAACTCCAAAAAAGTGACCCCATTTTGGAAACTACTGGATAAGGTGGCAGTTTTGGTGGTATTATTTTTAGGATACGTATGATTTTTGGTTGCTCTATAATACATTTTTGTGAGACAAGGTAATAAAAAATAAAAATTCTGAAATTTCATCTCCATTTGCCATAAACTCTTGAGGAACACCTAAATGGTTAATAAAGTTTGTAAAATCAGTTTTGAATACCTTGAGGGGTGTAGTTTCTTATATGGGGTCACTTTTATGGAGTTTCTACTCTAGGGGTGCATCAGAGGAGCTTCAATTGTGACATAGTGTCAAAAAACCAGTCCGTCAAAAACCGCCTTCAAAAAACCATATGGCATTCCTTTCCTTCTGCGCCCTGCCGTTTGTCCATAAAGCAGTTTACAACCACATATGGGATGTTTCTGTAAACTACAGAATAAGGGCAATAAATATAGAGTTTTGTTTGACTGTTAACCCTTGCTTTGTTACTGGAAAAAAATGATTAAAATGGAAAATTTGGAAAATATAACTGTTTTGGGAACGTATTTATTTTATTTTTGTGACTGTGTTCATCTGAGGGGTTAGGTCATGTGTTATTTTTATAGAGCAGATTCTTACGAACGTGGCAATACCTAATATGTCTACTCTTTTTATTTTATTTAGGTTTTACACTATATTATCCTTTGTTAAACAAACAAAAAACTATTTTAGTATCTCCATAGTCTGAGAGTCAGTTTTTTTTTAGTTTTTGTCCAATCGTCTTAGGTAGAGGCTCATTTTTTGCGGGATGAGATAACGGTTTTAATGGAACTATTTTGGGGTGCATATGACTTTTTAATCGCTTGCTGTCACACTTTTTGTGATGTTAGGTGACAAAAAACTGCTTTTTACAGTATTTTTATTGTTTTGTTTGCGGTGTCCACCTGAGGGGTTAGTTCATGTGTTATTTTTATAGTTCAGGTTCTTACGGATGCGGCGATACATAATATGTCTACTTTTTATTTATTTATTTAGGTTTTACACAATCATATAATTTTTGAAACAAAAAAAAATCATGTTTTAGTGTCTGCATAGCCTAAGAGCCATCATTTTTTTATTTTTTTGGGCGATTTTCTTAGGTAGGGTATAATTTTTTGCGGGATAAGATGACGGTTTTAAAGGCACTATTTTGGAGTGTATATGACGTTTTGATCGCTTGCTATTAGACGTTTTGTGATGTAAGGTGACAAAAAATGGCTTTTAACACATTTTTTATTTTTTTTTGCGGTGTTCACCTGAGGGGTTAGGTCATGTGTTATTTTTATAGTTCAGGTTCTTGCGGACGCGGTTATATCTAATATGTCTACTTTTTATTTATTTATTCATTTAGGTTTTACACAATCATATTTTTGAAAAAAAAAAAAATCATATTTTAGTGTCTGCATAGCCTGAGAGCCATAATTTTATTATTTTTTGGGTGATTTTCTTAGGTAAGGTATCATTTTTTGCGGGACGAGGTGACGGTTTGATTAGTACCATTTGGGTGTATATACAACTTTTTTGATCACTTTTATTAACTTTTTTGTGAAGTTAGGTGGGCAAAATTTCAATTTTACCATAGTTTTTTGGGTTTTTTTTAATGACGTTTACCGTACAGGAAAAGTAACAAACCCATTTTATAGATCAGGTCGTTATGGATGCGGTGATATATAACATGTGTAGTGTATTTATTTTTTTTTTATTAGTGATAAATGTGTTTTTTTGTTTTTACCTTTTTTCACTTTTTTTACATTTTTTTTGGACCTAGACCCACTTGGTTCTTGAAGATCCAGTGGATCTGGTGTCTGTATAATACAGTACAGTACATTATATAATGTACTGTACTGTATTTTTTACTTGACACTTAGTCTGATCAGACTTTTGCCTTTAGCAAAAGTCTGATCAGACTTCTGTTACCATGGCAAGCAGGACGCCATTGAAGGTGTCCTGTTGGTTTGGTTACCGTCCTCCGCTGCTATAACAGAGCAGCGGAGGATGGGGAGGGAGGGAAGCTGGGGATTGGATCTAGGGGGGCTGCACCAGGCACAGCAGCCCCCCACAGCAGCTTCCCGCGGCATGGAAGGAGTTAATAGGCTGACATCTGTGCCTGCACGGATGTGAGCCGTTACAAGCAGAGTGTCAGCAATGTGCTGACACTCTGCTTGTCATGCTCGGCCATCCTGAAAATGAGCGGAGGGGCGGGCAGAGAATCGCGCGCCCGCACGCCCCCTGCACCGCCTGCCGCACCACCTCCCGCACCGCCCACAAGCCTCCCCCCCTCCCCGCACCGCCCATCACAATGAGAGAACAGGGGGGGAGGTAATAGGAATGAAAAAAAATTCATTTACCGGCATTTCAAAGTATCTGATCCCCGCGGTCATAGACTTGTCATGGAATTGACCTGCAGTTTGCAGCGATCGCCGATAAGGCATATGAACATGGTTCCTGCTGCACGATCGCAGCAGGAACCATGTTTCTAGCGAGCCAGGGACGCTATATCTCCCTAACTGCACACTGTGTAAATGTAGTGGCGGCTGGGCCCCAGGCGAAGAGTTCCTTGGCACACGTCCTTCCGCCGCCAAGGATCGCAGGGCATCATTCTTTGCCTCCTCCTCCTACTCGGCTTCCTCCTCCTCTGCATCCACCAGCTCATCCAGTCAGCCACACACCTTCATCACCAACTTCAGCACAGCCCGGGGTAAACATCAGCAGGCCATTCTGAAACTCATATGTTTGGCGGACAGACCCCACACTGCGCAGGAGTTGTGGCGGGACATTGAACAACAGACCAACGAGTGGTTTCTGCCGGTGGGCCTCAAGCCCGGCCTGGTTTTGTGCGATAATGGGCGAAATCTCGTCGCAGCGCTGGGACTAGCCGGTTTGACGCACATCCCTTGCCTGGCGCATGTGCTAAATTTGGTGGTGCAGAAGTTCATTCACAACTACCCCGACATGCTGCATAAAGTGAGGGCCGTCTGTGCGCGCTTCCGGCGTTCACATCCAGCCGCTGCTCGCCTGTCTGCGCTACAGCGGAACTTCGGCCTTCCCGCTCACCACCTCATATGCGATGTGCCCACCAGGTGGAACTCCACCTTGCACATGCTGGAGAGACTGTGCGAGCAGGCCATAGTGGAGTTTCAGCTGCAGCACACACGGGTCAGTCGCACTGCAGAATAGCACCACTTCATTACCAATGACTGGGCCTCCATGCAAGACCTGTGTGCCGTTTTGCGCTGTTTCATATACTCCACCAACATGGCCAGTGGCGATGACACCGTTATCAGCTTTACAATACCACTTCTATGTCTCCTTGAGAAAACACTTAGGGCGATGATGGAAGAGGAGGTGGCCCAGGAGGAGGAGGAGGAGGAAGAGGGGTCATTTTCAGCACTTTCAGGCCAGTCTGTTAGAAGTGCCTCAGAGGGAGGTTTTTTGCAACAGCAGAGGCCAGGTACAAATGTGGCCAGCCAAGGCCCACTACTGGAGGACGAGGAGGATGAGCAGGAGGTGGAGGAGGATGAGGATGAAGCAGGTTCACAGCGGGGTGGCACCCGACACAGCTCAGGCCCATCACTGGGGCGTGGCTGGGGGGATAGGGAGGACCATGACGATACGCCTCCCACAGAGGACAGCTTGTCCATACCTCTGGGGAGCCTGGCACACATGAGCGACTACATGCTGCAGTGCCTGCGCAACGACAGCAGAGTTGCCCACATTTTAACATGTGCGGACTACTGGGTTGCCACCCTGCTGGATCCCCGGTACAAAGACAATGTGCCCACCTTACTTCCTGCACTGAAGTGTGATAGGAAGATGCATGAGTATAAGCGCACGCTGGTAGACGCGCTCCTGAGATCATTCCCAAATGTCACAGGGGAACAGGTGGAAGCCCAAGGTGAAGGCAGAGGAGGAGCAAGAGGTCGCCAACGCAGCTGTGTCACGGCCAGCTCCTCTGAGGGCAGTGTTAGCTTGGCAGAAATGTGGGAAAGTTTTGTCTCCATGACACAGCTAACTGCACCACCACCTGATACGGAACGTGTTAGCAAGAGACAGCATTTCACTAACATGGTTGAACAGTACGTCTGCACACCCCTCCACGTACTGACTGATGGTTCGGCCCAATTCAACTTCTGGGTCTCCAAATTGTCCACGTGGCCAGAGTTAGCATTTTATGCCTTGGAGGTGCTGGCCTGCCCGGCGGCCAGCGTTTTGTCTGAACGTGTATTCAGCACGGCAGGATGCGTCATTACTGACAAACGCAGCCGTCTGTCCACAGCCAACGTGGACAAGCTGACGTTCATAAAAATGAACCAGGCATGGATCCCACAGGACTTGTCCCTCCCTTGTGCAAAATAGACATTTATAACTGCCTCCCCCTCAACCATGTATTCTTGTACTCCGGGGCACTTCTTTATTGAATCCTCATTTTTTTAATTTTACCATGATCTTGCGGTGCAACCCAAAGTTGAATGAACCTCTCCTCAATCTGGGCGCCGGGGCCTAAATAACTGAAAGTGGCCTTCTCCAGTGGTGGGTGATATGACGCCTTATTCCTTGCTGTGGGACCTCTCTCCCCTGTCTGGGTGCTGGGGCCTAAATTACTGAAAGTAGCCTTCTCCAGTGGTGGGTGATATGACGCCTTATTCCTTGCTGTGGGACCTCTCTCCACTGTCTGAGTGCTGGGGCCTAAATAACTGAAAGTGGCCTTCTCCAGTGGTGGGTGATATGACGCCTTATTCCTTGCTGTGGGACCTCTCTCCTCTGTCTGGGTGCTGGGGCCTAAATAACTCAAAGTGGCCTTCTCCAGTGGTGGGTGATATGACGCCTTATTCCTTGCTGTGGGACTGCTCTCCTCTGTCTGGGTGCTGGGGCCGAAATAACAGAAAGTGACCTTCTCAATTGGTGGGTGACTTGAAGCCTGATTCTCTACTATGGGACCTCTCTCCAATTGATATTGGTTAATTTTTATTTATTTTATTTTATTTTAATTTATTTCCCTATCCACGTTTGTTTGCAGGGCATTTACCTACATTTTGCTGCCTTTTGCAGCCCTCTAGCCCTTTCCTGGACTATTTTACAGCCTATTTAGTGCCCAAAAGTTCGGGTCCCCATTGACTTCAATGGGGTTTGGGTTCGGGATGAAGTTCGGGTCGGGTTCGGATCCCGAACCGAACATTTTCGGGAAGTTCGGCTCAACTCTATTTTTTAACAATAATTTAACCCAGACAAGAGAGGTCCTAGAAGCCCCAAATTTATATAAAAGAATGAATCAAATTAAAATTCAAAAGGGAATTGATCCTAGAGGTGGACATATAAAACACCTCAAAAAGAGTTTGTCGGTTATTAAATTATATTGTGCAATCAGTAAAACACGGTATAAGCATCTATGCAAAAACAAAAATAATTTATTATACAGTAACCTAAAATACAATCAAAGATTAATCAGTATAAAACTGAATAATATGCAATGATACACAGTGATATGCAGTGCCTTAAATTCACCACTAGATGGCTCTAACACAAATACCAGCGTATACTCAGTACCTCTCAAACATAAAATTTATACCACGTCCTGACCACAACATGAGATACACTATCAGTTGAATATACACATAAAACTCAATATTGATTAGGGTAGATATGAACCCTTGCTCTGCTCAAACTATGACCAATCTCGGATATCGGGTAGTATTGCTACACAACTTATAAATTAATCAAGCCTGATATTGACTAGGGAATATGAATATCCCAATCAGAGAGTTCTCCGATATCAATATTATACCATTTATTCAGTAATATGCATCTTTACTGAATAGTGATAATATTGATGTAGCACTGAACATTATACGTCCGCACTAAATCGGGGAGTTCGCTAAATATTAGGCCAGTTAATTTTATCAAAACTACACATAATAAAGTTATACGTTACCCGAGAATGCAGATGATATGGCAGAGTCTATGGGAAGTCAGCCCTAAGGTCTGGTCTGATCATTGGGATTTTCCTCCTGGGGTGTCTCTCCTTTCTTTCTTTCCTTTCTCTTTTCTTTCTTCTTCCCTTCTTTTTCGTGTGTGGTTTATTATCCAAAAATGTATCAGGTAGACCCACCTTCCTAGCTTGGAGTTTTCCAATCATTGTCGGTTAGGTGTGTACATATGATAACAACTGTGATGTCACTGTATTACCCAGAATGCATTTATGCAGCTGGTGTAATGTTACTTATGCTTCCCTAAGTGGCATTATTGCATAAGCTATTAACATCATACTAGTAAGGGTTAAATGACCAGGTCTGACCCATCCTACATTCCATACATATAGCAAATGTAATCCTAAATCAGAGCTACAGGGATTAACTTTGACACATGTACCAATTAAAACATAGACATTTAGGTACCAGCTAGACACTTTCCCAGACTTTCAAATGTATGGTACCAATAAGAATATAGTAGATTTTGTACTCTCAGAATGTATCTCCTCTGTTACTCCAATGGTTGATTGATTGTTAGTTAAAATAACACAGCTTTCCTGAACGGAGACTCACAATAACTTAAAATTCTTCTCATCATATTCTAGGAGTGTATGCGCTCCTAGTGAGAAATACATAAGATAATAGATGCATTGACATGAGTCATAACAATTTAACAATATAAAAACAATACATACGTCCTATTGATTATCTTATACAAAAAAATAAGGTTTATTATATGTGTATACAGATATCACAGCTTTTCCGATTCATCAATAGACATCAACTGTATGGGTAATTACTTAGTACCAGCTACTTCTAGAGCATATCCTTATCTCAGTCATAAATCTGTAAGACAAGAATAACTCTTCTCAGACTGGTACATCTATAGAGAATAAACCTTATGAACAGTGTCCTCTCCATGAACCTCTATCTGCCAACTTTAAAATACACACAGAATGGTGAATATATCACAATATGGCCTCTTAATCAAACCCACTATAATTATGATATTGAGATATTAATGTTATATACTTATGAAAAAGCACAACAAAATGTATTAATGCACAAACAACCTTGCCAGTCCATTTTGCATCCAGCCGTAGGACACCAGCTCGGAGCCAACAACTGATGGATGCCTCACAGAACCAACCAAGTGCCCAATCATGAGAGTCCAGCCCCACTATTGAGGCTCTACCATTCTCAACCACCAACCCATTCCACCAGCTTCGAGAACATCCCACCGCCTCGACTGCCATGACATAACACCAAACACGCCTAAGAACCAATCCAGTCGTGTAGCCCAGACTGCTTTCTCAGCCTAAATTTACTCCTTTGCCCCCAGGGTGGGAGGATGAGCACTTGATAACCGCTTTTACAAAATGGGGCCGGACCTCTATATAAAGGCCCCTCAACCCCACCCCTATTGCCACACCTCCCCACACCCTACTTACCATTAACCCTCTACTTCCCGGACTCTCGCACCAAAATTACTCATGATGGCCCCCTCTTCGGCTTAAGCTCCAGTACGGCCTTACTAGAAAATATGTTGACTGCAACACAAGAACATATGTCAGGTCAGGTACAGTTAGGGTCCACTACAATATACAGTGACTGACCCAAAAATTCTATCATTTACTGTAGTCTATGTTTTTTTAAAGAAACATTGCAATATGGTTCATTTGTTTAATGTCAATTGAACACTATTTTGAATGATTCATCCAAATCAAGTTTTAAAAGTTTTAGGTTTGTAGGAAACAGAACATTTGGGAAATTCCAGATAAATTTGATTTGTGTAAAATTGATTTACTCCAACAAGTATTTTGTCACATCCAGAAACAGAAGGATATTTACAGAGCAATAAAACATATCAATTCATGTAAACCATACCAGTTGATGTGCACAAGTCCACCTTGGACTTGTCCACCAGAGTGATGCACTCACAATAGTACATAGCATTTGAGAAATATATTTTATTAGAGAAAAATGCCTCTTTTTCCACAATTCATAATTAAAATCTTGTCATATGAGACTGACTTTCAGCTTATTAAGAGATCAGGTTAAATTCTGGTCAAATAAGACTATAGGGATGGAAGGAGGAGCAAGGAGAGTAAACTGCAAATTGAGAAAGTAAGAATAGATACAGGCATGCTGCTAAAGGCTCTAATATGTGTTTTCCTATTTCACCTCAGTGCTCACATCTACTCTGCTCACTATTGTATAATGTTTTCCATGTTGCTGCTGCTTCTGAGGGTGTGCTACAGATACTGTACACGTAGGTCACTTCTTCTGTATGTGCAGTGTATTGAGATATCATAGACCAGGGGTACTCAACTGGCGGACGCCAGCTGTCCACACCCCTGCATGGACACGGATGCCGTCTCTCAGGGGGTGCCAGAGTCCAGAGGCAATGATCACTTCCATCAATACAGAATACTGGAGCGCAAGGAGCTGGGTCCTGTCACTCACCGCTCAGCTCCCAGAGCACCTCTCCTTTTTCAGGACAGCGGCGCTCTGAATGGTGAAGCAGGAAGACTTCTCCCTGCTCCACCATTCAGCCTGCAGGCACGGATCGTGCTGCTGGCCTGTGTGGGCGGAGTCTGCATCCCGGAATTCCGCATAAGCTCTCCAGTGCCGCTGCGATCTGTGTCTGCAGGGGAGAAAGGACTGTGAGCTTCATGAACGGGACAAGGTGAGTAGTTACTGTGTTGTTGTTTTTTTAAACACAGAAGGGGCACAATGGGCATTTCTACTCTGGAGGGGGCACAATGGCGATTGCAAATGTGGAGGGGGCACAATGGGCTTTTCTACTATGGGAAAGGAACAATGGACATTTCTACTCTGGAGGGGGCACAATGAGAATTTCTACTCTAGAGGGGTCACAATTGCATTTCTACTCTGGAGGGGGCACAATGAGCATTGCAAATGTGAAGGATGCACAATGGGCATTTCTACTCTGCAGGGGGCACAATGGGCATTGCAAATGTGAAGGGGGCACAATGGGCATTTCTACTATGGGGAGGGCACAATAGACATTTCTACTCTACTCTGGAGGGGGCACAATGGGCATTTCTACTCTTGAGGGGGCACAATGGGCATTTCTACTCTGGAGGGGGTACAATGTGCATTGCAAATGTGAAGGGGCACAATGGGAATTTCTACTCTGGAGGGGGCACAATTGATATTTCTACTCTGGAGGGGACACAATGGGCATTGCAAATGTGAAGGAAGCACAATGAGCATTTCTACTCTGGAGGGGGCACAATGGGCATTTTTACTCTGGAGGGGGCACAATGGGCATTGCTACTCTGGAGGGGCACAATAAGCATTGCTAATGTGACGGGGGCACAATGGACATTTCTACTCTGGAGGGGGCACAATGGGCATTTCTACTATGAAGGGGGCACAGTGCACAGAGGGCATTACTACTATGAAGGGGGCACAGAGGGCATTATTACTGTGAATGGAGCACAATGGGCATTACAAACACAGAGGGCATTACTACTATTAAGGGATCACAATGGGGATTTCTACTATGGAAGGGGCACAGAGGGTTTTATTACTGTGAAGGGGCACAATGGGCATTATCACTGTGAAGGGGGCACAATGGGCATTACTACTATTAAGGGGGCACAATGGGCTTTATTACGATTAAGGGGGAATAATGGGCATTACTACTTTGAAGGGGGTACAATGGGCATTACTACTATTAAGGGGCATTATTACTGTTAAGGAGGCACAATGGGGATTATTACAGAGGGGTATGTAGAAACAGGTATGTAATACTTATTTTATTATTTTATATCACTGACTGCCTTTTTCCTTAGATTTTTTATGATTTCAGTCAACCTCATTAAGTCTTCTGTTTAATGGAGAAATCACTGTTTCTCTTCAAATTTTATTTTCTTGTGAAGATGTAGATCAATAAACGCTCTAGCTGAGCACATTTATATGTCTCACTAAAAGAAATGCTAAAATAGCAATTTTATGATGGGATGACAAAACTATATTCCATTAACAGCAATCACCCCAATATTGAACAAAGCTTAGCTTAACTGAACATGAGTGTTCATGACTATGGAAAAGGAAAGAAATAAAGGGGTCGGGACTTGTTATCTCTGAAACTCTTTCTCTGGGGGACAAATGCATTGGAAAAAACCCTGAAATACAGCAGCCCCACTTTTCATTATTGCAGGATACCTGTGAAATTATGAGCTGTGTAGTCATTGTGTCACCGGAGACGACCTTTTTCAAAATATGTGCACATGGTCTGACTTCAGGCACTCCCAGCAAACAGCGATTTACAAAATGAAGCCACCACTCTGGATATACAGTAGAATTCTGCAGCTTCCTTTGAACATAATAAATGCACATGCAGTAAGCTTCTAAAAGACTCCAGGTGGGAATGGCTGACAGCCAGAGTTTAACCGTTGAACCCTATGGCTCAATTCGTATAAATCTGTATTATGAAATTAATAAACTTTAAAAGTTTTAATGCTAAAAATGTTAACTCAAAAAATGGACATTCCAAATTTCCACTTATGTTCACCTTTGAAGGAGATTTCCATTAAGAACCTTATCTTAAAGAGGACCTTTTATTACCCTAAAAAATCTAAACTAAGTATGCCTACATGTAGGGCGGAGCCCAGGGATCTCCCTGCACTAACTATTAACCCTGGGCGCCGCCCCGTTCTCCCGATATAGGCTCCAGTAACTTCAGCTCTTCTGCTCAGCTGGGAGGAGCGTGCACTTTTTGTCCTGGGCGTCTCCTCCCAGGCTATGAGATGAGCGCTGCGATTGGCCAGCGCTACAGCCTGGGAGAAGGAAATGCCCAGGACAAAAAGGGCAGGCTCCTCCCAGTTGAGCCGAAGAGCTGAAGTTACCGGAGTCTATACCAGGAGAACGGAGCGGCGCCCAGGGATAATAGTAAGTGCAGGGAGATCCCTGGGCGCCGCTCTACATGTCGGCATACTTAGTTTAGATTTTTTAGGGTAATGAAAGGTCCTCTTTAACATAGGAAAAAGCAAACCACAGCAAAATAAAGTGCAACAATGCAGATAAATTATAGTAACATAGTTCTCAAAAATTCGATTTCGTCGGTTACCCGAATTTTCCGAAAAGATTTAATTTGATCTAATAGGCTGCTACAGACAGTTAAATTATGTGCGCCACATCTCCTGTGTAAAGGGTGCACATCCCAAAAAATATCTGTGACATCCAGTGTACTTTTTCCGTAAACGGTGTCCACTGCGGACAGTTAAATTATCTGTGCCAGATCTCCTGTGTCAAGTGTGCGCATCCCAAAAATATCTGTGACATCCAGTGTACTTTTTCCATAGACGGTGTCTGCTGCGGACAGTTAAATTAGTACATCTGCAGTGTAACATGTGCACTAAAAAAATGTATCTGTGACATACAGTGTACTTTTTCAATAGACGGTGTCCGCTTCTGACATTACCAGTGTTACATCTGCAGTGTTACATGTGCCCATAAAATTTTTATCTGTGACATAGAGTGTACTTTTTCCGTAGACGCTGCGGACAGTGGCATTACCTGTGGTACCTCTCCTGTATAACGTTTCCTCATCCCAAATACCTGAGACATTCCCTGTAATTTTTTATTAGCCACTGGTGACAGCATTGACATTATCTGTGGAATATCTCCTGTGTGACGTTTCCACATCCCAAATACCTTTTTTAATTTTTTTATGCATACACTTCCAAATCCTACGCTACTGTAAGTATAACATACTTTAAAGCATATATAACATTTAAAATGAAGAAGGAGAGCAGGGAGGGACGGGGAAGTGGCGTGATGCTGATGGTGCACGCAGAGGCCTTGGCCCTGGGCATGTTGAAACTGTGCCTGCTGCAAGAGCACAAGAAAAAATCATCCACGATACCTAGCTTCATGTCCCTGTTTGCAGGGCGGTGCAGAACACCACTCTTGAAGTCAGACCAGTGCGAACAGGTGGTCGGTTGGATTGCAGCAGATAATGCTTCCAGTCGGTTAAGTACCACAATGTTTTGCACCAAGTTCATTTTCAGTAGCCAAGGCCCACGCAGCTAACCAGCAGGCCCTCACCTACAATGTTTTACAGGATTAGCTCACCTTCAAGCCCTCACATATAATGTTTTACAGGGTCAGCTCACCTACAGGCCCTCACCTACAACCTTTTAGAAGGTCAGTTCACCTGCAGGCCCTGACCTACAATCTTTTACAGGGTCAGCTCTCCTGCAGGCCCTCATCTACAATCTTTTACAGGGTCAGCTCACCTGCAGGCCCTCACCTACAACCTTTTAGAGTGTCAGCTCACCAGCAGGCCCTCACCTACAATCTTTTACAGGGTCAGGCCATCTGCAGGCCCTCGCATATAATCTTTTACAGGGTCAGCTCACCTGCAGGTCCTCGCATATAATGTTTTACAGGATCAGCTCACCTGCAGGCCCTCACAAATAATGTTTTACCGGGTGAGCTCACCTGCAGGCCCTCACCTACAACCTTTTAGAGGGTCAGCTTACCAGCAGGCCCTCACCTACAATCTTTTACAGGGTCAGCTGACTAACAGATCCTCACCCCTAATGTTTTAGAGGGTCAGCTCAGCAGCAGGCCCTTGCCCCTAATGTTTTAGATGGTCAAATCAACAGGTCCTTGCGCCAAATAATTTTGAGGGTCACTGGCAGTCCATCACCTATAATTTTTCAAGAGTGTGTATGATGCCCTCCTTTATGCTTAGCAAAGAGTGTATTGGAGTGCCGGTTCCTTGTAATTTTCGGCAGCCTTTCACCTAGTGCATAGGCTTTATGAGTGTAGGAATCCCACTACATGAACAATTGTACTACAATGTGAATGAGGCCCTCCTTTATGTGATATACAGGTTGTATCAGAGTGCCTCTTGTTTTTAAAGTAAATATACAGGAAAGAATGTTTCCTAACAAATTTTCCTCTAAAATCGATTTTATCTTTGGTTTTGTGTGTATTATTGTCAGTCTGTAAAAGTGGCTTACTACTCGGACAACATCGTTCCCAGTAGCGACCTGGGAGTCCAAGATGCATCCAGACATCCTACCCATGCTGTTCCCGAACCATTTTGGTGGTGTTTCCATCAATTTCTGACCTTTTCCTGTGAACCAGGCACCCTCCGCTCTTCAGAGCAGTGGGTGCCTGGTTTAATGCTCGGGTTCTCAAATTGACGTCCATTATACTCGGGTGCTCTGTAGAGCACCTGAGCATCCCGATGTGTTCGGCCAGATTACCTGAGCACTTGGGTGCTCTTTCAGTACTACTCATCCTACATTTCATATGTATTGCTATCACCACGATGATAATTGATTGATTATATGAATTTCAACATTAAAGGAGTTGTCCAAGTTACATTTATTGATTACCTATCCTTAGGATAGGTTATCAATATCAGATTGCCAGGAGTCCGATAGCCGTCACCCCCGCCGATCAGCTGTTTGAAGAGAAGGCGTGCGCCGTGCCAGCGCTGCCTCCTTTTGATTGTTTACCTGCTGGCCATTCACAGCCGCAGTTCTATGTTCTAAAGCCTTTTTTTGGCGTGTATTAGTGGGAAAAAGAAAAAGGGCTTATTAGCCATTGTGTGGTGAAGTGGGAAAATTACAGCCCTTTTTGGCATGTATTAGTGGCAAAAAAAAAGTATTATTTGCCGTTCACGGCCGCAGTTATATGTTCTAAAGTCTTTTTTTGGCATGTATTAGTGGAGGAAAAGAAAAAGGGCTTATTAGCCGTTGTGTGGTGAAGTGAGAAAATTAAAGCAGTTTTTGGCGTGTATTAGTGGCTAAAAAAATGTTATTTGCCTTCCAGCAGTGAAGTTAAGTACTTCTTTTTAGCCGTTCTGCGGTGAATTTACATTGTCATTCAGTGGTGAATTTTTTTGTGATACAACCTTTTTTGGTAAAATTGGTCGGTGAATGTAGTCTTTCTTCTGTAGGGACTTAGTTATTGCGTCGATTAGCCGTTCAGTGGTAAAAATATTTGTGAAATAGCCTTTTTTCGGAAAATTGATGGATGATTGTAGAGTATCTTCTGTAGGGACTAACAATTTGTTGATTAGCCATTCAGTGGTGAAATTTGTTTGTGATACAGCCATTTTTGGGAAAATTGGTCGGTAGCTATAACTATGGTCATAGACAATATATGTCATTTATGGCCCACTGGGTAAATGTGGTTCCTACCCAGCCACACCAGCAACTTGGCCAGATGACGCCGCTTCCGTCTCCACGTTCTTACGCCGTTGGTCCTGCGACAATGTCCGCCTCTGCCTCCTTATCCTCTACTGTGTCCTTAGCCTCCACTGCAGGGACAATTCACAGTGCTCCTCCAGCATACCACATGTGCAGGGCACAGCGGTGTCACGCTGTTCTGCACCTCGTTTGTCTGGGCAAACGGCGTCACACAGGGGAGGAACTGCTCCGTGTCCTTCATCAAGAAATCAAATCCTGGCTTTCTCCGCGACCACTCAAAATCGGAACCATGGTGACAGACAACGGGAAGAACATGGGGTCGGTGTTGCTTTAAGGAGGGCTGAGCCATGCGCACCGCATGGTGCATGTGTTCAGTCTGGTTGTAAAGCAGTTCCTGACGTCTTCCACCCATCTGCAAGACATTCTAAAAATGTCCAGGAAACTTTGCATGCACTTCAGTCACTCGTACACCGCCAAGCATGCCCTCCTTGAGCTGCAGCGGCAGAACGGAGTACGTCAACATAGGCTGATATGCGACATTTCCACCCGTTGGAATTCCACCCTCCATATGTTGGACCGACTATACGAACAGAGAAAGACCATAAACGATTTCTTGATGATCCTAGTGGACAGAGGTGCTCCCCTGAGTAACTTCGATGTTAGCCAGTGGCAGCTCATGCATGACACCTGCTGTTTGCGCGTGCCCTTTGAGGAGGCCACCTTATTTGTCAGTCGCCAGGACTACGGGATGCTCAACGTCATTCCACTGATTCATATCCTAGAACAGATGCTGGCAAATCTGGCTGGTCAGGGGACTGGAGACCTGACGCCTAGATCTCACGGCCACATGTGCCCTGGGGGGGCTGAACTGGAGGAGGAGGAGGACATTGGAGCACAAGCAATTTGTAGCAAAATGGGGGGTTTTTCTACACAGGTGACAAGAGAGGAGGAGCAGCCAGAGTAGCTACAGGGCGATGAGTGATATAAGGCAGAGGACCCAGACACACCATGGCAGTATGCAGTGGAGATAGAGGCAGGAAGTCCCTCCAAGTAACTTGCGCAAATGGCCCGATGCATTCACGCTTGTGTAGTGACAGCCGAATTGTCACCATTCCTCAGAGGGATGACTACTGGCTCTCCACCATGTTAGACCCTTGCTACTGGTCCAAAATTAGGGCCTTTTTTACACCTGCTGAGAGGGAGGACAAACTGAACTACTATAGAGACATCCTATGTAGTCAGTTGGCCGCTGCCTATCTGCACCATCGTCCATCCTCTTGCTGGTGTGCCCAGGCCCTCTGTGCTCAAATTCCACTGCCATGGCTGCTAGGGGGGGGGGGGGAGACAGGAGCAGTACCAGCCCCATCAGCAGCAGCCTGAGTCTAGAGTCGCTGATGAGCAGCTTTCTTCACCCGCATAGTGAAGAAACTACTCACCAGCAGCTAGATATGGAGCAGAACCTGAACCAGCAGGTGGTGGCATACTTGGAGTGCACCATGCCACCCGTCATCGAAGATCCGCTGGACTACTGGGCAGCCAAACTGGATTTGTGGCCGCAACTGGCCGAGTTTGCCCTGGAAAAGCTGTCCTTCCCGGCCAGTAGTGTGGCATCAGAGCGTGTGTTTAGTGCGGCAAGGGCCATAGTTACCACAAGGAGATCTCGCCTGTCCACCAAAAATGAGAAGAGACTGACCTTTGTCAAAATGAATCAGGCGTTGATCAGCCAGGATTTTCACCCACCAATGCCTGATGCATCAGATTAGATCATCCATGCTGCATCACCCAAACCTTGACAAAAGAGACCGGTTTCTTCTGGCTACCTGCCTCAGCTACTATTCAGATGCTTCCACCCACCTGATGCCACACATCTTATGCCAAGTGCTCCTTCTTACACCCACCATTGTCAGCAGGTACTGTTATTGCCACCCATCTCCCCACTCTGTCACTGGGTCACTCTGTGGTCTCCTCATGCTGCTGCTGCTGCCACCTCCACACTATGTCACCTTGCCACTCGGTGGCCTCCTCATGCTGCTGCTGCTACCTCCACACTATGTCATTGTGGCACTCTGTGGCCTCCTCATGCTGCTGCTGCTGCTGCTACCTCAACACTATGGCACCTTGCCACTCTGTGGCCTCCTAATGCTGTTGCTGCCACCTCCACACTCTGTCATTGTGCCACTCTGTGACCTCCTCATGCTGCTGCTGCTACCTCAACAGTATGTCACCTTGTCACTCTGTGGCCTCCTCATGCTACTGCTGCTGCCACCTGACCACTATGTCACTGGGCTACTCTCTATTCTACTCATGCTGCTTCCACCTCACCAGTATGTCATTGGGCCACTCTGTGGACTTCTCAAGCTGTTCTCCCACCCTCCCCACTCCATGACTGCGCCACTATTTTGCCTTTTCTGGATGACATCATCATTTATTTAACCCTTCTTCTGATCTGTCAGAAGGAAGGAAAAATGAGACGCACAACAGATCCTGTCTGTGTAGCAGCTGTATGGACTGTATGGTCCCATCAGAATTAGCTTATAATTTGGTAGCCAAAAGCAGGAGTGGGTACAAAACACAGAAGACATGCAAATATTCGGTTCACATGTCATCTCTGTTTTGGATCCACTCCTGTTTTTTTGGCATTAGAAATACTGATGGATTGCTGACTGAGTGAAGGCGGATGCTCAACAGACAGGATCCATTTTTTGGGGGTTATTGTTCTGATGGATTAGAGGAAGGGCAAAATAATCTGTGACGTCCACACAAACTTACTGCTGGCACCCTCTCCACTGTTGGGGGGCTCTACTTGTATAAGTGTTTAATAGAACAGGTCCCGTAGACATCTATGTGGAATCAACATCGACCTTTAAGGCTGAGTTCATACTTGAGTTATTTGGTCAGTGTTGGCCCCATAACTGCCCAAGTAAGTGAAGTGTGCAGTGATTCTAAGAGCGACCCCTGTCATCTGTGTGTCATACTGACTCACAGTATTGTTTTACTACCACAGCAGACTCCCTATGCATGTTGCTGCAAGGCACAGGGTTCTACACCACTATACAGGCTCTCTGCAGCCAGGAAATAGCTGTTTTTTAACACGTTTCGCCACGTTTCAAAAAATTTGGCGAACTGACAGAATCGAATTTTAGAGAAATTTGCTTATCTCTAATTTTTACTCTCCAGCAATATATCCAGGCCCCTCTTGAACTTTTTTTTTGTGAATTTACCATCACCACTTCTTCAGAGAGTTCCATAGTCTCATTGCTCTTACCGTAAAGACTCTTCTTCTATGTTTGTGTACAAACCTTCTTTCCTCTAGATGCAGAGGATGCCCCCTTGTGACAGTCACAGTCCTGGGGATAAATAGATGATGGGAGAGATCTTTGTACTGACTCCTGATATATTTATACATAGTAATTAAATCTCCCCTCAATCGTCTTTTTTCTAAAGTGAATAACCATAATTTTGATAATCTTTCAGGGTATTGTAGTTCCCTTAGGGTAATTTCACACTTGCGTTCGTGTGATACAGTAGGCAGTTCCATCGTCGGAGCTGCCTGCCGGATCCGCCGTTTAGTGTCACAACTGACAGCATTTGTAGACGGATCCGGATGCGGATCCGTCTACAAATGCATTGCAAGAACGGATCCGTCTCACTGCTTGTCATGCGGATGGACGGATCTGTCCTGCACTCTTTTTCACAGTTTTGGATCTGTCCTTCAGTTGTTTCGCAATGCCAGATCCGACACTAATACAAGTCAATGTAAATTAATGCCGGATCCGGCATTCCAGCGACTGAGCAGGCATTTTGGATGGACATGATACCGCAGCATGCGGTAAAACGCCTGACAGCGACTGAACGGAAGGCATACTGATGCAAACTGAACGGATTTCTATCCATTCAGATTGCATGGGGATATGCCTGATCAGTTCTTTTCCGGCATAGAGCCCTTTTGACGGAACTCTATGCCGGAAAAGAATAACGCAAGTGTGAAAGTAGCCTTATTCCAGTTATTACTTTAGTTGCCCTCCTCTGAACCCTCTCCAGCTCTGCTATGTCTGTCTTGTTTACAGTACCCCAGAACTGTACACAGTACTCCATGTGTGGTCTGACTAGTGATTTGTAAAGTGGGAGGACAATGTTCTCATTATTTGCCTCTATGTCCCTTTTGATGCACCCAATTAATCTTAAAGTCCTTGGCAGCAGCTGTCTGACACTGGTTTCTACAGTTAAAGGCTATGTACTATGAATTTTTTTTATTGCATTTTACAGTACTTATTTGGGGCTAAAATTAATTTTTTCATTTGGTCTATATTAAAAATATTGAGATGTTCTCTCACAAAGGGTCTACTATTTTTCTAGCTGTGTGCATCCTACTTTCACTTTGTGCCATCTAATAACCCTTCATCTAAATTACTAAGAGGTCATATACACTGATTTAAGCCACATTATTATCAGTAAGATAAGGATTGAGTTTTGAAGACTGTTTATAAGGTCAGAGAGCAGAGATAAGGAGCCTGTCAGCTCCCTGTCAGATGGAGCAGAGAGAAAATTCAGATCCTGCCAGTAGAGCATCTCAGCTCTGTACAGAGAAAAGGACTCCACATTTTTAATAAAGAGCAAATGAAAAAATGATGTTTAGCTCATAATGAGTACAATGCTCTAATGGACATAACCTTTAAGTTTGCTGTCCACTAAAATTCCTATGTCCTTTTCCATTTCAGTGTTACCCAGTGTTTTACCATTTAGTATGTACTGGCGACTTGCGTTATTCCTTTCCATTTGCATAACCTTACATTTATCAGTGTTAAACCTCTTCTGCCAGGCCTCCAATCTATCCAGATCCATCTGCAGCTGTATACTGTCCTCTTCTGCGGTAATTACTTTACACAGTTTAGTGTCATCTGCAAAAATTGATATTTTACCATGCAAGACTTCTTATATTGAAGAGAATAGGACCCAATGCTGATCCCTGAGGTACCCCACTGGTGACGGTTACTTAATCTTAGCATGTACGTTAAGAACCAACCTCTGTTTTGTTTCACTTAGCCAGTTACTTACCCATATACACACATTATCCCCCAGTCTAAGCATTTGTATTTCATGTGCTAACCTTCTACGTGTGACAGTACCAAATGCTTTGGAGAAGTCAAGATATATAAAATCCATTGACTCATTACAGTTAAGTCTATAAGTTACCTCCTCATAGAAACTGTCTAAATTAGTTTGACATGACTGATCCCTCATGAAGCAATTCTGATATGGTGTTATTTGCTTATTTTCATTGAGATATTTCAGAATAGCATCTCTTAGAAAACCCTCAAACAGCTTACCCACAACAGATGTTAAACTTAGCAGCCTATAGTTTCCGGGCTCCGTTTTTGACCCTTTTTTGTATATTGGCGCCACATTTGCTAAGCGAAAATCCTTGTCACTATAGAGTCCTTAAATATCAGAAATAAAGGTCTGTCTATTGCATTACTTAATTCTCTTAGGATATGCCATCTGGTCTCTGTGATTTGTCTCTTTTAATCTTTTTAAGACGATGCTGCACTTCTTCCTGGGTCAGACACTCTGCATTTCATATGACTGTTCATTTTTCCTCAGTGAATTCAGTGGAGAAATAAATATTTAATAACTTTGCTTTCTCCTCATCACTCTCTACAACTCCTCCATCATCACTCTATAAGGGGATAACACTTTAAGGTTTAAACTTTTTACCATTTATATAATTGAAGAACATTTTAGAATTAGTTTTACTCTCTTTGGCAATGAATCTTTCTGTCTCAAGCTTGGCTGTCTTTATCTGTCTTTTACATATTCTATTTTTTTTCCTTATACTTTTTCAATGCTTCCTTACTACCTTCCTGTTTTAGCAATTTAAATGCTTTCTTTTGTCATTATTTGCTCCCTTTACATTTCTATTTATCCACATTCTTTTTCTTGTCCCTCACCCTTTTATTCCCATACAGTATGTACATCTCATAATTATGCTAGGGCTACAAGGTGCCGCTGGTCGCACGACACTTGTCACTGCCAGGATCGCTGAGTAGCGGTTATCCCTTAGAAATGAATGGGATCACCGTGGCAGTCGCAAGAAATCCAACACTGCCCCCGTGATCCAATTCATTTCTATGGGATTCCTGCTACTCAGTGATCCTGGCTGTGTCAGGTGTCATGTTACCAGTGTCGCTGTGTAGCCTTAAAATTTAGGATGCCTTTAAAAATATTTCATTTTTGGCTACACTCCTATTCTCAAGGATGGTGTCCCGGGTTAGTGAGGCTAATGACCTCACTTAGCTGCTCAAATTGTGCTTTTTGGAAGTTTGGTGTTTTTGTGCTTCCCTGAAGAAAAACTCTTTTGAATGACAATTGAAAGGTTATTATTTTATGGTCCCTAATCCTATTTTTCAGGTGTCCCCCAACCTGCATATCTGTTGCTCTGTTAGGTCTATTGGTTAGTACTAAGTCCAGTGTGGCTTTCCCTCTAGTAAGATTCTGAACCAGTTTGGAAAGGTAATAGTCTTTAGTTATTGCCAAGAACCTGTTTCCTTACCAGTTGAAGTTCCCCATAATACCGACCTCATTATGATTTTCCACCTCATTGCCACTTATTTACCTTAGTAGTAGATTTTCTGTGGACTCTGGCATATTAGGTGGCTTTTAACAAATCCCTATCAATATTTTATTATTGTTTTTGCCTCCATGTATTTCTACCAACAGTGGCTCCACATGTTCATGTCCCGTACTTATATCTTCTTGGAGCGTGGGCTTTAGACAAGAAAGGTAAACCCCTCCTCTCCGGTTTTAACGATTCTTTCTAAACAGACCGTTTTTTTTACGTTTCTTTCTAAACAGACTGTAACCCTGTACTTTAACAGAGCTAAAGCCCACTCATTAGTGCTGGTGACGTCGCTGGGAACACTGCTGGGCAGAAGTGTCCGCCCAGCAGTGTGTTGTAATAAACCAAAAAAAAGCCTTTGCCCTGCGTGATCCAGCACAGGGCAAGGGAGAGCTACCTGGGTGAAATTCTGGGTAAGTCAGGGTTCAGCTCTGAACCCGGACAACACCATTAAGTATCACACAACTCACAAACTCGCGTTCTTAGTCTGCTTATACCGTATAGGTGCAGCTCTCAGACAACTTCAAACCAGACTGCAGGTTTTTTCCTCTGGATTCAAAGGATAATTCAATAACATTTTTTTTATTGTTGAAGCATATGTAACATATTTTACATTGTACTACATTTCAGTCCATCCTGACCTTTCTCAAAAGTATCTGTTGGTGAAATAATATGAGGCTCCTTTCACACCCGTATCAGCGGATTTTCTGTTCCGTCATAGGAACAGAAATACGAAAATGACTGCAGTTACAGATCAATCAAACACCAATGGCGTCCATTGTGGTGTCACACATTTTTCTATTATTTTTGACAGATTCTGCAGTGGAGGCTTAACACACATAATTAAGTACGATATTGTCATGTATATCTGTCTATGAGTGAATCAAAGTCAGTCAATAATACATTGTAAAATAGGAGATCGCACAGTCAACTCCCATATTGGGATTTAAAAAAAAGGACAAATAAAGTATATTTTAACCCCTTAAGGACACAGGGTTTTTTCATTTTTGCGTTTTCGTTTTGCGCTCTATGCCTTCCAAGAGCCATAACTTTTTTATTTTTCCGTTCACATGGCCATATGAGGGCTTATTTTTTGCGGGACAAGTTGTACTTTCCAACGCCATCATTTAATAATGCATACGGTGTAGTTGTAAGCGGTAAAAAAATTCCAAATGGGGTGAAATTGCAAAAAAAAAGCAATTTCACCGCAGTTTTACGGGTTTCTAAATTACGACGTTTGATTTGCGATAAAACTGACCATTTAGTTTTATTCTACAGGTCAGTACGAATCCGGCGACACCCAATATGTATAGCTTTTCTTGCGTTTTGATAGTGAAAAAAAATTCAAAAGTGGGAAAATTTTTTTATTTATTTTTGTCGCCATGTTTTGACCGCTATAACGTATTTGTAAATAAGTGTATGGTGTTGTATGGGGGCTTATTTTTTGCGGGGAGATCTTAACTTTTAGTTGAAACCATTATGGGGTGTGTAGGACTTTTTGATCGCTTTTTATTTAATTTTTTTTGAGGAAATGAAGCGTCCAAAAACGGCAAATCGGCCATTTGGGCGCTTTTCCGTTTTCTGTTTACCGTATGGGAAATATATTTTTATATTTTTATACTATGGGCGTTTTCACACATTGCGACACCCATGATGTGTATTTTTTTTATTTTTTTTATTATTTTATTTTAATTTTGGGGAAAGGGGGGTGATTTAATTTTTTTTTATTTTTTATTTTATTTATTTATTTATTTATTTATTTTTTTACACTTTTATATAGGTCCCATAGGGACCTATATAAATCAGTTACCTGATTGCTTCTATCATAAACTCCAATACACTTGTATTGGAGTTTATGAGACATTTACTACTTTCCTATGAAGCCCTATTGCTAACAAAGGCTCCATAGGAAATAGTAAGTGATAACCTTAAGCTGAATGAAAGACTTAAGGCTATCACTTACAGCGCTCCGATTCTCCCGATCACCACTAGGGGGAGCCGGAGCTCTGCCGAAAGTTTTACTTTCGGTTTTAGCGCGCGCAGATGCCGTGATCAGGATTGATCACGGCATCTGCGGGGTTAAATGATCGCGATCGGCAGCGCTGCCGACCGCGATCATCAGCTGCAGGGGTCAGCTACAGGAATCAGCCGGACCCCCGCAGCGATGGTGCCCGCAGCAAGCAGGAGCGGGCGCCATCTTCAGGGACTGGACACATGACGTACCCATACGTCATGTGTCCTTAAGGAGTTAAAGATAAAAAGTAAAATCCTATTTTTAACATAGTTTATGAAGCTGAAAAATGACATCTATCCGTCCAGTTCAGCCTGTTATCCTGGAAGTTGATCCAGAGGAAGGCAAAATGACCCCTGTGAGGCAGAAGCCAATTTTCCTCACTTTAGGGGGAAAAAATCCCTTCCCGACTCCAATCAGGCAATCAGAATACCTCCCTGGATCGAAATGCCTCTCTCTAGTAGCTATAGCCTATAAAATTATTACACTCCAGAAATACATCCAGGCCCTTCTTGAACTCTTTTAGTGAACTCACCCACCATCACCATCTCCTCAGGCAGAGAGTTCCATAGTCTCACTGCTTTTGACACTGGTTTCTACAGCTTAGTTTGCTGTTTACTAAAATTCCTAAGTCCATTCACTTGAATGAGGTCCACGATCCGCATTGATGGTCCACACCGCAACAAAGTAGTGCATACACTACTTTTTTGCAGAACGAAAGCACGTAACGGAACACCACGGAAGCACTCCGTAGTGCTTCCGTTCCGTGGTTCCGTTCCATTTCGCACCGCATCTCCGGATTTGCGGACCCGTTCAAGTGAATTGGGCAAGGGCCTTGTGCAGGAACCCTTACCCAGTTTTTTTTACCATTTAGTATGTACTGGCGACTTGCATTATCCCTTCCCATGTGCATAACCTTACATTTGTCAGTGTTTTTTTTTTTCAAATATACTTTTTATTGAGTTTTATGCAAGTAATTACAGACATAAGAAGAATTGACAATCACCATTGACCACTTTGTATATGATGAAGCAATAATTACAGTGTACAATTCCAAATGATAATCATACATTTGTCAGAACACCCCAAGTTGAGAACATGCCAAGAACCCCCGCCCACCCAGTATGCCACCCCCCCTCAGGTGCAGTACCTGTATACCATCCCCACCTTGTTCCTTTACCCTGGGTTCAGACCTGAGCGTTCTAAAAACGCGCGTAAAACGCTCGTTTTTGTCGCGCGTATTTCAGCGCGTTTTTGCCAATAGGAAATGCGCGTTCGTACGCGCGTTCTTGTGATTAACTACTGTGGTGTCAATCACAAAACGCGCGACAAACGCCCCAAAAAAAGCTCAAGTACTTGTTTATGCGTCGGGCGTTTTACAGAGCGTTCAAACGTGCTGTAAAACGCTCAAGTGAGAACCAGGGCCATAGGAAAGCATTGGTTTTCATGTGTTGAGCGTTTTACAGCGCGTTTGAACGCGCTGTAAAACGCTCAGGTGTGAACTTAGGGTAAGTCTATCTGAAGTCTGCCTAGTCTTTGTGTTTGTTTTTTCTTAAGATACCACTCCGTGTGAATAAAGGGAGACATTACACCTTTCATTTCCTCGTCTGTGAAAACCGTTCTAATAAAAGTTTCCCATTTGTGGAAAAAAGCGTCTACTTGCTTGCCTTTGTATTGTTCCGCCTGTATTTTCTCCATTTCAAAACATGTCTTTGTGTGATTAAATATTTCGACAGCAGAAGGCACTCTCGGTTTTAGCCATTCTTTGAGAAGACACCTCTTTGCTGCCAAAATCAGAGTGTGTATTAGTGCGGATATTACTAGCCCTTCCGGAGGTACATGAAATAACATTAATTCAGGTGATAATGGAATCTGCACTTTAAGGTGTCGCCTGATTTGGTGTCCGACCATCCTCCAATATTTCTCCGTCTCGGGACATGACCACATGCCATGAAATAAGTCTGAGTGTTTTAAAAGGCATTTTGGACAACTGTCTAACCTATCTTGTGTTGTATTACTTGTGGTATAATGAAATCCGTATATGGCTTTATGAATCATTCGGAACTGAGTTTCTCTCCATATCTCATTAGGGGTTATTTTTCTGACTGTATTCCAGCTTTTTACAATAATATCCCTGTGGTCCATTAAAGGGAATTACTTTTTCCAATGGGAGAACAACCGTTCTGCCTTGGGTGCTAGTTTAGTGTCTCTAATTCCCTGATAGAATTCTGACAGCGATTTTTTCCTATTTCCCACACCTATAAGGGAATCAAAATTGTTACTAGACATTTCTTTGGAGAGATCCAGAACCCTATTTTTAAGGAATCCTTGAACTTGCAGATAAGCCAGCAATTGTTTTGAACCGTCCAGCTGATATTTTTCTGTAAGCTCTGTGAGGGTATAATATTTCCCTTCCCTGGCATTCCAAAAATCCCCCACCCTGAGTATGTTTAAGCGTTTCCACGCTCCGAAATGTTTTGCCTCTAGCCCTTTGTGGAATTCTGGGTGTCCCCATATGTTCATATATTTGGAGAGCAAGAAGGGTAACTTGAAAAGTCTACGTGTTGCCTTCCAAGAGGCGATTGTATCCCTAATAGAGATGAGCGAACACCTGGATGTTCGGGTTCGAGAGGTTCGGCCGAACTTCCGGAAAATGTCCGGGTTCGTGATCCGAACTCAACCCGAACTTCATCCCGAACCCGAACCCCATAGAAGTCAATGGGGACCCGAACTTTTGGGCACTAAAAAGGCTGTAAAAGACACCCAGAGGGATAATATACCGCAATAAACGCATTGCGATTACAACTTTGAGCTAACGATCACCATGGAACGCCTCCTCCAGTAGAATGTACTGTCGGATGTGAGAATTAAGTTGAAATCGCAATGCGATTCTTATATATTTGCTTAATCGCATTGCGATTTCAACTTAGCATTGCTAAATAATTCCATCCATATCGTTAACTTACTGAGTCAGTAAGTTAACGAATATGGATGGAATTATTTAGCAATGCTAAGTTGAAACGGCAATGCGATTAAGCAGATATATAATAATCGCATTGCGATTTCAACTTAATTCTCACATCCGACAGTACATTCTACTGGAGGAGGCGTTCCCATGGTGATCGGTAGCTCAAAGTTGTAATCGCAATGCGATTAAGCAAATACATAAGAATCGCATTGCGATTCCAACTTTTTAATACTCAACTTTTAAAATCGTACACCACTTTAAGTTCCAAAGTTGCAATCGCGTTCGAATAGAACTTAAAGCTGTCTCTTAGTCAGTTTTAGTATTGGTGTGCTGAAATAGAAGTTACATTCGTACGTGAATATAACTTAGAGCAATACAGTCAACTTTACACTGTTAGTTTTATTATCGCGATAATACAACTATTCAAGAATCGTGTACGTGCGTCTGTACGTGTGTGCGTTACCTCGGACACTATTCTATTTTGCCAGCCACAGCTGAAACCACTTATTTATGGTATTGCTATTTTGGCAATTGAATTTAACCCCAGAAAATAATCTATCCTTTGCCAGACAGCAGACAGTATTATACTTGTCTAGCCAAAGCTGGAACACCAGATTTAGGGGATTGGTATTTGGGCAATTGTATTTAACCCCTTAATAAAATATAGAAATTTCTTTCCTGAGTTTCTAGGGGTGACAATTAGCACAGCCAAGCCCCTGATGTAGGATATAGCAAAAAAAAAAAAACTAGTATTGATGGATTGATGGACTTGGTGGCAGCTTCTTCTGGTGCACCACAAGTCACAAAATGGCCGCCGATCAACCCAGAAAATAAGTGACAGAAAAACGCTCTGTGCAGCCTAAAAACCAGCGAGCAAGTAACTAGCAGAAGTTCAATGATTCTCAGCTGTAAATTGATCCGTTCATTAGGTGCTGTTGCTGACTTTAACCTGCCTAATCTCGCCCTGATAGAAGCTGCGTCCTCTCCCTACTAATCAGAGCAGTGTGACGTGCGGCGCTACGTGACTCCAGCTTAAATAGAGGCTGGGTCACATGCTGCACTTGGCAAATCACAGCCATGCCATTAGTAGGCATGGCTGTGATGTGCTCTTAGGGCAAGAAGTAAAACGCTAGCTGATTGGCTGCTGTGCAGCCCTTCAGAAAGCGGGAAGTAATCGACGAACACCGAACCCGAACCCGAACTTTTTTGAAAATGTCCGGGTTCGGGTCCGGGTCCCGGACACCCCAAAATTCTGTACGAACCCGAACTATTCTCAAACTGTTCGCTCAACACTAATCCCTAATCATCAGACTATATTTAGCAGGTGGAGGGAAGAGGGTAGTAAAGAGGATAAGTTCCATGGGCATACTAGTTGCATTTCCAGAGTATAGTTAGTGTAAAATGACTTTCCAAATAGCCAATCAGTACAATGCCTCATGAGACTGGCCAAATTATAGCTGCGGATGTCCGGAAAATTTAAGCCTCCCAAATGCTTAGGGATCTGTAACTTGGCCATCGAGATTCTAGGTCTCCTACCTTTCCACAAGAACCATCTAAAGGCTGTCTCTAAAAGATTTATGTCTGAGTGTTTAATGAGGAGAGGTATAGTCTGCATAGGGTAGAGAAGTTTAGATATACTCATCATCTTCAGTAACTGGCTTCTGCCTCCTAATGAAAGTGGGAGTTCCCTCCATCTCTCTATATCGGACAGAATCTTCTTTATCAGAGGGGGGTAATTGAGTAGGTATAGAGATTCAGGATTTTTCCCGATATGTACACCCAAATACTTTATGGACTTCATCACAATCTGGATGGGATATCCAAAGGCCTGATTAGAGGGTCTCTGGGCTGTATTATGTAAAAACAATATTTCAGACTTTGCGTTCACCTTAAACCCGGATACCTTGCCAAAATCGTTCAATAGCTGGAACAATCGTGGCACAGCCCTGGAAGGATTTTCAAGGAACACCAGCAAGTCATCGGCAAATAGAGCATGTTTAACCCGCAAAGAGCCCACTTTGATACCCTTAATATTGCCATCACATTCTATTCTTCTAGAAAGTGGCTCCAATGCAAGGTCAAACAAGAGCGGCAAAAGTGGGCATCCCTGCCTGGTTCCTTTCTCTAATTTTATATTTCTGGACAGAAAACCTGGAGTGTGGATCCTCGCTTGAGGGTTGGAATACAGTGTGGAGATATATTGTCGAAAAGGGCCGTTGAAACCCATAACATCCAAAACCTTGCCCATCCATCCCCAGTCAATGTTATCAAACGCTTTTTTGGCATCAATTGTGATGATGGCTGGGGATTGATGTGCAGCAGGCCTCATTTTCACTTCGTCAAGTATCGTTAGGACTTTGCGTATATATTTGTGACTGCTGCCCTCCCCTGTACAAATCCCACTTGGTTGGGTGAGATTAATCGTGGCAGTACGAGAGCCAATCTATCTGCGAGAATTTTAGACACTATTTTGAGGTCCAAGTTAATCAGTGACATCGGCCTATAGGAAGCTGCATTGGTCGGGTCTCTACCAGGTTTAGTCAAGACTTTGATGTAAGCTGTATTGGTAAGTGAAGGTATTTGGGATCCCTTCATATATCCCGTGTATATTTGAGATAATAAGGGCGCTACTTCAGTACCTAGAATATGGTAAAATTCCCCACTAAACCCATCAGGACCCGGGGCTTTGCCAAGGGTCAAGGCTTTGATAGTATTTGTTTAATATAGTTCTCTCCTCCTCCGTTAATGATGGTAAAGAAACGGTTTTTAACCATTCTACTTTTTCGGAGTCAGATAAGGGGCTAGAACAGTAGAGGTCACAGTAATAACTCCTTAGGATGTTGTTTATTTCCCCTGGGTGAGTTATCAATTCACCCCGTTCATTTTTTAGGGCCAGAATATTAGTTTGTGGTCTACGTCCTTTAGCCAGCCTGGCTAGCAATTTCCCTGCTTTATTGCCGTGTTTATATAAGTGGGATTCCCATTTTGATTGGGCTAGGTGTTCCCATTTTTGTACCCATATTTCGTAATCGTGTTTGGCCTGTAGCCAGCGACCTCGTGTTTGTCAGCTGGGGCTGTTTTGAAATGCTGTATAAGCCGTCCTCAAGTCCTTGCTCAGGTTCGCGATTTTCTGCTTAATAGATTTCTTTTTATTAAACATGTATGCCATTATTGTCCCTCTTAGAACTGCCTTGTCCGCGTCCCATAGAATTTGGGGATCCTTAATTCCCTAATTTTCCTGCTTATATTCCCACCACCATCCCCGCAATAAATCCCTAAAACTTTCATCATTAATAAGGGTGGATGGGAATCTCCATATAAAGTCAACTCCCCTTGGAATCTGATTTTTAAGGTGTATCGAGATTGGGGCATGATCTGATATGATCAAATCTTCTATTTGAGGATCAGAGAGGCGTCCACATCCCTCCTTGTTGGTGAGTATGTAATCTATACGAGACCAAGTTTGGTGTGAGTGAGAGAAAAAAGTAAAGTCCCTGCCTTCTGGGTGGGAGGCTTGCCACACATCTATGAGGTCGGCTTCGCCTACGAATTGTTTGAACCGAGCGTCGTAGGAAATTGTCTTAACTTGTTTTTTGCCTCCTCTGCTCCTGTCTTCATCCTGATTAATTACCGCATTCATGTCGCCTACAATGACTTTGATCCCTACATTGTCATTAGAGATGCTTCCATTCAAAGTATGAAAGAATTCCCCGTTTGCTTCATTAGGGCCGTAGACGTTATAAACACTTACTTCCCCTCCTATTGACGAAAGACGTATATGTGACATTCTACCCTGGTCATCATGAGTGTGTTCAATGACCTCGTAAGGGAGTCCCCGTTTAAGCAGTATTAATACCCCCGCTTTCCTGCCAATAGCCTCTGAACCATATAGATCCCCCACCCAATCCCTTTTCATCCAGAAAAAGTCTGTTTGTTGTAGATGGGTCTCTTGCAAAAGAGCTATGTCTGTCTTTAGCCGTTTTAAATGTCTGAGGACCATTCTGCGTTTGTGGGGAGACCACAGACCTTTTACGTTCCAAGAGACTAGTTTTATGGAACTGTCCATGTGGGAGATTTATTGTGGGTTTTTTCATGACCCCATGTAAAACATACAGTGCACCTGAACCTAACTAAACTCCCATAACACCCCCCCCCCCCAACACCCCAACGAACCACTTAAGTGAATCAGTAAGATATATGTGACATCCCCCGACTCCTAGAAGTGGATTGAACCCCAACATAGTAAAACTTCACTTTTTTCCAGAAGAAAGAAATACATATGTCAATAATATCAAGTAATCACTCACTTCTCGCCCCCCAGTGCACTTTTATAGATTAACATTCAGGAGACCGTAGCTTTGTGAGACATCAAATGCATTTTTTCTCTATTCCCCACACTAATGTTAATGTGGGCGCTAATCCAAATCCCCGATGACTATGCCCCCTATTGTAAAACACCGGAGTTGAGACACATTAAAGTACTTATCCTCCTTTTGTAGGAAGAGATGTCCCTTTCAGCCTGCCTCCTGGGGAATGGACAGTGGCGTGTCCCGATCTTGTTTTTGCGCCGACCTCCGGGAGCTGGATCCTCTCTGGTCTCACCGCGATGTGCCCCGATCTTCATTATAGGTGAGGGCAGGAAGACGTCTGGGACGGTTAGGTGGGTCAGTTAGCAGACGCGTTGCCTCCTCTGTGTCCACAAAGGTCGCTGCTTTTCCATCCGGATAGAAGACCTTCAAAGTAGCTGGGTATAGGAGTACAAATCGAACTTGTTGTTTGAAGAGCTGGGTACATATCGGTGCGAACACCCGTCTTCTGCGCGTCACTTCGGCCGAGAAATCTCCGAACAGTAAGACTTGATGTCCCCGCAGCCTTAGTGTTGATCCTCCTTTTTTGTAGGCCCTCAGAATTACCGCCTTATTAGTGTAATCGAGGTACTTGACTAAGTCTTGCTCGTCTTGTTGTGGTGGTTGAACCCTGAGGGGGGCCAACTCTATGCACTCTCTCCGCTTTGCAGCGTGTGTTCAGCCCTAGGGCCATTGGGATCTCATTCTCGCTTACAGTTAACGTCGCGATCTGTTTTCCAGGTCGTCGATTTTTTCCCACAGTCTGGTGTTTTCCTCCAGCGCTTCCTTAAGACGTATGTGCACGATTTTTTCCCACAGTCTGGTGTTTTCCTCCAGCACTTCCTTAAGATGTATGTGCATGGAATCATTATCGGTTTCAACTACTGCGATCCTTTGTTCGAGTTCGTCTAGGCGCGAACGATGTTGTGCCACCTCAGCTTGTAGATTCGCGAAAGATTGTGTTATGGTGGAAGACATTGCTTTTTGCAGGTCCGGAAGAATCCTTGAAGCTACTTCCAGAGCGAGATAATCAATTTCAACTCTCCCAGCCTCCGTCATTTCACTCCAAACTGCCCCTTCCACCTCCTGTGCAGGCTGCGATGTTCCCCCCACCTCATGATTATCCGCCATGTTACATAGCGCTGGCGCCTTTCCCGCCTTCAATGGAGTTTCCTTCATTTTCTTGCCCATTTGTATAAGGAATCAGTCCATAGAACGGGCAGTTGTCCACTAAGTATGTTGCCGGACCTTTGCCAATATTTCTTCTGTCCGCTGATCTGGGGATATGGAAGTTTTTGTGCCGTGGGGTGCGGAGCTTCTAACTCGTGCTTCTCACCATGCTGGCACCGGAACCGGAAGTTACATTTGTCAGTGTTAAACCTCATCTGACACTTCTTTGCCCAAGTCTCCAAACTATCCAGATCCATATGTAGCAGTATACTGTCCTCTTCCATGTTAATTGCTTTACACAGTTCTGCAAAAATTTATATTTTACTGTGCAAACCTTCTATAAGATCATTAATAAATATATGGAGGAGAATAGGGCCAATACTGACCCCTGTTGTCCCCACTAGTGAGAGTGACCCAATCTGAGTTTGTACCGTTAATAACCAACCTCTATTTTCTATCACTGAGGTAGTTACTTACCCACATGCAGAGATTTTCTCCTTCCTCATAGAAACTGATTAAATAAGTTTGACATGACCGATCCCTCATGAAGCCATGCTGATATGGCGTTATTTGCTTATTTTCATTGAGGAACTCCAAAATAGCATCTCTTAGAAAACCTTCAAACAGTTTACCCATGACAAATGTTAAACTTACCAGTCTATAGTTTTTTGGCTCTGTTTTTGGACCCTTTTTAATTATTGGCACCACATTTTTTATGCGCCAATCCTGTGGAACACCCCCTGTCAATATAGAGTCCTTAAATATCAGAAATAAAGGTCTGGCTGTGACATTACTAAATTCTGGTAGGATATGGGGTGTACTGTATGTCATCTGGTTCCAGTGATTTGTCTATTATAATCTTTTTAAGACGCTGCTGTACTTCTTCCTGGGTCAAACAGAGCTCTTTTAATAGTTTATCTTCCTCAGTTAATACAGTTGAGAAAAAAAATATTTAATAGCTTTGGTTTCTCCTCATCACTGTCTGCAACTCCTCCCTCATCACTCTGTAAAGGGCCAACACCTTCAGATTTATACTTTTTATTATTTATATAATTGAAGAACATTTTACAGTTTTACTCTCTTTGGTAATGAATCTCTCTGTTTCTAGTTTGGCTGATTTTATTTGTCTTTTACATATTCTATTTTTTTCCTTATAGTTTTTCAATGCTTCATCGCTACCCTCCTGTTTTAGTGATTTAAATGCAAAAAAAAAAAATTTGTGAAAAAAAAGGTGAAATAAAAAATTTGTTACAGCTACAAAAAATAGAACTACTAAAAAAAATAACTTGACCTGCAAAAAGCAAGCCCTCATACATTTAGCATTTCTTTTAAAAGGTAGGTATGAAAAAACTAAAAAATAAAAAATAAAAAAGTTCTGCTATCCAAAATAGGTAGTAACAAGATATCTTACTATGGCAGACTCAGCCTTTCATGTATTACATTGATGTCAATTCATATTTACATCAGTACTAGTACTATATGGTTGCTGCTGGGGACATGTCTGCCAGACCACAGCTTTGTCTTGCAGAATCAATTGTTTGAGGGAGGTCCTGAAGACTGGACCTATGGTGGTCAGCTGATCACTGTGACAGATCCTAGAAGAGACAACTCTCTTAATGGATTTATTTTACCCCTATTTTTACTATGATTTATTACACTTTTAGACCAGGTTTAGATGTTTCAGTGGCTAAATTTAAAGGGGTTGTCTTATGACAGACAATGGGGGCATATTGCTAGGATATGCCCCCATTGTCTTATAGGTGCGGGTCTCACCGCTGGGACCTGCACCTACAGTATATCGAGAACGGAGTCCCAAAAGTGAAGGAAGGCAAACTGCGCATACGCAACCGCCCTTCATTCATTTTCTATGGGGCCGCCGAAAATAGCCGAGCATATTTCCATCGAGCCCATTGAAATGAATAGGAACAATGGCCGGTCATGAGCGGTGAGTCCCATTCACTTCTATGGGGAGCCACCTTGCGGGGCTTCATTCTCGATATATAGGTCCCAGCGGTGGGACCCGCACCTATAAGAAAATGGGGGAATATCCTAGCGATATGCCCCCATTGTCTATGAGGAGACAACCACAGTGACTCCACATGTTCATGTCCCGCACTTATTTATGTACTTCAAAATTGTACAGCCATTGGCCACTGTGGGTGGCAGCTAGGATATGTAAACTTTGCCTTAATGATGACATCTGTGACAAGATGGTCAGTCGTTCATTCCTGAAAATGTCTGTGAGGAATCTGTTTGGTCTGTGTGTCCGTTTTTTTCCCTCATATGTCATCCATATTCCATGGACACTGCTCAGCTGAAAATTAGTTTCCAGAGCATCTCCTACCAATGGTCCTTGAAACTCTGACAGAACATGAATGCCATCTACAGTATGTTGCATCAGGGGATTTTCATGAATCATGAATCGAAATCACTATATGTGTGAATAAACATATTAAAATCAATGAGTACATGTGCTGTCTATGGAAAACATAGACATATTGGGGGTCATTTTCAAACTGGTGGAAAGTAGCACTGGCTGAGTTGCCCATAGCAACCAAACAGATTGCTCCTTTAATTTTCCAAAGGAGCTGTCCAAAATAAAAGGTGGAATCTAAGCCAGTTCTACTTTACACTAGTTTGATAAATGACCCCACTGATGTGTGAATAAACCCTTAGTTCTTTCACTTAATCCAAATACTTGATTTAATTGTGGGATTAAAATTTTTTCCCTCTTTTCTGTTCTTTACAGCTAACCTGGCCACCACTGATATAATATTTTTAGTGTGTTGTGTACCTATCACTGCTGCTTTGTATCCTCTTCCTGGGTGGATTTTTGGGGAATTCATGTGCAAGTTTGTTAACTATATCCAACAGGTAAGTGTTTAAGTCAGTCATTTTAAGTCTGCGTTTCAACGTTTATTCTTCAGTTTCCCTTGAACAGAACATGATCACTGTATGTCATCAATGCTCTCCTGCTTAGTAATGTATTTTCCAGTTTTAAAGGGAATATGTCACCAGTTTTATTCTGCTAAGTGCCTTCCCTGAACTATAACGTTTTTATTTGTCTGTTCACATTTTCTGCGGTACAAGTTGTACTTTCCAATGCCACCATTTAATATTGCATATGATGTAGTGGGAAGCGGGAAAAAAAACAAATGGGGTGAAATTGCAAAAAAAAAGCAATTCCACCACAGTTTTACAGGTTTTTTATTTATGACGTTTGATGTGTGATAGAACTGACCGGTTACTTTTATTCTACAGGTCAGTACAAATTCAGCGATACCTTATATGTATAGTTTTTCTTGCCTTTTGATAGTAACATAGTAACATAGTAACATAGTACATAAGGCTGAAAAAAAAACCTCTGTCCATACAGTTCGGCCTGTCATCCTGCTAGTTGATCCAGCAGATAGTGATAAAAAAAATTAGAAAGTGGGAAAAAAAGTTGAATTTTTTGTCATCATATTTTGACCCCTATAACTTTTTTGTAATTATGTGTACGAAGCTGTATAGGGGCTCATTTTTTGCAGGGTGATCAGAACTTTTCATTGATATCATTCTGGGTGTGTATGACTTTTTGATAACTTTTTATTTCACTTTTTTGTAGAAAATGAAGCGACCCAAAACGGCGAATCAGCCATTTTGACGCTTTTTTCTGTTTTGCTGTTTGTCGTATGGGGAATATATTTTTATACTATGGGCGTTTTCGCACATTGCGACACCCATGATGTGTATTTTTATTTAGTTCTTTTATTTTTATTTTGTGATAAGGGGGGTGATTTAAATTTTATTTTTTATTTTTAAAAACTTTTTATTTATTTTTTTTACACTTTTTTATAGTTCCCATAGGGGACTATAACATGCAATTATTAGATTGCTATTATCATAGACTCCAATGCACTTGCATTGGAATGTATGATGATTTTACTACTGATTTTACTACTTTCCTATGGAGCCCTTGCCTGTAATAGGGCTCCATAGGAAATACTATGCAGCAGCCTCCTGTCATTCACAAAGACACAGGCTGCTGCACACACACTCCGGCTCCTCTGATCGCCATGAGGGAGCCGGTGCATCACCGAAGCCCACGGCATCTGAGGGGTTAAATGTCCGTGATCGACATGATTGCGGACATGAGCCGCTGCTATAAGAAGCAGGCGGACACCCACAGCTATGGTACCTGCAGCGCTGAGGAGCGGGCATCATCGTTAAAGACCCTGCCCGATGACATACGTGTAAGTCATCGGGCGTGAAAGGGTTAACCCAGGGGCGGACTGGGAACTTAAAATGGCACTGGAAAAAAAGCTAAAAGTGGCCCCATTTTGTAGGCAGGTCTAAATTAACAGAAGGAGGGCCAATGCAAGTAGGTGGGGTCAACAATACCATGGTGCAAAGTATCATCCTAGCAGAAGCAACACAGTGTTGCACGATATACTGCCCCAAAAGCTGACCATCAATAGCTACTATCTTCTGTCCTCCTCCTCCAGTTGTCTGTGGAGCAGGGGGCTTAAGAGGTGAAGAGCGGGCCACAGCAGTTGAATTAAAGAGGGAATGTGCTGTCGCTGGCTGGATACATCAGTACCTGATTCTCACAGCATTAATCACTGTTGAGAGCTCATTATGTAGCTGGTCATCAACAGAGAGGAGGATTTGGGTGGCTCCCCGGGACATTGGCCCACTGGGAAATTTCCCTGTATTAACCTCTATGGAGCTGTGTGAGGTCTTATTTTTTGTGGGGTCATCTTTAGTTTTCAGTGATACCATTTTGGAGTGTTTGTCTTTTTGATTACTATTTATTTTTTTGGGGGGAGTTTAAGTGATAAAAAATTGCAGTTGGCCATTTTGATTAATTAATACCGTTATATATTAATAGTTTGGGTGTTTTGGGATGCTTTTTAATGAAACTTATATATTTACTTTTTTTAAACACTTTTTATTAAGTCCCCTTAAAGGACTTGAACATGCAATTGTTAGATCACTTCTTCCATAGAGTGCAATGAATTACTATTGCAGTCTATGAGAGATTCAATATGTTCCTATGGAACCCTGCCACAGTCAATACTCCAGAGGAGCTATCGCTGTGGGAGCCTCAGATCCTTTAGAGAGACCTAGGCTACCACAGGAAATGAACATCCCTTGAGTACCACATGGCGGTTGCTGTCCAGGCCCCAGGAGAGCAACATTCCTGGAGGAAAGTCACTTCAGATGCCATGGTCACAATTGACCAAGGAATCTGAGGCCTTAAATTTCTGTGATCAGCTTTAACGCCGATCACAGACATTATCCCCAGGTGTCTACTGTTTAAAAAGGCAGAAACCTGGCAGTTGTCTTTAAGACCAGGCACCAAAGACCTGATTTCCGCTGTACATGTTGGGTGGAGATCGGTGAGGGGATTGAAAGTTGCAAACATGGGGTTTGTGATTTACCCTATTTGTGCCAGAAAGCAGACATGTGGGAATGATAAATTTCCGCCATCATGTTTTCCACTGTGGAACACAGACACTGATTTTTAATACATGGAGAACTGTTTATGATTTGAATTTTTCTGCAAATGTATTCCGCCATGTGAGAAGGAACACCTAAGGCTACTCAGATGCTGCAGTTGCTTTCAGTGGCTTCTAAGGTTTAAGCATAGAAATATTTTCTGTTGACTTAGTTGTATGAGAGCTATTTTTACTGGACAGCACACAACTTTTTTTTTTTAAGTTTTTATTTTTGTTTTCCAAGACAAAAAAACAGACTAACAATACATTGTATACAATGAGAACACAGTATTTTTCAGCAGTTTGTTCAGTAATACCGTCACATGTTCATTCTTTTGCTGTAAGCCATTGTCATGGACTCAAGAGGTTCTACTAACAGTCACTCACACACTCATACCCACCACAGCACCACAAACTCTTCTTCCTCCTCTAGACGTCTAGTGTCCTGGCCGCCAGGCAGGGTCCCCAAATTTTCTCAAATCTCCCCAGCTTTCCCATCACCAAGAAAGTAAGTTTGTACATCAGCAGAGCATCTAAAATCTGCATCCAGTGTTGGACAGATGGAACTTTAGGAGGTTTCCAGTTTAATAAAATGGATTTCCTTCCGTAAAACATTAGGAGTCGGTAAAGCATGCTGGAATACTTTGACTGAATCAAATCGTTGACTAACCCCAACTGACTATTCTCTGGTTAACAGACTGCCGGTAGTCCGAATTTCCCAGAAACAGAAACCCATGTACCTTCGACCGATACTTGGCTATAACTAGGCAGCTCCAAATCATGTGAATCAGGGTTCCCCTATCCCCACTGCATCTAGTACACTGAGCACTATCCAGTTTGTGTATACGTTCCAGTCTAACTGGAGTTAGATAAATGCGGTGCAACTATTTGATCTGGATCAACTGATCTCTGGCACTAATAACCGTAGTTCTCCAGTTGTATACTAACTTTTTCTCATGCCTATCCTCCAGCTCCAGGATGTCCACTTTCCATCTGGCCAAAGATCTGGATAACGGGGAAGAAACCTGTGAAGACACTGGCTAGGAAGACACTGGCCTGCGCATCTCTTTCTGTCGTGCAATTTTTTCAATTACTCTATACTCTAACTTAATCGGGTCTCTTCCAGATTGCTCTGTACATGCGTGCCTGAGTTGAAAGTATCTAAATCGACTAGACTGGGGCAGCTGGAACTCCTCTTTGAGATCTCAAAAAGTTTTGAAATTGCCAACCAGTTATAACTGGGTGACGTATTTAATGCCGTGTTGCGGTCAAAATTCAAAGTCAAGCAGGCCATATAGCTCAGACAATTTTAAATTCTGCCACAAAGGCAACACTGGGGCCCACTGGCACCATTCATTCTATCTCCACACACTTGTGTGTGTTCCTTTCCACATATTCATTACTGCTATCATATTAGAGGTAAGACACTGGATGGATAGTCACCCCCTCTATACAGGAAGTTTGTCAGAGCCTCATATGATCCCAAGAGTGCCTCCTTCAACACTGTCGCTGGGTTGTTGGCATCAGCATGGATTCACCAGCTGGAATACGTCAGTTGCACGGCTTGATAATACTTATGCATATCAGGCAAGGACAGACCCCCACAGGTGTATGGAGCTTTCAGGGTATCCCTAGCAATTCTGGGCCGGGTGTATGGCCAAAGAAAGGGACTGGGTAATCTGTCAATGGCTGCAAAGAGAGGTTTCCTAAGGAGCACCGGGGGCCACCCTATACAGATACAGTAGTTTGGGCAGCATTATCATTTTAAATATATTTATGCGCCCTATTAGTGATGGGGGAAGCTTCACCCATATACTCCATGGTGGGTGTCATGTTAAGAGAAGCAAATTGCTGGAGTTCTTTATTTATTACTATCCCTAAGTATTTAAATCTATCTACCACCAATAGTTTTGACTGAGCCGTGATAGATAGTCCATCCACCGGATATATCACTGATTTAGTCCAAATTACCTTCAAGCCTGAGTGTCTCACATATCCATCTACCACCTCCAGGAGCACCTCTAAGGAGCCACTGGTATCTCCCAGGTATACTAACATGTCATCAGCATAAAGGGATAGTTTTTCTGTTATCCCCACTATATTCCAGCCTTCTATCCGATGGCATTTGTTTATCAGGATGGACAGAGGTTCCATCACAAGCACAAATAGTAACGGGGACAGGGGGCATCCGTGTTGCGTGCCTCTATTCAGGGGCAAAGGTTCAGAAAGGGCTCCCATTTACTCGCACCCTTGCCATGGGTTGTAAGTATAGAAGGCGCACCCATTTAAAAATATTATCTGGGAAACCAAACTTTTTCAGTATTGCCCACAGAATTGCCCTATTCCAGAAAGCCTTTTCGTTGTCTAATGAAGCTATAGCCCTATTCCCAATATTATCATGCTTAATCTGCAGATTTGTATAGAGTCGCCTGAGATTTATTTCGGTAGACTTCCCAGGCATGAAGCCAGACTGGTCCAGCCCCACTATAGACAGAATAACCTAAGCTAGGCATAATGCTAAAACCTTAGCCAAAATTTGGGCATCTAGGTTAATAAGAGAGATAAGGCAATAGGAGCTGCATTTGTCCAGTGGCTTCCCCACCTTGTGAATCACCACTATGGTGGCTTCAGAAAATGTGGGTGGTAACCTAGACATCGCCAATGAGTGAGCAAAGAGTCCACTCAAACGAGCGCCAAAAGTGTCTGCATGCAGCTTGTACCACTCAGCCGGGAAGCCATCTGGGCCAGATGGGGGGAGTCAAGCATAGTTCTGCCTTTCCTAGATATCAGTGGAAATGTTATCTGATCCAAGTGACTCTTAATTTCCACAGATGTGCATGTCAGTCTAGAGGTATATAGTTTGGCCTAATAAGTAGCAAAATGGGCGCAGATCTCATCAGGTCTAGAGACCTCCCTCCCCAAGTTCGTCCAAATCGCTGCCACTACTGTTTGAGGGGTCTCCACCCTAGCCAAATATGCCAGCGTTTTCCCACTCCATCTGAGAAGATAACCTGCTTCTGTGTAAGAAGCCGTTTCTGAGTGTACTCAGTGAGGTGTAACTTGTAATCTCTCTGAAGGGACAGCCATCTCTCCCAATGCTCCACATTCGAGTAACCAACATACACCTCCTCCACAAGTCTAGCCTCCATCCCGCTACGAGTGACCTGCAACTGTATTCTATGAGTGGCAATTTCAGATTTGTGAGTACCCCTCAATACTGACTTGCAGGCCTCCCATTCCGTAATTGGCTCAGATGACCACTCATTCACCGTTCAGTACACCTCTAGCTCTTTCCAATAGGCAGACTCCAGTGGGAGTACTTGTAGACATATCGGATTTAGCCTCAATAGCTTGTCTGGCTTATCAATCGACTGGGTCATAATAATCTGCAGCGGAGCACAGTCAGAAATTCCCTGCGGCAGATAGGATGCCGCTCTCACCATGGGCAGAGAGTCAGGGCTGCCAAAGGCAAGGTCAAAGTGGGACATAGAATCTCCTGAAGCAGAGTAGCATGAGAACTGTCGAAGGGCCGAGTTCCTCCGCCCCCAAAGCTCCACTAGGTTATAGGCCGTCTCCCAATTAAATAGGGCTGAATGATGTCTGAGGAGAGGTCTTAACCTGTCTAGCTGGTTATTCAATACTGCATTAAAATCCCCTAGAATTACAAAGGGAAACGGGGGCAGCAATGCTACCTTAGCCGTTAGCCATAATTTCATCTAGTAGGGATCTGCAGAAGGTCGGAGGGACATACAGTCCAACAATAATCAAGGGACTGCCATGGATAAGACCACGTAAAAGAATAAACCTTCCATGTGTATCTATCTGCATGATGCTTAGCTGCCAGGGTAGTGCCTTACTAACCAGAATGGAGACCCCCCACGGGCATTATTCGTCCACGTCGAGGGATGTGTTTTGCCCCAGCCAAGGGTGTTAAAGCGCAAGTACCTCAGATGCATTTTCTGCAAAATAAGTATATCAGGATCATTAGTCTTAAGATAATTAAAGACCAGAGATCGTTTGATCTTACAAATTAGGCCTCTCGCCATAATTGTGACCTGAACATATATATATATTATGATATTCTCTCGCAGCACTGTGGTGGCTCACTACATTCATTCACACCATCTTATACCTAACCTGAAGGAGTGAACTAGTCAGCTCAGAAGTGCCTCTTGCTGTATCCTCCAACTCCCCAACCCTGCGCTCCACTACTGTTTTATAAGCTCTCATTTTCTCAATATCAAGACATAGAAAGTTAACATCACTTTGGAGCTGATTTATCTTTGCCCTTAAGACATCCTGGCAAACCGCTATGGCAGTCATGATCCTGTCAATTTGTGGCATGTCAGCAGATTGAGTTGCCAGACTCTCATCCCCCTCAGTCTGGCACATATTATCCATTAGGGTTTTATTTGGGGTTTGAGGGGGTATTGGAGCAGTCTTTCACCCTATATACCAGCAAGCAGTTGAATAATAAAAAAATAAAAAAATGTGAGAACCTTGGTCGCCCTCAGGTTCAGATGCAGCCCCCCCATCAGATACAGTCCCAAGTCACAAGGTCTTTCACCAGGGCTTTGGACCAAAAAAAAAAAAACCCAATGTGATCTAATTACTCTCGCCAAATATTGTATTCCTGCTTAGTAATGTCTTGCAGTCTGTAAGTATCCCTGAGGGCTCAGTTTAGTTCCTCCTGGGCTCAGGCAAATCGTGGCGATGAGTTGAGATTCCTCACTCCTCTCTCCCAGGCCCCGGGCTTTGCTGGAATAGCCATGTGGCACTATTGAGAAAATGGCCGCCAACCATCTCTGTCTGAACGCCCGCTCCTTCCGCTCCTCATCCAGTCTCTTCCCCCGCTCCTGTGAAGGGACACAATGTGGTGTAAACCCGGGTTCTCCCGGTTAACTCACGACCTCTCCGTCTGCTCCCAGGCTTCCCGTGAATGCTGCGCTGATTCAGCCAGCTATGGCCGCACCTGGTCAGTCCTCAGGTACGGCGGTAGGTCAGTTTGACTCCTCTTATCGCCCCAAATGCTGGTCCTGTGTGAGGTAGGTTTCCCAGGCAGTCTGGCTCTGGGTATTTTACTGGCTCACTGGGCACACCAGTGTGAAGGGAATCAGGGTATTGCCAGGATTTCGGGAGAGCTTTCCTCAATGTGTCTTCATGCCATGCCTGCCATGTACTTTTTACTTTCACTTTGTGGCCAGTCATCTAATAACCCTTATTTCTAATTTACTAAGAGGTCATAAACACTTATTTAAGCCACATTGTTATCAGTAAGATAAGAACTGAGCTATAATGAGTGTTTATAATGTGAGAGAGCAGAGATAAAGAGCCTGTCAGATTAGCTGGCTGACTGAGCATAGAGAAAATGTAGATCCCTCTATTAGAGCATCTCAGCTCTGTACAGAAAAACAGGTTCCAGATTTGTAATAAACACCAATTTAAAAAATGTTTTTTTAGCTCAAAATGAGTCAGGTAGGATATGATAGAAAAGTTATCTTAAATGATAGCCTAAGGTGGATCATAATATGGGCAGTTTGGGTGAAAAACTGTCCACTTTTCTAAATGCCTGCAATGTTGTACAAAACAGAAGTGGCCTGCCTTGGCTACACTAAAGCTGCAGTGCCGCACTAACCGATGGAATAGAGTTAGGGAAAGAGGTTACTTCAATCATGTTTAATGCCTTCTCTAATCAAAAAGCAATGCAGCTGACCCCCGGATATCTTACTGTAACTGTGAGCCACTCAGTACCGCTCCTTTGTACTTGTGGTGTCTCTGCCTGATTTTGAGTGGCACTATATGAGTGGCACTATATGAAAGCTCAGAGGCTGTTCTTGGTTTACAGAGAAAAAAACATGGTTCACAGCAGGCGTCCGGCACACACAGGCTGAATGCTGGACCAGTCAGGCAGATTAAGTTAGTAGGTTGAAGTTCCCACCTCCATATATTTGGCTGGGCTGTCTGGGAAAATGAACCTGGAATAAATTTACATCATATCTAGGTTTACAAAAAAACACATGTACCAAATATAGTAATAAAGAGGAGCCATGTCCCTCCACCATTTGTCTTAATCATGATGTAGAAAAGGTTAAGCTGCTTGGGTTCGAATTTTCAGTAATTCCAGCTATTAGTGCTTCAGCAAGGTTTTCAGTCACAGACGTCCTCCATAGCTGGTAATCACACAGGCATAGTGATGGACATTTACATGGTAATGCAGGAAAAGGTTAACCCCTTGCTGCATTTTCATGTACATCGTGGTAAACGTACATGATGGTGATCATGCAGGGCTTAGAAGGATCACCTGTCCTTTAAAAGGTGTTGTCAAACATTAATAAAAAACAAACAAAAAACAACTAGCTGGCTGGAAAGAGTTCTTAAAAATGACACATCTTTTGAAATGTTGTTAGAGGTGGTGAAGGGCAAGTTGTGTGAACGGCCACTGTAAATAGCCTTCAGTCCTGTTGTGCCAGAGCTGCAATTTTGATTCATAATCTAGTCATTTGGTTTGCCAGTGACCTTGGAATTATCTCTCATTCATATGCGTATGAAATCAGTTGTCAATTCTTATGTAAATAAAACATAATCATCCTCGTTCACATTAAGAGGCTGAAGGACAAATTAATTTCCCTTTCCTCAGAAATGGTTTCCTTTTATATAGTCAATAAATACTCATAGAATTTTTTTTATGAATATCTGTTTCTCTTTTTTATTTCGGCAGTACTATACCATTCAAAATAAACTACAAAATATCACCTTTCTGTAGCAGTCAGCACAGAGAGATAAAACTCCCATGTCGATAGTAATCCATTGTCGGGTTGCTAATGTTGTGAGGGAAAGATGCTGTTAGTATAAAAGTAGATGAAGAATTGCGATAAAAGTATGACAGCTCCAAGTCAGGCAAAGCTGTTTGCCGTATTAAAAGTCTAAACAGAGAGGACAGGAAGTAGAATACAGTGATTGACTTAAAAAAATTATATCCAGAAAACCATCTACCTGTTTTTTCGTAAATACATATAATATTGACATATACACTATTGCAAACATCCGTCATATACACTAAAGATCAAAATTAGAGAACACTTGATTTTTTTGAAATAATTTAGTCATTGCTCAACAGTTGAAGGATTTTTCCTTGTGGCTATACCATGCTATTAGAACAGTGTTTTACAGAATAACAAAGGCTGCAACACAGAGAAAGATTACAACTACGGCTACTTTCACATCTGTGTTTCTGGATTTGTTCAAAATGGATCCGGTCCGCAGATCACAAAAACGGACATAAACGGATTACAATTTAACGTATCAGTTCGACTGGATCTGTTCAGAAAACCGGATCCAGTACATCCGATTGTTTCAGTTTTCAATTCCGTTTACCGGATCATAGGTGTGAGGAATTTTTACTATGCTAAATTTTTTGTCACGTTGTCATACTCTTTGTCTCTCCATTGTATGCAAAGTGTACACCACTATTATGTATTTAAAGCAAGCAGGGAAGCCATGATCATTCATGCATTTTGTGTTTTGGGACCATGCTGCCTGCGCTTTATAATCCTAAAATTGAGATGGAGCAGACGTGCTCAGGAAACACAAAGATGTTTTTGGGTTCATCTGATAACATCGAAACGCATGACCCGAGGAGTATTTAATGTACTGTGTATGGAGCTTCGATTACACAAGGAGAAATTCTATAATTATCTTCGCATGACCATCAAACGTTTGGACAATCTACTTAATTGAATTGCTCCAAGAATTCAAAGACAGCATACCGCATTCAGAAGACCCATTTCTCCTGGAGAGCGGCTGATGGTGACCTTAAGGTAATATCACCTATGACTTTTCTTGTTAGTTTATTTTTATTATTAAATTACATATGACTAGTGTTGAGCGAACAGTTCGAGCATCGTTCGGGTTCGTACCGAATTTTGGGGTGTCCGGGACCCGGACCCGAACCCGGACATTTTCAAAAAAGTTCGGGTTCGGGTTCGTCGTTCGGCATGTATTTAGGCGCATTTTGAAAGGCTGCAAAGCAGCCAATCAACATGCATCATACTACTTGCCCTAAGATGCCATCGCAGCCATGCCTACTATTGGCAAGGCTGTGATTGGCCGAGTGCAGCATGTGACTCAGCCTCTTTATAAGCTTGTGCGCACGTCGGGACGTGCTCACTCCCGATGTGAATAGAACAGGGATAGACGCAGCTGATGCTAGGGCGAGAATAGGCAGGGATAATTGAATAACTGGAAGCAAATTTCTCTCCTCCACCTGTGATTCATCTGAACAACTGCAGCTGAGCTGCTTTTTTGATAGGGATTGGCTATTTTTAGAGTGGCCAGAGTGATTTTTCCATCCACATGTACCTAGGCTGACCGCCGGCCGCCATTTTGCGACTTGTAGTGCTGCAGCAGAAGCTGCCACAGTGTGCATTCCAAAGCTCCAAACAAGTCAGACATCTACACCTGGGATTCAGACCAATAGCGATTTAGCAGCACAGTCCAAGGCTATTTTTTTAAAGGTTGTGCAGACCATTTTGTGGCATCATGTTACTGGGCTGATAGGCGGCGGCCATCTTGGGACTAGTGCTGCAGCACAATCTCTCCCAACGTCCATTAATCACTTGTAATAGTGGTCTGTGCCATAGAAATCCTACATCAGGGACTTGGGTGTGCTTGTGTCACCCCTACTAATACCAGTCCACCTGTAATCCATACAGTCAAAAGACTGAAAGTATTCCAGTGAGGGAATTTTTTTTATTTAAAAAGGCCAAGTTAGTTTATCTGGCGCTCAATATACTAGATACAGTTAGGCTCATGCTTCATACATCTGGAATTAGCAAATTAATGTGCTGGGGTTGGGAAAACATATATGTACCCATACTAGAATCTGTCAAAGAAAGCGGTACTACATATAACAGTCATTCCATCTGTAATCCATACAGTCAAAAGACTGAAAGTATTCCAGTGAGGGAATTTTTTTTATTTAAAAAGGCCAAGTTAGTTTATCTGGCGCTCAATATACTAGATACAGTTAGGCTCATGCTTTCATACATCTGGAATTAGCAAACTAATGTGCTGGGGTTGGGAAAACATATATGTACCCATACTAGAATCTGTCAAAGAAAGCGGTACTCACATATAACAGTCATTCCATCTGTAATCCATACAGTCAAAAGACTGAAAGTATTCCAGTGAGGGAATTTTTTTTATTTAAAAAGGCCAAGTTAGTTTATCTGGCGCTCAATATACTAGATACAGTTAGGCCCATGCTTTCATACATCTGGAATTAGCAAATTAATGTGCTGGGGTTGGGAAAACATATATGTACCCATACTAGAATCTGTCAAAGAAAGCGGTACTCACATATAACAAGTCATTCCATCTGTAATCCATACAGTCAAAAGACTGAAAGTATTCCAGTGAGGGAATTTTTTTTATTTAAAAAAGGCCAAGTTAGTTTATCTGGCGCTCAATATACTAGATACAGTTAGGCTCATGCGTTTCATACATCTGGAATTAGCAAACTAATGTGCTGGGGTTGGGAAAACATATATGTACCCATACTAGAATCTGTCAAAGAAAGCGGTACTCACATATAACAGTCATTCCATCTGTAATCCATACAGTCAAAAGACTGAAAGTATTCCAGTGAGGGAATTTTTTTTATTTAAAAAAGGCCAAGTTAGTTTATCTGGCGTTCAATATACTAGATACAGTTAGGCCTGTGTTTCATACATCTGGAATTAGCAAACTAATGTGCTGGGGTTGGGAAAACATATATGTACCCATACTAGAATCTGTCAAAGAAAGCGGTACTCACATATAACAGTCATTCCATCTGTAATCCATACAGTCAAAAGACTGGAAAGTATTCCAGTGAGGGAATTTTTTTATTTAAAAAGGCCAAGTTAGTTTATCTCATGCTCAATATACTAGATACAGTTAGGCCTCATGCTTCATACATCTGGAATTAGCAAACTAATGTGCTGGGGTTGGGAAAACATATATGTACCCATACTAGAATCTGTCAAAGAAAGCGGTACTCACATATAACAGTCATTCCATCTGTAATCCATACAGTCAAAAGACTGAAAGTATTCCAGTGAGGGAATTTTTTTATTTAAAAAGGCCAAGTTAGTTTATCTGGCGTTCAATATACTAGATACAGTTAGGCCTCATGCTTCATACATCTGGAATTAGCAAACTAATGTGCTGGGGTTGGGAAAACATATATGTACCCATACTAGAATCTGTCAAAGAAAGCGGTACTCACATATAACAGTCATTCCATCTGTAATCCATACAGTCAAAAGACTGAAAGTATTCCAGTGAGGGAATTTTTTTATTTAAAAAGGCCAAGTTAGTTTATCTGGCGCTCAATATACTAGATACAGTTAGGCCTATGCTTTCATACATCTGGAATTAGCAAACTAATGTGCTGGGGTTGGGAAAACATATATGTACCCATACTAGAATCTGTCAAAGAAAGCGGTACTCACATATAACAGTCATTCCATCTGTAATCCATACAGTCAAAAGACTGAAAGTATTCCAGTGAGGGAATTTTTTTATTTAAAAAGGCCAAGTTAGTTTATCTGGCGCTCAATATACTAGATACAGTTAGGCCTGCGTTTCATACATCTGGAATTAGCAAACTAATGTGCTGGGGTTGGGAAAACATATATGTACCCATACTAGAATCTGTCAAAGAAAGCGGTACTCACATATAACAGTCATTCCATCTGTAATCCATACAGTCAAAAGACTGAAAGTATTCCAGTGAGGGAATTTTTTTATTTAAAAAGGCCAAGTTAGTTTATCTGGCGCTCAATATACTAGATACAGTTAGGCTCATGCTTTCATACATCTGGAATTAGCAAACTAATGTGCTGGGGTTGGGAAAACATATATGTACCCATACTAGAATCTGTCAAAGAAAGCGGTACTCACATATAACAGTCATTCCATCTGTAATCCATACAGTCAAAAGACTGAAAGTATTCCAGTGAGGGAATTTTTTTATTTAAAAAGGCCAAGTTAGTTTATCTGACGCTCAATATACTAGATACAGTTAGGCCTATGCTTTCATACATCTGGAATTAGCAAACTAATGTGCTGGGGTTGGGAAAACATATATGTACCCATACTAGAATCTGTCAAAGAAAGCGGTACTCACATATAACAGTCATTCCATCTGTAATCCATACAGTCAAAAGACTGAAAGTATTCCAGTGAGGGAATTTTTTTATTTAAAAAGGCCAAGTTAGTTTATCTGGCGCTCAATATACTAGATACAGTTAGGCCTGCATGCTTTCATACATCTGGAATTAGCAAACTAATGTGCTGGGGTTGGGAAAACATATATGTACCCATACTAGAATCTGTCAAAGAAAGCGGTACTCACATATAACAAGTCATTCCATCTGTAATCCATACAGTCAAAAGACTGAAAGTATTCCAGTGAGGGAATTTTTTTATTTAAAAAGGCCAAGTTAGTTTATCTGGCGCTCAATATACTAGATACAGTTAGGCCTATGCTTCATACATCTGGAATTAGCAAACTAATGTGCTGGGGTTGGGAAAACATATATGTACCCATACTAGAATCTGTCAAAGAAAGCGGTACTCACATATAACAGTCATTCCATCTGTAATCCATACAGTCAAAAGACTGAAAGTATTCCAGTGAGGGAATTTTTTTATTTAAAAAGGCCAAGTTAGTTTATCTGGCGCTCAATATACTAGATACAGTTAGGCCTCATGCTTCATACATCTGGAATTAGCAAACTAATGTGCTGGGGTTGGGAAAACATATATGTACCCATACTAGAATCTGTCAAAGAAAGCGGTACTCACATATAACAGTCATTCCATCTGTAATCCATACAGTCAAAAGACTGAAAGTATTCCAGTGAGGGAATTTTTTTTTATTTAAAAAGGCCAAGTTAGTTTATCTGGCGCTCAATATACTAGATACAGTTAGGCTCATGCTTTCATACATCTGGAATTAGCAAATTAATGTGCTGGGGTTGGGAAAACATATATGTACCCATACTAGAATCTGTCAAAGAAAGCGGTACTCACATATAACAAGTCATTCCATCTGTAATCCATACAGTCAAAAGACTGAAAGTATTCCAGTGAGGGATTTTGCTTATAAAAATAATATATTTCATTGTGGTGCGAGTTGAATCGCAACAATGAAGAAAAATACTATTAAGGGACGAGGACGCGGTCGTGGTGGTGTCCGTGGAGCCTCTGTTGCTGGTAGAGGACGTGGCCGCTCGCCCCAGGCGCACACAGTAGGGAACGAACTCCTCAACTAGCCGGCAGAATGTACCGCAATATCTCGTGGGGCCCAATGCCGCTCTTAGGATGGTAAGGCCTGAGCAGGTACAGGCATTAATCGATTGGGTGGCCAACAGTGCTTCCAGCACGTTCACCACATGGTCTTCCACCCAGTCTTCTGCGGAAAGCGCACAGGTGGCACCTGAAAACCAAGCCCATCAGTCTGTCACATCACCCCAAGCATATCAGGGAAACGGTCTGAGCCACAAGTTATGCAGCAGTCTCTTCTTCTGTTTGAAGACTCTGCTTCCAGGGTTTCCCAGGGCGTCCACCTAGCCCTTCCCCAGTGGAGGAAGACATACCATGCACTGACGCACAACCACTTATGTCTCCAGATGAAGAGGACATGGGAATACTCACCTCATCGGAGTCCGTACGTCTCTGATGATGACGAAACACAGGTGCCCACTGCCGCGTCTTTTGCAGTGTGCAGACTGAACAGGAGGAGGTCAGGGAGGAGACTGGGTGGAAGACGATGCAGAGGACGATGAGGTCTTAGACCCCACATGGACTGAAGGTCGTGGCTGATGACTTTCACAGTTCAGAGGAAGAGGTAGTGGTGAGACCGAGACAACAGCTAAGCCAAAGAGGGAGCAGGGGGCCAAAGCAGACGAGCCACCGCCCCAGAGTTCGCCTGCTACTGGACATCGCCAACAGGGACCCAGCCCCACAAAGGCAGCTTCAACGAGTTCCCTGGCATGGCACTTCTTTAAACAATGTCCTGACCGACAAGACCCGAGTGACTTGCACGCTCTGCCATCAGAGCCTGAGGCGAGGCATTAACGTTCTGAACCTCAGCACAACCTGCATGACCAGGCATCTACATGCAAAGCATGAACTGCAGTGGAGTACACACCTTAAAAACCAGGCACTCGCTGAGGCTCCCCCTGCTCCTCTACTCGCTGCTGCCTCGGCTTCCGCCTCGAGAGGAATGCTGCCACCTGCCGAGCAGCAAACAGAGGATGTGCCACCGACACCACCACCACCGCCACCGTCAACTAGCGTCTCCACTATATCACACAGCAGCGCTCAGCTCTCAATATCTCAAACCTTAGAGAGGAAGCGCAAATTCCCACCTAGTCACCCTCGAGCCTTTGGCCTGAACGCCAGCATTTCTAAACTGCTGGCCTTTGAAATGCTGTCATTCCGGCTGGTGGACACAGACAGCTTCAAACAGCTGATGGCCATGGCTGTCCCACAGTATGTGGTTCCCAGCCGCCACTACTTCCAAGACAGCCGTGCCTTCCCTGCACATGCAAGTGTCCGATAAAATCAAGTGTGCACTGCGCAACGCCATTTGTGGCAAGGTCCACCTAACCACAGATACGTGGACCAGTAAGCACGGCCAGGGACGCTATATCTCACTAACTGCACACTGGATGAATGTAGTGGCGGCTGGGCCCCAGGCGGACAGTTCCTTGGCGCACGCCCTTCCGCCGCCTAGGATCGCAGGGCATCATTCTCTGCCTCCTGTAGCCTCCTCCTCCTACTCGGCTTCCTCCTCCACTGCTTCCACCAGCTCATCCGGTCAGCCACACACCTTCACCACCAACTTCAGCACAGCCCGCAAACGTCAGCAGGCCATTCTGAAACTCATATGTTTGGGGGACAGGCCCCACAGCGCAAAGGAGTTGTGGCGGGGTATTGAACAACAGACCGACGAGTGGTTTCTGCCGGTGGGCCTCAAGCCAGGCCTGGTGGTATGCGATAATGGGCGAAATCTCGTGGCAGCTCTGGGACTAGCCGGTTTGACGCACATCCCTTGCCTGGCGCATGTGCTGAACTTGGTGGTGCAGAGGTTCATTCACCACTACCCCAACATGTCAGAGCTGCTGCATAAAGTGCGGGCTGCTCTGTGCGCGCTCCGCCGTTCACATCCTGCCGCTGCTCGCCTGTCTGCGCTACAGCGGAACTTCGGCCTTCCCGCTCACCGCCTCATATGCGACGTGCCCACCCGGTGGAACTCCACCTTGCACATGCTGGAGAGACTGTGCGAGCAGCAGCAGGCCATAGTGGAGTTTCAGCTGCAGCACGCTCGCGTCAGTCGTACTGCCGAACAGCACCACTTCACCACCAATGATTGGGCCTCCATGCGAGACCTGTGTGCCCTGCTGCGCTGTTTCGAGTACTCCACCAACATGGCCAGTGGCGATGACACTGTTATCAGCGTTACAATACCACTTCTATGTCTCCTTGAGAAAACACTTAGGGCAATGATGTTAGAGGAGGTGGCCCAGGTGGAGGAGGAGGAGGAGGATGAGGGCTCGTTTCTAACACTTTCGGGCCAGTCTGTTCGAATTGGCTCAGAGGGAGGTTTGTTTAAGCAGCAGAGGACAGGTTCACAAGTCGCCAGCCAAGGCACTGTACTGGAGGACGAGGAGGATGAGGAGGAGGAGGTGGAGGGGGACGAGGATGACGCAAGTTCACAGCGGGGTGGCAGCCCAGGCCCATCACTGGTGCGTGGCTGGGGGATACGGTGGACGATGACGATACGCCTCCCACAGAGGACAGCTTGTCCTTACCCATGGGTAGCCTGGCCCACATGAGCGAATATATGCTCCAATGCCTGCGCAACGACAGCAGAGTTGCCCACGTTTTAACGTGTGCAGACTACTGGGTGGCCACCCTGCTGGATCCCCGGTATAAAGACAATGTGCCCACTTTAATTCCTGAACTGGAGCGCGACCGTAAGATGCGCGAGTACAAGCGCACGCTGATAGAGGCGCTCTTGAGAGCATTCCCACATGTCACAGGGGAACAGGTGGAAGGTGAAGGCAGAGGAGTGGCAAGAGGTCGCCAACGCAGCTGTGTCACGGCCAGCTCATCTGAGGGCAGGGTTAGCATGGCAGAAATGTGGAAAAGTTTTGTCTCCACGCCACAGCTATCTGCACCGACACCTGATACGGAACGTGTTAGCAGGAGGCAGCATTTCACTAACATGGTTGAACAGTATGTCTGCACACTCTCCACATCCTGACGGATGGTTCGGCCCCATTCAACTACTGGGTTTCGAAATTGTCCACGTGGCCAGAGTTAGCATGTTATGCCTTGGAGGTGCTTTCCTGCCCGGCGGCCAGCGTTTTATCTGAACGCGTATTCAGCACGGCAGGGGCGTCATTACTGACAAGCGCAGCCGCCTGTCCACAGCCAACGTGGACAAGCTGACCTTCATAAAGATGAACCAGGCATGGATCCCACAGGACCTGTCCCTCCCTTGTGCAGAGTAGTCCTTATTAACTGCCTAAAACATGTCTTGTTGTGCTACGGGCCACTTCTTTATTTGATACAAATTTTATGAAACCCACAGTTGAATGAAACTCTTCTCTGTCTGGGCGCCGGGCCTAACCAGATGAAAGTGGCCGGTTAAACTAACGGGTGACATGAAGCCATAACCTCTGCCATGCTACCTCTGTCTTCTGTCTGGGTGCTGAGGCCTAAGTCAAATAAAGCGGTCTTCTGCTGTGCTGGGGATATGAAGCTAATCTCTGACCTCTCTCCTCTGTCTGGGTCCAAAGGCCTAAATCACTGAAAGAGGCCTTCTCCTGTGGTGTGTGATATGATGCCAGAATATGTGCTGTGGGGCCTCTCTCCTCTTCCTGGGTGCAGGGGTCAAATAAACTAAATTGTGGCCTACTCCTGTGGTGGTTGATATGATGCCTGATTCTCTGATGTGGAACCTCTCTCCTCTGTTTGGGTGAAGGGGTCAAAGTCTTTCAAAGTCGCCTTCTCCTGTGCTGATTGATATGAAGCTGATGGTTGTGCCATCTGACATGGTTGCCGGGGTCCCATTAAATTGGGGCCTACTCCTGTGGTGGGTGATCTAAATGCCTGATTCTCTGCTTTGAAACCTCTCTCCTCCGTCCGGGTGTAGGGGTCAAAAGTCTGTCAAAGTCGCCTTCTCCTGTGCTGATTGATATAAAGCTTATGCTTGTGCCATCTGACATGGTTGCCGGGGTCTGATTCAATGGTGGCCTACTCCTGTGGTGGGTGATCTAAATGCCTGATTCTCTGCTGTGTAACCTCTCTCCTCCGTCTGGGTGTAGGGGTCAAAGTAACTAAATGGTGGCCTACTCCTGTGGTGGGTGATATGATGCCAGAATATGTGCTGTGGGGCCTCTCTCCTCTTCCTGGGTGCAGGGGTCAAAGTAACTCAATGGTGGCTTCTCCTGTGGTGGCTGATATGATGCCAGAATATGTGCTGTGGTGCCTCTCTCCTCTTCCTGGGTGCAGGGGTCAAAGTAACTAAATGGTGGCTTCTCCTGTGGTGGTTGATATGATGCCTGATTCTCTGCTGTGAAACCTCTCTCCTCCATCTGGGTGTAGGGGTCAAAGTCTTTCAAAGTCGCCTTCTCCTGTGCTGATTGATATAAAGCTGATGGTTGTGCCATCTGACATGGTTGCCAGGGTCTGATTCAATGGGGGCCTACTCCTGTGGTGGGTGATCTAAATGCCTGATTCTCTGCTGTGAAACCTCTCTCCTCCGTCTGGGTGTAGGGGTCAAAGTCTTTCAAAGTCGCCTTCTCCTGTGCTGATTGATATGAAGCTGATGGTTGTGCCATCTGACATGGTTGCCGGGGTCCCATTAAATTGGGGCCTACTCCTGTGGTGGGTGATCTAAATGCCTGATTCTCTGCTGTGTAACCTCTCTCCTCCGTCTGGGTGTAGGGGTCAAAGTAACTAAATGGTGGCCTACTCCTGTGGTGGGTGATATGATGCCTGGTTCTCTGCTGTGGGACCTCTCTCCTCTGTCTGGGTCCAAAGGCCTAAATCACTGAAAGAGGCCTTCTCCTGTGGTGTGTGATATGATGCCAGAATATGTGCTGTGGGGCCTCTCTCCTCTTCCTGGGTGCAGGGGTCAAAGTAACTCAATGGTGGCTTCTCCTGTGGTGGCTGATATGATGCCAGAATATGTGCTGTGGTGCCTCTCTCCTCTTCCTGGGTGCAGGGTCAAAGTAACTAAATGGTGGCTTCTCCTGTGGTGGTTGATATGATGCCTGATTCTCTGCTGTGAAACCTCTCTCCTCCATCTGGGTGTAGGGGTCAAAGTCTTTCAAAGTCGCCTTCTCCTGTGCTGATTGATATAAAGCTGATGGTTGTGCCATCTGACATAGTTGCCAGGGTCTGATTCAATGGGGGCCTACTCCTGTGGTGGGTGATCTAAATGCCTGATTCTCTGCTGTGAAACCTCTCTCCTCCGTCTGGGTGTAGGGGTCAAAGTCTTTCAAAGTCGCCTTCTCCTGTGCTGATTGATATGAAGCTGATGGTTGTGCCATCTGACATGGTTGCCGGGGTCCCATTAAATTGGGGCCTACTCCTGTGGTGGGTGATCTAAATGCCTGATTCTCTGCTGTGTAACCTCTCTCCTCCGTCTGGGTGTAGGGGTCAAAGTAACTAAATGGTGGCCTTCTCCTGTGGTGGGTGATATGATGCCAGAATATGTGCTGTGGGGCCTCTCTCCTCTTCCTGGGTGCAGGGGTCAAAGTAACTCAATGGTGGCTTCTCCTGTGGTGGCTGATATGATGCCAGAATATGTGCTGTGGGGCCTCTCTCCTCTTCCTGGGTGCAGGGGTCAAAGTAACTAAATGGTGGCTTCTCCTGTGGTGGTTGATATGATGCCTGATTCTCTGCTGTGAAACCTCTCTCCTCCATCTGGGTGTAGGGGTCAAAGTCTTTCAAAGTCGCCTTCTCCTGTGCTGATTGATATAAAGCTGATGGTTGTGCCATCTGACATGGTTGCCAGGGTCTGATTCAATGGGGGCCTACTCCTGTGGTGGGTGATCTAAATGCCTGATTCTCTGCTGTGAAACCTCTCTCCTCCGTCTGGGTGTAGGGTCAAAGTCTTTCAAAGTCGCCTTCTCCTGTGCTGATTGATATGAAGCTGATGGTTGTGCCATCTGACATGGTTGCAGGGTCCCATTAAATTGGGGCCTACTCCTGTGGTGGGTGATCTAAATGCCTGATTCTCTGCTGTGTAACCTCTCTCCTCCGTCTGGGTGTAGGGGTCAAAGTAACTAAATGGTGGCCTACTCCTGTGGTGGGTGATATGATGCCAGAATATGTGCTGTGGGGCCTCTCTCCTCTTCCTGGGTGCAGGGGTCAAAGTAACTCAATGGTGGCTTCTCCTGTGGTGGCTGATATGATGCCAGAATATGTGCTGTGGTGCCTCTCTCCTCTTCCTGGGTGCAGGGTCAAAGTAACTAAATGGTGGCTTCTCCTGTGGTGGTTGATATGATGCCTGATTCTCTGCTGTGAAACCTCTCTCCTCCATCTGGGTGTAGGGGTCAAAGTCTTTCAAAGTCGCCTTCTCCTGTGCTGATTGATATAAAGCTTATGCTTGTGCCATCTGACATGGTTGCCGGGGTCTGATTCAATGGTGGCCTACTCCTGTGGTGGGTGATCTAAATGCCTGATTCTCTGCTGTGTAACCTCTCTCCTCCGTCTGGGTGTAGGGGTCAAAGTAACTAAATGGTGGCCTACTCCTGTGGTGGGTGATATGATGCCAGAATATGTGCTGTGGGGCCTCTCTCCTCTTCCTGGGTGCAGGGGTCAAAGTAACTCAATGGTGGCTTCTCCTGTGGTGGCTGATATGATGCCAGAATATGTGCTGTGGTGCCTCTCTCCTCTGTCTGGGTCCAAAGGCCTAAATCACTGAAAGAGGCCTTCTCCTGTGGTGTGTGATATGATGCCAGAATATGTGCTGTGGTGCCTCTCTCCTCTTCCTGGAGTGCGGGGGTCAAAGTAACTCAATGGTGGCTTCTCCTGTGGTGGCTGATATGATGCCAGAATATGTGCTGTGGGGCCTCTCTCCTCTTCCTGGGTGCAGGGGTCAAAGTAACTCAATGGTGGCTTCTCCTGTGGTGGTTAGTATGATGCCAGAATATGTGCTGTGGGGCCTCTCTCCTCTTCCTGGGTGCAGGGGTCAAAGTAACTCAATGGTGGCTTCTCCTGTGGTGGCTGATATGATGCCAGAATATGTGCTGTGGGGCCTCTCTCCTCTTCCTGGGTGCAGGGGTCAAAGTAACTAAATGGTGGCTTCTCCTGTGGTGGTTGATATGATGCCTGATTCTCTGCTGTGTAACCTCTCTCCTCCGTCTGGGTGTAGGGGTCAAAGTAACTAAATGGTGGCCTACTCCTGTGGTGGGTGATATGATGCCTGGTTCTCTGCTGTGGGACCTCTCTCCTTTGTCTGGGTGCTGTGGTCAAAATAATAGTAAGTGACCTTCTCCATTGGTGGGTGACTTGAAGCCTGATTCTGTGCTATGGGACCTCACTCCAATTAATATTGTTTAATTTTTATTTATTTTATGTTAACTCATCATTTCCCTATCTACATTTGTTTGCAGGGGATTTAACTACATTTTGCTGCCTTTTGCAGCCCTCTAGCCCTTTCCGGGTGTGTTTTACAGCCTTTTTAGTGCCCAAAAGTTCGGGTCCCCATTGACTTCTATGGGGTTCGGGTTCGGGATGAAGTTCGGGTCGAGTTCGGATCCCGAACCCGAACATTTTTCGAAAGTTCGGCCGAACTCGTCGAACCCGAACATCCAGGTGTTCGCTCAACTCTACACATGACTTATGAAAATTATAGTTAAACTTTGATATTAATTTAAACATTTGTTTTACAGACTTCTTGCTATGGGGGAAAGCTTATAGTCATTGCATTTTCAGTTTAGCATGGGAATTTCTACCCTCTCCTTGCCAAGCCTTGTGGGAGATATTGTGTGACAATTATATCCCACATACCACCACAGTAGAAACGCACAGTGGCTCTACCACACTGGGCCAAAATTATCAAGGTGCTCACTCCACGGCACACCCACTGCCGAATAAATATAATGTATAAGTATAATGTCCTCTCCTCTGTCCTCCTAGGTTGGCAATTTTAGGTATGCTGATGGCCCCGGATGGATTTCTTTGTTTCATGCCACTGAGGAAGGAGTATGTAATTCTGAAGCGCATTTGGTGAACTTTTAAAACTGAACAGTGAACTTTTTAGGGGCATAAAACAAAGAAATCCATCTGGGGCCATCAGTTTGGACCCATTCTAATCCTTCCTACAGCAAGAGGGCTAACTAACATCCGCCATCTCCTGACACGTGGGACGCAGAGGCATCGCAACCAGCAGCGCTCAGCAAGTGTAACTACATTGCACAGCTGGGCGGCACCTGATATATGTGGAAGTGGTAACATAACAAAGTTACATTGTATACAATATGAAGTCTCACTAATTGACCCCATAAGGATATTCTGACATAACAACCAATGTACTGACGTCAGTTCTCATTTACAATGAGGCAGTGGAATACATACAGGGGTCGCAGGGGTTGCAGTTGCGACTGGGCCCTGCACTCCAGGGGGCCTGGCCGCCTGTGGACCCCCCCCCCCAGGCTGGCAGGACACCCTAAAGCATGTTAAAAACACCCACTGGTAGGGGCCCCGCTGGACTCACATGTAATAGAGGGCTCTGATGGGGCCCGGCATGAAGTACAGTGTCAATTTAGGGCCTCATCAGAGCACTCCATTACATGTATAATATGGGGGGGAGAGGGGGGGAGTGCGCACTCACTCACACACACCCGGCCGGCAGTCGTTTCCATAGTGAAGCAGGGAAACCTGCTCCCTGCTTCACTGATCTTCAGAGCTCAGGAGTTCCCCCTGCTGGCCCCACATTGCGCTGCTTGCTGTGGGAGGAGAGCTGAAGGCCCGGGAAAATCTGCCTTCAGCACAGCCTGCAGCGCAATGAGAGTGTAAGAGCCTGTCACGGAGGTAAGTATGTGTTTTTTTTTTCTAATGCTGCAGACCGGGGTTTAAGTGTTTGTGTGGGGGGGGGGGGGGAAGTTTGATGGGCACAGCTAGAGTGAGGGGGCACAAAAGTGGGCAACTCTACTGAGGGGCACCTAATCTGCCATAACTAATTTGAGGGGGGCACATATGAAGGCATAACTATGAGGGGGCACATATGAAGGCATAACTACTGTGAGGGGCACATAATCTGGCATTACTGCTGTGAGGGACACATAATCTGGCATAACTACTGTGAGTGGACACATAATCTGGCATTACTACTTTGAGGGGACACATAATCTGGCATTACTACTTTGAGGGCACACATAATCTTTCATTACTACTGTGAGGGGACACATAATCTAGCATTACTACTGTGAGGGGCACATATTCTCGTCATTCCTACTGTGAGGGGACACCTAATCTGGCATTACTACTGTGAGGAGGCACATATCTGGACATGACTACTGTAAAGGGCACATATTTGGCATAACTACTGTGAGGGGGCACATAATCTGGCATGACTACTGTGAGGGAGTCATTACTACAAAGGTCGGCATTAGTACTGTGAGGGGCCACAAGGTGGGCATTAGTACTGTGTGGTATCACTAGATTACTCTGCTATATATTGGCATGGCTCAGTCTTACAGGCCAGCACATCGCCCCCTGCTGGTGATTTCACAGGGGCAGTCACCATCCCTTGCTTATGTGATTATTCTTTTTTTCTCACCACAGGGACCTTGTTCTGGATCCAATGGACATCACGCTGATGCCAGCGACACCCTGGATGAGGTAGACCAGATTTTATTAGGACTGGGTGAGTGTAGCCATGCATTGGGCTTAGGGCTCTTTAACACGAGCGGATCCTGTGCGGCTAATCCGCTGTGTGAAAGAGTGCCAAGCCCTGTTCTGGACAGCAGAGACATGGAGCATTAACATGATTGATAATGCTCCGTGCCTCTCTGTGATCTTTTTACTACAAAATCATGGTGAGATAAAGTTGTCACAGTGATTTTGTAGTAAAAAGATCACAGTCAATCATGTTACTGCTCCGTGTCTCTGTTGTCCGGAATGGGGCTTGGCACTTATTCACGCAGCGGATTAGCTGCACGGAAAGAGCCCTTAGTAATAAAAACCTGCCCAATGGGGGTCGGGGGCCCAATCCAAAGTTTGCACTGTGGCCCATAACACTATAGTTACACCACTGGCTGCTGGGCAGTGTTCCCTCTAAGCTGCGCGGGTGTGCGGCCGCGCAGCAATTATTGTGTTCTCACTCACAAGTTTACTATGTCCGCTCAGCGCGCCCGCTCACCCGCCTTGCAAAATGCCCACACACTTGCCCACACTATTGATGAGTTCTTCCAAACTTCCTCCTGTGTGCGGGGTAAGTGGGGCGCCGCCTACCACATATTTCCCGCGCCACTGCTGCTGCCTCCTCCTACTTTTTCTTACTGAAAAGGAGGAGCGGCATTGCACAGGGAGAGGTAATGTGGAGGCGGCATTGGCGCCATTAGAAGCTAGACTCCCTCCTGAGACTGAGAGCTGCCTGCTGCGCCTGCTACATAAGTATGCTGGGAGTGGGGGCAGACCTGGAGGGCATGCTGCTGCAGAACACTGTCAGGGACACACCATCCTATCCCAATGATAGTCTATCACTGGGATGGTGTGCCAGTGGTTTCACCCCTTGTGTTCTGCAACAGCATGCCCTGCACTTATATTCAGCCTATACCTATGTACAGCCGATACCTATATACAGCCTATACCTATATACAGCCCAGTGGCGTAGGGATCGCCATAGCAACCATAGCAATGACTATGGGGCCCTACGTCACTGGGGGCCTGGGGACGCCGGATGAGGATTTTTATTTATTTTTTCATGTGGCACAGGGGCGTCGCTAGGGCCTTTTATCTGGGGCCAGGGCCCTGAATCGATCTACCACTGGCCCGAACCTTGCGCCAGCAGCAACCCCAACAATTAGCATCTGATCAGATTCCAACCTCATGGCAGGAGGCAGGGCTGCTCAGCACGTCCAGATCGCACAGCACACTGTGACGTCACAGCGTCATCAGCGCTGCTGCACCGCCGGCCAATTCTTGTTTCTGCAGGTGGGAACAGAGGAGCGCAATGCCACTCCACTGTACTCACTGGCGTTTGACCCAGGTTTGTTGAAGCGGTCGATCGCCCTCCTTCTCTGACAGCCAGCCAGGCCAAGGCATAGTCAGTCAGTGTCAACTCAGCTAGCCAGAGCCAGCCCAGCCTCCAGTGATCAGCAGGCAGCACTAGTCGATTCAGCATCAGCCAGCCCACTAGGCACAAGGACCTAAGCCCAGGTAATAGATACTACTGGTATCTTGTTATATTATTATATATGTACAGCTGGTATGAGACTAGGGGGCAAATTACTTAATGGGGGCAGTGTGTGGGGCAAATTACTTAATAGGGAAAGTGTGGGGGACAAATTACTTAATGTGGGGCAGTGTGGGGGACAAATTACTTAATGGGGCAGTGTAGATGCAAATTACTTAATGTGGGGCAGTGTAGAGGCAAATTACTTAATGCGGAGCAGTGTGGGAGACAAATTACTTAATGTGGGGCAGTGTGGGGGACAAATTACTTAATGGGGCAGTGTAGAGGCAAATTACTTAATGGGGGGTAGTGTGGGGGACAAATTACTTAATGGGGCAGTGTAGAGGCAAATTACTTAATGTGGGGCAGTGTGGGGGACAAATTAATTCAGGGGGCAGTGTGGGGGGCAAATTACTTAATGTAGGGCAGTGTGGGGGCAAATTACTTAATGTGGGGCAGTGTGGGGGGCAAATTACTTAATGGGGCAGTGTAGAGGCAAGTTATTTAATGTGGAGCAGTGTGGGGGACAAATTACTTAATGGGACAGTGTAGAGGCAAATTACTTAATGTGGGGCAGTGTGGGGGGCCAATTACTTAATGTGGGGCAGTGTAGAGGCAAATTACTTAATGTGGAGCAGTGTGGGAGACAAATTACTTAATGTGGGGCAGTGTGGGGGACAAATTACTTAATGGGGCAGTGTAGAGGCAAATTACTTAATGTGGGGCAGTGTGGGGGACTAACTACTTAATGGGGGGGCAGTGTGGGGGACAAATTACTTAATGGGGGTAGTGTGGGGAACAAATTACTTAATGGGGCAGTGTAGAGGCAAATTACTTAATGTGGGGCAGAGTGGGGGACAAATTAATTCAGGGGGCAGTGTGGGGGGCAAATTACTTAATGGGGCAGTGTAGAGGCAAGTTACTTAATGTGGGGCAGTGTGGGAGACAAATTACTTAATGTAGGGCAGTGTGAGGGGCAAATTACTTAATGTGGGAAGTGTGTGGGCAGTATTACTAACTAAGGCATTCTAGAAGGGAATTACTATTGGTGGGACTATGAGGAGCACTGTTACTATGGGGGGGGAGTCTATCTGTATGGCAGTTATTTTTCTTTAGGATAGTATTTGGGGGTATTGGGGCACAGCAAGCAGCAGGATAACACTGTGGGGCTCCAGGTTGGGGGGTGATGATAGAAAAGTGAGGAAGCTAAGATGTCTGTGTGTCACACTCTGCAGAGATGAGGCGCGGCTGAAAGAAGCTGTATGGACCAAAAGGGGAAGATGATGACAGAAAAGATCTACATCAGAGGAGATGTCACCTGGAGGAGCTGGATGTGACAGGTATGTGCTGCTGTACAATATACAGTATAATCCATACACCATGCCGTACAATATACAGAATAATCCATACACCAAGCCATACAATATACACCAAGCCATACAATATATAATCTATACACCATGCGGTACAATATTTAGTATAATCCATACACCATGCGGTACAATATTCAGTATAATCTATACACCATGCGGTACAATATACAGTATAACACCTACACTGTGGGGTTATTGTGTATATTGTACGGCATGGTGTATGGATTATACTGTATACTGTACAGCATGGTGTATGGATTATACTGTATACTGTACCGCATGGTGTATGAACTATACTGTATATCGTACGGCATGGTGTATGGATTATAATGAATATTGCACATACACAGCATAGTGTAGGGGTTATAATGTATATTGTACAGCAGGGATTATAATGACACAGTGCAGGGATTATAATGTATTCAGTACAGCATGCTGTAGGGATTATACTGTATCGTATGGGATGGTGCAGGGGTTTGTATGCTCTTTGATGTGACAATTATCTTAGGTTTTTCTATCACCCACCTTTGATGCAGCTGTGCCCAGCTCTGAGCCAACCCCGCTCCGCAGCTGCCAAGGTTTAGGGTCAGAGAGGTATGTGGGGGTGGGAGATCCGGGAGGGGGCCATAAAAACCTTTTGCTATGGGGCCCAGTCATTTCTAGCTACGCCCCTGATACAGCCTACAGCTATATATTGCAGTAGATAGGTGTAGACTGTATATAGTTATAGGCTGTATATAGGTATAGGCATATCTATCTATCTATCTCATATCTATCTATCTCATATCTATCTATCTATCTATCTATCTACCCTTTCTCATATCCCATAGGGGTTATATTGTTCGGCATGGTGTAACCTCCAAACATTTGCTGTACAGTATATATTATAATCCCTGTAACATGCTGTACAATATACATTATAATCCATACACCATGCCGTTCAATATACAGTATAACACCTACACTGTGGGGTTATATTGTACGGCATGGTGTATGGATTATACTGTACATTTTACTGTATCATGTATGGATTATACTGTATATTGTACAGCATGGTGTAGGGGTTATAATGTATACTGTACAGCAGTGCAGGGATTATTATGTATATTATACGGCATGGTGCAGGGATTATACTGTATATTGCACAGCATGGAGCAGGGATTCAGTGGGGAGGGAGGAGGTGGGGACACTTGCGGCGGGGTCGGTGCAGTGACTCTACTCTAATATACCGGCCCCGCACACAGCTGTAAATATACCGTATTCACAGTGTCGTACTGGGGTGCCTAGGGCCCACCAGTGAAAATCATTCTAGGGGCCCACCCTACAGCTGCCATAAACGGAAATATTACTTGTTCATTTTTTGGCCTTAGATACATGAATCTTTGCAGTTTCGTACACAATACAGAGTGCAAAACAGAATGGTATTGTGCACTGCATTATATCAAAGTGTTTATCATTAAGCAACTCATTGTAGTTGATAATTTATCCGTTATTTACAGTCAGTAGTAGTTTGGACAGTGCTCACACATGGAAATTCCTTATCCTTAATGAACCACTCTTTCCCTCATCCTAAACAATATCCAAAGTAAAGCAAATGTTTGCCGGCATCTTCAAATGGAAACGTGTACTAGAGTGAATAGGCCACCATGTAACCACCCCTATAGGGTCTTTCTCATGTGTCTTGACCACTTGAGTAAGACCCTATAGGAGTCAATACATGGTGATGAACGGCATATTCACTCCAGTAAACTTTTTGATTTGAAGATGCCGACAAACATTTTCTTTACTTTAGGCTGACAGTTATTTTTTTCTGTCTTTGCTATCATGGTGGTATCTAGGTATCAGCGAATTTCATATTTTGAAATTTATTTGCGGTTCGTTTTGTGGTATTTACTGAATTGCATTATGGATTCCGTAACTACGGACCAGAATGCAATTCCATAACAGAATGCCTTTCCGTTATGCAGGAGAGGACTCCGCAAACGAATTTCAAAATATTAAATTCGCTCATCCCTAGTGGTATCCATGTATGATACAGATCCAAGATCCATGCGCATGAACATCTGCACACAAACCATATGATATTCTACAACTATTGCAAAAAGCTATTGCGTCGCTACCTTCTCAAACAGCTGATCGGCAGGGGTCCCGGGTGTCGGACCCCTGCCGATCAGATGCTGATGATCTATCCAGAGGATAGATCATCAATTTAAACAAGGTGCAGAAACCCTTTAACTGTTTCTAAATTATTGCTTTAATACCATTTTATTTAATGTTACAGTATTTGTATTGTACTGTGCAATTACTATGTGCAGTAACTACTTTGAGCAGTTTAATATTATTTAATTTTATTTAATATTTGAGTTTAATATTAAATGTTATTCAGTGGATTTGTGCAATAAAATAGTTTCTCACATATGCTTTTTGCAATAGTTGTAGAATATCATATGGTTTGTGTGCAGATGTTCATGCGCATGGATCTTGAATCTGTATCATACACGGTGTTCCCTATGAGATAAAACTGACCTGTTCCCTTTATTCCTGGATGAGTACTTTTCAGTGTAGATTGACATGGTCAGGCCTGAGTTCATCTTCTCCTGCCAGTCCTGTGTGCTGGGGAAATCTTGAAACTGCACTGTGCCGTTTAGTATTTGGCGCAGACAGGCATAGTGAAGGAGATTTCCCCAGCACACCAGCAGGAGAAGACGAATGCTGGCCTGACCCTGTCCTACTGCCAAGGAGTGGAATGAAGAAGGAGAACGGAGCCTCTAGGAGCAGGAGCAACGCTTCCCTGCTCCTAGAGGCTAATTTGCATACCCTAAAAATAAAAATTGGGTAGTAACGGGGGCATACATTAAACAAAGAATAGCAGAGTTAGATTCCGCTCACATTTGCACATGGAATGCAATGTCAGCCTGTTTAATAGGGATAATTGTGGTGACAGAAACCTTTTAAGGGTGGGTTCGCGGGTTCACGTTTGGGTTTGCTCTTGCGTTTTGGCATTCGGCTATAGGTTCTGTTTATAACGCAATGCACAACAGAAGCTTTTAAGAGGCATTCTGTTTTGATCCATCATAGTGGAAGTCTATGGGCAAGCATAATGGATCCTGTCAACAGGACTTTGTTTTCTGTCCTCCATAACGGAAACCAGACGGATCCGTTATGCTGCCTATAGACTTCAATTTTGACAGATCAAAACGGAATGCCTCTAAGGGTTTCCGTTTTTCATTCTGTCTGGGCATCCTGTTATAAATGGAAACTATAACGGAAAGACAGAACGCAAGTGAAAACCCGCCCTTATTTGCTTGTATACAGTAGTTTCTGGTTTGGTATTGACAATTGATGGTGCGGGCAGCGGGTGAGAATGCAAGACCTGTGCCTGCATCATAATTGCAACATAAAATTACAGCAAGTTGTATAAAGGAAAACTACAACTCCCAGCAGGTCCTGAAGGTTTGCATCTGACAAGGCATGCTGGGAGTTGTACTTTCCAAGGGGCAAGGCAATAAAATGTGCATTTTTTAACAGTATTTTAACTTTTATTATAGAGGCTGTCTGTAACTATCAAGCAGTGTGCCCCTGTTAGAGTAAAATTTGACACAGTAAAATTCTTGTAAACTTCTCAAGTTGGATCCCTTTATCAGGTCACACACAGAACTGACCCTCTTATAGCCAAATAAACACCATAGAGTGGTCCCCTGCTCAGGATCCCTTTGTGTTCATCAGAGCTGAGGGCCACAAAGCAAGAGGAGGACAGGGTCTGTCCATGTGCTCTCCTTGAACACTCACCAATGCTTTATGTGTAGGACTGGTATGTGGACAAAATATCTCACCATATAATTTTCAGAACATGCACAGGCAGATCCAGTCATGTAAGACCGCCTGGTCACACTTTCTGGAACCCTTTTTGGCTGTGCAGTCTGTGCTGGGCTGCATAGGTAGCAGGGAAGCAGACTCTGGCACTGGGTCTGGACGGGACTGTGAAGCTGCAGCAGCTAATTGGAGGAGCAGCTAGAGGAAAGGGGCAGAGCCAGAACGGAGCCAGAGCAGAGCTGAGGGGAGAGGGGGGCGGGGGGTCTGGGGGACAAGTGAAGTGGCAAGGTGATCATCAGTCATCTCGCCACTTGCTAACATTAAGTGTGTGTGTGCTTTTTGAAGTGGCAGGCAGCGACACTGGAGCTGCCTGCTGCACAATTAACTATAAATCCCAGGGGCCCACTGAGGGTTTCCCCGGCTACCCGGTGGGACAGTCCGAGCCTGCGTATTCATGTAAAGTTTAATCTTTGTAAAAGTAGCCCAAACCCTGCTGTAGTACTTACTAACTACGGTGGCATGCAGACTCATCGGCAGCTTGAGCTTAACATCGCTCCTTCCGTCATGCGCCTCCTGCCCCGTCTGCCTGCTCCTCCCACTTTATGAATGAAGCAGGGAGGCGGGCAGGAGGCGCATGACAGAGGGAGAGATGTTAAGCTCAAGCTGCCGGCGAGTCTGCATGCCACCGTAGTTAGGAAGTACTACAGCAGGGTTTGGGCTACTTTTACAAAGCTTAAAGTGTAGCTGCCATATAATTTTTTTTTTTTTGCTAAAGTGTAGGGCAAGTAATAGGTAACATTTTTGTAATGTACTTTATTTAGCCAAACGTTTAATTTTAGTAGTAAACTGGGGCTGAAATGGCCCTTAGCAGCGCTCTCAGAAATGAAGGGGAGGGGAGCAACGGGGAGGGGGCCCATGGATCACACCTGGACCCCATTGATTGTGTGTATGCCACTGCAATGAGGCCTCTTATGATGAAATATATATAACTTTTTAATCTATTTTTTAAGAATCAGTCAAGTATTTAATTTCATTTTTGGGGGACTTATATCAATTGACTTAAATAAGGACAATATTTCTATAGTACTATCTAAAACCGGACATGAGATTACCATCTATCATTCCTATTGAAAGATCACTGTTATACCGATTTTACCTGGTTCAAGTGTATACTTAGTGACATTAATTCGGATCATACAAAGTTGCCAAGAATATATATGCAGCTATGAGTTTTTTGTAACCAATATCTACATTTCACAGATCCACAATTTATCATAGTTTTTATTATATTATTAATTGACAACTGTGAATTCTGCCAATTATGAAATGTGTATTATTGAATTCATGGTATATTGATTTATACATGAAGTGGTCATACACATGAATTTTTATTGCTATGCTCATGATATTTCAAATTACTAATATGGATACTGTACATATCGGGATCTAACTTTTGTTATCATATACATTTTCTGTATCAATAAATGAAATGTTATTTTAGATCCAAGCTGAATTCATTTCCATGCAACGACAGTTAGTTGACTGCCCTCCTAATTAATTCCTGCTTCAATTTCCAAATTGCATCGGTGCAATGGATGGAAAACAGAATTGTTAAACTTTCCAGTAGCGGCTCCGAATTTTTTAATTATACATTTTTTTTTCTCAATTATATTAATGGGCATTGCTGACGCTAACTACAAGTTTGCCGCTGTTAACGTCGGTGCATATGGAAGAACTAATGTCTGCATGGCTTTTAACCTCTTAAGGACACAGGACGTACCCGTACGTCCTGTGTCCTGTCTTTAAAGATGGCGTCCGCTCCTGCCTTATGCGGGCACCTGAGCCGCGGGTGTCCGCATGGTTCCTGTAGCAGACACCCACGGCTAATTTCTGCGACCGGCAGCGATGCTGATCACAGACATTTAACCCCTCAGATGCCGTGGTCAATCCTGACCACGGCATCTGAGTGCGCACAAACCTGAAAGTTTTACTTTCGGTTTGCGCTCCGGCTCCCCGTGTGGCGATCGGAGGAGCCGGAGCATGCCTGTAGTCTATGAATGAAACCCAGGCTGCTCTGTAGTATTTCCTATGTAGCCTTGCCTGTAATAGGCTTCATAGGAGAATCGTTAATTTCTAACGATAATTTGTTTTCCCTTAGTCCTAACAGCAGCACAGATGGGGTTAACCACCCCCCGTGGACCGGCGGAATGTTTAATGAGCCCAAGACTAATAACTCAATTTAACAATTAAGTATCTCCTTAAAAGGAGGAAGTCAACCCCCAGCCCACTGTGTTTATAGCAAGAAAAAAAACTAGACTTACTAGGGTGGGAAATTTGTGTGCTGCTGTTAGGACTAAGGGAAAACAAATTATCGTTAGAAATTAACGATTCCCTTACGTCCTACCAGCAGCACAGATGGGGAGATAGCAAGAAAAACCCTAGGGAGGGCCTTCCTGCCTGGCAGAACTAAGAAAAGTCTGCCCAAAGGCCGAAAACTCAGCTAGACTGGCATCTAGTCTATAATGGGAGATGAATGTCGATTCAGAGCTCCAGGAGGCAGCTTTGCAAATCATGTTGAGAGGCAGAAGACTCCTCTCGGCAAAAGAAGTAGCCACAGCTCTAGTAGAGTGGGCCTTCACGAATCCCGGAGGGTCCAGAGATTGTGGAAACAAAGGATTCCTTAATAGCCTCCTCAATCCACCGACTGATGGAAGGTTTGGATGCCTTATAGCCTTTAAACTTACCGGCAACAGGATTAGCAGATTCTCATCTTTCCTGAACTCCTTGATCTATCCACATAGATCCGGAGACATCTCGAGACGTCCAGAGGATGTCTAGCAGGTTCCTAGGAGGAGGTGGTAGATGTCGACAGAACCGGGAGGAATATCACCTGGTTGATGTTCTGGAAGGAAGGAACTTTAGGCCTACAATACAGGAGGAATCTAAGAAGGTCCCGGTCATGTAAGAATAGGGCTCATGTGCTGAGAGAGCTTGAAGTTTAGAGACCCTCTTGGCCAAAGTCACTGCAAGGAGAAACACAAACTTCCAAGTGACGAACTTGATGTCCACCTCCTCTAACGTTTCAAAGGGGGGAGATGCTAACCCCCTGAGAACTACTCAAAAAACCCATTGAAAAAAAAGGGGTCTCAGTACTGTAGGCTTTAATCTTTCAGCTCCTTTAAGGAACCGTTTGATCAGCGGGTCCTGAGAAAAAAGCCTGTTAAGGCAAGCTGAGATGGCTGAAACTTGAATCTTCAGAGTAAAAGGGCAAGGCCTCTATCAAGGCCGTTTTGCAGGAACTGAAGGATAGCGGAGAGGGGCGGATCTGCAGACGCCTCCTCAGTTGAGGTACAACAGGATGAGAATATCCTCATAATACAAGAGTAGGCTCTCTTGGTAGGGTCCGCTCTAGAATGAGACAGCGTTCTCAGGACCGACTCTGAAAGACTGATCAACCTCCAGGCTGTCAGGTTGAATCTGTGCAGATCTGAGCAGAGGTGAGTGTCCCACGACACCAGGGTCTGCTGTGGGGGGAGCCTCCAATATTGTCCTCGACTCAACTGGGTGAGCTAGGTAAACCAGGATCTCTTCGGCCAAAACAGTATGATGGCTATCACCGAGGCCTGATCCTGACGGATTTTCATCAATACCCTCGGTATCATGGAAAAGGGAGGGAAGATGTAAGCCAGCCTGAACCTCCAGGATATTGACAGAGCGTCTAACGCCAGGGGGTTGTCCTCCCTGTAGAGGGAGCAGAACCTCTCCACCTTGGCATTGAACCTTGTTGCCATGAGATCCACCTCTGGCATACCCACTTGAGGACTATCTGCTTGATTCTCCGGATGTAAAGACCACTCTACCGACAGAAGACCGCGGCTCAGCCGCTATCATATTGAGGGAGCCTTGGATGTGGATCGCAGATAAGTGGGAAGGTACAACTCTGTCTAATCCAGAATCACCCCGATCTCTGACAAGAGGGACGTGATCTTGTGCCTCCCTGCTGGTTGATGTAAAGTACCGCAGTCACATTGTCTGACTGGACTTTCACCGCTTTGCCCCGGATCTGAGGGGCTAAGTGAAGGAGGGCTAGCCGGATAGCCTGAATCTCGCGGAGATTGGATGAAAGAAGCCACTCCTGAGGAAACCAGGTCCCGTGAACTGGAGTGTCGTCTAGGTGAGCGTCCCAGCCTACTTAGGACGCATCCGTAGTCAATATGACCCAGACTGGCTAGGTCATAGACTTCCCGTCTAAAAGATGGCACCACCATCTGAGGGAATACCGAGTTTGCCAAGTCAGGGAGCACAGGGAGTTTAGCCCAGCAGGGCTGCCATTCCATTAGGACAGGACCTCCGACTGTAGAGGGCGGAGGTGCCATAGAGCCCAAGGGACTGCTTCCGCAGACGCTGACATGAGCCCCAGCATCTTCATGAGAGTCCGGATTGGAACTCGCCGGGGAAAGGAACTTGCCGTGTTCTGAACCCGGAATCTTCTTTCTGGAGTCAACTGGAGCGACATCCCAGCGGAGTCCGTTATGAAGCCTAGATATCTTACTGAAGTCGACGGGCTCACGTTCGACTTCTACCAGCTGATGATCCAACCTAGGTGGAACAGAAAGGAGATTGTTACCTGAAGAAGTTGGGTTAGGACCGCTAGAGCAGAGGCTTTCAAAGCCAGTCGTCCAGATAAGAAATGATGGTCAGTCCTTGAAGCCTCAAAGCCGCCACCACAGAACCACCACCTTGGTAAAAGTGTGAGGGGCAGAAGAAATGCCAAAGAGAAGGGCAACAGAAGATGCTTGACGACACCGGACACCTGGACCGTGATCCTGATATACTTCCTGGAACCAGGATGGATCGGGATGTGCAGATATGCATTCTTGAGGTCCAGGGTTGCCATCACGTCTCCAGGATTGACGACGTGAACTACTGACCTGATGGTTTCTACACGAAACTTCACCTTCCTTATAAATCGATTGAAATATCTCAGATCGATAATCATCCGGAGATCTCCTGAAGCCTTGGGAACCAGAAAAACTGGTGAATAGATCCCTAGGCCCCGTTCTCCTGCCGGAACCTCCTCCAGAGCCCTTTTGCAAATGTAGTCCTGAATGTAGGCCTCTAGGATCGCCTCCTTGGCAGCTTGTAGAAGGTTGATCTTGACAAACCTGTCCAGTGGAATAGAGGTGTTGTTGACTAAATAACCGTTGAAAATGATATTCAGGACCCAGGGATCCGAGATCTCTTGGATCCATTCTTCTCAGAAGTGGGAGAGAGGACTCCCGACGGGTACATGAAGCTTATTGGCAGGACGGCAGGAGTAACGGGAATTAAGCAAGAGCCTCGAAGAGGCCCGTAGTCAGGAGGTGGATTTTCCATCCTTGGCTCCTCCAAATGGAATATGGGCCGCCGATCTCAGGGCCATGCTATATATAGACCCCTGACATTATTTGATAGTATTGTTACAGGGTGCCAAAGGCACACTTAGTCTCCCATGAGCCACAGACCTGCTGCTTAGCTTCAAGAGCAAGGATCTGTGTTTGGCCAGATACCTAGGACTTGATTTGCTAGCGGGAAGCTCCCTCGCTAGCTTAAACTGGGGCTGTGCGGTATCGCACAAGAAGTCCGTAGCCAGGTTGATGGTCTTGAAAGCATCTGGTTCAAACCTCTGGTTCACATCAACTTGAATTTGATCCAGGCGAGATCGGAGGAACGTAGAGACTTCAAAAAGCCGCTATGGCTGTGGAAGCGGAAGCCGCCGTAACACCCCGTCTTAGTGTGCACTCTGCAAGGGGGTCCTGCAGCTAGACCCATCGTCTGCAGGAACCAGAGTGCGCTTGGACAACTTGGCAATAGCCATGTCCACCTTGGGAATGGATCCCCACGAATCCACCAAGGGTTAAGCCATCGGGAACATGGATTTAAACTTCTTTGTTAAAACCGGATCTTTTCCAGGTTTTTTCCACTCTATATCATGACAGAGAGGAGGGTCTCATCCGCTTTGAAGACACGATGTGCCCGAGTAGCGGTAACGGGAGACCCCCCCGAGTCAACATCATGGTCCCCCAACCTGATGGACTTGAGCAACTTCTGTGTCTTTCCAGGGGAGAAAACACAACGTCAGCTCCTCCTCATCCGAGGAGGAAGAAACTAAGGAGACCAAGAAGGTCTCTCTACTGGGACAGAGGTCTCCATAGGGGCCTGGGCACGAATAGGAAGCCTTTCCATCCAGCAGGCCTATGACTCCTTTAACAGAGCCATTGATACATATCCTGCAACATAGGTTCACTAGAGGTCAGAAACCTCTAACCGCAGCTGTAACCCCAGGTGTAGGTTAAGTCAACACACCCAGGGATTCCCAACTGGTCTCCCAAGCTGGTCTTAGCCCAGCCTAAAGCTGCTTAGCTTCTGCGATCTTACGAGTGCAAGTATGATCAGCTTACAATAACCGTTGACTGCAGCAATGGTAGCAGGATAGATGCTTCCTCTTGGAATCCACTTTCCTGCCTTCCGAATCCCGCGGAGGAGACATCACTGCGGGAAAAAAGGGACAAATAAAACATTTGTAAACCACCTATCTACGCAGGAAAGGAAGAAAAACAGACCGGAGGCAGCTGAGGAAAAAAACACCACAAGTGGAACAACACCAATTTAACGACTCTGGGAGCTAGCTGAAAAAGCATATGTAGCCAGAGACTGAACTGGAGCACACAGCCTCCCAAAATAGGGGAAGGGGAGGGATAGCCAATCCACCCTTCCCCCAGTAAATCCTCCACAGGAAGATGCATAAAAAAAATCGCATCTATGAAAAAATCGTGCCCGTGAAAAAATCACGGCCGGATTACCCGGAGGTGATGCAAAGGAGAGTCCCCGCGTCACCTCCGGAAGATGGCGCCGCACAGGGACCGGGAATCCTGGACCAAGGACGCCGCCAAAATACCCCAGCCAGGCGCAACTGCGCGGGGCCGGCAGCAAATAAGCTGCCGGCCAAACTGACAAGGTACCTAGGAAAAAAGGCAACGCCGTTACCCAAACGAAAAGAAGGCTCGCCGCACTTTCCATAAGAAAGGGGGGAACAAACCGCCTAGTCCACCTGTCCAGGAGGACAGAAAAAAACACAGTGGGCTGGGGGTTGACTTCCTCCTTTTAAGGAGATACTTAATTGTTAAATTGAGTTATTATTCTTGGGCTCATTAAACATTCCGCCGGTCCTGCCAGTCCACGGGGGGTGGTTAACCCCATCTGTGCTGCTGGTAGGACGTAAGGGAAAGAGGAATTAAAGACCAACTACAGGAGTGCTGTGGTACAATCCTTTTGATTACTTGAATGCAGGTCAGTTTTGCAGAATACTTCATTTTGAAAGGTCGAAGAGTGAGTTGGCAGGAAAACGTTTAGCTTGTATTATGCAATATTATTTGTCTGTCAAGGTGACATTGTGCCTTCACTTTATATACAAATTTTTATAAAATATAAATAAATATATATATATATATATATATATATATATATAATGTATTTATAATTATTTTACTCTCATTAAAATTTTATTAAGGATTATAAATAGCCTTTTAAATTTTTTGGGTTACATTACTGGAAATTGTGTATTGTACTGTCCAGGTACATCAGCAGTGTGGTTATTGCTCATCCTTCACACCCGTTTTTTGCATGCAGCAGAGTAGTAACATAGTTTATAAGGCTTAAAAAAGGCATCTGTCCATCTAGTTCTAGGAAGGCAAAAAAAAAAAATCCTGTGAGGTAGAAGACAATTTTCCTCACTTTAGGGGGAAAAAATTCCTTTCCGATTCCAATCAGGCAATCAGAATAACTCCCTGGACCAACGACCCCTCTCTAGTAGCTATAGCCTGTAATATTATTACACTCCAGAAATAAATCCAGTCCCCTCTTGAATTCCTTTATTGTACTCACCATCACCACCTCATCAGGCAGAGAGTTCCATAGTCTCACTGCTCTTACCGTAAAGAATCCTCTTCTGTGTTTGTGTACAAACCTTTTTTCCTCTAGACGCAGAGGATGTCCCCTCGTCACAGTCACAGTCCTGGGTATAAATAGATGATGGGAGAGATCTCTGTATTGACCCCCAATATATTTATACATAGTTATTAGATCTCCCCTTAGTCATCTTTTTCTAAAGTGAATAACCCTAATTTTGATAATCTTTCTGGGTACTGTAGTCCACCTATTCCAGTTATTTCTTTAGTTCCCTCCTCTGAACCCTCTCCAGCTCTGCTATGTCTACCTTGTTCACAGGAGCCCAAAACTGTACACAGTACTCCATGTGTGGTCTGACTAGTAATTTGTAAAGTGGTAGGACCATGTTCTCATCACGGGCATCTATGCCCCTTTTGATACAACCCATTATCTAATTGGCCTTGGCAGCAGCTGCCTGACACTGGTTTCTACAGCTTAGTTTACTGTTTACTAAAAGTCATTTTCCATGCCAGTGTTACCCAGTGTTTTACCATTTAGTATGTACTAGTGACTTGCATTATTCCTTCCCATGTGCATAACTTTACATTTGTCAGTGTTAAACCTCATCTGCCGCTTCTCTGCCCAAGCCTCCAATCTATCCAGATCCCTCTGTAGCAGTATACTGTCCTCTTCAGTTTTAATTACTTTATACAGTTTAGTGTCATCATCAAAAAATTATATTTTACTTTGCAGCCTACTACAAGACCATTAATAAGGCTGGGTTCACACGAGCGTGATGGATTTAGGTCCGGATGCGTTGCGGATGCGTTCAGTGAAAACTGTGCGTTTTCACAGGCAAAGCCATTCAGTTTTGCCTGCGATTGCGTTCAGTTGTTCAGTTTTTTCCGCGCGGGTGCAATGCGTTTTGATGCGTTTTTCACGCGCGTGATAAAAAACTGAAGGTTTACAAACAACATCTCCTAGCAACCATCAGTGAAAATCGCAACGCACCCGCACTTGCTTGCGGATGCAATGCGTTTTTCACGCAGCCCCATTCACTTCTATGGGGCTGAGGATGCGTTTATAACACATAAGATAGAACATGCTGCGATTTACACGCGTTGCAGAAGTGATGCGTGAAAAAAAACGCTCATGTACACAGCCCCATAGAAATGAATGGGTCAGGATTCAGTGCGGGTGCAATGCGTTCACATCACGCATTGCAGCCGTGCGGAAATCACGCTCGTGTGAATGCAGCCTAAATATACTGAAGAGAATAGGGCCCAATACTGACCCCTGTGGAACCCCACTAGTCACAGTGACCCAATCTGAGTGTGTTTCGTTAATAACCATCACTGTATCACTGAGCCAGTTACTTACCCACATACAGACATTTTCTCCAATTCCAGGCATATTCATTTTATATACTAACCTTTTATATGGTACAAAATCAAATGCTTTGGAGAAGTCAAGATATACAACATCCACTGTTCCCCATGATTCTCCGTGGTCAAGTCTAGAACCAACCTCCTCATAGAAACTGATTAAATTAGTTTGACATGACCGATCCCTCATGACCGATCCCGTTATTTGCTTATTTTCATTGAGGTACTCCAAGATAGCATCTCTTAGAAAACCTTCAAACAGTTTACCCATGACAGATGTTAAACTTACTGGCTAATAGTTTCTGGGCTCTGTTTTTTTACCCTTTTCGAATATTGGCACTACATTTGCTATGCGCCAATCCTGTGGAACAGTATAGAATCCTTATATATCAGAAATTAGGGTCTGAACAATCTATGTGTCCATACAAACCAGAAACCAGGCCCTTTCATAAGAGTGATTGCCTTGTGGGAAGTGTGAGTGTGATCCTCGTTCTTACAGGAGTGCACAGCATTATCATGATTGATAATTGATTGTTATTTGCCTCTCCTGTACTTTACTTCGACATAATCATAGTGACATAAGCTGTCAGTTCGATTCTCTAGAATTAAGGTCATTCAAAGACACAAAGCATTATCAATCAGGATAATGCCATGCACTCCTGGAGCCCAAATTAGACGCTGATAAGCATATTGTCAGGAAAGAAGTGTTCCTTCCTGCCAATATGCTGCTCATTTACTGTAGGTGAAGTGCTGCATGTTCATGCTGCAATGACCTCAACTGTATGAGGATATTGGATCGCTTTTTTGATTCCTTGTCCTCACATATGTGCATTGTTTCATTGTTTGTTTGTTTTTTTTAGAAAATATATAATAAATTAAAACATACACAGTAGGAAATTGAATAAAAAAATATTTTATTATAAAAATAAATTAAGGAAAAAAAAATTACAAATCTTGTAACTATGGTGGAGGGGTGGACCCCTGTAGGGTGGGTGATCTTGGACCGGCAATTTTTACCCCTCGGTCCTCTGTCAATCCTGCCGATAGAAATTCATGGGGTCTGGGAAAAGATGCAGGTGGGATTTGTGGTGTGTGGAGAGAGGTGGGGTCAGATGCTGACCATTGTTCCCGAGCATGTGGAGAAGGAGTGGGGAAAGAGGTTGGAGGTAAAAAGTGAGGAGGAGAAGGAGTAGAATAAAAGGAATGAGAAGAATACACATGCTCGGGGGATGAGTGTGGGAATGGAAATAGGCCTGGGATGGGCGTTGGGAAAGGGATGGTTGCTGGAAATAAGATGGGGGATAGGACTGGGACGGGCAATAGAACTGGGACAAAGGGATAGGACTGGGACAGAGGGCAGTGCAAAATTCCCAGATCCTGTTCTCGAGCAGTAGCTTGACCTCATGTAACTGTTCAGGCGTCATTTGGTCTATCTGGGGGAGAAGAGTTAGCAGGTAATGATGGGTGTAGTGCCCTGGAGCAGGGAGTACTTTGACATTTGTGGACATTTGCCTATATCCCCTATGCAAAATTAAAATTTCTTACTTTATTTATCTTGAAAGGGTTAACTTATACTGTTTATTACTGTGTTACTGCATTTTATATATATGTTGTGATATATATCCTGTTCATTATCACTGTATTTACATGGCTCTATGGAAAGGGTTAATGAATACTGAGAGACTGTTAGGACTTTGATTGAGAAGAAGGCAATTTTCCACAGCTGCCATAGGGTTTAAAGAAGACCATGTTTTGGAGGGAAAACCCCAAACTTGTTTACCACCCTGTTTTAGAGGTAAAAACCGAGACTTATTTACCACCCTGTTTTGGAGCGAAAAACCCAGACTTGTTTACCACCAGAAGGAGACAGTCTGACCTTTTAAGGCTAATTTCACAATAGCGTTTTAACTAGATCTGGCAGGGTTCAGCAAAAAAGCTTCTGAAAAGATTACTGATAATACAACCATCTGCTTCCGTTATAAACAGATCCAGTTGTATTATCTTTAACATTGCCAAGACGGATCCGTCATAAATTCCATTGAAAGTCAATGGAGGACGGATACGTTTTCTATTGTGGCAGATTGTGGCAGAGAAAACGGATTTGTCCCCATTGACTTGCATTGGGGGTCATGCCGGATTTGTCTTGCTCCACATCCCAGGACGGAAAGCAAACTGCATGTTGAGGTTTGCTCTCCTGTAGGGGAACGCAACTAAGCGGAACGGAATGCATTTTGGGGCATTCTGTTCTGTTCAGTTTAGTTTTGTCCCAATTGACAATGGGGACAAAATTGAAGTATTTTTTTCTGGTACTGAGCCCCTATGATGGATCTCAATACCGGAAAAATAAAACGCTAGTGTGAATTTAGCCTAAATGTCTGGTTTTAGCTCTGTTGTTATGTCTGGAAGCTTGTTTTTGTCTGGAAAAACTGCTCTGTCATTGCCATTGAGTATCATTTAAGCTCTAATATAAGTCTGTACCAGACAGGAGTTGAAACAATGTATTTGTTTGTGCTGAGTTTCTCCACTCCATCCCTCCCACTAGAAGGTAGTCTAGCTAGATATGGTATATAAGGAGAGAAGTCAGAGCCCCTAGTGTGCTGCAGTTAGGGACAAATGAGCTGAGCTATAGACCATGGGTCTCTATCCCTGTGACAAAGGAGCCACCTGGACTACTGAGCTACAGACCATGGGCCCTTGACCAGGATGCCAGCTTTCTTAGAGAGAGAGAGGGAGAGAGAGAGACAGCTAGCTCAGGCCTTTCCTCAACATCAAACCCTTCTTTGGCCAGGGAGGAAACTCTGCCAGACTACCGAGTGACCAGAAGAAGACACTGAGATGGGGATATGCTGCCACAGACCCTGGATCACCAGCCTTGTACCAGGGTACCAGTCTTCTGAGAAAGAGAGGGAAAGCTAGCTTAGGCCTTTCCTCAGTATCAAACCCTTCTTAAGCCAGGGAGGAGACTGGGAAGCCAGCCCAATGCCTCACCTGAATTGTTTTGTACCTGAATTCCTCCAGTAAAGAAGCACCCTGGTTTACTGCAGACTCTGACTCGCTGGACTTATTTCCCATTGGGGTTCACCACGCCTTACCATCTCTTCTGGAGAGTAGCAACACAACGGTGTCCGGGGGACTAAGCGTAGCGTTGGGGACACCCCAAACCCGGGCCACTGCATGGGCAACAACTTTGCCCTCTCCAGGCATCGCATCAAGTAATTTTTTTCTGTGAAGTAAAGAAAAATATTTTAGTATGCTTTTATTAATAGATCTAAAAACTTCAGATAAAAAAATGTATTGAACTACTTACGACACTGACGCTGAGCCTCTCCTGAGAGATCCTCCCACAGAGGGACAGAGTGGCACAGACCTCTTCCCACAGTCGCCGGGTGTACTGATGGTCGGAATGTTAGCAGTTGGCCTGGTCCCATAAGGCAGGCCTCGCCTCCACCAGTTGGATGAGGAGGTCATTATCAATATGTGCCTTGACCTCCTCCTCCCCTTTCCTGGAGGACACTCTGGAACCCTGGAAAAACTGGGAAAACAAATATTTCATGGTTGAACGTGAAAGGGAAATAAAAATTTGAAATCTGTTCAACTCTTAAATACTTACACGTCCCTGACCACCACAAGCTCTCCGACGAACTGTGGAGGAGGCTGGGAGATCTCCACAGTTATTATTGAAATGGAAACAAAAGTCAACAACAGTGGTGGGTATACCCCCATAAAAAATGTCTCAATAACTTGTCATGTGGCCTTGAGCATCAATTACAGCTTGACAACGACATCTTATGCTGTTCACAAGTCAATTTATTGTCTGCTTAGGCATAACATCCTACTCTTCTTGAAGGGCGGCCCTCAGGACATTTAGATTCTGGGGTACAGAGTTACACACCTCTACACCTCTACAGGTTCTTGGCAATAACCAAAGACATTTACCTTTCCCAACTAGTTCAGGACCCGACTAGAGGGACGGCCATACTGGACTTAGTATTAACCAATAGACCTGACAGAACAACAGATGTGCAGGTTGGGGGACACCTTGGAAATAGTGACCATAAAGTAATAACCTTCCAATTATCATTTAAAACAGCAATTCTACAGGGAGGAACATAAATACCAAACTTCAAAAAAGCTAAATTTAGCCAACTAAGCGAGGCTATAGGCCTAACTAACTGGGACAAAGTCCTCAAAAACAAAAATACAGCCTCAAAATGGGTTATCTTTAAAAGTATCCTAAAATATCATTGTGAGAAGTACATACCGTATGGGAATAAAAGGTTAAGGAACAAAAATAAACCAATGCGGATAAATAGAAATGTAAAGAAAGCAATAAATGACAAAAAGAAAGCATATAAATCACTAAAACAGGAGGGTAGCGAGGAAGCACTGAAAAACTATAAGAAAGAAAATAGAACATATAAAAAACAAATAAAAGCGGCCAAGCTAGAGACCGAGAGATTTATTACCAAAGAGAGTAAAACTAACCCTAAAATGTTCTTCAATTATATAAATGTTAAAAAGTATAAATCTGAAGGTGTCGGCCCTTTAAAGAGTAATGAGGGGGGAGTTGCAGAGAGCGACGAGGAGAAAGCAAAACTGATAAATATTTTTTTTCTCCAATGTATTCACTGAGGAAAATAAACTGTCCAAAAAATTGCTGAATGTAAAAATAAATCCCCCATTAAAAGTGTCCTGTCTAACCCAAGAAGAAGTACAACAGCGACTTAAAAAGATTAAAATAGACAAATCACCAGGACCGGATGGCATACACCCCCGTATCCTAAGGGAATTAAGTAATGTCATAGCCAGACCCTTATTTCTGATATTTGCGGACTCTATACTGACAGGGAACGTTCCACAGGATTGGCGCATAGCAAATGTGGTGCTAATATTCAAAAATGGTCTAAAAACAGAGCCCGGAAACTATAGGCCTGTAAGTTTAACATCTGTTGTGGGGAAACTGTTTGAAGGTTTTCTGAGAGATGCTATCTTAGACGATCTCAACAGAAATAAGCAAATAATGCCATATCAGCATGGCTTTATGAGGGATCGGTCATGCCAAACGAATTTAATTAGTTTCTATGAGAAGGTAAGTTCTAGACTTGACAGCGGCGAATCAATGGATGTCTTATATCTGGACTTCTCCAAAGCATTTGACACTGTACCACATAATATGTTAGTATATAAAATGAGGATGCTCGGACTGGGAGAAAATGTCTGTAAGTGGGTAAGTAACTGGCTAAGTGACAGAAAACAGAGGGTGGTTATTAACGGTACACACTCAGATTGGGTCACTGTCAATAGTGGGGTACCTCAGGGGTACTGGGACCTATTCTTTTTAATAAATTTGTTAATGATCTTGTAGAAGGCTTGCATAGAAAAATATCAATTTTTGCAGATGACACTAAACTGTGTAAAGTAATTAACACTGAAGAGGACAATATACTGCTACAGAGGGATCTGGATAGATTGGAGGCTTGGGCAGATAAGTGGCAGATGAGATTTAACACTGACAAATGTAAAGTTATGCACATAGGAAGAAATAACGCAAGTCACCCGTACATACTAAATGGTAACACGCCCGGTAACACTGACATGGAAAAGGATCTAGGAATTTTAATAAACAGCAAACTAAGCTGCAAAAACCAGTGTCAAGCAGCTGCTGCCAAGGCCAATAAGATAATGGGTTGCATTAACCGCTTCAGCCCCCCTAGCTTAAACACCCTTAATGACCAGGCCACTTTTTACAATTCTGCACTACACTACTTTCACCGTTTATTGCTCCGTCATGCAACTTACCACCCAAATGAATTTTACCTCCTTTTCTTCTCACTAATAGAGCTTTCATTTGGTGCTATTTCATTGCTGCTGACATTTTTACTTTTTTTGCTATTAATCAAAAATGACCGAAATTTTTGCAAAAAAATGACATTTTTCACTTTCTGTTGTAAATTTTTTTAAAAACTACATTTCTATATAAATTTTTCTCTAAATTTATTGTTCTACATGTCTTTGATAAAAAAATCCAATAAGTGTATATTTATTGGTTTGGGTAAAAGTTATAGCGTTACAAACTATGGTGCAAAAAGTGAATTTCGGCATTTTGAAGCAGCTCTGACTTTCTGAGCGCCTGTCATGTTTCTTCAGGTGCTAGAATGTCAGGAAAGTATAAATACCCCCAAATCACACCATTTTAGATAGAAGACACCCCAAAGTATTCACGGAGGGGCTTGGTGAGTTCATGTATCATTTCATTTTTTTCACAAGTTAGCGGAAAATGACACTTTCTGAGAAAAAAAAAAAAAAAAAGTTTCAATTTCTGATAACTTCTGGCAAAAAAAAAAAAAATCTCAGACGGACTCACTATGCCCCTCAGTGAATACCTTGGGGTGTCTACTTTCCGAAATGGGGTCATTTGTGGGGTGTGTTTACTGTTCTGGCATTTTGGGCGGGCTAATTGTGAGTCGCCATGTAAACCTAAAGGTACTCATTGAATTTGCTCTTTGCGCATTCAGGCTGCAAAAAGTCACTATGTGGTATCGCCGTACTCAGGAGAAGTAGGGCAATGTGTTTGGGGTGTATTTTTACATACACTCCATGTTGGGTGAGAGAAATATCTCTGTAAATTGTCAACTTTGTATAAAATTTTTTAAAAGTTGTCGCTTACAGAGATATTTTTCACACAAAGTATGGGTATATATAAAAATACACCCTAAAACACATTGCCCTACTTCTCCTGAGTACGGCGATACCACATGTGTGCCACTTTTTGCAGCTTGGGTGCGCAAAGGGCCCTAAAACCAATGATTACCTTTAGGATTTCACAGGGCATTTTTACGCATTTGGATTCCAGACTTCTTCTCACGCTTTAGGGCCCCTAAAATGCCAGGGCAGTAAAAATACCCCACATGTGACCCCATTTTGGAAAGAAGACACCCCAAGGTATTCTGTGAGGGGTATGGTGAGTTCATGTAAAATTTTATTTTTGTCACAAGTTAGTGGAATATGAGACTTTGTAAAAAAAAAAAAAAAAAAAAAAACAATTTCCGCTGACTTGTGCCAAAAATAAAAATTCTGTGGACTCACCATGCCCTCACAGAATACCTAGGGTGTCTTCTTTCCAAAATGGGGTCACATGTGGGGTATTTATACTCACCTGGCATTTTAGGGGCTCCTAAAGTGTGAGAATCCAAATGCGTAAAAATGTCCTGTGAAATTCTAAAGGTACTCATTGGTTTTAGGGCCCCTTTGCATTCCAGGCTGCAAAAGTGGCACTCATGTGGTATCGTCAGCATCAGGAGAAGTAGGGCAATGTGGTTTGGGTGTATTTTACATATACCCATGCTGCGTGTGAGAAATATCGCTGTAAACGACAACTTTTTAAATTTTTTTATTCAAAGTTGTCAATTTACAGAGATATTTCTCTCACCCAGTATGGGTATATGTAAAAATACACCCCAAAACACATTGCCCTACTTCTCCTGAGTACGCCGATACCACATGTGTGACACTTTTTTGCAGCCAAGATGCGCAAAGGGGCCCTAATTCCAATGAGTACCTTTTAGGAGGGCATTTTTACGCATTTTTCTTCTCACGCTTTAGGGGTCCCTAAAATGCCAGGACAGTATAAATACCCCACATGTGACCCCATTTTGGAAAGAAGACACCCCAAGGTATTCCATGAGGGGCATGGCGAGTTCATAGAAGATTTTTTTTGGCACAAGTTAGTGGAAATTGATTTTTATTGTTTTTTCTCACAAAGTCTCCGTTTCCGCTAACTTTTGACAAAAAGTTTAATTTTTCATGGACTCATTATGCCCTCAGCGAATACCTTGGGGTGTCTTCTTTCCAAAATGGGGTCACATGTGGGGTATTTATACGGCCCTGGCATTTTAGGGCCCTAAAGCGTGAGAAGAAAATGCGTAAAAATGCTCTTCCTAAAAGGTACTGTTGAATTTGGCTCCTTTGCGTATTTGGCTGCAAAGTACACATGTGGTATCGCTGCATTAGGAGAAGTAGGGCAGCTTGGGGTGTATTTTTACATATACCCATGCTGGGTAAGAGAAATATCTCTGTAAATTGACAACTTTGAATAAAAATTTTTAAAAAGTTGTCGCTTACAGCGATATTTCTCACACTCCAGCATGGGTATATATAAAAATACACCCCAAAACACATTGCCCTACTTCTCCTGAGTACGGCGATACCACATGAGTGACACTTTTTGCAGCCAAGATGCGCAAAGAGGCCCTAAAACCAATGAGTACCTTTTAGGATTTCACAGGGCATTTTTACGCATTTGGATTCTCACGCTTTAGGATCGCTAAATGCCAGGGCAGTATAAATACTCCACATGTGACCCCATTGTGGATAGAAGACACCCCAAGGTATTCTGTGAGGGGTATGGTGAGTTCACAGAAAAAAAATTTGGAACAAGTTAGCGGAAATTGTTTTTTTTTTTGTTTTTTTTACAGTCTCATATTCCACTAACTTGTGACAAAAATAATATTTTCCATGAACTCACCATACCCCTCACGGAATACCTTGGGGTGTCTTCTTTCTAAAATGGGGTCACATGTGGGGTTTTTGTACTGCCCTGGCATTTTAGGGGTCTCGCAATCATTACACGTATGGCCAGCATTAGGAGTTTCTGCGATTCTCCGTATATTGAGCAGACGGGTAATGAGATTTTTTTCCGTTCAGCCTCTGCGCTGAAAAAAAATGAACGGCACAGATTTTTTCATTCGCATCGATCAATGTGGATGAAAAATCTCTGCCAAAATCAGTGACTGCGGTGCGGTGGGTTGGGCGCTAGCTACCTAACAAGTAGCTAGCTAACTGGCGGTAAAAGGGGGCCCTTATGCCCCATTCACACGTCCGAAATTCTGTTTGCGGAACGGAATTGCGGACCCATTCATTTCTATGGGGACAGACTTTGTCCCGCTCGGATCCGGAATTACGGATCTGCGCTTCCGGTCTGCACTTCCGTTTCTGCAAAAATATAGAACATGTCCTATTCTTGTCCGCAACTGCGGACAAGAAAAAGCATTTTCTATATAGTTCTGGCAATGTGCGGATCTGCAAAATGCGGAAAGCACATTGCCGGTGTCCGTGTTTTGAGGATCCGCGGATCGGATCCGCGGATCGGATCCGCGGATCGGATCCGCGATCCGTGAATCCACGGATCCGCAAAACACATATGGACGTCTGAATGGAGCCTTACAAGGGGTGTGATCAATGACAGGGGGTGATCAGGGGGTCTAGATGGGGTGATCAAGGGGTTAATAGGTGAGGGGGTGGGGGGTTAGTGTAGTGTTTGGTGCAACTTTATTGTAGTTACCTGGTCCTCTGGTGGTCGATCCCAGTAAATGGGACCACCAGAGGACCAGGTAGCAGTTATATCAGACGCTGTTCATAAACAGCGCCTGATATAGCAGTTTGATGCGATTTTATTCGCATCTACAGCCTGCCAGCGATGATCCATCGCTGGCAGGCTGTAGCCGAACTGCTGTGCCAGCGCTTCCTGTGAACGCGCTGCGCACGCGCGCTCACAGGAAATCTCGGCTCTCACGAGATGACGCGCCGACGCGTCAACTCAGAGCTACAGGGCCGCCCGCAGGACGCATCCCTGCGTTAGGCGGTCCTGTAGCGGTTAAAAGGGGCATAGAAGCCCGTGATGAGAACATAGTCCTACCACTTTACTAATCGCTAGTCAGACCACACATGGAGTACTGTGTACAGTTCTGGGCTCCTGTGAACAAGGCAGACATAGCAAAGCTGGAGAGGGTTCAGAGGAGGGCAACTAAAGTAATAACTGGAATGGGTGGACTACAGTACCCTTAAAGATTATCAAAATTAGGGTTATTTACTTTATAAAAAAGATGACTGAGGGGAGATCTAATAACTATATATAAATATATCAAAGGTCAGTGCAGAGATCTCTCCCATCATCTATTTATCCCCAGGACTGTGACGAGGGGACATCCTCTGCGTCTGGAGGAATGAAGGTTTGCACACAAACATAGAAGAGGATTCTTCACGGTAAGAGCAGTGAGACTATGAAACTCTCTGCCTGAGGAGGTGGTGATGGTGAGTTTACTTAAAGAGTTCAAGAGGGGCCTGGATGTATTTCTGGAGGATAATAATATTACAGGCTATAGCTACTAGAGATGGGTCGTTGATCCAGGGAGTTATTCTGATTGCCTAATTGGAGTCGGGAAGGAATTTTTTATTCCTCTTAAGTGGGGAAAATTGGCTTCTACCTCAAAGTTTTTTTTTTTTTGCCTTCCTCTGGATCAACTAGCAGGATGACAGGCCGAACTGGATGGACAGATGTCTTTTTTTGGCCTTAAGAACTATGTTACTATGTTACACGGCGATCCCATAGTTTTTCAATAGGATTCAAGTATGGAGAAAGTGCAGGCAACTCCATTTAAGGTACTCCAGTGTCCAGCAGCCATTTCCCAATGATGCAACCTCGATGAACTGGCGCATTGTTGCCCATAAGATAAAATTAGGCCTGTGTTGTTCATGCAGAGGCACAATGACTGAATTAATTATGTTATTCAACTAGTATGGGCTTGTCACTGTACCATTCACAAAGTGCAGGGCAGTTCTGTATTGACTTGGCACACTTGCCCACACTGTAACACCACCACCTTCAAAAGCAAACAGTGGCTGTTGCAAAGCGCTCTCCTTGACATCTCCAGTCTGAACATCATGGAAGTTGTAGTTCTCTTTTCTTATACCTATTCCCTGTAACATCAACTGATATCCCATAATAACAGCATGGACATAGTTGAAATCCTCTCCTCTTATACCTCCATCCTGTAATGTCCTCTGACATCACATAACAGTCTAATAAAGGGGTAACAACTAATTGGGAGTTGTCGTCCTCTCCACTTATACCCTTCTTCCTGTAATATCCACTGTTACCCCTTAATAACAGCCTTAGGATACATACACACAGTTTTTAGATGAGCTAGATCTGGCTGCATGATTTTCTGCCAAAGCCAGAAGTGGTTTTAAAACCACTGACGAGGGGACATCCTCTGCGTCTGGAGGAATGAAGGTTTGCACACAAACATAGAAGAGGATTCTTCACGGTATTTCCCAAGAAGCATTGCTGGTGCGAGGTTCACTGAATGCATCCTAACACAATCCAAGCGAGTTTTCCATGCGGGTGCAATGCATGATGCGAATGTATTGTGCCCGCACTGAATCCGGACAATTCATTTTAATGGGTCTGTGTACATGAGCGTTGTTTTTCACGCATCACTTGCGTTGCATGAAAATTAGAGAATGTTCTATCACTGATGGTTGCTAAGAGATGTTGTTTGTAAACCTGACAGTTTTTTATCATGCTCGTGAAAAACGCATCAATGCGCATTGCACCCGCGTGAAAAAAATTGAACTGAACGTAATCACAGACAAAACTGACTGAACTTGCTTGCAAAACCGCGCATTTTTCACTGAACGCATCCGGAATGCATCCGGAATTAATCCTTCATGCTCGTCTGCAAAGGGCCTAATAGTGGGAAGAAGGAGGGGTAGATGATACAGCTGCAGCTTGAGACAACAGTGCGCTGCTTTTCTAATTTATTTTTCATGGTATGCAATTGGGATATACAGTTGTGTTCAAAATTATTCAACCCCCACTGAAATTGAGTGTTTTGACCAGTTTGACATTGATTTTGATCATTTCAGTCATCTTGTTTACAATTAAATCAAAGAGGCACTTGTAAGTCAGACAAATATAACATAACATTTATAATGAAATAACCACAAATGTCTTTTCTGTGCTCACATCATTATCAGTTTTATTCAACCCCCAAGTGACATTCAATCTTAGTACTTAGTACAACATCCTTTTCCAGTTATAACAGCTTTTAAGCGTGAACCATAGCTCGACACAAGTGTTTTGCAGCGATCTACGGGTATCTTCGCCCATTCTTCATGGGAAAAAGCCTCCAGTTCAGTCACATTCTTAGGCTTGCGCGCTGCAACTGCTTTCTTTAAGTCCCACCAGAGGTTCTCAATCGGATTTAAGTCTGGTGACTGCGATGGCCACTTCAAAATGTTCCAGCCTTTAATCTGCAACCGTGCTCTAGTGGACTTGGAGGTATGCTTGGGATCATTGTCCTGTTGAAAGGTCCAACGTCTCCCAAGCCTCAGGTTTGTGACGGACTGCATCACATTTTCATCCAATATCTCCTGGTACTGAAGAGAATTCATGGTACCTTGCACACGCTGAAGCTTCCCTGTACCTGTAGAAGCAAAACAGCCCCAAAGCATGATTGACCCCCCGCCATGCTTCACAGTAGGTATGGTGTTGTTTTCTTCATAGGCCTTGTTCTTCCTCCTCCAAACATAGCGTTGATCCATGGGCCCAAACAGTTCTAATTTTGTTTCATCAGTCCACAGAACACTATCCCAAAACTTTTGTGGTTTGTCCACATGACTTTTGGCATACTGCAGTCGACTCTTCTTATTCTTTGGAGACAGCAAGGGGGTGCGCCTGGAAGTTCTGGCATGGAGGTCTTCATTACGCAGTGTGCGCCTTATTGTCTGAGCTGAAACTTCAGTACCCGCATCTGACAAATCTTTTTTCAGTTCCTCAGCAGTCACACAGGGACTTTTGTCCACTTTGCGCTTTAGGAAGCACACAGCAGTCAAAGTCAGCATCTTCTTTCTGCCACGACCATGTGGCGTTTCAACAGTGCCCTTTGCCTTGAATTTGAGAATGATGATTCCTATGGTGTCTCTTGGTATGTTTAACATCTTTGCAATCTTCTTATAGCCATTGCTCTTCCTGTGAAGAGAAATCACCTCTTCTCTTGTCTTCCTGGACCATTCTCTTGACTTCACCATGTTTGTAAACACACCAGTAAATGTCTAGAAGGAGCTGAGTATCACAGTCATTTTAAATCTGCCTAATTGATGCTTATTATGCTTGATTGTTGCTCCTTGACATCCACACGTGTTTTCAATACCTGATCGAAAACACTTGAATGAACCTTTGTTCTTAAGAGTGGTAGTCTTTAAGGGGTTGAATAATTGTGTCAATGAAGAAATCACAAAAAAAAACATTTAATACTGTATTACAAAAACAATTGATGTAATTTTAGTTGCATTTGGTTCTTTAAAAAGTCCTTGTAAGATTTCATTCTGAACACAATTACAAATGTACACTAAATTCCCTAAAACCCTTTACAGCATTGGGGGTTGAATAATTTTGAACACAACTGTATGATGAAACAAGAGCACATAACAGGTATATTAGGCCCTATTCACACAACCGTATTTTTGTTTCACATCCAATCCATATTTCTTGTGGATCAGATAGAGATCTATTAATTTCAATTTCAATTTCCGCAAAAGATGCAGACAGCAAACTGTGTGCTGTCTGCATCCGTATGTCCGTTCCGTTCCCCGCAAAAAAAGATAGGACATGTCCTATTCTTGTCCGTTTTGTGGACAAGAATAGGCATTATTACAATGGGGTCCCTGAAAAGAGCAGGATGCACACAAACTGCATCTCTATTTTGCAGGTCTGTGATTTCCAAACAACTTAATTGGTAAGGTCGTGTGAATGCCCCCTAAGGAGATTATTATATTATCTTTTTTGTGTTCGTATTCTGCCTTCCCCTTTTAAAGTGAGGCTACATCTGGCTACAATTCTTACAAATGAAAGCATTTTTAATTAGTGCCTTGTCTTTTTATGGCCATGGTTATTTTTGACTCATCAAGTATTACAGTCTCCTTTCCCCACTGCCAGTTTGAAACATAAATGCAGCTGAAATTCATTGCCATTCATGAAAACATAACAACTTGGAAAATAAGCTTGAAATGCCAAAAAACAATAATTATCTATCATTTCCTTTCTCAGCGACATTAGCAATTTCTTACTCTAAGCAGGCAAATAAAAAACGCACAGCTGCTGTCTCATTTATTTTCAGTTTTGCTAGCCTGTTTTTTTTTTCTGGATAATAAATCCAAAAATCATAAAAATATATCTGACCAAATTAGAAAAACAACAATGAATGATAATGGGTAATAAATGGTATTAGCTCAGCTATTAAAATATAAACACAACCCCTGTTAACTGTGACCTGTAAAATAATAATCGCTATTAGAATCTTTGCATAGGTTTCATCATATTGGATGTGCAACGGTCGGGCCACAGGGGACAGTGAGTGTTACGGTGGTGGTGTGCCGAGTGAGGGTAGTGGTTCATGCCGGCAGTGCAGTGGATGGGAAGACAGCACTGAATACTCCGGGGCACTCTCTATTGCAGGGAACACCAGCCAATTGTTGATTGAGGTGCTTTTGATGGGGTGAGGGATTAAGGTGCTTTGGCGGCTGGGCCCCTGTGTTCGCTACGCCAGCAAATGTTAAGAGTAGTAGTAGTAGAATGATGAAGGAGTCGGTTGTTATAAAACAAGTTAACCTTTACTAACTCGATTGTCTCAGTACAGCTGGTTAAGTTCATCAATAAAGTGTATCTGTATGGTATAAGTGGTGACTCAGAAATAGGTTCAATTGTATTCCTTTTATCAGGTTTAGGCAATTGTCGGTTGAGGAGTTCTTTTTAAGGTTGACACTTTACAGGCACGACTTCTGTACTTATACTTAGTCCAAACTATAGCACTCTGGTACTAAATATGTTGTTTTCTACTTATCTTGAGCTATCCAATAAGAGCGCTCTCCCCCGTGGCAGGCAAACTCTCTGCTTCATTATTTTCAGGATGCTCTACTAAAAGGTTTAGGTTTCCCACTTTTTTTTGCAAGGCTTGTGTAGTGGACAAGGACAATTCTGCGTACTAATTATCCATACGTGTCCCCCACTCCTAAAGTTGCTCTCAGGCACTTGTGCTGGTGAAGTCCATAGGCTGGGTTCAGCTCTAATCCTCACTAGACTTACTGCATATTCAGACATAGACTCACTGTCTGGTGCTTGTTCGCTGTGTTTGTCTTCTCCAGGCTTGATCAGGGCCCAGAGGAGAAGAAAACATCTACATGATGGTTTAAGCCTGTTTATCTCCTCCATGAACTTGCTTCCTCACCCTCTAACTCTGACTCTGATGCTACTGTCTCTCCTGCTCTAAGATATGCCCCAAGCTATATATGAGTGGTGGCAGCACCACGAAGGAGGCGAATGGTTATAATGACATTGCCAGCCTGATAATAGGAAATACTACACATTCAGTACATTAGATAAATACAGAGATCTGAAGTGTCCCTTACACACAAATGTGGGATGCTGCAGATGGAAAAAAATATACTAGTTATTTCAAAATGTCCAATGAGCAACGATTTGTTGTGCAGAGCTCCTGCCTGTTCTCGCTGGTGTCCACCTAGGATCTGTGCATAGAATATCGATGTAGGGTATCCTACACTGATGTTCTATTACAATAGCACGATCAATCTAAACACCAGGGTGTACCCAATCAACTTATATCAACAACAATGCAGTACACTATATCCCTTTAAAACATGATTCCTTTATTAAACAACTTAAAAAAACATCATATTACCCACATAAAGAGGAGAAACAAATTTAAAGTGCCATACAGACCCTGCCCCATGTATTAAATCACTGTTAGGCTACATACTACCGCCCACTTAATACACTTAAAACCACCAACCGTTATACACCCTCAATTACAATAACCACCCGGTTACTACTGAGGCATTCTCAGGTCGACAAAGTGCAGCTGTAAAACAACCATCAATCGATGATAATACCCTACGTGAAACAGGGCTAATGCATACCTATCCAGTGGAAAGTGAAAGTATCTGGGCAGGACTGGCGCACCCCGCGCGTTTCGCGTTTGCTTCGTCAGGAGGAGAGTGTTGATCAGGGCCCAGAGAAGAAGAAAACATCTGGAGCTCTCCTTCTGACGAAGCGAACTTGAAACGCGCGTTTAGGGGTGCGCCAGTCCTGCCCAGATACTTTTACTTTCCACTGGATAGGTATGCATTAGCCCTGCTTCACGTAGGGTATTATCATCGATTGATGGTTGTTTTACAGCTGCACTTTGTCGACCTGAGAATGCCTCAGTAGTAACCGGGTGGTTATTGTAATTAAGGGTGTATAGTAGTTGGTGGTTTTAAGTGTATTTAGTGGGCGGTAATATGTAGCCTAACAGTGATTTGATACATGGGGCAGGGTCTGTATGGCGCTTGAAATTTGTTTCTCCTCTTTATGTGGGTAATATGATGTTTTTTTAAGTTGTTTAATAAAGGAATCATGTTTTAAAGGGATATAGTGTACTGCATTGTTGTTGATATAAACTGATGTTCTATGGCAGTGCTTTCAGCGGAGGATATGGACAGGAGCAGGGAGGTGTGCTCCCCTCAAGACAAAGCTCACTACAACACATATAATACAAATCAGTATTCTCTATACACTGTAGTCAACAGCGCTCAGGAGACACGAACTTTGGTGGGCTCTTTTTATGATAAAGTTAGAAAATCAGTAAATAAACTACATTTGAAAAATTACTTATTATTAGCACTTTGAAAAAAATTTTGCAGCTTGCAGCAATAGCAATGCTTATGCTTTATCTGTTTTTACTGGGATTAATTCTATGCAAGTTCTTGTCCTACGCATGGAATACTGTCAGTTCACCTCTCTATTACCTATTGAGGAATAGCTATATCACAGGCTGTATTGTGGAGTTGTGACCTAGCAGTCATAAATGAGTTCTGCTGAATGTAAATACAATGCATTCAGAAAGTCTTTTAGACCCTTTTGCTTTTTTCACATTTTGTTATGCTGTGGCCTTGTGCTAAAATATAAAAAAAAAAGGTTTCCCCCATCATTCTGCACTCAATACCCAATAAGGAGAAAGTGAAAACAGAATGTTCAAACTAATTAATTGAAAAAGAAAAATGAAAATCTTGCATTGACATAAATATTCAGACTAGAGATGAGCGAACCTTTTGCAATTCGGCTCGGTTCAGGTTCGTCAAATTTTACAAAAAGTTCATTTCGGACCTGAAATGATTCTGGCCAAACCAAAGTGACTCCAATTGCCCTTGAAAATTGGTATATAACAACCTTTAGGCCCCTTTCACACGAGCGAGTTTTCTCACGAGTGCAATGAATTATGTGAATGCATAGCACCCGCACTGAATCCTGACCAATTCATTTCAATGGGTCCGTGTACATGAACGTTTTTTTCATGCATCAGTTCGCATTGCGTTAAAAACGCAGCATGTTCTATATTCTGCGTTTTTCACGCAGCCCTGGCACCATAGAAGTGAATGGGGCTGGGTGAAAAACGCATTGCATCTGGATGCCATGCGTTGCATTTTAAACACAGGTAACTTAGCAACAGTGAAGGGATTTTCACAGGAAGTAATGTTTCTCTGTGTGTGGCTATAGGTAGTGGAGTGAGGAAAGTCTGTTTGGAGAGGTTCCTGCCCTCACAGAGTAAATTTCAGAATGCCAAAAGCCCCCAAATCTATGGATGTGGAGAAGCTGATTATAGTTATATGTGACTTGTAAAACAAAGTTTGCTCATCTTTTAATTTCCATGTTCTGTCATTTTTCAATATGAAGAACGGTGGACAACCTTGAGGAGGAAACAGAAGAGGGCGCTCCGTACCACTCAAGTACCTGCTGCGAGGAGGAGATTCCCTCTTTCCATCCATCCTTCTCCAGAGAGTGCCTCTTGTCTCGCAGCTTCGGGAGTGAGTGATCACTTTTCCCTTACAAAACCACAGAAAACGCCATATGCCTACAGCCGAAGCATTGGTCAATATGCAGGTCCTAGACTATTTGTCTAGAGCCCGCCAGGATGACTACTTCAAGCTGTATGGCAGAACTCTGGCGCCTCATTTGAGGAACCTGCCTCCAGAATGATTGTTGCGAATGTAAGCTGCAATAGGAATCGTTCTGGAGGCAGCAACTCCTCCTAATGACCCCACAGAAATATTTGTGGCACTTGAGAATTGGCACACCCATGGGCACCTGACTGGCCCCTGGCTAATGCCAACTCCCCCGGATTCTCAGCGGCCGACACAATACCCTCCTCCAAGGGAACATTATGTACCACAAAGTCAGCCATATGGGCAAACCTATCATCGCGAGACCTCATATACCCAGCCTGTCCCCTTCGCATCACAACCAGGCCCATCTCAACACTCAGTACCCGAATCACAAACCACCTACCATGTCACTCAGTTTAAGGGTCCACCATTGCCACCTGGGCGTTTTTTCAATTTGTAATTTTTATTTTTTCCTTATAGTTTTTTTTTATTTGTTACCTTAGAAATAAGTCAAGTTGACGACTCTCTGTATAAACAGATGTTTATTTTTGTGCATTTTATTGTTTGTTTTCTTTATTATATACAGTTCATAATTATATTTATGTAGGAAAAACACATTGAACAGATTAATATTTTGCAACATTTAAAATACATTAACCCCTTCCCGACATGTGACGTACGCGTCCGATCACTGCATGGGTCCGGCAGTCTCTGATAGCCGGGCCCCTTCTGTACCCGCCGGAATCGCTGTTTACAGCGATGCTGGTGGATTAGCCCCTTCTATGCCGTGGTCAGCGCTGACCGTGACATAGAAGGGGTTTGCTGCGGGTAAGGGAGCCCATCGAGTTCCCGTGCTGCTGTGGCGGGGTCGCGATGGGTGAAAGGGCAGTCCGATGCACCGCATGCACCATATCGGGACCTGCCTTCTACAGGTGCTGAGGAGATCCAGCCTCATGCTGGGTCTCCTAGACAACCTGTTAGTGTATTATTCTGTGTAATACACTAACAGGCAAAGCATTACAATACAGATGTATTGTAATGCATTGCAGAGGGGATCAGACCCCCAAAAGTTGAAGTCCCAGAGTGGGACAGAAATAAAGTTTTTAAAAAAAGGTAAAAAAAAAGTGTTTTTAATGAAAAAAAAGTTTCAAGTAAAAAAAAAGAAAAAATCGCCCCTTTCCCCAGATTTTATAATAAAAATTGAAAAAAAAGGAAAAACACACATATTAGGTATCGCCGCATCCGTAACAATGGCTGTATAAATATATCACATGATTCACCCCGTCCGATAAACACCATCAATTTTTTTTAAAAACCGTGTAAAAAAAAGCCATTTTTGTTACCTTACATCACAAAAAGTGCAACATGAAGCGATCAAAAAGGCGTATGTCGAACAAAATGGTACCAATAAAACCGTCACCTCATCCCACAAAAAATGCGACCCTACCTGAGACAGTTAGTAAAAAAATTAAAAAAATATGACTCTGAGAGAATGGAGACACTAAAATATGATATTTTTTGCTTCAAAACTGCTCTTATTGTGCTAAAGTGAAATAAATTTTAAAAAGTAGACATATTAGGTATTGCTGCGTCTGTAACAACCTGCTCTATAAAAATATCACATGACCTAACCCCTCAGGTGAACACCATAAAAAAAAAAATTTAAACAATCCCAAAAAAGCCATTTTTTGTCACCTTACATCACAAAAATTGCAACACCAAGTGATAAAAAAAGGCTTATTCCCCCAAAAATATTAACAATCAAACCGTCACCTCACCCTGCAAAAAATGGGACCTTACCTAAGACGATTGGTCAAAAAATAAAAAAGCTATGGCTCTCAGACTATGGAGACACTAAAACATCATTTTTTGGGTTTCAAAAATGCTATTATTGTGTAAAACTTAAATAAATAAGAAAAATTATACATATTATGTATCTCTGTGTCCGTAATAATTTGCTCTATAAAAATATCATATGACCTAACCCCTCATGTGAATGCTGTAAAAATAAATAAATAAAAACAGTTCCAAAACAACCAATTTTTTGGTCACCTTGCCCCATAAAGTGTAATAATGAATGATCAAAAAATCCTATGTACCCAAAAATTGTACCAATAAAAATGTCAACTCTTCCTGCAAAAAACGAGCCTCTGGACAAGATGATCAGTAGAAAAATACAAAAAATATGGCATTCAAAAAATGGAGACACAAAAACATATTTTTCCCCCAAAAATGCTTTATTATGTAAAACTGAAACAAACAAAGACAGTAGACATATTTGATATTGTTGCGTCCGTAACAACCTGCCCTATAAAAATAGCACATGATCTACCCTGTCAGATGAATGTTGAAAAAACGATGTCAACATTTTTTGGTTACCTTGCCTCACAAAAAACGTAACATAGAGCAAATAAAAATCATATGTACCCCAAAATAGTGCCAATAAAACTGGCACCTTATCCCCTAGTTTCCAAAATGGGGTCACTTTTTGGGAGACTCTACTGTAAAGGTGCATCATTGGGGCTTCAAATGGAACATGGCATCCAAAACCAGTCCAGTAAAATCTGCCTTCCAAAAACTATATGGCGTTCCGTTCCTTCTGCGCCCTGCCGTGTGCCCTTACATCAGTTTACGACCACATGTGGGGTTGTTTCTGTAAACCGCAGAATCAGGGTAATAAATATTGAGTTTTGTTTGGCTGTTAACCCTTTATGTGTTAAAGAAAAAAATGGATTCAAATGATAAATCTGCTAAAAAAAAGTGAAATTTAGAAATGTCATCCCCATTTTCCTTTAATTCTTGTGGAACACCTAAAGGCTTAACAAAGTTAGTAAATTCAGTTTTGAGTAACTTCAGGGGTGTAGTTTCTGCAGAATGGCTTGGATAAATAAAAGTTTTCCAAAGGTATTACCACATGAAGTAACACATGTCAGATTTGCAAAAAATTACCTGGGCAGAGGGTGAAAACTGGCCCAGGTAAGAGGGGTTAATATACCCAAAAGACAGTTACAATATAAACATAATTTTTCAAAAATGTACACACACAAATATAACATTTCTTAAAAACAATATTAATCAATTTTTAAACCTTATTAAACATATATTTAGTTAGAATACATATCTGCCACCAAAATATTAATAAGTATAATGTCTATTATGCACACGACAGTAAACACTATACAGATAGAGTTTAATGACATGACACAAGTAATGATTGTGTTGAGGAATTATTAATGAGGCCAACTAACTTTATTAATGATGATGCTGATACTGGCATACATATAGTTCTAAAATTTGAACATTATAGTAATGAGGTATTAGTACATATTTCACTTACCATTCTAAACAATATCTATCAGCAAAATATGTAAGCTCGCAAACCCACGTCAAATGTCCTCATTATCTTGTGAGTTCATAACTAAAAAATACAAAAACTAAGTAAAAAAAACACCACGTTGCAAAAAAAAAAATAACAAAAATAAATATCTGGCAATTACAACCTTCCACATGTTGAGTACTACTGCTGGAAAGGGACAGAACCAAGAGGGTACATAAAATAATCAAAAAATAACTCCCTCACTTTCAATCCAGCAGATCCTGATCTTCCAAGGTAGAAAGGGTCTCTTTCAGATGCCGACCTATACACTTGGGCGTCTTCATCAGGTGTAACTTTCATGACCACATTCACATTTTCGGGGGCCAGCTGTATGGCAGAACTAAAAACACGCCATTTGATAGAAAAAATTTCAAAGGCACACTCCACAAACCTTAAATGAAAATTAAAAGTGCGCCTCTTTTCATCCAAACCTCACCTTGGAAAGGGATGCATGAGGTTGGTAGAAAGGGAAAACCCCTCATCCCCTACAGCCACATAAGGCGCAGGTGGACCAGAGGAACCAGAAAGGTTTGTTGGCTGTGGTACGTCCAGTTGGTTGGACTGAAGCCACCAACCCATTCTAGAAGCCCTGAAGATACAAGCATCTGCAGAACTTCCAGAGGACCCAATATTTACAATTATAAACCTGTAGTTTGTGTCAGCAAAGGCGAACAAAACTACAGAGAAAAACTGTTTATAATTATAGAATCAAGACCCTGAGTTCGGTGCCTTCTTAACCCGTATGTGCTTCCCATCAAGGGCACCTATACAATTTGAGAATTGTGCCCTCTTCAGGATGCCCTGGGCTATAGCTACTGCTGCCTGGTTGGATGTGGCAGCACCGAAGCTTTCAGTCTCAACCAAATGGTGGCACATGTAGCCCGTACCACGCCAGCAATTGTGGAGATCCCCATTCTAAACTCAAAATGTACTGACGAAAAAGAATTGCCAGTCGCCAGATATCTGAAATGAAAAACAAATAATATAATTAGCACCATTAATACCCAAAAGATCACATGTTTTAAAATCTACAACATTACTTAAAAGTATCACTTAAGTATTACTTAAAAGTATGGGGCAACTACAGTACCCTGAAAGGTTATCAAAATTAGGGTTATTCACTTCAGAAAAAAGACGACTGAGGGTAGATCTAAAAACTATGTATAAATATATCAGGGGTCAGTACAGAGATCTCTCCCATCATCTATTTATCCCCAGGACTGTGACAAGGGGACATCCTCTGCGTCTGGAGGAAAGAAGGTTTGTACACAAACATAGAAAAGGATTCTTCACGGTAAGAGCAGTGAGACTATGGAAATCTCTGCCTGAGGAGGTGGTGATGGTGAGCACAATAAAGGAATTCAAGACGTATTTCTGGACTGTAATATTACAGGCTATAGCTACTTGCCTGATTGGAGTCGGAAGGAATTTTTTTCCCCTTAGGTGGGGAAAATTGGCTTCTGCCTCACAGGGGTTTTTTGCCTTCCTCTTGATCAACAGGCCAAACTGGATGGACAAATGTCTTTTTTCGGTCTTATATACTATGTTACTACAATGTTACTATGTTACTATTTCATGGCAATGTGTCTGGCAAGTTGAAATAAAATTAGACCATACTACAAGATTGGGACTTTCAAAATACACTTTAAAGTAAGGAAAACCGTTTAACTACATCAACTTCCAGACCATTACCATATCCACACAGGTGACATATCCTCATCATCACAGCCAGGATTAAAAAAAACAAAAACCCATTAATATGGTCTGACAAAGCAATTACTTGGTAGTACACCAAAGCACACTTTAAAAAGTGGCTGAGGGAAAAGTACACACAGTTTCTTACTGTAAATTTACAATAAATAATACAAGTGTAATCTAGTAGTACTTATACATAGAACAGGTAATGTTCAGAATACACAAGCCATAGACCAAACAGCTATGTATTGGCAAACAGTGGGTCATTCATGAGATAATATAGTCTTACCTTAAAGGGACACTGACAGGCCGGTACAGCATATAAAGTATTTTATATCATACTATCGGTCTTAATGTGCTTAACCCAATCATACTATTATCCCCCCTGTCTGCCTTTCCTATACTTTCAAAAAACGTTTTTCTTGATATGTAAATTACCCGACTCTGTGCCCAAGGGGCAGTTCCTCTTCCAGCTTTGTGCCCAAGTGCGCCCCAACTGCCATCTTCTAGTGCCACCAAGCTCATTAATATTCACTGCACTGGGCGGCTTTTCATGCTCCCGACGCGGCCGAAATACTGCGCATGCCCAGTACTGTCTTACTGGCATCGTCCTCACATGTTAGCTGTGCGCCTGCGCCCAATACGGTCCTTGGCACCCTTCAGCTCCAGTACCTGAGTGCGCCTGCGCCACATAGAGTAGTCGGCCGCACTCAGGTACTGGAGCTGGAGGGGCATGCGCAGTATTTCGGCCCGATCACCCCTGCTGTATGCACCGGCATCGGTGAAAACACCGATGCCGACACATTAACCCCTGCACTGCCACGGTCAGCGCTGACCGCTGCACGTGCGGTATCCTGACGGGTCCGCGTGTCCATCGGGTCCCTGCGCTGCTGTGACGGGGACCCGATGGCTGGGACGGCAGCCCGTTGCCTTCCATAGGAATCGTGGCTGCCATCTGTGTCAGCCTGTGAGATCCAGCGCCCTGGATCTCACAGGCAGGAAGGCTGTAAGTGTATTACACTGGTAATATACTTACAGCCAATGCATTACAATACAGAAGTATTGTAATGCATTGTAAAGGGGATCAGACCCCCAAAAGTTTAAGTCCCAGAGTGGGACAAAAAATAAAGTTAAAAAATATGTAAAAAAAAAGTTTTCTGGTCACCTTGCCTCACAAAAAATACAACACCAAGAGATCAAAAAGGCTCTTTTTTAGCCCAAAAGGTACTAATCAAGCCATCATCTCATCCAGCACAAAACGAGACCCTACCTAACACAATCGACCAAAAAAATAAAATATTTGTCTCTCAGAAAATGGCAACACAAAAACAATATTTTATCCTGTTCAAAAAGGCTTTCACTGTGTAAAACTTAACAAAAATAATAGACAAATTCAGTATCGCCGCGTCCGTAACGACCTGCTCTAAAAAAATATCATATGAGATGGCCTCTCAGGTGAACACTGTAAAAAAATAAATATCCACTTGGGCGTATTCGCTTGACAACGGCCCCTAGGGTTGTTTCTCCAGCATTATCTAAAGCCTGGGAGGAGGAACTTACATGTAGTTCGCTTAACCTGATGCGAATTCTTCTACAAGAGGAGAAATAGATCTTTGATAAAACATCTTGCAGGCTTAAAGAACTGATAGATACAGCTCTTAAATTCATGGCAGATTCAGATTTCGATAGACGTGAGGCATCACTCCAGACATTAGTGGAGAGATACCAGGGTATTCTGAAGGAACGCAAACACAGACAATTCACACGTGACTTGAGTGAATTCAGAGAGAATAGAGCTTATCAGGCAGATTATAAAGGTATACCTCCTACCACATCAGAGGTTTCATCATTCGATCCTTATTTTTTAGACATAGAGACTTATCGGGGAGTCTATAGAGGTAGCAGGGGGAGGCAGGGATCCACGATGAGACGACAAGAAAAGAAAAAATGGAGGAGAGGTGGAAGGGTACAGGCTACACAACAAGGCAGTGGCTTAGATTCTGTATCATCACCCTATCCTTGAGCAGCACACAAGCACCGGTGTCTTTTTTTAACACAGGGCCAAGCATTGTATCAATTACGGTATCGAAACAAGTAAAATCAGGCCTTAAGAATACACTACAGGTAATTAACCTAACAACACGACCATTAAATAATATTGAAATAGGGGTTTTGACCAGAGGCCTCTCTTTTGTACTCACAGAAAAAAATACCACATAAAAAAGGGATGCTTGCCATTCAATATTATCTCCGTACTCATGACATCCATTGTGATAATCATAACACCTTTATCTTGGAACTCCTCTGGTTTATTTTAACCCATAATTCTTTCCTTTTAAATGGACGCCTCTACCTCCAGCTCAGGGCTACAGCTACACAAACACTAATTTATTCCTGGGCTGGTGGGAGGATACAGTTGTATTTCCTGATCAGGAGCAATGGTGGTGTGAGAGGATCGGCCTCTGGTCCCGTTACATCGCTGATGTATTTATCCTATGGAACTGGACCAGGGCAGTTTTTTTCTCGTTTTGTAGACCAGCTGAATCGGAACCAAATAGGCCTCAGGTTTACATATGAGATTCATAAGGAATCAATCACCTTTCTAGACGTTAAGGTATTCAAGCAAGGGGAAAAATTAGCCACCACTTTGTTTAGAAAGACTACAGCCACCAATAGTATATTACGATGGGATAGTCACCATCCCCCTCCTCTAAAGAAGGGAATCCCAAAGGGCCAGTACCTTCGGGTAAAGAGGAACTGCTCACGCCCTGAAGAATTTTTTAGGGACGCTAGGGCATTACAGGATCTCCTAAGCGCTCAGGGTTATCCAAAAAAGGTACTAAGAGTGGCCTTTAATGAAGCTTTAATGTGCTGATCGTAAGTTGACTCGTTTGATCTCCACATATCATAGTGCCAACACTGGATTCTGATCTCAAAGATGCAGTACCTAGTTGCCCTAGCGTCTCTTATCTTAGCAGCAGAAGCCTTCGTGATCGCTTAGTGAGAAGCCACTATGTACCATCACCCTCTAAAGATAGCTGGCTCAATAGAAAGCCCCATGGGCGTTTATAGATGTGGGAGCTGTAATGCCTGTGGTTTTATCAATACCTCTAAAACGGTCATCTGTACAGCAACAAAATGCACCCATACCCTTAAGGGATTTTGCCAACTGCAAAACAAAAGGAGTCATTTACATTTCTCAGTGTTCGTGCCCCCTTGACTACGTGGGAAGGAGGATTTGTGAACATGTGAATGGTGTTCAGAATGAAAAGGATACCTCCATAGCCACACATGTAAACGACATTCATTCTGGGGACCCGATGACATTGCGGTTCTCTGTCCTAGAGATAATACCGCCACCATTAAGAAGAGGGGACTGGGATAGGAAGATTCTGCAAAAAGAAGCGTTATGGATCTATCGCTTCCATTCCCAGTCTCCCGGAGGTCTTAATGATGGACTTACCTTTAGCTGCTACCTCTAGTGCTCTATAACACGCCCCTTGTTTTTTTTTTCTATTGAGTTCTTTCTCTTGAGTGCTTTGTTGCCTCTGTACATGATTATGTGTCCCAATATCTGGTCTTGGTAAGTGAAGTGCCGAATTATATAGTTGGTACCACTATCATAGCACCATTTATCTTCTGTGATACAATCCCACATCATCTTAGCTGTGATTGTCCCTATTTGTGTGCTGCTATAGGAATGGGACCTTTTTGTATTATTTATTTTATACCATATAGATTACACCTGCATTAAAAAATACACATTTATGATCTTGATTAATTGGCTTCAGACAGGACTATCATCCTTTTTTATGTTTTTTTATGTTATATATTTATGTGAGCCAATTTTTCCCAAAGATTGATCATCTACTAAATGTTTTTTTATCACAGTATATTATTATGCTTTCCATCTGAATTAGTGTAGAAACATTGCTAATTTAAGCCCCGTAAGACTTTCCCTCAGCTTTTGGCTTTGGCTTGGTGCGATTCTTGATGTTGCCAGCGCTCCAGCCTGGAATGCACGCATTTACCTGAACTTACGGTTATGTGCGCCGATGTATGCCCTTATGTGCTGGCGTCCCACGCTGCTCCACAGGTCATTCACATCTATAGACCTCATGTGGAGGGCTGAGAGCTGTGGGGTGCGATATCGGTGAGTAATCTATTATATATAAAATGTACATTATAAACCTTTTTCTTGGCGTCTGCATTGATGGGGATCATATCTCCGTTATTTTGTTTGCAGGTTCTTCACCATTTTGAGCGAGCACCTTGGCAGGTATCTTTCTATTTGTCGCCCCTCCTATGTTACCACATCTTTTTGACATTGTGATGCCTGTTTTTTCTTATTTTATTTTTTCACTTACCTCCTAATGAACCCGATTATTTTGGGGCTGTATAGGATAGGTACTGGGACGGGGCGGTCACCACATCAGGTGATTCCTCCGGGCAAAGGGCTATCCAGGTGCATACTAGGGAAAGTTATACCCTTTACATCACTTGCTCATACTGTCCAACCTCCAGCCCTCTTCGTCAATTTTATCACATAAATTGCACTAAGCACATAGGGTGCATTTTTTTCATTTTTGATACGACCTATTGGTTTTATTTTAATGAGATATCAATAAAATGTGTTTTTAGGGTCCTTACATTTTTTTGATATATGAAAAAAATTAATAAAAAAAACTATGTCAAAACAGCCATTTTTTGTCACCTTGCCTCACAAAAAGCGATCAAAAAGTCTTATGTACTCCAAAATGGTACCAATGAATATGTCACCTCATCCGGCAAAAATTGAGCCCCCACATAAGACAATCACTTAAAAAATAAAAACCAATGGCACCCGTAAACCAATTCATCAAAATCTGCGCTGCAAAAGCCATATTGCGCTCCTTACTTTCTGAGTCCTGCCATGTGCCCCCACAGCAGTTTACTACCACATTTGGGGTGTTGCCGTATTCATGAGAAAATGGGTAACAAACTATGGGGTGCTTATTCTCCTGTTACCCCTTGTGAAAATGAAAAATGTGTAGCTAAAGCAACATTTTATTGAAAGAAATGAAACTTTTTATTTTCACAGCAAGTGTTTCCAAATTCCGTAACACGCTTAGGGGGTCAACGTAGTCAGTACCCGCTTTATTATATTCTTTTAGGTGTGTAGTTTCCAAAATGGGGTCACTTTTTGAGGATTTCCACTGTAGGGGTAAGTCACGGTCTCTTCAAATACAAAATGGTGCCTAAAATCAATTTTAGCAAAATCTGCCTCCAAAATCCACATGGCGCTCCTTTCCTTCTGACCACTGCCACGTGCCCATAGAGCAGTTTACCACCACATATGTGGTATTTCTGTAAACTACAGAATTAGTAGTAATATATATTAAGGTTTATTTTTCTGTTAACCCTTGCTGTGTTGCAAGAAAAAATTGATTAACATAAAAAATATACCAAAAAAGTGAAATTTTTAATTCTTGTGAAACACCTCAAGGGTTAGCAGTAGCAGTAGTAGTGGTGGTAGTAGAGGTGGTAGTGGTAGTAGTGGCAGATGCTTTGCATTAATAGGCAGCAGCCATATGGTATGGTACATGCTGACAGGCAGTAAGCAGTATGATGGAGGCAGGAGGAGCCTTACAGAATATGATGATAGGCAGGTAGCAGCAGTGGAATGAAGGCAGCAGCAGCCATACAAAACATGATGGTAGGCAGGCCATTGCAGTGGCATGATGGCGGTGGCATGATTGAGGTAGGGTAGCAGATAGGCAGACAGCAACAGTGGCAAGATGGGCCACTTAAGAAACAAATTTTCTATGGATCCAGCACCTTGAAATTTAGGATAAAACCCACACTAACTTTTATTTAGATAATTAAAAGAACTCAATGGTGTCCTCAGGGGGATGCTTTTAACGCAGATCGCGCTTCATCCAGTCTGTCTGCCCAGAAATCCATGGAGTCAGGTAACAGAGTATGCACCAGATACTGGCCAGACTGTAGGTAGGCCTAAACCTGGAAATTAAGGCAGGAGTTCTCAGTTTGCTGACTGGCCTCAGCTTGGCACGGCACATGGAAAAACTGCTCCATCATATTTAAGAGACTGAAATGGCTGCTGCTGATGATGCTACTGCTGCTTGTGGCAGTGGGAGGAGGGTGGACAGGGGCCTCCCTTTTAGACATGCTGGTGGCAGGCGTCTGCTCACTGAAAGCATACGCCTGTCACTGCGTAATCATATCACTCTGGGCATCTTGCCTGAAGAACCAGTTTTTTCTGGCTTCACCACACACTGAGATACTTGGGTTTCCTGACTGGTCTCATGGTCATCATCTTACTCCTCCCCTTCCGACTCCTTCTCTTGTAATGACAGCTCCTCATCCTCCTCATGGCAGTTTTTCCTTGTGGGTCTCCAACAGCTAAAGTGCAGATAGCAAGATGCGTTAGCTATTCTTCTTCCACCATCATCCTCTGCTTCATCAGTTTCAGTGTCTGTTCTAACATAAATATGAGGGGGATAACATTGTTCATGCCGCGGTTATCCCTCTTCGAAGGGCTCGGGCACCCGACAGGCATCTCTGATGAGATGCCACTGCCTGACCTCGAAGCAACACATGCTTCATACTGTTGAGGAAGTCTAGTGCAAGATAAAATCATTCACGGCTTTCCGCTGCTCATAGATATGCTCAAGCATGTGCAATGTTGAAATTCAGAGAATTGGAATATTGTGGATTAATCTGTATAGCGGCAGGCCGTTCTGTTGCTGCAAGTCCAAGAGAGTGTCCCTCACCATGTAAGAATGGCTAAAATTCTTGGACTGTCTCCTGGACATTGCCAGCACCTTGCACAAGCCAATGTAGTTTTTTAAAAAGTGTTGCACAACTAGTTTGATGACATGCACCATGCAGGTAGCATGTGTCATTTTCCCCAGGTTCAGGGCGGCAACGATGTTGCACCCATTGTTGCTGACCACCTCATCCATTTGGAGTTGGCTGGCTGACAGCCAGCGGGATGTGTGGTGCTTGATGTGCTTTAGCAAATGCTCGCCTATGTGGCTGCTCTTGCACAGGCCAATCAGTTCCAACACAGTGTGGCAAAGCCTGATTTGGCACATGTGGTAGGAAGGAGGGCGAGTAGGAGTGACTCTGTGCCCTGCTGCCGTTGGGGAGGGGAGCATGTCCATGGAGGACGAGGTGGAGGAAGTGAATAAGTGCCTTGTGTGGGAGCCAGGCCGACAGAATCGTGGGGGGGGGGGGTCAAAAGGATCCGGCTTCGTTGCCAAGGTGCTGCTTCTCTTCTGCCACCAAAAAACATTGACCTAGTGGGCTGTTAAAGAAATGTAGTGTTTCTGCCTGTAAGAGCTGCTCCAGACGGCCACCGTGGTGTGAACCTTGCCACACAGCGAGAATCGTAGGGAACATCCCATGTTCTCCGCTATGTGAGAGTACAAGGCAGGTGTTAGGCTGGCTACTCATGTCCACTGCTGTCCTGGGCAAGCACAGACATTGCTCCATTTTCCCTGTGTGTACTGGGACTAGTGCTCAGTGAACTCCTTCCAGCACTATGAGAGTTAATCTTTTCATCCTGCCCCTGTCCAGGTGCTGGTTAAGTTGCTGATCAACTTCTCTATTTAGCTGGCTGTAGATCTGCCTTCTCGCCTGAGCTTTGAGGTTTTCTACTTACTAGTAACCAGCAAAAGTGATCTTGTCTGAATTTCCATGTACCGAACCTTGTCTGTCTCCTGATTCTGCACCTTGCCATCTGCCCTGACTTTGGAACTGTGGCCTGAATTACACTCGTACTCAGCCTGCTTTGAACTTGGAATTGCTATTTGGAATACGCAAGTACTCAGCCTGCCCTGACTATAGGACTGTGTTCAGACTTCACTTTTTGCCTGTGTCCTTGGTGCTTCACACCAATGTCTCTAACCCCCGTGAGCAGGGCCGACGCCACCAGTAAGGCGACCTAGGCAGTCGTCTAGGGCACCATTTAGCAGGGGGCACCCGTTGCGGTTTAAAAAAAAACGTTGGTTATATAAGTTAACTTAAGTGGCGGCCGGCCTGCGGCGCCCCTCATGCTGCGCCGCCTGAGCGGCTGAGGCTGAGCGCTCTAAAGAATCTCTGACCACCGGCTCAGTGCTGCGCAGCCTGCCTGCGCATGCTGTATGTGTCTGCTCTATGCTGTCTGACATGTCGGAGGAGAATCGGGGCAGAGGCTGAGCCATGGGGGTGGGGTTAGGGCGCACCAGCACAGCAGGTGGACCAGAGAGACAGTCTGTCAGACTGTCACTGACAGTGAAAATGACAGTCTGACACCGCTGTGCTGTCTGTCTCTCTGGTGGTCTGAGTGACTATAACTGCTGCTAGCTTACCTGGCTGCTGGCTTCGGGCTGCTGAGGGTGGGGAGCAGAGGCGGAGCTCTGCCCCCTGGCCTGAATTATCTTGATCTGAACCCCCTGACCTCTCCCACCCTTGAGCATGTGACGCAGAGAGAGGGGTGGAGCGAAAGAGGAAGAGAAGGCCGCACACTGAGCAGCAAGCAGCCGAGCAGCCAGCCATGGCCACCACAGGCCACGGTCCACCAATTTGCCTCCCCCAACCCCCAGTGTGGCAGCAGCGGCAGTGCCTTCTGGGCCAGAACAGAAGTGGGCTCCTATCTGGATTGGAGTGCAGCCTGCAGGTGCAGCTGCTTTCTTCTTCCCCAGGACCCTAGGGCGACATTGGTGAATGGTGTACGTACCGTGTTTGTCTCCAGTCCCCAGAGCCAGACTGCAGCCAGAGACCAGCTCATCTTATTGTCCTGGTGGTAAGTAGTCAGTAGACAATGTGCAATATGTTTATTATTTACTGTATTATTTGCCTTATAAGACGCACTTTTTCCCTCCCAAAGGTGATGGCCGTGCGTCTTATAAAGCGGATTGCGGATACTTCGCTGGCTGCTATGCTGCACAGCGCGGCCAGTGAAGTATCAGTGTGGAGGGGGGCGGCAATTTTTATCTTGCCTAAGGCGCCAAAAATCCTTGCACTGGCCCTGCCCGTGAGACAGCAGCCAAATACACCAGGACTACTCCAGAAGGTGTTGGCCTGATTGGTTCCTTGAGGCAAAGTCCAGATCCCTGTATAGGGGTTAAAGGGTGAATACCAGGGAACTGCCAGGACAACACCCTCAGGTTTAGCCAAAAGTCAAACAGGTCACTTGGCACAGTGCGTCCATACCCACTGGCCATAATAGTAAGCCCATGGACCCCGCTGACCCAAACCAGAGGAGCTTCACTGAACTTTTGTAGGAAATGGTTCAGCAAGTATGCTAGCAAGTACTAGCATACTTGTATAATGTTAATGTTCTTCTGAATACCCTGACAACTACCGCATCAGTACCACTGCCTTCTGCAGCAGCTGCAACATCCTCACCTGCAGCACAGACTGCATCCGTTGCAGTCTCTGGCAGTCATTTATCAGCTCCTCCTTGATATAATGGAGATCCCAAGCAATGCCGTGGGTTCATAAACCAGTGTACCCTGCACTTTGCTTTCTTATCAGGTTAAAACCAACCACTCCAAGGGGCCTTTATGACGTCCCATCTCTGTGGAGAGGCACAGGACAGAAGGTTTGTGAAGTGCGCCTTTTCTAGCAAATGGCAGGTTTTTCTTTCACCCATACAGCTGGCCCCCCGAATATGTGAAAGTGGTCATCAAAGCGTGTGAAGTGCTGCACAACTACATACGCATTTATGAATCGACACCTGATAAAAATGCTCAAGTATATAGTCCACCTTCTGGAAGAGACACTTTCCAACTTGGAAGATCAGGATATGCAGGACTGAGAGTGAGGAAGTTATTTTCTAAATATTTTATGTCCCCTATCGGTACATTCCCTTTCCAGCAGCAGTACTCGACTCATTGAAGGTTGTATTTACCAGTGTTTTTTGAAACTCGCAAGATAATAAGGACCCTTAAAGTGGATTGCGAGCTTACATATATTGCCTACATATATTGTTTCGAACACCCTATGTGAAATATGTACTAATACCTCATTAATATAAAGTGTAAATTTTAGCACTTAATGTATGCATGTTTCCCCATCATCATTAATAAAGTTGTAGTTGGCATTATTCTGAATTAATGTCACTTAACTCCATCTGTATTGTGTTTACTATCATGTGCATAATGGACATTATATTTTTTATGACATGTTTTGTAGATATGTATTCTAAATAAAAAATATCTTGACTAAAGTGTATAATTTTGTAGATATTGTTTAGAACTAGTGTTGAGCGAACAGTTCGAGCATCGTTCGGGTTCGTACCGAATTTTGGGGTGTCCGGGACCCGGACCCGAACCCGGACATTTTCAAAAAAGTTCGGGTTCGGGTTCGTCGTTCGGCATGTATTTAGGTGCATTTTGAAAGGCTGCAAAGCAGCCAATCAACATGCATCATACTACTTGCCCTAAGATGCCATCGCAGCCATGCCTACTATTGGCAAGGCTGTGATTGGCCGAGTGCAGCATGTGACTCAGCCTCTTTATAAGCTTGTGCGCACGTCGGGACGTGCTCACTCCCGATGTGAATAGAACAGGGATAGACGCAGCTGATGCTAGGGCGAGAATAGGCAGGGATAATTGAATAACTGGAAGCAAATTTCTCTCCTCCACCTGTGATTCATCTGAACAACTGCAGCTGAGCTGCTTTTTTGATAGGGATTGGCTATTTTTAGAGTGGCCAGAGTGATTTTTCCATCCACATGTACCTGGGCTGACCGCCGGCCGCCATTTGCGACTTGTAGTGCTGCAGCAGAAGCTGCCACAGTGTGCATTCCAAAGCTCCAAACAAGTCAGACATCTACACCTGGGATTCAGACCAATAGCGATTTAGCAGCACAGTCCAAGGCTATTTTTTTAAAGGTTGTGCAGACCATTTTGTGGCACATGTTACTGGGCTGATAGGCGGCGGCCATCTTGGGACTAGTGCTGCAGCACAATCTCTCCCAACGTCCATTAATCACTTGTAATAGTGGTCTGTGCCATAGAAATCCTACATCAGGGACTTGGGTGTGCTTGTGTCACCCTACTAATACCAGTCCACCTGTAATCCATACAGTCAAAAGACTGAAAGTATTCCAGTGAGGAATTTTTTTTATTTAAAAAGGCCAAGTTAGTTTATCTGGCGTTCAATATACTAGATACAGTTAGGCCTGCGTTTCATACATCTGGAATTAGCAAATTAATGTGCTGGGGTTGGGAAAACATATATGTACCCATACTAGAATCTGTCAAAGAAAGCGGTACTCACATATAACAGTCATTCCATCTGTAATCCATACAGTCAAAAGACTGAAAGTATTCCAGTGAGGGAATTTTTTATTTAAAAAAGGCCAAGTTAGTTTATCTGGCGTTCAATATACTAGATACAGTTAGGCCTGCGTTTCATACATCTGGAATTAGCAAACTAATGTGCTGGGGTTGGGAAAACATATATGTACCCATACTAGAATCTGTCAAAGAAAGCGGTACTCACATATAACAGTCATTCCATCTGTAATCCATACAGTCAAAAAGACTGAAAGTATTCCAGTGAGGGAATTTTTTTATTTAAAAAGGCCAAGTTAGTTTATCTGGCGTTCAATATACTAGATACAGTTAGGCCTGCGTTTCATACATCTGGAATTAGCAAATTAATGTGCTGGGGTTGGGAAAACATATATGTACCCATACTAGAATCTGTCAAAGAAAGCGGTACTCACATATAACAGTCATTCCATCTGTAATCCATACAGTCAAAAGACTGAAAGTATTCCAGTGAGGGAATTTTTTTATTTAAAAAGGCCAAGTTAGTTTATCTGGCGTTCAATATACTAGATACAGTTAGGCCTGCGTTTCATACATCTGGAATTAGCAAACTAATGTGCTGGGGTTGGGAAAACATATATGTACCCATACTAGAATCTGTCAAAGAAAGCGGTACTCACATATAACAGTCATTCCATCTGTAATCCATACAGTCAAAAGACTGAAAGTATTCCAGTGAGGGAATTTTTTTATTTAAAAAAGGCCAAGTTAGTTTATCTGGCGTTCAATATACTAGATACAGTTAGGCCTGCGTTTCATACATCTGGAATTAGCAAACTAATGTGCTGGGGTTGGGAAAACATATATGTACCCATACTAGAATCTGTCAAAGAAAGCGGTACTCACATATAACAGTCATTCCATCTGTAATCCATACAGTCAAAAGACTGAAAGTATTCCAGTGAGGGAATTTTTTTATTTAAAAAGGCCAAGATTAGTTTATCTGGCGTTCAATATACTAGATACAGTTAGGCCTGCGTTTCATACATCTGGAATTAGCAAATTAATGTGCTGGGGTTGGGAAAACATATATGTACCCATACTAGAATCTGTCAAAGAAAGCGGTACTCACATATAACAGTCATTCCATCTGTAATCCATACAGTCAAAAGACTGAAAGTATTCCAGTGAGGGAATTTTTTTATTTAAAAAAGGCCAAGTTAGTTTATCTGGCGTTCAATATACTAGATACAGTTAGGCCTGCGTTTCATACATCTGGAATTAGCAAACTAATGTGCTGGGGTTGGGAAAACATATATGTACCCATACTAGAATCTGTCAAAGAAAGCGGTACTCACATATAACAGTCATTCCATCTGTAATCCATACAGTCAAAAGACTGAAAGTATTCCAGTGAGGGAATTTTTTTATTTAAAAAAGGCCAAGTTAGTTTATCTGGCGTTCAATATACTAGATACAGTTAGGCCTGCGTTTCATACATCTGGAATTAGCAAACTAATGTGCTGGGGTTGGGAAAACATATATGTACCCATACTAGAATCTGTCAAAGAAAGCGGTACTCACATATAACAGTCATTCCATCTGTAATCCATACAGTCAAAAGACTGAAAGTATTCCAGTGAGGGAATTTTTATTTAAAAAAGGCCAAGTTAGTTTATCTGGCGTTCAATATACTAGATACAGTTAGGCCTGCGTTTCATACATCTGGAATTAGCAAACTAATGTGCTGGGGTTGGGAAAACATATATGTACCCATACTAGAATCTGTCAAAGAAAGCGGTACTCACATATAACAGTCATTCCATCTGTAATCCATACAGTCAAAAAGACTGAAAGTATTCCAGTGAGGGAATTTTTATTTAAAAAAGGCCAAGTTAGTTTATCTGGCGTTCAATATACTAGATACAGTTAGGCCTGCGTTTCATACATCTGGAATTAGCAAACTAATGTGCTGGGGTTGGGAAAACATATATGTACCCATACTAGAATCTGTCAAAGAAAGCGGTACTCACATATAACAGTCATTCCATCTGTAATCCATACAGTCAAAAGACTGAAAGTATTCCAGTGAGGGAATTTTTTTATTTAAAAAGGCCAAGTTAGTTTATCTGGCGTTCAATATACTAGATACAGTTAGGCCTATGCTTTCATACATCTGGAATTAGCAAACTAATGTGCTGGGGTTGGGAAAACATATATGTACCCATACTAGAATCTGTCAAAGAAAGCGGTACTCACATATAACAGTCATTCCATCTGTAATCCATACAGTCAAAAGACTGAAAGTATTCCAGTGAGGGAATTTTTTTATTTAAAAAGGCCAAGTTAGTTTATCTGGCGCTCAATATACTAGATACAGTTAGGCCTGCGTTTCATACATCTGGAATTAGCAAACTAATGTGCTGGGGTTGGGAAAACATATATGTACCCATACTAGAATCTGTCAAAGAAAGCGGTACTCACATATAACAGTCATTCCATCTGTAATCCATACAGTCAAAAGACTGAAAGTATTCCAGTGAGGGGATTTTGCTTATAAAAATAATATATTTCATTGTGGTGCGAGTTGAATCGCAACAATGAAGAAAATACTATTAATGGACGAGGACGCGGTCGTGGTGGTGTCCGTGGAGCCTCTGTTGCTGGTAGAGGACGTGGCCGCTCGGCCCCAGGCGCACACAGTAGGGAACGAACTCCCTCAACTAGCCGGCAGAATGTACCGCAATATCTCGTGGGGCCCAATGCCGCTCTTAGGATGGTAAGGCCTGAGCAGGTACAGGCATTAATCGATTGGGTGGCCGACAGTGCTTCCAGCACGTTCACCACATGGTCTTCCACCCAGTCTTCTGCGGAAAGCGCACAGGTGGCACCTGAAAACCAAGCCCATCAGTCTGTCACATCACCCCCAAGCATATCAGGGAAACGGTCTGAGCCACAAGTTATGCAGCAGTCTCTTCTTCTGTTTGAAGACTCTGCTTCCAGGGTTTCCCAGGGCGTCCACCTAGCCCTTCCCCAGTGGAGGAAGACATACCATGCACTGACGCACAACCACTTATGTCTCCAGATGAAGAGGACATGGGAATACCACCTCATCGGAGTCACGCACGTCTCTGATGATGACGAAACACAGGTGCCCACTGCCGCGCTTTTTGCAGTGTGCAGACTGAACAGGAGGAGGTCAGGAGGGAGACTGGGTGGAAGACGATGCAGAGGACGATGAGGTCTTAGACCCCACATGGACTGGAAGGTCGTGGCGATGACTTTCACAGTTCAGAGGAAGAGGTAGTGGTGAGACCGAGACAACAGCGAAGCCAAAGAGGGAGCAGGGGGCCAGCAGACGAGCCGCCGCCCCAGAGTTCGCTCTGCTACTGGACATCGCTAACAGGGACCCAGCCCCACAAAGGCAGCTTCAAAGAGTTCCCTGGCATGGCACTTCTTAAACAATGTCCTACCGACAAGACCCGAGTGACTTGCACGCTCTGCCATCAGAGCCTGAGGCGAGGCATTAACGTTCTGAACCTCAGCACAACCTGCATGACCAGGCATCTACATGCAAAGCATGAACTGCAGTGGGGTACACACCTTAAAAACCAGGCACTCGCTGAGGCTCCCCTGCTCCCTCTACCGCTGCTGCCTCGGCTTCCGCCTCGAGAGGAATGTTGCCACCTGCCGAGCAGCAAACAGAGGATGTGCCACCGACACCACCACCACCGCCACCGTCAACTAGCGCCTCCACTATATCACACAGCAGCGTTCAGCTCTCAATATCTCAAACCTTAGAGAGGAAGCGCAAATTCCCCGAGTCACCCTCGAGCCCTTGGCCTGAACGCCAGCATTTCTAAACTGCTGGCCTTTGAAATGCTGTCATTCCGGCTGGTGGACACAGACAGCTTCAAACAGCTGATGGCCATGGCTGTCCCGCAGTATGTGGTTCCCAGCCGCCACTACTTCTCCAAGACAGCCGTGCCTTCCTGCACATGCAAGTGTCCGATAAAATCAAGTGTGCACTGCGCAACGCCATTTGTGGCAAGGTCCACCTAACCACAGATACGTGACCAGTAAGCACGGCCAGGGACGCTATATCTCACTAACTGCACACTGATGAATGTAGTGGCGGCTGGGCCCCCGGCGGACAGTTCCTTGGCGCACGCCCTTCCGCCCCTAGGATCGCAGGGCATCATTCTCTGCCTCCTGTAGCCTCCTCCTCCTACTCGGCTTCCTCCTCCACTGCTTCCACCAGCTCATCCGGTCAGCCACACACCTTCACCACCAACTTCAGCACAGCCCGGTAAACGTCAGCAGGCCATTCTGAAACTCATATGTTTGGGGGACAGGCCCCACACCGCGCAGGAGTTGTGGCGGGGTATTGAACAACAGACCGACGAGTGGTTTCTGCCGGTGGGCCTCAAGCCAGGCCTGGTGGTATGCGATAATGGGCGAAATCTCGTGGCAGCTCTGGGACTAGCCGGTTTGACGCACATCCCTTGCCTGGCGCATGTGCTGAACTTGGTGGTGCAGAGGTTCATTCACCACTACCCCAACATGTCAGAGCTGCTGCATAAAGTGCGGGCCGTCTGTGCGCGCCTCGCCGCTCACATCCTGCCGCTGCTCGCCTGTCTGCGCTACAGCGGAACTTCGGCCTTCCCGCTCACCGCCTCATATGCGACGTGCCCACCCGGTGGAACTCCACCTTGCACATGCTGGAGAGACTGTGCGAGCAGCAGCAGGCCATAGTGGAGTTTCAGCTGCAGCACGCCGCGTCAGTCGTACTGCCGAACAGCACCACTTCACCACCAATGATTGGGCCTCCATGCGAGACCTGTGTGCCCTGCTGCGCTGTTTCGAGTACTCCACCAACATGGCCAGTGGCGATGACACTGTTATCAGCGTTACAATACCACTTCTATGTCTCCTTGAGAAAACACTTAGGGCAATGATGTTAGAGGAGGTGGCCCAGGTGGAGGAGGAGGAGGAGGATGAGGGCTCGTTTCTAACACTTTCGGGCCAGTCTGTTCGAATTGGCTCAGAGGGAGGTTTGTTTAAGCAGCAGAGGACAGGTTCACAAGTCGCCAGCCAAGGCACTGTACTGGAGGACGAGGAGGATGAGGAGGAGGAGGTGGAGGGGGACGAGGATGACGCAAGTTCACAGCGGGGTGGCAGCCCAGGCCCATCACTGGTGCGTGGCTGGGGGATACGGTGGACGATGACGATACGCCTCCCACAGAGGACAGCTTGTCCTTACCCATGGGTAGCCTGGCCCACATGAGCGAATATATGCTCCAATGCCTGCGCAACGACAGCAGAGTTGCCCACGTTTTAACGTGTGCAGACTACTGGGTGGCCACCCTGCTGGATCCCCGGTATAAAGACAATGTGCCCACTTTAATTCCTGAACTGGAGCGCGACCGCAAGATGCGCGAGTACAAGCGCACGCTGATAGAGGCGCTCTTGAGAGCATTCCCACATGTCACAGGGGAACAGGTGGAAGGTGAAGGCAGAGGAGTGGCAAGAGGTCGCCAACGCAGCTGTGTCACGGCCAGCTCATCTGAGGGCAGGGTTAGCATGGCAGAAATGTGGAAAAGTTTTGTCTCCACGCCACAGCTATCTGCACCGACACCTGATACGGAACGTGTTAGCAGGAGGCAGCATTTCACTAACATGGTTGAACAGTATGTCTGCACACCCTCCACATCCTGACGGATGGTTCGGCCCCATTCAACTACTGGGTTTCAAATTGTCCACGTGGCCAGAGTTAGCATGTTATGCCTTGGAGGTGCTTTCCTGCCCGGCGGCCAGCGCTTTATCTGAACGCGTATTCAGCACGGCAGGGGCGCCATTACTGACAAGCGCAGCCGCCTGTCCACAGCCAACGTGGACAAGCTGACCTTCATAAAGATGAACCAGGCATGGATCCCACAGGACCTGTCCCTCCCTTGTGCAGAGTAGTCCTTATTAACTGCCTAAAACATGTCTTGTTGTGCTACGGGCCACTTCTTTATTTGATACAAATTTTATGAAACCCACAGTTGAATGAAACTCTTCTCTGTCTGGGCGCCGGGCCTAACCAGATGAAAGTGGCCGGTTAAACTAACGGGTGACATGAAGCCATAACCTCTGCCATGCTACCTCTGTCTTCTGTCTGGGTGCTGAGGCCTAAGTCAAATAAAGCGGTCTTCTGCTGTGCTGGGGATATGAAGCTAATCTCTGACCTCTCTCCTCTGTCTGGGTCCAAAGGCCTAAATCACTGAAAGAGGCCTTCTCCTGTGGTGTGTGATATGATGCCAGAATATGTGCTGTGGGGCCTCTCTCCTCTTCCTGGGTGCAGGGGTCAAATAAACTAAATTGTGGCCTACTCCTGTGGTGGTTGATATGATGCCTGATTCTCTGATGTGGAACCTCTCTCCTCTGTTTGGGTGAAGGGGTCAAAGTCTTTCAAAGTCGCTTCTCCTGTGCTGATTGATATGAAGCTGATGGTTGTGCCATCTGACATGGTTGCCGGGGTCCCATTAAATTGGGGCCTACTCCTGTGGTGGGTGATCTAAATGCCTGATTCTCTGCTTTGAAACCTCTCTCCTCCGTCCGGGTGTAGGGGTCAAAGTCTGTCAAAGTCGCTTCTCCTGTGCTGATTGATATAAAGCTTATGCTTGTGCCATCTGACATGGTTGCCGGGTCTGATTCAATGGTGGCCTACTCCTGTGGTGGGTGATCTAAATGCCTGATTCTCTGCTGTGTAACCTCTCTCCTCCGTCTGGGTGTAGGGGTCAAAGTAACTAAATGGTGGCCTACTCCTGTGGTGGGTGATATGATGCCAGAATATGTGCTGTGGGGCCTCTCTCCTCTTCCTGGGTGCAGGGGTCAAAGTAACTCAATGGTGGCTTCTCCTGTGGTGGCTGATATGATGCCAGAATATGTGCTGTGGTGCCTCTCTCCTCTTCCTGGGTGCAGGGGTCAAAGTAACTAAATGGTGGCTTCTCCTGTGGTGGTTGATATGATGCCTGATTCTCTGCTGTGAAACCTCTCTCCTCCATCTGGGTGTAGGGGTCAAAGTCTTTCAAAGTCGCCTTCTCCTGTGCTGATTGATATAAAGCTGATGGTTGTGCCATCTGACATGGCTGCCAGGGTCTGATTCAATGGGGGCCTACTCCTGTGGTGGGTGATCTAAATGCCTGATTCTCTGCTGTGAAACCTCTCTCCTCCGTCTGGGTGTAGGGGTCAAAGTCTTCAAAGTCGCCTCTCCTGTGCTGATTGATATGAAGCTGATGGTTGTGCCATCTGACATGGTTGCCGGGGTCCCATTAAATTGGGGCCTACTCCTGTGGTGGGTGATCTAAATGCCTGATTCTCTGCTGTGAAACCTCTCTCCTCCGTCTGGGTGTAGGGGCCAAAGTCAGCTTCAAATGGTCGTCTACCTCCTGTGGTGGGTGATATGATGCCAGAATGTGCTGTGGTGCCCTCTGCCTCTTCCCAGGGGTCCGCAACTAAATGGTGGCCTCTCCTGTGGTGGGTGATATGATGCCTGATTCATCTGCTGTGAGACCTTCCTCCTGTCCGGGTGTAGGGGCCGAGTCTGTCAAAGTGCTTCTCCTGTGCTGATTGGATATAAGCCTATGCTTCAGTGCCATCTTGACATGGGTGCAGGGGTCTGATTCAATGGTGGCCTACTCCTGTGGTGGGTGATCTGAATGCCTGATTCTGTGCTGTGGTGACCTCTCCTCCGTCTGGGTGCAGGGGCCAAAGTAACTAAATGGTGGCCTACTCCTGTGGTGGGTGATATGATGCCAGAATATGTGCTGTGGGGCCTCTCCTCTCTCCTGGGTGAGGGGTCAAAGTAACTCAATGGTGGCTTCTCCTGTGGTGGCTGATATGATGCCCAGAATGCTGTGCTGTGGTGCCTCTCTTCCACCAGGTTAGGGTCAAGTCTTTCAAAGTCGCCTTCTCTCTGTAATGCTGATTGATATAAAGCTGATGGTTGTGCCATCTGACACTTAGTTGCAGGGTCTGATTCAATGGGGGCCTACTCCTGTGAGTGGGTGATATGATGCCAGAATATGTGCTGTGGGGCCTCTCTCCTCTTCTGGGTGCAGGGGTCGAAAGTAACTAAATGGTGGCTTCTCCTGTGGTGGTTGATATGATGCCTGATTCCTCTGCTGTGAAACCTCTCTCCTCCATCTGGGTGTGGGGGTCAAAGTCTTTCAAAGTCGCCTTCTCCTGTGCTGATTGATATAAAGCTGATGGTTGTGCCATCTGACATAGTTGCCAGGGTCTGATTCAATGGGGGCCTACTCTGTGGTGGGTGATCTAAATGCCTGATTCTCTGCTGTGAGCCTCTCTCCTCCGTTCCGGGTGTAGGGGTCAAAGTCTCTCAAATGGTGGCCTTCTCACTGTGGTGGCTGATATGATGCCATGAATATGTGCTGATGGGGCCTCTGTGCCATCTGACCTGGGTGCCGGGGTCCCAGTAACTCAAGTGGTGGCCTACTCCTGTGGTGGGTGATCTGAATGCCTGATTCTGTGCTGTGGTGACCTCTCTCCTCCGTCTGGGTGCAGGGGCCTAAAGTCACTGAAATGGTGGCCTTCTCCTGTGGTGGAGTGATATGATGCCAGAGTATGCCGCTGTGGTGCCTCTCTCCTCTTCCTGGAGCGCGAGGGGTCAAAAGTAACTCAATGTATGGTGGCTTCTCCTGTGGTGGTTAGTATGATGCCAGAATATGTGCATGTGGGACCTCTCTCTCTCTTCCTGGGTGCAGGGGTCAAAGTAACTCCAATGGTGGCTTCTCCTGTGGTGGCTGATATGATGCCAGAATATGTGCTGTGGTGCCTCTCTCCTCTGTCTGGGTCCAAAGGCCTAAATCACTGAAAGAGGCCTTCTCCTGTGGTGTGTGATATGATGCCAGAATATGTGCTGTGGTGCCTCTCTCCTCTTCCTGGGTGCGGGGTCCAAAGTAACTCAATGGTGGCTTCTCCTGTGGTGGCTGATATGATGCCAGAATATATGTGCTGTGGGGCCTCTCTCTCCTCTTCCTGGGTGCAGGGTCAAAAGTAACTCAATGGTGGCTTCTCCTGTGGTGGTTGAGTATGATGCCAGGAATATGTGCTGTGGGGCCTCTCTCCTCTTCCTGGGTGCAGGGGTCAAAGTATACTCAATGGTGGACTTCTCCTGTGGTGGCTGATATGATGCCAGAATATGTGCTGTGGTGGCCTCTCTCCTCTTCCTGGGTGCAGAGGTCCAAAGTAACTAAATGGTAGGCTTCTCCTGTGGTGGTTCGATGTGATGCCTGATTCTCTGCTGTGGAAGCACTCTCTCCTCCATCTGGAGTGTAGGGGTCAAAGTCTTTCAAAGTCTCAGCGCTTCTCCTGTGCATGATTGATATAAAGCTAGATATGCTTGTGCCATCTGACATTGTGTTGCCAGGGGTCTGATTCAATGAGTGGCCTTACTCCTGTGCAGTGGGTGATCTAAATGCCTGAATTCTCTGCTGTGTAACCTCTCTCCTCCGTCTGGGTGTAGGGGTCAAAGTAACTAAATGATGGCCTCCCTCACTGTGTGCAGCCCAATCATGATGCCTGGTTCTCTGCTGTGGGACCTCTCTCCTCTGTCTGGAGTCCAAAGGCCTAAAATCACTAGAAGAGGCCTTCTCCTGTGGTGTGTGATATGATGCCAGAATATGTGCTAGGCTCTCTCCTCTTCCTGGGCGCAGGGGTCAAAGCAACTCAATGGTGGCTTCTCCTGTGGTGGCTGATAGTGATGCCAGAATATGTGCTGTGGTGCCTCTCTCCTGTCTGGGTCCAAAGGCCCAAATCACTGAAAGAGGCCTTCTCCTGTGGTGTGTGATATGATGCCTGAATAACATGTGCTGTGGGGCCTCTCTCCTCTCTTCCTGGGTGCGGGGGGTCAAAGTAAACTCAATGGTGGCTCTACTCCTGTGGTGGCTGATATGATGCCAGAATATGTGCTGTGGGCCTCTCCTCTTCCTGGGTGCAGGGTCAAAGCAACTCAATGGTGGCTTCTCCTGCGGTGGTTAGTATGATGCCAGAATATGTGCTGTGGGGCCTCTCTCCGCTTCCTGGGTGCAGGGTCAGCAATTAATGGTGGCTTCTCCTGTGGTGGCTGATATGATGCCAGAATATGTGCTGTGGGCCTCTCTCCGCTTCCTGGGTGCAGGGGTCAAAGTAACTAAATGGTGGCTTCTCCTGTGGTGGCTGATATGATGCCTGATTCTCTGCTGTGAAACCTCTCTCCTCCATCTGGGTGTAGGGGTCAAAGTCTTTCAAAGTCGCTCTCCTGTGCTGATTGATATAAAGCTGATGGTTGTGCCATCTGACATGGTTGCCAGGGTCTGATTCAATGGTGGCCTACTCCTGTGGTGGGTGATCTAAATGCCTGATTCTCTGCTGTGAAACCTCTCTCTCCGTCTGGGTGTAGGGGTCAAGTCACTAAATGGTGGCCTACTCCTGTGCGTGGGTGATAAGGATGCCAGAATATGTGCTGTGGGGCCTCTCTCCTTCCTGGGTGCAGGGGTCAAAGTAACTCAATGGTGGCTTCTCCTGTGGTGGCTGATATGATGCCAGAATATGTGCTGTGGTGCCTCTCTCTCTGTCTGGGTCCAAAGGCCTAAATCACTGAAAGAGGCCTTCTCCTGTGGTGTGTGATATGATGCCTGAATATGTGCTGTGGTGCCTCTCTCTCTTCCTGGGTGCGGGGTCAAAGTAACTCAATGGTGGCTTCTCCTGTGGTGGCTGATATGATGCCAGAATATGTGCTGTGGGGCCTCTCTCCTCTTCCTGGGTGCAGGGGTCAAAGTAACTCAATGGTGGCTTCTCCTGTGGTGGTTAGATATGATGCCAGAATATGTGCTGTGGGGCCTCTCCTCTTCCTGGGTGCAGGGGTCAAAGTAACTCAATGGTGGCTTCTCCTGTGGTGGCTGATATGATGCCAGAATATGTGCTGTGGGGCCTCTCTCCTCTTCCTGGGTGCAGGGGTCAAAGTAACTAAATGGTGGCTTCTCCTGTGGTGGTTGATATGATGCCTGATTCTCTGCTGTGAAACCTCTCTCCTCCATCTGGGTGTAGGGGTCAAAGTCTTTCAAAGTCGCTTCTCCTGTGCTGATTGATATAAAGCTGATGGTTGTGCCATCTGACATGGTTGCCGGGGTCTGATTCAATGGTGGCCTACTCCTGTGGTGGGTGATCTAAATGCCTGATTCTCTGCTGTGTAACCTCTCCTCCGTCTGGGTGTAGGGGTCAAAGTAACTAAATGGTGGCCTACTCCTGTGGTGGGTGATATGATGCCAGAATATGTGCTGTGGGCCTCTCTCCTCTTCCTGGGTGCAGGGGTCAAAGTAACTCAATGGTGGCTTCTCCTGTGGTGGCTGATATGATGCCAGAATATGTGCTGTGGTGCCTCTCTCCTCTGTCTGGGTCCAAAGGCCTAAATCACTGAAAGAGGCCTTCTCCTGTGGTGTGTGATATGATGCCAGAATATGTGCTGTGGTGCCTCTCTCCTCTTCCTGGGTGCGGGGTCAAAGTAACTCAATGGTGGCTTCTCCTGTGGTGGCTGATATGATGCCAGAATATGTGCTGTGGAGCCTCTCTCCTCTTCCTGGGTGCAGGGGTCAAAGTAACTCAATGGTGGCTTCTCCTGTGGTGGCTGATATGATGCCAGAATATGTGCTGTGGTGCCTCTCTCCTCTGTCTGGGTCCAGAGGTCCAAATAACTGAATGGGGCCTTCTCCTGTGGTGTGTGATATGATGCCTGAATATGTGCTGTGGTGCCTCTCTCCTCTTCCTGGGTGCAGGGGTCAAAGTCAACTCAATGGTGGCTTCTCCTGTGGTGGCTGATATGATGCCAGAATATGTGCTTGTGCCTCTCTGATCCTGGGTGCAGGGTCGTGATTCAATGGTGGCCTTCTCCTGTGGTGGGTGATATAGATGCCAGAATATCTGCTGTGGGGCCTCTCTCCTCTATCCTGGGTGCAGGGGTCAAAGTAACTCAATGGTGGCTTACTCCTGTGGTGGCTGATATGATGCCAGAATATGTGCTGTGGGGCCTCTCTCCTCTTCCTGGGTGCAGGGGTCAAAGTAACTCAATGGTGGCTTCTCCTGTGGTGGCTGATATGATGCCAGAATATGTGCTGTGGTGCCTCTCTCCTCTTCCTGGGTGCAGGGGTCAAAGTAACTCAATGGTGGCTTCTCCTGTGGTGGTTGATATGATGCCAGAATATGTGCTGTGGGCCTCTCTCTCTTCCTGGGTGCAGGGGTCAAAGTAACTCAATGGTGGCTTCTCCTGTGGTGGCTGATATGATGCCAGAATATGTGCTGTGGTGCCTCTCTCTCTGTCTGGGTCCAAAGGCCCAAATCACTGAAAGAGGCCTTCTCCTGTGGTGGTGATATGATGCCTGAATATGTGCTGTGGTGCCTCTCTCCTCTTCCTGGGTGCGGGGTCAAAGTAACTCAATGGTGGCTTCTCCTGTGGTGGCTGATATGATGCCAGAATATGTGCTGTGGTGCCTCTCTCTCTTCCTGGGTGCAGGGGTCAAAGTAACTCAATGGTGGCTTCTCCTGTGGTGGCTGATATGATGCCAGAATATGTGCTGTGGGCCTCTCTCTCTTCCTGGGTGCAGGGGTCAAAGTAACTCAATGGTGGCTTCTCCTGTGGTGGCTGATATGATGCCAGAATATGTGCTGTGGGGCCTCTCTCCTCTTCCTGGGTCCAGGGGTCAAAGTAACTCAATGGTGGCTTCTCCTGTGGTGGCTGATATGATGCCAGAATATGTGCTGTGGTGCCTCTCTCCTCTTCCTGGGTGCAGGGGTCAAAGTAACTCAATGGTGGCTTCTCCTGTGGTGGCTGATATGATGCCAGAATATGTGCTGTGGTGCCTCTCTCCTCTTCCTGGGTGCAGGGGTCAAAGCAACTCAATGGTGGCTTCTCCTGTGGTGGTTAGATATGATGCCAGAATATGTGCTGTGGTGCTCTCTCCTCTTCCTGGGTGCAGGGGTCAAAGTAACTCAATGGTGGCTTCTCCTGTGGTGGCTGATATGATGCCAGAATATGTGCTGTGGGGCCTCTCCTCTTCCTGGGTGCAGGGGTCAAAGTAACTCAATGGTGGCTTCTCCTGTGGTGGCTGGTATGATGCCAGAATATGTGCTGTGGGGCCTCTCTCCTCTTCCTGGGTGCAGGGGTCAAAGTAACTCAATGGTGGCTTCTCCTGTGGTGGCTGATATGATGCCAGAATATGTGCTGTGGGGCCTCTCTCCTCTTCCTGGGTGCAGGGGTCAAAGTAACTAAATGGTGGCTTCTCCTGTGGTGGTTGATATGATGCCTGATTCTCTGCTGTGAAACCTCTCTCCTCCATCTGGGTGTAGGGGTCAAAGTCTTTCAAAGTCGCCTCTCCTGTGCTGATTGATATAAAGCTGATGGTTGTGCCATCTGACATGGTTGCCGGGTCTGATTCAATGGTGGCCTACTCCTGTGGTGGGTGATCTAAATGCCTGATTCTCTGCTGTAACCTCTCCTCCGTCTGGGTGTAGGGGTCAAAGTAACTAAATGGTGGCCTACTCCTGTGGTGGCTGATATGATGCCAGAATATGTGCTGTAGGGCCTCTCTCCTCTTCCTGGGTGCAGGGGTCAAAGTAACTCAATGGTGGCTTCTCCTGTGGTGGCTGATATGATGCCAGAATATGTGCTGTGGTGCCTCTCTCCTCTGTCTGGGTCCAAAGGCCTAAATCACTGAAAGAGGCCTTCTCCTGTGGTGGTGTGATATGATGCCAGAATATGTGCTGTGGTGCCTCTCTCCTCTTCCTGGGTGCGGGGTCAAAGTAACTCAATGGTGGCTTCTCCTGTGGTGGTTAGTATGATGCCAGAATATGTGCTGTGGGGCCTCTCTCCTCTTCCTGGGTGCAGGGGTCAAAGTAACTCAATGGTGGCTTCTCCTGTGGTGGCTGATATGATGCCAGAATATGTGCTGTGGTGCCTCTCTCCTCTGTCTGGGTCCAAAGGCCTAAATCACTGAAAGAGGCCTTCTCCTGTGGTGTGTGATATGATGCCAGAATATGTGCTGTGGTGCCTCTCTCCTCTTCCTGGGTGCGGGGTCAAGTAACTCAATGGTGGCTTCTCCTGTGGTGGCGCATATGATGCCAGAATATGTGCTGTGGGGCCTCTCTCCTCTTCCTGGGTGCAGGGGTCAAAGTAACTCAATGGTGGCTTCTCCTGTGGTGGTTAGTATGATGCCAGAATATGTGCTGTGGGGCTCTCTCCTCTTCCTGGGTGCAGGGGTCAAAGTAACTCAATGGTGGCTTCTCCTGTGGTGGCTGATATGATGCCAGAATATGTGCTGTGGTGCCTCTCTCCTCTGTCTGGGTCCAAAGGCCTAAATCACTGAAAGAGGCCTTCTCCTGTGGTGTGTGATATGATGCCTGAATATGTGCTGTGGTGCCTCTCTCCTCTTCCTGGGTGCAGGGGTCAAAGTAACTCAATGGTGGCTTCTCCTGTGGTGGTTAGTATGATGCCAGAATATGTGCTGTGGGGCCTCTCTCCTCTTCCTGGGTGCAGGGGTCAAAGTAACTCAATGGTGGCTTCTCCTGTGGTGGCTGATATGATGCCAGAATATGTGCTGTGGTGCCTCTCTCCTCTGTCTGGGTCCAAAGGCCTAAATCACTGAAAGAGGCCTTCTCCTGTGGTGTGTGATATGATGCCTGAATATGTGCTGTGGTGCCTCTCTCCTCTTCCTGGGTGCGGGGTCAAAGTAACTCAATGGTGGCTTCTCCTGTGGTGGCTGATATGATGCCAGAATATGTGCTGTGGGCCTCTCTCCTCTTCCTGGGTGCAGGGGTCAAAGTAACTCAATGGTGGCTTCTCCTGTGGTGGTTAGTATGATGCCAGAATATGTGCTGTGGGGCCTCTCCTCTTCCTGGGTGCAGGGGTCAAAGTAACTCAATGGTGGCTTCTCCTGTGGTGGCTGATATGATGCCAGAATATGTGCTGTGGTGCCTCTCTCCTCTGTCTGGGTCCAAAGGCCTAAATCACTGAAAGAGGCCTTCTCCTGTGGTGTGTGATATGATGCCTGAATATGTGCTGTGGTGCCTCTCTCCTCTTCCTGGGTGCGGGGTCAAAGTAACTCAATGGTGGCTTCTCCTGTGGTGGCTGATATGATGCCAGAATATGTGCTGTGGGCCTCTCTCCTCTTCCTGGGTGCAGGGGTCAAAGTAACTCAATGGTGGCTTCTCCTGTGGTGGTTAGTATGATGCCAGAATATGTGCTGTGGGGCCTCTCTCCTCTTCCTGGGTGCAGGGGTCAAAGTAACTCAATGGTGGCTTCTCCTGTGGTGGCTGATATGATGCCAGAATATGTGCTGTGGGGCCTCTCTCTCTTCCTGGGTGCAGGGGTCAAAGTAACTAAATGGTGGCTTCTCCTGTGGTGGTTGATATGATGCCTGATTCTCTGCTGTGAAACCTCTCTCCTCCATCTGGGTGTAGGGGTCAAAGTCTTTCAAAGTCGCCTTCTCCTGTGCTGATTGATATAAAGCTGATGCTTGTGCCATCTGACATGGTTGCCGGGTCTGATTCAATGGTGGCCTACTCCTGTGGTGGGTGATCTAAATGCCTGATTCTCTGCTGTGTAACCTCTCTCCTCCGTCTGGGTGTAGGGGTCAAAGTAACTAAATGGTGGCCTACTCCTGTGGTGGGTGATATGATGCCAGAATATGTGCTGTGGGGCCTCTCTCCTCTTCCTGGGTGCAGGGGTCAAAGTAACTCAATGGTGGCTTCTCCTGTGGTGGCTGATATGATGCCAGAATATGTGCTGTGGTGCCTCTCTCCTCTGTCTGGGTCCAAAGGCCTAAATCACTGAAAGAGGCCTTCTCCTGTGGTGTGTGATATGATGCCAGAATATGTGCTGTGGTGCCTCTCTCCTCTTCCTGGGTGCGGGGGTCAAAGTAACTCAATGGTGGCTTCTCCTGTGGTGGCTGATATGATGCCAGAATATGTGCTGTGGGGCCTCTCTCCTCTTCCTGGGTGCAGGGGTCAAAGTAACTCAATGGTGGCTTCTCCTGTGGTGGCTGATATGATGCCAGAATATGTGCTGTGGGGCCTCTCTCCTCTTCCTGGGTGCAGGGGTCAAAGTAACTCAATGGTGGCTTCTCCTGTGGTGGCTGATATGATGCCAGAATATGTGCTGTGGGGCCTCTCTCCTCTTCCTGGGTGCAGGGGTCAAAGTAACTAAATGGTGGCTTCTCCTGTGGTGGTTGATATGATGCCTGATTCTCTGCTGTGTAACCTCTCTCCTCCGTCTGGGTGTAGGGGTCAAAGTAACTAAATGGTGGCCTACTCCTGTGGTGGGTGATATGATGCCTGGTTCTCTGCTGTGGGACCTCTCTCCTTTGTCTGGGTGCTGTGGTCAAAATAATAGTAAGTGACCTTCTCCATTGGTGGGTGACTTGAAGCCTGATTCTGTGCTATGGGACCTCACTCCAATTAATATTGTTTAATTTTTATTTATTTTATGTTAACTCATCATTTCCCTATCTACATTTGTTTGCAGGGGATTTAACTACATTTTGCTGCCTTTTGCAGCCCTCTAGCCCTTTCCGGGTGTGTTTTACAGCCTTTTTAGTGCCCAAAAGTTCGGGTCCCCATTGACTTCTATGGGGTTCGGTTCGGGATGAAGTTCGGGTCGAGTTCGGATCCCGAACCCGAACATTTTTCGAAAGTTCGGCCGAACTCGTCGAACCCGAACATCCAGGTGTTCGCTCAACTCTATTTAGAACCACATTAATATTAGTGTGTGTAACTGATTGAGAAATTAAGTTTATATAGTAAGTGTATTTGAGTGATATTAATGTATAGTAAACATTTAAAGTAAACAATTCTTAATGTGGTCTATGTGTTTGTGCTACATAAATATCATTATGCACTGTATATAATAAAGAGAACAAACAATAAAAATTGTGAAAATAAAACTCTGTTTATTATAACAGAATAGTCAACTTGACTTTTTTTTCTTCAAAAAAGAACATAAATAAATAATAGAAAAGACAATTTACAAATTAAAAAACTGCCCAGGTGGCGAAGGGGGACCCTGAAACTGAGGGCCATGGTAGGGTTGTGAAGGAATCAGAGTACTGAGATGGGCCAGCTTGAGATGAGGAGGGGACAGGCTGGCCATACAAAGTTTCCCCCTGATATTATTGGCCATATGGCCGACTTGTTTAGCCATAATGTTCCCTCGTAGGAGGGAACTGAGGGGGACCCTGAGAACCTTGTGGAATTGGCCAAAAACATTTTGGTGGGGTCATTTGGCGAAGTGGCTGCATCTAGAACGGCTCTGAGAGTTGATTTGGTTCTCAGCAATCGTTCTGGAAGCACACTTCGCAAATGATGTACCAGACTCCTACTGGGCTCTAGCCAAATAGTCCAGGACCTGGCTAATGACCAGAGCTTTTTTTTTTTTGAGTCAGATAATTTTTATTAAAATGTTTTTCTGACATTTTATCACAAAACAAACAAAAAACAATACCTCCCCCCAGCCCTCTCCCACCCTGTAGCCATTATATCCCAAAGTCCAGCAGACAGTTTCCTCGGTCCACCGACGACATTTCTTGTTCTTATATATTTATAGCGTACGAAGGAATCAGGTAAATAAGTAAGGACACAGTGCTGATGGCATTGAAATGTTCGTAACAGTCCATGCGATATTATATTAAGCATTTAATTATCCAGCTTCCGACCATTTTATAACTCCAAATTGGTATCCGGCGGTAAGATCAAATTCAGAGACATACATCAATTACACTATACCAGTATACACATATAATTACAGCAATCTAAAAAACACAATCACTCTCCCCACATTCCATTCAAAGTTATATATATCTCAAACCGGAATGTTGTATTTTTGTATCCATGGGGACCATATTTTAGAGAATTTCTGCAAAGTATTCCGTTTCTGGTACACAAAATGCTCTAACAATATTAACGTTCGCACTTTAGCCACTAACTCCTTACAGTGTGGAGGTTCCCTATCGATCCAGTGGTATGCTATAACTTTCCTGGCTTGATACAACACCCTTATAACCGCCAGCCTAGTGTCTGCTGACAACTCAAGCTGATCCACACACCCCAGTAGACATTTCAGCACATCCACATCTAAAGCAATATCAAAAACACTATTAATCGTATTTACTACTTTCTCCCAGTATCTTCTTAATTTAGGACAGTTCCACATAAGATGAATCAAGTCAGCGTTGGAGACGTCACACCTGGGGCAGAGATCGTCTGGTCTATAGCCCATTTTCTTAAGCAGTACTGGAGTTTTATAAACTCTATGTATAAATAGTAACTGTGACACTCTGTGGGCCTCGCTCACTGCTACCTGTGTGAAATCTTCCAACACTGAGTTCCATAGTTCCTCCGACAGATCTGGTACATCAGTTTTCCATCTATCATACAGCTGCAAGGGTTGTTTCTTATTCTGGGCATCCATAAGGGTTAGGTAGTGTAAAGATATGACCCCACTAGTCGACCCTTGGGAGCTTGTGAGTTCCAGCATTGAGTGTTTTGGGGCAGGACCTATTTTAACCACCCGCTCCTGTGCCCTAATGGCATGTCTCAACTGCAGATATATGAAAAACTGAGATCTTGGTAACCCAAATTCTTGCTGCAACTTTGAGTACTCCTTAAGTATCCCATTTTCAAATAATTGATGCATGTTTCTCAACTCATATTGAGCTGATTGAACTTTATGCACCTCCTCATATAGTACGTTAGGCCAGATTGGAGTAAATGAAGTGTATCCCTGTAGTCCCACAATCGTCCGAGCCTTCCACCACACATTATAGATAGTACGTAAAACCGGAATTGTAGCCCCTTTGTTTCGCAAGGTGCCATCTTCCATTGCTGAGAGCAAGTTCCTATTACCTACTAAATATTTCACCATTTCTCCCGCAGTGTTTAGGCCACTATCAGAACCCCAACCCCTGATATGCTGCAACTGTGCCGCCAGATAGTACATTCTCGGGTCAGGTACTCCCAGACCACCATCTGATTTTGGCCTACATAACGTCGTAAGTTTAATCCGGGGGGTTTTCTTTTTCCATATCAGATCCCTAAAAATCGCATTCACGGTGTGAAAGAACCGAAGAGGTATCCAAACCGGGGAATTGTGTAACAGGTAGAGAAGTTGAGGCATCAGGACCATTTTGATCAGATTAGTGCGCCCTATGATGGATAATGGCAGTTTAGACCATACCTGCACCTTCTGCCTAAACTTATGCAGCAATGGCGTCAGGTTTAAATGTTCAAATTCTTGTGTCTTTTGTGACACATGAATGCCTAGATATTTAAAGGTTGAGACCACCTGTAATCCTTCTGCATGTGTTGGAGTCGAGTCCCTATTCCCAGTGAGGATCAGCAGTGCAGATTTAGACCAATTGATTTTCAGCCCAGAGAATTTGCCAAATTTATTAATCAAAGCAATGGCTTTTGGAAGAGATACCTTCCACTCATCGAGAAAAAGTAGCAGGTCGTCTGCATAAAGAGCTATCTTCTCAACTAGAGCCCCGTAAGTGAAACCCTTTATCTCAACTGTCCTCCTGATAGCCGACGCTAATGGTTCTATCGCTATAGCGAACAGCAAAGGGGACAAGGGGCAGCCCTGCCTAGTCCCCCTGTGCAAGGAGAAGCGATCAGACAAGTTCCCATTTACACGAACCCGGGCAGAGGGGCATTTATATAGAAGTTGTATCCACCCAATAAATATTGGTCCAAACCCCATTTTTTTCAACACTGCCCACAAATAACACCATTCCACACTGTCAAATGCTTTGGCCGCATCAAGAGATGCGAACGCCGCATCCGAGGTGTGGACCTGGCTAGCCTGAATATTGAGGAATAACCGGCGTATATTCACAGCTGTGGACATATTGGGCATGAAACCCGCCTGATCAGTATGAATGAGGCCCGAGATAACCGAATTTAGCCGATTCGCCAGTAATTTGGCAAGTATCTTTACATCAGTCTGAAGCAGCGATATGGGTCTGTAAGACTCAGCTTCTAATAGGTCTTTTCCAGGCTTCGGAATCACAACTATCGTTGCCTCATTCATACTGGATGGCAACTCCCCCTGTATAAGGGCATCTTTAAAGACGTCCACCAACTGGGGGAGTAAGACATCTGCAAATGTCTTATGGATTTCCGACGGTAAACCATCACTACCAAGGGATTTATTATTGGACATACCCGACAGAGCTTTTTCCATCTCCTCAGTATTGATAGGGGCATCTAAGCACTTCCGCTGTTCCTCACTTAGGGCAGGCAGCTCCAAAGACTCGATAAAGCCATCTAGCTCTGCCTCCGTACCTTCTATTCTAGACCTAATGACCAGAGCTTTGGCAGGAGGCATGGTGCGTTTCCTTTGCCGGCTGGGTAGGGGCAAAGTGGGGGGAATTGTATTCCGAAGCAGGGGGACGTGAGGCTGCAGAGGTGGCGGGTCTTTCTGCACTCTCGGTAGTCGGTGGCACAGAGGTAGTCTCCTCCTCGAATGTGCTTGAGTGCTGGTGAGCCAACTCATCTGCTTCCACCTCAAGGTTTTCCTCCGTTCTCCATGACGAGTATGCACATCATGGCATTAAACTGTCACCATGTCTGCAGACATGGTGACTGTGCTGAGACTCCGGCTATTACAGACAGCCAGGGATCTCAGCTAACCAGCCCAGGACCAATGAGGGCAGTCCCAGGCCAGCGATCACTCTGATTGTCTAGTCTGTACAGACTAGTCTGTACATTTCTACTAGAAGTTAGTAATGAATTGCTAGCTATTAGCCTTCAGTAAGTAAGGGTACAGGGGGGTTTAGAAAACTTGGGGGTGGTGTACCTGCACGCATAAACATGGCAGCACTGATTTGATTGAATGAGTCTGTGCAGGTACATCCCCCAAATTATTACCACCCCTCTGTACCCTTATTGTAGTCTAATAGCAATTTAATTATAACTTCTAGCAGGAGTAATAAAGGAACAGCACAACATACAGTCATAATAATAGATGCTTCATAATTGTTATTGCGGCATGTCGGACCGCAGGGGCGACACGTGAGGTGCACGGTGGGTCGATGGGGGTAGTAGTTCATCGGTTACTCACGGTTAGCAGAAGCCTCCCAGGGTTGGCAGCACAGTAAAGGGGAAGACAGCACAAAATCTTCCGGACACTCTCTGTTGCAGGGGAACACCAGCCAAGATAGAGGTTGAGGTGCCCTTGATTGTGGCGGTGTTTACGGTGCTTGTGGCGGCTGGGTCCCTCGGTTTTTTTGTCGTGACACCAGTACCATTTATGGTGGTACAACCATTTATAGTGGTAGTAAGGATGAAGAATGAAGTAGGCAATGGTAGAATGCAACTTACAACTTTTACTGAGTCTTGGTTCTGTTGCAGCATGTACATCCAGATATTACACAGTCTTTAGGCATTTAAATGATTTTCTGGAGATCCACTGCTAATAGGCTGTAATTGCAGCATGTACATCCAGATATTACACAGTCTTTAGGCATGTAAATGATTTTCTGGAGATCCACTGCTAATAGGCTGTAATTAGGTCCTGACTCAGGCTGTGGTTCAGTAGTACTGTTACTGGTAGGTGACTTTGCTTCTGGTCCCTTTTAATCCAGTGTAATTTTTGGTGAGGTTGCCAGTGGCTAACAAATCCTTCACCTTGACTACAAAGGTCCTTGATGCCTAGATAATGGCTATTACCCTTTGGATTATGCTATTTCGTTCTCTCTAACTTCCTCTTCCCCTTGCCCCTTCTAAGGCTAAACTTCTACTCTACAACACAACTTGTTACTGACCACAGAATAGGCCTGAGCTAAGCTAGATATCCCGGAGTGGTGCTATCCCATTTAGTGGTGGGATGTATTACGCACACTTAACCAGCCTATGAACAAGGATGCAACAGGTAATGCAAAGGCAAAATAACATACAATACAATATGACAGTGATGCGATAAATTTGCAGTTCCCACGGGTCCTAAGTGGGATGCTGCATTATTACCTGGGGAATGCATGAAACTATTAAAACAGGCATGTCAGGAGAGGTGAAAGGTCCTCTTTAACTAACCCACATATTGCATATGTGGCCATGTAGCAACATTAGGGAAAATAGAAGTGGCATAGCTGGCCATAGCAAATAATCCGATTCCACTTGTAATGTTGTTCACCTACTTTTGCTAACGAGAGGATGAATCGGCTTGGTTGCTATCGGCAACTATGACATTTCTAATTTACCAATTGTTAAAAATCCCATTTCCAATATAGTCAACATACAGTGTGTATCGATAAACATGTAGTGGTCAGTGTTTATAATTAACTTATGGACGCAGCTTGGTGCTTGGTGCTGGATCTCCTTGCGGAACTGGTCCCTGCAGCTCCGCCACCGATTCTTAACTTCATCCACTTTTAATAAAAAGACAAGAAAGGAAAATTTAGCCAAGTATACAATCCTACAGAGGACAAGTATGACGTGCTATGCTAGGGAGGACAACGTATGACATGTGCTATGCTAGGGAGGATAACATATATGACATGTGCTATGCTAGGGAGGATAACGTTTGACATGTGCTATGCTACGGAGGATAACGTTTGACATGTGCTATGCTAGGGAGGATAACGTATGACATGTGCTATGCTAGGGAGGACAGCAAGGATCACACATGTATAGATTGGATACTTACCCAAACTCTGGCCTTTGGTTTTCTCCCATATGCTGGTAAACAGCTCCTGGGTTATCTCCACCCATGCTGCGTCCATTTTGTACCGGTCGTGGTAATCCCCCTACCTGGTATCCCAAATGCAGGGCCTCTCCTGCATGAGGACAATGAGCCTGTCCACATCCATGGACTTTGGTGTCTTTGGCATGCTTGAAAAGCTCAGCAAGGGCAGAGGACTCACCAAACAAACTTCCCTCACTGCACTGCCTGGAGCCAGACACTGAGAAACTCAACTTCCTGTCAAGAATACCTTCACTGTTGCTAAGTTACTTGCGTTTACAATGCAACGCACTGCATCCAGATGCAATGCATTTTTCACGCAGCCCCATTCACTTCTATGTGGCCAGGGCTGCGTGAAAAACGCAGAATATAAAACATGCTGTGATTTTCATGCAATGCAGAAGTGATGCGTGAAAAAAACGCTCATGTACTGTTAACGTTGTTTTCTTTAAGGCGGTTTATGATGGTTATACACTGAGGCATCAGACCTCCAAGCCATGTATATTTCCCCCTGCAGTGAATATCCTAGTTGCACTGGCCAGGAGATACCAGCTTTCCAGACTTAACTCAGGTAGCCAATATCTGAAGTCTTTATTCCACAGTACATATTTATAGGACATTGGGGGTGGGAACACCAAAATTACTGGAGTGGGCGACATGTTACAGTTGGCACTTCGGTAAACAATACTGGTATCTGCCATATACAATACATGAAAGGGTTATTTTACATATTGGCCAAGGTTAATCTAGATGCTAACAAGCTGAATGACTTGTCAGAGTTTGCTGTCATTGTATGTGATGTTAAATAGCGTTTTTTTATGGGAGGACGGTGCTATTGTGTTTCCAAGTGAAACTTATCTGCCCCCACATCTGTGGTGTCACCAGGGTGTGAGATGTACTGCATTTCATAAGACATGACCTGTAAAATCAATACAAGGGCAGTCCCTGATCAAAAAATAATATATATCTAATAAATATTTGATAGCCAGGTTATAAAAATCCCTTTCAACCCAACATCGATCCCAACTTTTTATACAAAAAATAACGGGATCATTCTTATTCTGAGAGCCGCACTGTGTGTCCTCCTCCAGCTAAGACCTTGTGTGTATATGTACATAACATATGAAACAAAAGTAGAAATCATAAAGGAGATTAAAAAAAACTCTGTGTAATTGGCGCACAGTAGGAAAAAATCTCCTGCATAGTGGACAAAGAGAAAAGAAAGTGGGAAAGGCTATGGAGGAGATTAAAAAAAAAACTTCTGTGTAATTGGCGCACAGTAGGAAAAAATCCCCTGCATAGTGGAAAAAGAGAAAATAGAAAAGAAAGTGGGAAAGGCTATGGAGGAGATAAAATAAACACCCTTCTGTGTAATTGGCGCACAGTAGGCAAAAATCTCCTGCATAGTGGAAAAAGAGAAAAGAGAAAGGAAAAAAAATGGGAAAAGAAATACAAAACATAGAAGTGTCCATCTTCATCTTAATATGATAGTCCTTTATGGCCAATTGGGATCACTGTTATGGTGTCCTTTGTGTCTAATAGGCTTGACGTCAATTGCAGAGTGGAGACGTGAATGGCTCTTGCTTCCTGGGGTGATGAGGGGCATATCGAGGGTAGCGTCGCAGAGTGGTGGGCACACATTGCCACTAGCCAAATAGTGGATGCTAGCGTTGTTTCTGCTACAAAGAATGCCATTGCTGCATGGATGTGAGGTCTTCCAAGGGTAGGGATGTACATTGACATTGTACAGAGAACTTAAGCTTGCTTCTTCTTAATGACTGGATCCAACTGGGACTCATCTGGTTCTGGTCACTCAGGCAGAGGTGAGGCTTCCTTCAATCAGGATGCATGAGTCCAAGTAGGAGAGTTGTCTGTTGATACTTTAGTTCTGGTCATGGCCTGGACTGTAACAGGGGTTCCATAGGGTGGGTCGGTACACCTGTTGGCAAAGGAAACAAAAGCAAAGTATCACCATAATCACTGTTTTGGCACATGTTCCTCTTGTATCTGCTGCAAGTCTCCAGGCATAAGAATTAATGGACTCATTGTCCATGGAGCTAGGAAGGCTCTCCCATAAAAAATCTCAAAAGGAGATTTCTTGGTTCTTGAGTCTGGAGTCATTCTGACTTCAGCACTCAAGCTTTTAATCTCCTCCTCCATTGTTTGAATACCTTGTGGCCTAAACCATGTATTTGGACTATAAGAACGTGGACTGATATTTGGGGAATTCCTACCACTTTTCCCTTTGACCAAAGACTGTTAGCGTCCTTGGTCAACTCTTGGAGCTCCCAGTAAGTGATGTCGGACTGGGAATGATTTCCTACTCACAAGTGAGAGTATTTACACATCCAATAGATAATCTTCCTTGTTTGACAGGAGAGAGATGCTTAAATCTATATTTTCTCATATATATATATATATATATATATATATATATACACAATTCACCACACTACCTAGAACGAAATTTAGTTCTTGTGGAGATGAATACCGTGGTTTCAATAGTACATATAGATCTCCCTGGATTGGATCAAGTTTAGGACAATGCTGCAGGTATGTCTTACTCCTACTCCAAAACAGATACTATACACAGAGTATGGTTAATTGAATCTATATATATATATAGATGTATATTATATTAATTCCATTTTTTTTAATCTATACAGAGGGATATGTGGCAAAATAGCAAAAGAATGATCTGTTAAAAATTTGTTTGATCATGGGTTTTTCTTCTGAAGTGCAGGTTAGATCATACATGGTGACGGAGTTTGGGCACCTTCATTGTGCGTTTGCTGTATTCATTCCCTACTGAATGGGATATTTAATCTGTGTTTGTTGAGTCTGTGTGGGTATTGGTTGAGCCAGGTCTGGGCAATTTCTGACAAAATGCCCTGGTTATTTACACCTAAAACATACACATGGGATTTGTCTAGGCCCTGTGTGCTGCTGGAAACCGTGCTTGTCTGTATATCTACCCCTATTGTCTTGGTGAGGGCGGGGCATGTATATCACAAGCTGATGATTTGATGGTCTGCTGTTGGACCTCAAAACATCCCGCCGAGTCCTTTGCTATGGCTTGCCTCATAGTCTGCACAGGGGTCAATGTTGGCCAGTTATCCACAATCATTTTATAAGTCTTAGCAACTTCTGGCAGAAAATTTGGAACAAATGTCTGTGTATATCATCTGCAGTTGCCAAACCTGCCTCCTCTATCCAAGTTTGTCTAAATCTTTTTGAAAAATCTGACACACTTTCCCTAGGCTTCTGTTTACACGCTGTGGCTATCCTAACATCTTTCCTATCACCATGCATCTTTTTCAATTGTGCCAATACTTGAGTCCAAATTGTCTCTATCTGGACAAAAGTCCTTAAGGGATAATTGGCAGGCGTGATGTCTGCACCGGGTATTGTAAGAGTGTCACATGCTACAAAGTTAAAACCGCTTTCTGCTGGATCCTGATATCCTGTGACTCCCTGTAAAATTAATCTATAATCCTCTACAGTAAACTGTTGGCCTTTACACATTCTTTTCAAGTAAGATACAGTTGCCACGGGGGGTTTTCTGGGATCTGGAGAATTCTTAATAATATAATTTAAGACAGTGGATGGTAATGGCTTCATTACCATCTGATTCCCCATTATCACAAAAGGGAATGCTTCAGCTGCTATGGGAGGGGTATCTCCTGATTCAGAAATCTTACTTTTTGCTGCCCGTGGATACGTTGTTCTTTTGGGCTGTCTAGAATTTATAATAGGGTGATTTGCATGCTCAGAAAAATCCTGTATTTCAGGTTCTGTAAAACCAGAAGCTTGTGGGACAGTTAACTGTGCGCATATCTCATCATCTGATTCTGTGGTTAATTTAGTTAATATAGGGTACATTGGCACATATGGGGGTGGGCCAGGATTTGGAGTCACAATGGGGGTTTTAATTTGCTGTTTTTCATTTGAACTGCCAAAGTCAGTCCAAAAGGTCTGCGATGATAACCGTGCCTGTCCACAAGTTTTCATATACATTTTATCCCAGTGAGGGTCTTTTTTGTACCATGGAAAAGCATCTATGTTATTCATGACAAAATAAAAATCTAAGAAAGACCCCGCTTTTGGGAATGGGTCAGTACGTTTCATTCCTTCTGTCCATTTTCACATATTATTTACCCAAGGATCAGTATAAAAAGGACCTAAACACCTCTGGCCAAACATTTTTGGACTTTCCCCCAATTTATTCTTAGGAGACAGTTTTACCATAGAGTGATTTGCAGCAGACTTAGGAACATGATCTTCAGTTCTAAACTGAAATTTCAATTCCTTTTTGGGATTCTTCTTACCATAAGAATTGCCCATTTTACTTAAGCTAAAAATATACAGTGAGATCAGCTGAATTTGAAGCTTTATCTAAGGATGATTATGTTTGTGTTTAGTGCAAATACTTACTGACAAACCTTATGTTTATTATCAGTTTATATGTTTTTCATCCTATTTCTTCTAATCCAGGCTCATGACTACTCTTGAATTTGTTAGATTTTAAACTATTCTGGATGGTATTTCTTCTAATCCAGGCTCATGACTACTCCTGAATTTATGTTAAATTTTTAGCTATTCTGGATGGTCAGTTTTATACCGTCAATCAGCATGAACTTGCATACAATCTCTACACAATCTATACACAGTCTATACACTATCTATACAGTAAAATTGAATCTAATATATATAACGACTAAACAATGCTTAAGCAACTATACAGAAATAAACATTTTTAGCAAAGGATATTCACTGCACACAGTACTGTTTTTCAGATTAGGGGACTCCAGACCCCTTTAATTTTCTTTAGGAATATCCGATTCCTGGGAATCGCTACAGAAGCGCTTACCAGGTTCAAATAATCCACTCTTACATTATAGGGCAGCAATACTATATATAAAAAAATATAGAATTACTTACCCGATACTGTTTTTGGTGGATCCCACCTTCTGACACCAAACATGTACACAGAACCATTAAAATGAACGGGTCCGGATTCAGTGTGGGTGCAATGCATTCACGTCACGCATTGCACCCGCGAGGAAAATTCGTTCGTCTGAAAGCAGCCTAAGGAAGGCATCGGGCTGCCTTCCCTGCCATCAGGTCCCTATCACAGCAGCATGGGTACCCGGCAGGATCCCGCACGTGCTGCGGCAGTGCGAGGGTTAATGTGCCAGCAACAGTGTCTTCACCAATGCCAGCGCATACAGCAGAGGTCCAGCTATCAGTAACTGCCGGACCCCTGCCACTGATCGGCGTTGGTCTTTAAGTCACGTCTACCAGCGCCATACATGTACAGCATGGGTCCTTAAGGAGTTAAATTGGTTGTCCAGTTGTTTTGTTTTAAATCTTCCCCCAGTCATCAGGACCTGGGGAGAAATTCATAATCACTTGGTCCCTGTCACTCAATTCCAGCTCAACAGATCCAAAGATGTTTACACTGGATTTCTGGTCCTGTTTGTCACTTTGGTGCATGGATGGGGTCACATGTGGCACTGCAGCCAATGACTGGCTTCAGCAGTGAAGTGTTGCCAAGTATCACATGACCCAGCAGTTCAGCTGTTTTGGGTCATAACATTCATACAATCACTGCAGCCTCTTCAATGTTTACATTGGCCCGTATACCAGAATAAGTAGCGTTTCTACTGTGCATTAGGGCATTGTACCATTTATAGCCCCTCCTACTACCCATTTCTGGCCAGTATATGCAGCACTCAACTGATATGTATGAGGTATAAATTACAGCTCGTATCTCAAATATCAGTACACTGCTGTACATACTATATATATTAACACACTGCATCTATTATACCTCATACCTCATGTCAGTACATGTGTATAATATATAGCAGTGTACTTATGTGAGAAGTACAAGGTATAATAGATTCAGTGTGTACAGAAATATGTGGTCAGTTGTATATTATGGTTATTGTGTGAGGTACATGAGGTAATAGCAGTTGTAACTGTCTGCAGTATTATATGTATAACTGAGATATGAGTAAAAATAGGGAATTGGGTGCAAATGAAGAGAAAGGAGGAGGACTTCATCTTACCACTCCATTCTAATCTCATTAGAGAGCTCATCCTGAAGTTCTTCTTTATGCTGTTATGGGTTGAATGATCTGTGATGATGCTAACCTGGGAACGACACCATTCTTTGTGCATTTCCTTTACTAGATGTACAGGACCTGTGATGGTAATGTCATCACAGGTCCTGACAGATGTTCCCATCTAACCTGGTAACTACACCATACTGTGTGCAGTTCCTTTACTAGATGTACTGGACCTGTCCTGGCAGATGCTCCTATCTAACGTGGAAACTGCACAAAAAATTGTGTAGTTCCCACGTTAGACCTGTGATGCTGAAGATGATGTCATCACAGGTCCTGGCAGATGCTCCTAACTAACGTGGGAACTACACTATTTTTTGTGCAGTTCCTTTACTAAATGTACAGGACCTGTGATGATGTCATCACAGGTCCTTTAGCTTTCTCCGCTAATGATAGGGATAATATATTGAAGCTGGACAGTAATGAATGTAATCAGGGGGCTGGGCCTTTGGTTTACAGGAGGCCCCTTTTCCCCATGGACCCCATAGCAGTTGTGTGGTTTGCTTCTATATGAGGTACGCCACTGCCCTTAGATGGCGCGTTCAATGCTGATCGCGGCATCTGACAGTTACATTGTGGCCTTTCAGGGGTTAATCAGTGGTTAAAAACAAAAAGATACATAATCAGCGTGTGAGATTTGGCGCGTTTTCTGCAATCAAGATGGTTGCGACGTCCTCTCCAAGAGCAAATAGATGATGCGAGTATGTATTTTTTTGTTTTTTTTAACCCCATGTTTTCATTACCACGAAGCACGAGGAAATTCCGCTTCATAACAAATCAAATTTTTCCTGAAATTCGGATTAAAGTCTGCTTTATTAACTTCGATTCGCTCAACACTATGCAGTAGAAATGGTTTTCTGCAATGAATTTTTAGAGAAATACAATGTAACCAGCTTTTTCTATTTCGCTTCAGTTCTCAAACTCAATCTACCTAAAACACTTACTATCACTGTACTCTCTGTCAAGAACACTTAGGTGATAGATGATGTGATGATATGTTTATCTTCAGAGTACATATGCTTTCCTGTTTTGAAAGAGATGAGGGAGAAATTTCATTTTATTGTCACTTACATGGCTTTTTATTTTTTTAGGTGTCAGTGCAAGCTACCTGTGTGACCCTGACGGCTATGAGTGTAGATCGCTGGTACGTGACTGTGTTTCCACTGCGCTCTTTGCGTCAAAGGACTCCACGTGTGGCCACAGCTGTAAGCTTAGGAATCTGGATAGGTAAATAACTTTGCTTCTTAACAATTTCATGTATGGTACTAGGCAAAATATACAATAATGGTTTTCCTATTTATTGGACATAAAGAAAAACAGTGATATATCCAGAATATCCATTTCCAAACCTAGCAGATATAAACTTGAAATAAAAAACAGAGCATGAGCCACATTCAACTTTGAAGTGGAGAGACATTTTAAATGTGTGAAATCTTTCACACCTGCATAACTTTAAGCTACTAGGCCTCAATGCAAATTGTGCAACAGGGCCTCACATCCACTATCTTCTGCTTACAATACTAAAATTATATACATTATGTGGTTGGGTTCTCTGAAGCAACATGGCCTAGGTAGGACAACCCCTATAGCAATTTGGCACTGTTTTGTAGTTAGGATGTGTCTGAAATATTGTCAATGTTGATTATGCATTGTAGTCACTGTATATTGTCACATCTAAGGGCCATACATCTAGAAGAGTCTCAAGCTACTAGTTGAGGACCACAGATATAAGAATGTTGCTACCATGTTGCTGCCAATTTAACTATCTCCCTACAGTCTAAACCAGGCATGCTCAACCTGCGGCCCTCCAGCTGTTGCAAAACTACAACTCCCATCATTCTCTGACAGCCTACAGCTATCATCCTGCAGAAGGGCATTGTGGGAGTTGTAGTTTTACAACAGCTGGAGGGCCGCAGGTTGAGCATGCCTATTCTAAACCAATTTAACCCTACCTGGCATCCTGCAAGAAATCTGTGCTCTTAATCATATGAAATAATTAGAATTATACATATAGTATGATAAAAAAGTACACCCTCTTTGAATTCTATGGTAGAAGGACATAATAAAAAAAAATTGGATGCTTAGAAGGTCTTAACATTAGATAACTAGAAACTATGCCAAAATATAAAAACTACCTGTGAAAAATTTTGTACACCCTTAGGCCTCTTGCACACGACTGTATGGCTTTTTCAGTATTTTGCGGTCTGTTTTAAACAGATCCGTTTTTCCTTTTTTGTTTCCGTTGTGTTTCCGTTTTTCGGTTCCATTTTTCCATATGGCATATACAGTATACAGTAATTCCATAATTAAAATTGGGCTGGTCTTAAAATTTTCAATAGATTGTTCCGTTTTTACTGAACGGATACGAAAGACATACGGATGCCGTATGCTTTCCGTTTTTTTGCGGACCCATTGACTTGAATGGAGCCACTGAACGTGATTTGCGGACAAGAATAGGACATGTTTTATATTTAAACGGAACGGAAAAATTGAAAAACGGAAACGGAAGGCATACGGAGACACTTCAGTACTTTTTCAGACCCATTGAAGTGAATGGTTCAGTATACTGACAGTATACTGAACTGAAAAAACTGCCAGTATACGGTCCGCAAAATACTGTCGTGTGCAAGAGGCCTTAGGCCTAATTCAGATGTCCGTAGTGTGTTGCGGATCCGCAAGTTGCGGATATGCAACACACCTTGCCACCAGCCCTATTGAGATGCCTATACTTGTCCGCAATTACGGGCAAGAATAGGACATGCTCTATATTATTGCGGAGCCGCCAGAAGATCGGCGGCGCGCTCCGCAAATGCAGATGCGGAGAGCACAGTGTGTGCTCTCCGCATCCATCACTTCCCCATTCAGATGAATGGGTCCGCACCCGTTACGCAGATTTGCGGAACGGGTGCGGACGAATATTGCAGACATGTGAATAGGGCCTTACTGAGGAATTAAGAGGTTATGTAGCAGCCAGATGCTGCTTATCAAATGTCCTTGATTAACTGAATCATCTGCAAGTGTGACCAAATCTAAAAAGAGCAGATTTTTTGGGCAGTTTGCTGGTCTGGAGCATTCAGGGGGGAATTAACACAATGGCAAGGAAGAAATCTATCAGGAATGATCTTAGAGATGCAATTCTTGCTTCCCATTAATATGGGTAAGGGTGGGTTCACACTAGCATTAGTGTTTCTGTTATGGCTTTCCGTTATAACATGGTTATAACGGAAAATAATGGAATCCATAAGACAGAATGCAAAACTGAAGCCTTTAAGAGGCATTCCGTTTTGCTCCGTCCTAATAGAAGGCTATGGGAAAGCATAACGGATCCGTCTGGGTCCCACTATGCAAGACGGAAAATAAAGTCCTGTCGTCAGGACTTTGTTTTCCGTCTTCCATAACGGGAACCAGACGGATCCGTTATGCTTTCTCATAGACTTCTATTATGACGGAAAGTAAACGGAATGCCTTTTAAAGGCTTCCGTTTTGCATTCCGTCATAATACAAGTCTATGATCTCCAGAACCAAAACGTCCTCGGTTTTATGGATTCCGTTATTTTCCATTATAACCATGTTATAACGGAAAGCCATAACGGAAACCATAACGCTAGTGTGAACCCACCCTAAGGGTTGTAAGGCCATTTCCAAACAATATGAATTCCATCATTATTTAGTGAGAAAGTTTATTCACAAGTGGAAAACATTCAGTTGACAATCTTTCCTGGAGTGGATGTCCCAGCAAATTCATCCCGATGTCAGACTATACCAGTGATGGCAAACGTTTTAGAGACTGTGTGCCCATTGCCCAAACTGAAACCTAAAACCCACTTATTTATTGCAAAGTGCCAAGACAGCAATTTAACCTGAATACTACAATCCAATATAGTATATCTTCCATGTACTTTATCATTTAACTATAATAGCCTGCTGCATTCAATGTGATGTCTGTGCTGTTCATAGTGTGTCCTGCGCTGATGAATGGCAGGAAACGTCTAAGTCATATTAGTACACCATAGACTTTTTCTAGGAGGTGGGTGCCCACCTGTGCAATAGGTTCGCCACCACTGTACTATACAATGCTCAGAGAAATTGGAAAAAATCCAAGAGCCACATCTAAGATTCTATAGGCCTTAGTTGGCATATTAAAATGTTCAAATTCATGACAGTACTATTAGAAAAATACTGAATGAGTATGGGTTGTTTGGAAGGGTTGCGTCTCCTTTCTAAAAAGAAGATGGCAGCATGGATTACGTTTATAATGTTGCATCCAAACAGACCACAGGTCTTCTAGAACAATGTTCTTTGGACGGACTAGACCAAAGTGGAGATATGTGGCCATAGCGCACAGCGCCAGGTTTAGCAATGCAAATTGTGCAACAGGGCCTCACATCCACTATCTTCTGCTTACAATACTAAAATTATATACATTATGTGATTGGGTTCTCTGAAGCAACATGGCCTAGGTAGGACAACCCTATAGCAATTTGGCACTGTTTTGTAGTTAGATGTGTCTGAAATATTGTCAATGTTGATTATGCATTGTAGTCACTGTATATTGTCACATCTAAGGGCCATACATCTAGAAGAGTCTCAAGCTACTAGTTGAGGACCACAGATATAAGAATGTTGCTACCATGTTGCTGCCAATTTAACTATCTCCTACAGTCTAAACCAGGCATGCTCAACCTGCGGCCCTCCAGCTGTTGCAAAACTACAACTCCCATCATTCTCTGACAGCCTACAGCTATCATCCTGCAGAAGGGCATTGTGGGAGTTGTAGTTTTACAACAGCTGGAGGCCCAGACTGAGCATGCCTATTCTAAACCAATTTAACCCTACCTGGCATCCTGCAAGAAATCTGTGCTCTTAATCATATGAAATAATTAGAATTATACATATAGTATGATAAAAAGTACACCCTCTTTGAATTCTATGGTAGAAGGACATAATAAAAAAATTGGATGCTTAGAAGGTCTTAACATTAGATAACTAGAAACTATGCCAAAATATAAAAACTACCTGTGAAAATTTTGTACACCTTAGGCCTCTTGCACACGACTGTATGGCTTTTTCAGTATTTTGCGGTCTGTTTTAAACAGATCCGTTTTCCATTTTGTTTCCGTTGTGCTTCCGTTTTCGGTTCCATTTTCCATATGGCATATACAGTATACAGTAATTCCATAATTAAATTGGGCTGGTCTTAAAATTTTCAATAGATTGTTCCGTTTTACTGAACGGATACGAAAGACATACGGATGCCGTATGCTTTCCGTTTTTTGCGGACCCATTGACTTGAATGGAGCCACTGAACGTGATTTGTGGACAAGAATAGGACATGTTTTATATTTAAACGGACGGAAAAATTGAAAACGGAAACGGAAGGCATACGGAGACACTTCAGTACTTTTCAGACCCATTGAAGTGAATGGTTCAGTATACTGACAGTATACTGAACTGAAAAAACTGCCAGTATACGGTCCGCAAAATACTGTCGTGTGCAAGAGGCCTTAGGCCTAATTCAGATGTCCGTAGTGTGTTGCGGATCCGCAAGTTGCGGATATGCAACACACCTTGCCACCAGCCCTATTGAGATGCCTATACTTGTCCGCAATTACGGGCAAGAATAGGACATGCTCTATATTATTGCGGAGCCGCCAGAAGATCGGCGGCGCGCTCCGCAAATGCAGATGCGGAGAGCACAATGATCCCAAGCAAACCAGCAAATCTACAACAGAAAGGCTGAAAAATAAAATAATTAACTGAATAGATGGCCCAACTGAATATGCTGGGGCTATGTGAGGTCCGTCTATCTCCTGGAGGACGGGAGACGCACAGTAACTTGTACGTGCGCGCTCCCGGAAGTGAGAGCTCTCTATTATGCTGGTTTCAGGCTGCGATCTCCACTCTGGAGACTGCAGTCTGAAATCCCGTTAGTGCCCCAGTCTGCTCCCATGCCCCCAGTGCCTTTTTATAAATAAATGCCCCCACTGCCCCCCACATGCGGCCATCATTGCCCCCATATGCCTCCATATGTCCCCCGCTGCCCCCTCCGTTCCTCCTCCTGGTTGTTCCCGCCCCCCCTCTGCTCCGCTCCTCCTGCTGCCGGCTGTATTCCTAGCGAGTGTTAGCTGTGACTTACAGCTAACACTCTGCTGCTACACCCCAGATCAGTGCTGACACCGATCTGCGGTGTTTAACCCCATAGATGCCGCGGTTAGCAGCCGCCCGCGGCATCCATGGGGTTCAGAGGGATGGAGCTCCCTCTCTCTTCTATCGCGCTGCTGCTGATCGCAGCGGCGCGATGGTTGCCATGGCAACCGGACGCCTTACAAAGGCGTCCTGGTTGCCAAGTTATCTAAGGCCCTATTCACACATCCGCAATGTAGTCCGCATGTATTCCGCAATTTAGCGGAATACATGCGGACCCATTGACTGTGAATGGGGCCGGGAAAGATGCGGAGAGCACACACTGTGCTCTCCGCATCCGATTTTGCGGAGCGCGCCGCCGATCTTCCGGTCCGCGGCTCCGCAAAAAAATAGAGCATGTCCTATTCTTGTCCGCAATTGCGGACAAGAAGAGGCATTTTCTATGGAGTTCGGGCAATGTGCGGTCCGCAAAAATGCGGAATGCACATTGCCGGTGTGTCCGTGTTTTGCGGATCCGCGGCTCCGTGGATCCGCAAAACACTTGCGGATGTGTGAATAAGGCCTAAATGTAGCACTGACTATACAGTGCATTGCAATAGATGACTATTGCAATGCACTGTACAGTGATCAGGCCCACTGGATCTTCAGGATCCAGATGGGTCTTGATAAGTTAAAAAAAAATAAAAAAAGTTAAAAAATAAATAAATAAAAATTTAAATGAGAATAAAATAAAAATGGTCTTTTTTCAAATCTGTTTGTCATAAAAAATAAAAAAATATACATAATTGGTATCGCCACGTCCGTAAAAAACAGCTCTATAAAAATATCACATGACCTAACCCCTTAGGTGAACACCGTAAAAAATAAAAAATAAAAACCATATAAAAAAAGCCATTTTTGTCACCTTATGACAAAAATTCTAACACAAAGCGATCAAAAGGCGTACGCCACCCAAAATAGTACCAATAAAACCGTCACCTCATCCTGCAAAAAATGAGCCCCTACCAAAAACAATCGCCCTAAAAATTAAAAACTATGGCTCTGAGACTAAAACATGATTTCATTTGTTTTAAAAATGCTTTTTCGTGTTAAATTAATATTTTTTTTTTAAAGTAGACATATTATGTATCTCCACGTCCGTAAGGACCTGCTCTATAAAAATACCACATGACCTAACCCCTCAAGTGAACACTGTAAAAAATAATAATAAAAACTTTGTCAAAAAGCCATTTTTTGTCACCTTACATCACAAAAAGTGTAATAGCAAGCGATCAAAAAGTCATATGACCCCAAAAATAGTACCAATCTAACCGTCACCTCATCCCGCAAAAATGATACCCAACCTAAGACAATCGCTTAAAAACTGAAAAAACTATGGCTCTCAGACTATGGAGACACTAAAACATGATTTTTTTTGTTTAAAAAAATGATTGTGTAAAACCTAAATAAATAAAAAAAGGATACATATTGGGTATCCCCGCGTCCGTGAGGGCCTGCTCTATAAAAATATCACATCATCTAACCCCTCAGCTGAACACCGTAAAAAAATAAAAATAAAAACAGTGCCAAAAAAAAGCAATTTTTGTGAACTTACATCACAAAAATTGTAACACCAAGCGATCAAAAAGGCGTATGACCCCCAATATAGTACCAATCAAACCGACACCTCATCCCGCAAAATATGAGACCATAACTAAAAGAATCAGTCGAAAAATAAAAAAGCTATAGCTCTCAGAATATGGAGACACTAAAACATCATTTTTTTTGTTTAAAAAATGCTATTATTGTGTAAAACTTAAATAAATAAGAAAAAGTATACATATTGGGTATTGCCACGTCCGTAACGATCTGTTCTATAAAAATATCACATGATCTACCCTGTCAGATGAATCTTGTAAAAAATTAAAAATAAAAACAGTGCCAAAACAGCCCTTTTTTGGTTACCTTGCCTCACAAAAAATGTAATATAGAGCAATTAAAAATCATATTTACCCCAAAATAGTACCAATAAAACTGGCACCTTATCCCCTAGTTTCCAAAATGGGGTAAATTTTTGTGAGTTTCTACTGTAAAGGTGCATCAGGGGGGCTTCAAATGGGACACAGCATCTAAAAATCAGTCCAGCAAAATCTGCCTTCCAAAAACCATATGGCACTCCTTTCCTTCTGTGCCCTGCCGCCTGTCCTTACATCAGTTTACGACCACATGTGGGGTGTTCCTGTAAACCGTAGAATCAGGGCAATAAATATAGAGTTTTGTTTGGCTGTTAACCCTCGATGTGGCCCCATGACAGTAATTCTGCCGCCCATGTATGTCCCCCTATCACAGCAGTCATTCAGCACATGTGTCCCCATGACACTAATTCTGCCGCCCATGTATGTCCCCCTTTCACAGCAGTGATACAGCACATGTGTCCCCATGACACTAATTCTGCAGCCCATGTATGTCCCCCATCACAGCAGTGATATAGCACAGATGTGGCCCCATGACAGTAATTCTGCCGCCCATGTATGTCTCCCTATCACAGCAGTGATACAGCACATATGTGTTCCCACGACAGTAATTCTGCAGCCCGTGTATGTCTCCCTATCACAGCAGTGATACAGCACATGTGTGTCCCCATGACAGAATATATATAGTGTAAGGCAGTGCTATTATATTATAAAGACTAGTTTACCATTAGTTTTCTTTGTCCACGCAACAGAGAATGTTCACACAGTTCTACCACTTGTGTATGTGATAGCAGGAGGAGGGCGTGTTTCAGTGTGGAGAGCATCTATTGGTTGAGGTGCAGAAACTAGTGCACGAGGAGCTCAATGCATTGTGGGTAGTGAGGGCAGGCGGGATTAGCCTCAGGGTGAGGGCAGCAGCAGCCATCTTAACTGAATAAGGAAATTGCAGTTTTGTGCAGACTGGTTGCTAAGGGCTGGATCTTATGAAATATGGGGCGAGTAAGTCTAATAGTTATTGATTCTGGAATATCATGTTATTGGTAACTACATATATGAACATTGAAATTTGGGTCTAAATGTGACAGTTATCCTTTAACAGAATAGTGAAATTGCAGTTTTATGCAGACTGGTTGCTAAGAGCTGAATCTTATTAAATAAGGGGTAAGTAAGTCTAATAGTTATTGATTCAGGAATATTATCATATTAGTAACTACATATATGAAAACTGAAATTAGGTTCTAAATGTGACAGTTATCCTTTACGAGAGCTGTGCATAAATGAATTCCCACAAACCTCAATGAACTGAAGCAATGTCATAAATTAGAGTAGGCCAAAATTCCTCCAGAATGATTTGAGAGACTGAAAGCCATATAGAAAACAATAAGTTTAAGTTATTGCTGCTAATAATAAAAAAAAAAAAACAGAATGTTCGAATCTCTCCTAATTAATTTAAAAGGAAAAACTAAAATATTGCATGGATTTTAGACCCTTTACTCAAGACTTAGTTGAAGCACCTTGTAGTGATTATTACAGCCTTTAGTCTTCTTGGGTATGATGCCACAAGGATTTGGGGATTTCCTGCCATTCTTTCCTTCCTCTCAAGCTCTGTCAGGTTATATGAGGACAGCCATTTTAGGCCTCTCCACAGATGTTCAATTAAATACAAGTCAGGGCTCTGTCTGGGCCACTCAAGGACATTCGTAGAGTTGCTCCTAAGCCACTCCTGTGTTGTCTTAGTGTCATTGTTGTTGGACTCTGCCCACAGCTAAATTAGAATCTTGAGACAATTTTTCTTGGAAAAGCAGTCACATGTTTATTTTGAGACAAATGGCAGAGCAGCCTAAAGAGTAATTTGAAAAGTCAGGCAGACTCCAGAATGCAAGGTGTAGAATAGAATAAAAGAATAGCAATAATTGTCAAATGGCAAAAAATTGTGAAATGGTGTGGAATAAAATCGTGAAATGGTATCGTCTCTCTAAAAAAAATAGATTTTTATACCGTGGATGACTAAGGTATATCATTAACATAGTTTAAATGTCACTTCAATATCTTTCATGTATTACATCACCAATATATTATTATTAATTCCCATGACCACATTAGAACATTATTATGCTTTCTTAATTTTTTAAAAGTTTTCTAGTATGTTCAACTCATGCATACCTAATATATTCTCTTAGGAGCCATATAACACTGAACTTGGATCTATCTTCCTTTCTTTGCTCAACTTCACTGATTGTTCATAAATCATCAGAACTGACACTTGCACGAATTTGGCACAATTGTAAATATATTTACACACCAGAGTATAGATTTCTATAAAGTGCATTGAACACCATTGCCACAGACATATCTTTTAATTGATTACTTGAAGTTTCACTTTCTAGCCACAATGCAGCACATTAGAATGTACTGTATACACCAAGTTATTTCTTTGCTAAACCATTTGAGGTACAAATATAAGATGTCTGACCAAAACAACATGGATGATATAACCTCATTTTCCTACGATTGCTTTGTTGGAAGAGGAACCTTTGGCCCAGTCTGAGGTCTAGCACACTCTGGATCAGGTTTTCTTTAAAAATATCTCTGTACTTTGCTCCATTCAGTTTTCTTTGTCATGGTAGGTGAGGGAAGAGAAGAAAACCAAATACAACAAAAACACCAGACTAGGCCCCAAAGCTAGGGAAGAAGGAAAGGTCACCAACTGACAATCCCTGAGCCTTTCCCTGACTGCTGACAACATGAGCAAGTCCTAAAGGTGGAAGTACTCATGCACTGGAACCTATGACCTGCTGATACTGAAACAAACCCTCAGCTAGGGAGCAGGAGATAAGACAACCGGTTCCTTCTGCCGTGAAGGAACCAGCGTCTTCCTGAGGCCTAGTCAGAACACACAACAAAGGGAAGGAGGGAGGACTTAGCTTTAGACGGACGGGGAGCAGGAGATCCACCAAACACTAGCTGAACACTCCAGGAGGAAATATTAACCGCAAGGACTGCATTGAGAGGCGGGTATAAATAGAGCCACTAAACAGCTAATGAGCAGAACCTGTGGAGAGGTGGGATCCTGCCCAAAACGACAAACAAAAACAAAAAAAGAGAAACATCTGTCAGATAGACTGACGTGCAGCAAGTCTATCAGATCTTCTCGTGCCTCACAGGGCAGGCAGTGACATTCTCTCAATCCGGACCAGTCTCCTTGTCCCAGCTGCAGAAAAATACACCCACAGCATGAGGCCACCACCACGCTTCACTGTAGGGATGATATTGGACAGGTGATAAACATTAAATGGTTTCCTCCAGACATGACACTTAGAATTGAGGCCAAAAATGTCATTCTTGGTTTCATCAGACCACCTTTAGATACTTTTTACTAACGCCAGGTGGGCTTTCATGTGTCTTTTACTGAGGAAAGGCTTCTTTCTGCTCACTCTGTCATAAAATCCAGATTGTTGGAGTGCTGCAGTGGTTGACCTTCTGAAAGTTTTTCCCATCTGTACACAGGATTTTTGGAGCACAGCCAGAGTGACCATTGAGTCCTTGGTTGACCTCTTTTACCAAGGTCCTTCTCTCCCTATTACTTAGTTTAGAGGGGCAATCAGATCTAATAAGAGTCCTGGTTGTTCATAAACTTCTAACATTTAAGAATTATGGAGGCCCTGGAAACTTTCAATGCAGCAATTTTGTACCCTTCTCTAGATCTGTACCTTCACAAAATTCTTGCCTCTAAGCTCTGCAGCATCGATTGCTTTCCGTCTCATAGTTTGGTTTTGGGGAGATATTTTTTAAAATTATTTTAGCACAAGGCTGTAACATATCAAAATATGAAAAAGTGGAAGGTTCTGAGGATTTCCCAAATGCACTGTAAATAACAGATTAGGAAAACAATATTCTGATATTACAAAGCACACAATAAGCTTCCTTTATAAAACAACCAGAGTTAACCCTTTCCCTGCCAAGGACATATCTTATACACCCTTGCAACTGATGGCTGGATCTCAAGCTGTGACAATCTCGGCTTTAAAGGGCTTCTGTCACCCCCACTGACGAATTTTCACTAGCTGACATTAGCTACTTGCTAATGTCAGCTGAGTTCAAACATATGTTTAATATCTTTTTTTCTGTTTTCAATCTTCTAAAAAACTTACTTTTGTGATATGTAAATTAGCTTCGCTACCAGCAAGTTGGGCGGGTACTTGCTGGTAGCCGCCGCATCTTCATGCCCTTGGAACGCCCCATCTTCTTTTGATAGACAGGGCCAGCGTGCTCTCCTCCTCCCGCTGGCCCTGTCTGCAGCTGCAATCCCGCACCTGCGCCGTATCAGTCTTTAGTCGGCGCAGGCGCTCCGAGTGAAGGACGCTCGCTTAGGCGCTCCGTCCTCAGTGCGCCTGCGCCGATGACGTCAGCACTACACCCGGAAGAAAAGACGCCGGCATCGCCTGCTCCTTACCAGGGATGCCGGCGTCTTCTCTTCCGGGTGTAGCGCTGACGTCATCGGCGCAGGCGCACTGAGGACGGAGCGCCTAAGCGAGCGTCCTTCACTCAGAGCGCCTGCGCTGACTAAAGACCGATACGGCGCGGGATTGCAGCTGCAGACAGGGCCAGCGGGAGGAGGAGAGCACGCTGGCCCTGTCTATCAAAAGAAGATGGGGCGTTCCAAGGGCATGAAGATGCGGCGGCTACCAGCAAGTACCCGCCCAACTTGCTGGTAGCGAAGCTAATTTACATATCACAAAAGTAAGTTTTTTAGAAGACTGAAAACAGAAAAAAAGATATTAAACATATGTTTGAACTCAGCTGACATTAGCAAGTAGCTAATGTCAGCTAGTGAAAATTCGTCAGTGGGGGTGACAGAAGCCCTTTAAAACAAGACCAGTTTTGTAGTACTAGCTGAAATAAATCACAAATGTGGTCTTAGTGAAAGCTGCACATACCAACACCTTTATTCCCGAACCAACTTCTAAACTTGTGATTTATCATGTCTAGCACCACTGTTACAGCTCCCTAGATATGCTAAGAGATAACAGCCCCCACCTTCAGCCTCTGTGATGTCAGCAGGCATGTAGGAGGGAGGGGGCAATGGGGAATGTGCTGACAGGCTGCATAGACTACATAGATTGTATTTCTCTCTGTAACTGTACATGTCCCCAGGAGAAGGGTAACATGGATTTCTGTGCATGTTATCAATCTCCCTTCACCCATCAATCAGAGAGCACATTTAGCGGTCTATTTCTCCAGAAAAGTAGGGAGAAGATGAGCGATTGATTGTGTAATCACCCGTTTGGTCCTAATTAGGCCGTTTATTGACACCATGGCCCAGACCCAGGATCCAAATCATGGAGCTAAGTAAGTTTCACCAAACATACCACAAACAGACAAGCAGCCATAAAGTTTAGATTTTACACTGTTCCTATTCTGTCTTTACCCGATCTATAGAGTAAAATATACAGATCACTTCTCTAGTGATACTCATTACACGCTGTAGTAATACCAATAACATATAACACTAGAGAGAAATATCTAATATATTTCTGACAGATCTTTAAAAAAAAAATCAAACAGAACATTTTTGCTCATCGTCTATCGCCATAAACAATCATCTTCAATTACTGCAGTTTTTCTTTTTCTTTGTAAAACATATGTATGCAACCACTTTTGAGACAGGTATAATGCAGGGGCTTTTTTGTGTCCATATTATGGATGCAAGATCCAGTTCTCCCATGGTTCATCAAAAGTAGCGGTATAGCTAGTTCTGAAATACGGGAGGTTCGGGTGTTCGCTCTGTAATATGGGAGTAATAAAGAACCCTTAATATACTTGTGTAAAAGCAGCTTTAGTTAATGTATTATATTTGGTTTAATATTTGTTAATTCATATTCCAGCTTGTATAGGGGGTTGGAAAACTATGTACCACATAATTCCCAATACCTGCATGCAAAAGTTGGTTGGTGCATTCCTGCTGTATTTTGCATTTCTTTAATACAGGCAGCATTGAGTGTAGACATGTGTGGTCCTGTATCACATGATACAGTTTTTTGCAGACTATATTTTCTTTGCATAAAAAATCTGATAAAATATGCATTTTAATCATAAATTTGATTTTTTTTTTCTAATTTATGCTAAGAATTGTTTTCTGCAAAGTTGCATGAAGGTGGTTGTGCGTATTATTAGGTTGTATTTTTATACACGGCATGCTGTGCAAATTTAGATCTTGGTAACATAGCAGTTTTTTGTATACAGTTTTGTGTGAATGATGTCCATGTATTACATGGCCTTTGTTGAAGTGTTCTTAACAGTACAAGCTCTTGTTTGTGTATACACTTCCGGTATATATATATATATATATATATATATATACATATATTATTTTTACATTGGTTTAGTGTGTAAATCTCTGCTTGGGTGTGAGTTTTAGGTACAAAAGCTAGTTTTGATGCATTTAAAAAAAAATTACAATAATGTTTGTCGCAAAGTTACATGAAGGTGAACATAGTTGTCAACAGTCCATCAAGGCAACTGTAATCATCAGGTTGTCGGCTTTCAGGAAATATATAAGTTTTAGGATGCACTTACTTTGTAAGGACTGTAATCCCTGTATTTATAGGTCATGATCCTTATAACTTTCTGCTTGGGTCATACTTTCACCCACTAATATCAAATTTCATGCAAGTTTTATGAAAAATTACATTTTCATGCAAAGTTGCAGGAAAGTGTCTACGTGTATAAAGTGTTGGGTGTAAGGTGTCTACTTTTAGAAAATATATGGGTATGGTGGACTATTATGATTTTTTTTTATTGTAAAATTTGGGTTCAATTTAAATATATGTCAAGAGGTGAAAAATGTTTTGGCTACCAGAGGTCCAAAATGTCCAAACACCCATGGCAGTGAAAGGGTTAAAGGCTATGGAAACCTTTGGGGGCATTTGTGTTATTATTGCATCATATTCTTTTTGAACTTAAGATCATTTTTTTAATTGGTCTTTATAAAAAAATGTTGAGCCCCTTTCACTGTATAAGGTCTCATGCACACGAACGTATGTGTTCCGTGCATTGGGGCCGCAACTTGAATGGGTCTGCATCCCTCCGTTCCGCAAAAAGATAGAACATGTTCTATCTTTTTACGGTACGGAAGTACGGAATGGAACCCAAAGAAGCACTCCGTAGTGCTTCCGTAGGATTACGTTCCGTGCTTACGTTCCGCACCACTCCGCATCTCCTGATTTGCGGACCCATTGAAGTGAATGGGTCCGCATCCGTGATGCGGAATGCACACGGAACGGAGTCCGTTTATTGCAGATCGGCATATGCAGTCCGCAATACGGAAATGGAACACATACGTTCGTGTGCATGAGCCCTAACCATGAGATTCTCTAGTAGCATGCTCTGTATTTCTACTGTGTTCCATCAGGCAGCTCAGCTGACGGCTCCTTATCTCTGATCTCTGACCTTAAAAAAACTCATTATAGCTCAATTCTTACCTTACTGATAAGAATGTGGCCTAAATAAGTGTTTATAACCTCTTAGTAATTTAGAGATGAGTTATTGTATGAGCAGCAAAAGGTGAAAGTACGATTCTCACAGCTAGGCAAACGTTAACCCTTTATCAACAAAAAACTAAAACATTTTTTGCATGGTTCACCCTAAATTTGCGTAATCCAGACACTCCCGTAATATGAAGAAAAAGGTAGCGCGGATGAATCCTCTGGATCTAGGGTCATTAGAGACTTCAGTAACAAATTTTCAATAGCTCCAGACCAGCGCCTTGGAATTTAAAATAAAACTTAACTTTTACTTGCATGGATAATAAAACCTCCATGATGTTACGATCTCCCCCGAGGACACCATGGAGGTTTTTTTATTCATAAAAATAAAAGTTACCGTTTACCGGTATTTTAAATTCCAAGGTGCTGGATCTATTGAAAATACGTTAACCTTTTATGACAAAGCTGCTGAATATTTTTTTAATAAAGAAAGACTATTTGAAAAAATGATTTGAAGCCCAAAATAAGTAAATCGTTATCATAACCTTTAAAACTGGAATGTTTGTTTGTTATGCCTTTGGAGTTTTTTTAATTAATGAATTCAGAATGTGCAATAACTCCAGGTTTTTGGCCCCCTGCTATCTAGGATTTTAAATTAATGGCTTATTTAATTTATAATTGGTGGGGAATCACCCCCACCAATCAGCAAGAAAAAATGGGCCATACCTAGGTAATGCAACTCAGCCCCACTCATTAAAGACTGGGATGCAGTATCAGGCAACAGCTGTGTCTGGATATACAATAAATAGCAGTGGTGCTACAGCACAGGGGCAAGACCCCCACTGAGCATATATTCCTGTTTTAGACATTTATGGAATATCCACAAGTTATGCCATAAAGATTTGATAGATGTGGTCCTACCTCTGACAGAACAGGAGTTCCTCAACCCCCATCCTGCCTTGTGAGGTGGCTGCTAGTTGCTTCCTTGGCTGTTTCAGTAACTTCCGTAGAAGTACCGTAAATTGCTGAAATTGTATCAAAATATCTATAAATGTAAGCTATTTAACCAATGTTTCAGTAATGCAAAATTACAAAACATGTTTCTATGGTCACTATTAAAAAAGGTTAGTTCAGAAACAAAAGGTGAAATAAGAGGAAGTTGAAGAAGGACAAGCAATTAGTTGTTCTGACTGGCGCTCTTAAATAAAGCATGTACAGGCATAAAATGTTTCCATTTTGTCATAGTCTCTATCTTTCTGAGAAAAGAACTTGTTTGTCTCAAACAGAATTTGTGGCCTTTGCGTTTTTTTCAGCATTATGACAGCTCACAGTCTAAAGTTCTTGCTCCACCAGCAATCCGCTCCCTTCTGCAAATAATAGAAAATGAGTCGGATAAAGGAGGTCAGATTTCCAAAAAGAATAGTTTTGGTCCTGCAATCCAGTCCACTATTACATAAAGTGGTGCTGTAACACAAATGGGGGATAATTACTGCTGCCTTTTAAAGGGCATCTGTCAGCAGATTTGTAACTATGACACTGGCTGACCTGTTTTTTGTGCGGATGGGAGCTGAAGACATCTGTGTTGATCCCATGTTCATATGTGCCTGCATTGCTGAGAAAAGTTGTATTATATGCAAATGAGCCTCTAGGAGCAACGGGGGCATTGCTGTTACACCTAGAGGTTCAGCTGCCTCTGCAGTGACCTCTCCACTTTGATTGGAAGAGTAAACATCACAGCCATGTCAATCAGAGTGGAGTCTTCGGCTGCCAAGCGCACATGTAACAGGTCAGCCAGTTTCATAGGTATAAATCTGCTTACTGATGCCCTTTAAGGATACTTTTACACTAGCATTTTTGCTGGATCCGGCTGAGTTCATCAGAAACGCTTCCGTTACTGATAATACAATGATCTGCATCCATTATGAATGGATCCGGTTGTATTATCTTTAACATTGCCAAGATGGATCCGTCATAAATTCCATTGAAAGTCAGTGGGGGACGGATCCGTTTTCTATTGTGTCAGATTGTGTCAGAGAAAACAGATCTGTCCCCATTGACTTGCATTGTGTGTCATGACAGATCCGTCTTGCTCCGCATCCCATGACAGAAATAAAATCGCAGCAGCAGTATGAAAACGCAATACGCAACCAAATGGAACTGGATGCATTTTGGAGCATTCAAATTCTGTTCAGTTACGTTTTTGTCCCCATTGACAACGAATGGGGACAAAACAGAAGCATGTTTTTTTTGTATTGAGACTCTATGATGGATCTCAATACCGGAAAATATTAACGCTAGTGTGAAAGTAGTCTAAACTGGGTTTTCTGGTTTAGGTTTAATGATGCAGTATCTCAAGCCAAACCAGGAGTGATTTCAAAACAAGCAGAAGACTCAATCTTTCTTGTTTATGTGTCCCCCATCTATGATTCTGTCTTTGGCTTTAGAAATTTCATCAAAAAAACTGAATGCTGAAACGCAGCCTAAATATTTTTAGTAGCCTCCCCTTCACATTTTGGTGTATCACTATGCGCCAGTATCTGAGCAATATAGGTATTTGGTTCTTGTCAGTGAAAGGTTTATACTCTTATTCTGAGATTTGTTTAACAAACATGCCTTTTTCTTCTTTAACTAATAAAGCGGTTCTCCAAGCATTCTAGGTAATCAGTCGTTTGTACTATCCTGTGGAAGAAAGATCATTTAGTTAGTACTTACCTGTCCCTCACTCCATAGCTGCCGCTGTTTTGAATGCACTGATATAGGCTGCAGGCGATTCTGACCGAGTTTGTGCCCATCTCTTACTGTTCATCTGCTATTATTTACTATTATGCAGCTGAACAAGAAGAGAACCAAGTTCAATGTGGATGCAGGCAACAGTTACAAATAGCGCAAACAGTCAAGTGCAGCAAGTTACGTCAACTTTACTGAGCAGAACACCACTTTAACAAGGTGGCTAAACTGAGAATAAGAGATAGGCCAATTATAGAGGCATACACAGTCTGCTCCTATGGAGAGGTCTAGAGTCAAGACTTTACAGTATGGCACTTGGGCCCTGTTAGTGCCCTCACACTAGCCATGCCCCTTCAGTATCCCTTTTTTAGTCATGCTACCTTTGTGCCCCCACACAGTAGTCATGCTCCCTTAGTGCCTTTTCACAGTAAAATGTCTACTTACTGCCCCTTTCACATTAGTCATGCTACCTTAGTGCCCCCTCACATTATGTATTTCCCCTTAGTGCCCCCTTCATAGCAGTCATGCCCCCTTATGGCAAGCCCCTGAGGAGCCAGAGAGGAGGATGAGAGTGGTAGAGTCTATCACATTGGCTTTTCTAACACTGTTTCTCCCTAGGGCCAGTGAAAGAAGGGCATGTGCTTTCTTCCCTTGGGGCACTCCCAGCTGTTAGGGCTCCTGCCTAATGGTAGTTTGGGGTTCCCTTGGTGTCAGTGTTTGTATGGATGCAAGGAAGGGCAAGTAGGGTGTGCAACGGCCAATGTGTTGTGTAAGAGTCAGTAACCAGGCTAGATTTTACATAATAAATGTCTCTTTTTACTGTAGTGCAAAAATGAGGGTTGTACTTTGTATTATAAGACCTTCATATTGGATGCGTATGTTACTGTACTGTACTTATATGTGGAGGCTATGTAGCAGCTATGGATGATGAGACCTTATATTTCAAACATGTTACTGTACAAATATTATTAATGTATTGAAGCCCCTACTATATATTAAAAGAGTGAAGATAACCAGTGGCTACACCCAGTGACTGCCAAAGATGATCGTGGTGCACAACCCTTGGTGTGCCCTATAACCAATAAAGGTAGATAAGTAGAAAAGGTGGGAGGCACTCTGCAAACACCTGGGATATATGGAGGACACAAGGGCAGTGTTACAAAGAAGTGGTATGCCCTTTATTGTATCTAAACATAAAATGCAAAAACGTATATAAAACGCTGATAAAACAACAATGTTAAAAAACAATATTAAAACAATAATAAAATAGCGGGTTGACCTCAAAACAAGTCCGAGATGATGGACCAGTGTTCTGAGCTGGTATATCAAGCGGAATAGTCCAGAAGTAATAGTACGTCTAGCAACTCCAAATGATTGCTAGATCCACCGTTATTCCTAGAGTGAATGTCCAGTTTGCATGTAAAATAATCGTGCCGTTGCATGTGACACCCAATGGTATATTGTGGGGCAAACGGCAACCAAGAGAGTTCAGTGCAATGTTCCAATGTTGCCCATAAACTGTATATTGTGATATATAGAGAGATGTTTACATTACCACCAGCGCATGTGTCCGCGGCATCCTTATCTCTTCAGAGCGTTCGCTCTATGTATCTTCCAGGACCTGTCGCGGCGTCCCACGTGATCCCTACGTCATACGGTGGCGTCCCACCTGACGGTAACAGCAGCGTTTGATTGGTCAGTGCTCTCTTAGACCGTAATGCTGTATTGTGCCGTTTCAGACAGCAGATCGAGTGGTATATCTCTCAGGGCAATCTTGTATTGGTGTATAGTATCAAATCCTCATTCTCAGAACCCAAACGCGTTTCGGGGCAACCGCATCTCTGGCCCCTTCATCAGTGGTAATCTTAATGAGGATGGTTGATGTCCTTTTATTGGTTGACCTCATTCCCAAGGTTCACTGGGAAATGAGATATTTCAAAAACCTGGAGCTGTGTTCCGGTCCTTGGAAGTATTAGGGAAAACTCCCAAATTGGAATAGATTTATATGTTGTACATTGTTTGATGTATATCACAGTATTTACATTGAATATATGTATCTCCAAAGAAGACACATATATGATCATATAGATAGTCTTCAAATTGGAACCTATTAAGGTCATAGGATATATCAATATATGTTAACATCACGGGGATCAGGTTGTGACCAGAATATGGAACATTTGTGACATAGATGAAAAAGGGGGCAAAGGCCCAAACAGGGAGGAGGGGTCGTGGTGTTGATAAACAACCAGACCACGATCCCCCATCCCCAAGGGCCCCAACCCCATAATGTCACAAGAAGCCAAACAACTCCATCTCCGCGTTGAGCCCTTTTGGGATCAATGAATCAAATTCAAATATTCTTTTCGTTTCTGTTCTCGACATGTGAGCTACATGGTTCCCTCCTCCATGGACGTCTCACCTTTTCAATTGCTATAAATGAGAGACTGGAGGGTCACTACCATGTACCTCTTTATAGTGCCGTGATACAGAATGTAATTCGTAGCCATTCTTTATTTTACGAATATGTTCTGCTACTCTTTCTTTTAAGGATCTCTTTGTCCGTCCTATATATTGACGTCGACAAGGACATTGAAGTATATAAATTACATCTGTGGAATTGCAGGTAAGTCCCTCCCTAATGGTCATACTGAACGTGTTTTGGGTGGACTCTATACTCGTGATTTTTCTTGGGGTGGGATTGTTTTTGCAGCATATGCATCTCCCACATTTAAAGAAACCTTTAAATGTGAGCCAATTTTGGTTGGGTTCACATCTTCTCTTTTAATAGATGGAGCTATTTTTATTCCCAAATTTGGGACTTTTGTATAGGTAATCTTTGGGGTAGTTGTCAGGACAGTTCCTAATACTTTATCTTCTAGAAGGTATCCTCAATGTTTTCTGACAATTTTTTCTACTTGTTTATGATGAGTATTATAGGGAAGTATAAGTCTCATAGTCTCTCCATCTTCTTTATCCTTTCGTGGTTTGAAGAATTCTTTTCTATCCATTTTTTCTACCTTCTGGGCTGAGTTTTCCAACACCCAAAGAGGGTAGTCTCTGTCTAAGAATTGTTGTTTTAGGGACTCTGCCTCTTTTTGTACTGATGTTCTTCAGTGCAGTTACGTTTCAATCTTCTCAGCTGGCCAGTTGGAATATTCACCAACCAGCTGGGAAGATGACAACTTGAATATTTAATAAAACTGTTCTTGGCAGTGGGTTTAATATATGTACTACAAACTATTTTGTGTTCCTTCACCCTAATGTTCAGATCCAAAAATTGGATTTCCTCCTGCTGACCATAGAGGTGAAAGAGAGACCTTTGTCATTGATGTTTATTTCCTTTAAGAAATCCTGCAGTAATTCCTCCGTGTCCTGCCATATGAAGAGTATGTCATCAATATATCTCCGCCATAGGACCAGACTCGTCCCCAGCCTTGGCGCAATGGTCTCCCTTTCCACTGGGCCATAAATAAATTTGCATAGCTGGGGCGAATCTGGTCCCCATGGCGGTCCCTCTCTGCTGCAAAAAGAAGTCTCCTTCATAAAAGAAATAGTTATGGGTCAGTATATATTGTAACCCCTCTATTATATATGAAATTTGTTTGTCTTTCAATAATCCATGCAGGATAAGTTGTGCTTTACATGCTGTTGTCCTGCCTCATGCTCTATACACCATTATAGAGCATGAGGCAGGTACAACAGCATTAAAAGAACAACTTATCCTGCATGGATTATTGAAAGACAAACAAATTTCATATATAATAGAGGGGGTACAATATATACTGACCCATAACTATTTCTTTTATGAAGGAGACTTCTTTTGCAGCAGAGAGGGACCGCCATGGGGACCAGATTCGCCCCAGCTATGCAAATTTATTTATGGCCCAGTGGGAAAGGGAGACCATTGCGCCAAGGCTGGGGACGAGTCTGGTCCTATGGCGGAGATATATTGATGACATACTCTTCATATGGCAGGACACGGAGGAATTACTGCAGGATTTCTTAAAGGAAATAAACATCAATGACAAAGGTCTCTCTTTCACCTCTATGGTCAGCAGGAGGGAAATCCAATTTTTGGATCTGAACATTAGGGTGAAGGAACACAAAATAGTTTGTAGTACATATATTAAACCCACTGCCAAGAACAGTTTTATTAAATATTCAAGTTGTCATCTTCCCAGCTGGTTGGTGAATATTCCAACTGGCCAGCTGAGAAGATTGAAACGTAACTGCACTGAAGAACATCAGTACAAAAAAGAGGCAGAGTCCCTAAAACAACAATTCTTAGACAGAGACTACCCTCTTTGGGTGTTGGAAAACTCAGCCCAGAAGGTAGAAAAAATGGATAGAAAAGAATTCTTCAAACCACGAAAGGATAAAGAAGATGGAGAGACTATGAGACTTATACTTCCCTATAATACTCATCATAAACAAGTAGAAAAAATTGTCAGAAAACATTGGGGATACCTTCTAGAAGATAAAGTATTAGGAACTGTCCTGACAACTACCCCAAAGATTACCTATACAAAAGTCCCAAATTTGGGAATAAAAATAGCTCCATCTATTAAAAAGAGAAGATGTGAACCCAACCAAAATTGGCTCACATTTAAAGGTTTCTTTAAATGTGGGAGATGCATATGCTGCAAAAACAATCCCACCCCAAGAAAAATCACGAGTATAGAGTCCACCCAAAACACGTTCAGTATGACCATTAGGGAGGGACTTACCTGCAATTCCACAGATGTAATTTATATACTTCAATGTCCTTGTCGACGTCAATATATAGGACGGACAAAGAGATCTTTAAAAGAAAGAGTAGCAGAACATATTCGTAAAATAAAGAATGGCTACGAATTACATTCTGTATCACGGCACTATAAAGAGGTACATGGTAGTGACCCCTCCAGTCTCTCATTTATAGCAATTGAAAAGGTGAGACGTCCATGGAGGGGAGGGAACCATGTAGCTCACATGTCGAGAACAGAAACGAAAAGAATATTTGAATTTGATTCATTGATCCCAAAAGGGCTCAACGCGGAGATGGAGTTGTTTGGCTTCTTGTGACATTATGGGGTTGGGGCCCTTGGGGGATGGGGGATCGTGGTCTGGTTGTTTATCAACACCACGACCCCTCCTCCCTGTTTGGGCCTTTGCCCCCTTTTTCATCTATGTCACAAATGTTCCATATTCTGGTCACAACCTGATCCCCGTGATGTTAACATATATTGATATATCCTATGACCTTAATAGGTTCCAATTTGAAGACTATCTATATGATCATATATGTGTCTTCTTTGGAGATACATATATTCAATGTAAATACTGTGATATACATCAAACAATGTACAACATATAAATCTATTCCAATTTGGGAGTTTTCCCTAATACTTCCAAGGACCGGAACACAGCTCCAGGTTTTTGAAATATCTCATTTCCCAGTGAACCTTGGGAATGAGGTCAACCAATAAAAGGACATCAACCATCCTCATTAAGATTACCACTGATGAAGGGGCCAGAGATGCGGTTGCCCCGAAACGCGTTTGGGTTCTGAGAATGAGGATTTGATACTATACACCAATACAAGATTGCCCTGAGAGATATACCACTCGATCTGCTGTCTGAAACGGCACAATACAGCATTACGGTCTAAGAGAGCACTGACCAATCAAACGCTGCTGTTACCGTCAGGTGGGACGCCACCGTATGACGTAGGGATCACGTGGGACGCCGCGACAGGTCCTGGAAGATACATAGAGCGAACGCTCTGAAGAGATAAGGATGCCGCGGACACATGCGCTGGTGGTAATGTAAACATCTCTCTATATATCACAATATACAGTTTATGGGCAACATTGGAACATTGCACTGAACTCTCTTGGTTGCCGTTTGCCCCACAATATACCATTGGGTGTCACATGCAACGGCACGATTATTTTACATGCAAACTGGACATTCACTCTAGGAATAACGGTGGATCTAGCAATCATTTGGAGTTGCTAGACGTACTATTACTTCTGGACTATTCCGCTTGATATACCAGCTCAGAACACTGGTCCATCATCTCGGACTTGTTTTGAGGTCAACCCGCTATTTTATTATTGTTTTAATATTGTTTTTTAACATTGTTGTTTTATCAGCGTTTTATATACGTTTTTGCATTTTATGTTTAGATACAATAAAGGGCATACCACTTCTTTGTAACACTGCCCTTGTGTCCTCCATATATCCCAGGTGTTTGCAGAGTGCCTCCCACCTTTTCTACTTATATATTAAAAGACCTTTAAATTACACCTATATGTTACTGTACATCAGAGCCGTTTCAGAAAGGGGAGGCACCGGACGTGGCGGTGGCAGACCACAGGGAGATGAGCGCTTCCACTGTGGAAGCGTTCATCTCCATAGTCATCTTTATTGCCGTCCTCAGGACAGCGATACAGATGGCTGTGCTGTGCTGCGGCAGGGGAGGGAGGCGTCTCCCTTCCCTGTTCCTCTGATAGGCTGCAGGCTAGTTCCGGCAGCCTATCAGAGGCCGGTTCAGGCGTTATCGCGTTGCCTGAGCCGTACAGCGTGGGACACAGAAGAGGCCTGCATCACATCGCTGGAGGTAAGTAAAAGTGTTTTTTATATTTATACTTGTTACAGGCACATGAAGGGGGGGGGGAAGGCTCAGAGGCACTTCTGGCACATAAATGGGGGGGCATGGAGAGGCTCGGAGGCACTTCTGGCACATAAAGGGGGGGCATTGAGAGGCTCAGAGGCACTTCTGGCACATAAAGGGGGCGGCATGGAGAGGTTCAGAGGCACTTCTGGCACATGAAGGGGGGGGGGGCATGGAGAGGTTCAGAGGCACTTCTGGCACATGAAGGGGCGGGGGCATGGAGAGGCTCAGAGGCAATTCTGGCACATAACAGGGGGGGGGGGCATGGAAAGGTTCAGAGGCACTTCTGGCACATAAAGGGGGGGCATGGAGAGGCTCAGAGGCACTTCTGGCACATAAAGGGGGGCAAGGAGAGGTTTAGAGGCACTTCTGGCACATAAAGGTGAGAGGCATGGAGAGGCACTTCTGGCACATAAGGGGGGAGGGGCATGGAGAGGCACTTCTGACACATGAAGGGGGGGCATGGAGAGGCTCAGAGGCACATCTGACACAAAAAAAGGGGGGAGGCATGGAGAGGCACTTCTGGCACAAAAAAAGGGGGGAGGCATGGAGAGGCACTTCTGGCACATATAGGGGGGAGGCATGGAGAGGCACTTCTGGCACATAAAGGGGGAGAGGCACTTCTGGCACATAACAGGGGGAGGGGCATGGAGAAGCATTTCTGGCACATAAAGGGAAGAGGCATGGAGAGGCACTTCTGGCACATAAAGGGAGGGAGGCATGGAGAGGCACTTCTGGCACATAAAGGGGAAGGCATAAAGAGGCACTTCTGGCACATAAAGGGGGGTATTTTATATGGGGGTCTT